>PUFA01000050.1:10600000-11200000 GCA_003508835.1 Eonycteris spelaea | reverse complement strand
CAACTCCCTCCACCAATTTTTCAAAAAATATATGGGGGAAGAAATTTAAGGAAGTAAACTGTCAAATCTTAGTAGCTAACAAGACTATATTAATTAAGAATCAAGCACTACTAAGAGTCAAGGATTACATCGATAACACCTTAATTTAAAAAAAAGGTCAAGGGTCCATAATGACAAAAGTGATAGACAAATTTGATTCTAACATTTTTATTGTAGTTCAGTGTTTTACAATACAACAAAATAACTATTTTGAAACTCATGCTTTGCCATTGAATAAATTGATGCCACTTAGTATTTTTATGACAACTTTTTTGGCAGTTATATTTCAACCCTAGAAAAAACTATAATTATATATATAAAGTCTTTTCTCTTAATATATTACATAATTGACTTTTTACTCCTTTTTCCAAGATTAAAGTCTTCTCATTTACTCTCTTTCTTGTACTTGCCTCCATGGCAGAGAGATACCCAAATAAAAGTCTAGAATTCGTAAAGATGAACAATGAATTTCTAAGCAGGACTTTTGTCAAAGTCAACATATTCATGATTCCAAGTTTTACTACATATTATTGAGTGAATGTTTAAACAAAAGGTGAGCAACTAAATGTCAAGTAAAAACTAATCCAAACTAAAATATACAGCACAATTTTTATTTCTAGCAACTTCAGCTCCTGTCTAGAAAATCTATCCCAGCTAAGACATTACATGGTGAAAACTTAGAGTTATAAAAATATTGGCAGATTTGGCAGCCTTTTCTCTCAAACTAAAACTATTGTTATTGGTTCATACCACAAATATGAAAGCCTTGCATTAGATCAATGATTCTAAAGTGGAAGCCAGTGGTGAATCATATCACCAGGGGATATTTTTCTTCCATATATGTATATCTTCCTCCCACACACACATTCTCCCTAAAACTAAGATTCTGAAGAGAACTAGACATAATATATTCACAAATTTATGTTCCTTTTTTAAAACTCCTAGATTATTCTGAATACACACACACACACACACACACACACACACACACACACACACTTGCATGGAGAATGTCTGAATTAGGTCCATCCAACTCTATTTTTTAACATTGTGTCAATAGCATACAAAAGGAGAACTACAAAGTGAAAAGAACTCAGCAGAAGGCTCTGCAGGTAAGGGGCTGTACTCAACACCAGCTATAAGCCACCTTCAGAGCTTTCTGTGCCAGCTCCCTCCAGAATCCATTACATCATATTTTAGACAATGACAAATGTTCAACATTCTGAGAAAAGCTAGTCTACTAGCCAGACAAAATGTAAAAAAGCAGCTATCTTGGGCATCAAAAAAACTAAGAAGCCACAGACAATGAAAGACAAAAATTCCTGCATTAAAAGAATAATAATAAAGTACTATTTTGTGCAGTTGATAACTTGTTTGGGGACTTTCTTCCCACATCATATCATTTTAGTTTTTTATTAGGTAGCACTGATTTTTCTATTATAAAGTTCGATCAAGCTGAAAATCTTACTCAAGTCTACAGTCATGCTACCCTAAACATGCCCAATCTTGTCTGATCTCAGAGGCTAAGCAGGGTCGGGCCTGGTTAGCAGTTGGATGGGAGGCCACTTAGGAAGATCAGGTGCTGTAGGCGTTAAAAAATAATAATAATAAATTAAGAGCTGAAAGTCTTATTCACTCTAGAACTTAATAAGCTAATATAAGTCAAAACTGTATTTAAAAAAACCTGAATCTATTGCATATGAAGATGGCTTATGAGTTGGACTTAAAAACAAGCTTTCGAGGTCCATTTTAGAGAAAACAATTATACTTCTTTACAGCCAATGTTTCAAAGTCCTTATAAATAGCTCCAATACAGAAATGTGTCAGAAAAGTGGACTTCAAATGATGTATTAAAAATCAGCCAATTTTTATTACATTCTAATTTGGACTTATGTTTCTTAAATCACTTGGTAATTTCCTATTCACTTGTTCAACTTTATTGCATTCTACAATGACACCTACTGGCCATTCAAAATCAGCCTTTAGTTCTCTAAGACAACTCTAGTAGGCTGATTACATAATCAGAACACACACACACACACACACACACACACACACACACACACACACCCCAACATATACACACACACCTCAACATACATAAAAGCAGAGATTTGTTCATAGGTACTCGCACTACAGAACTGCAATTAAAATAGAAGCAGAAGTTTTCTTGTGATTAACATAGTACTATTCATGCAAAAAGGTAAAAATACAAAGAATGAAACACCATGTATCAAAATTTTTATCTCAAGCACTGATAAATACCTCAGTACTCAAAACATTTCAGAACTCTAATGATCCACCTCTTCTTACCTAATAACATTTAGAGAAATAAATTGAATTTTTGATTTAGGTTCTAGGATATACTAATAATAAATTATCATTAATAGAAAAAGGAAAATTATAGTACACTTGCAAGGACTACATTAGTCCCTGTCGTCTAAGCTAAAGGCAACATTTCAATCAGCTTACATTTTAGCAATTTATAATGCTTTTAAAACTGTTTTCCAGTGAAAAGCCAAGTTTTTAATGTAGCTTGTCCTTCGTAACACTTAATGAAATTCCTGTATAATTGTACATGTCATTAGACAATGAATTATAAAAACTCAGGAAAAAAATGATAATTTACAGTTATCTATGTCTGTAAATACATTTTACCTCAGTCAGAGAGGTTCAAAGAGCATACTTTTTAAACTTAAAAAATGATCCATAACTAGTATCTCACACTTAGAGAGCAAATTACTTAAAAGAAAATTTTTGCACCCTCCCCCTAATTCAGACCACCACCTTATTTTCAGTCTCTAACATCCACAATATCTAAGGGGGAAGGGAGAATCTAACAATTAAATTTCTAGTCATTTTCCAATTTGCACTTACCTCTTATTATAGATTTTGAGGCTCTCCACTTTCCTTAAGATTAAAAAAAAGAAGTATTTGTAATCAGCCGTGACCCTCAAAACAAATATATTCATGAACTACGAAACGTGAACCTGGCCACGCTCATCTCTAACGAATCTCTCAATCCAAGTCCATATTTGGGGTAAGATCTTCGTGACTACTCTATCCTTCATGCTTCTTCGCTTACAGAGCCTGACGGGGTAGAAAACACTCAAACCAACAACAACAAAAACTATTCTGATACATCGATAGGTTGCCAGACCTCCTCCTCCAAGAGGAACAATCTAGTTGTTTGGGTAAATAACAGCCAAGGGTTACATAATGAATAGCTACAAAGAGTTTCATGTATCTGACCACCAGTAAATCTTCCTTCCCCGCTCCCTCTTTCTACCCTCGAGAAATGGCCCTAAGAAGCAATCCCTAGGATTTCTCTCAGGTGCCTGCAATGCCGCGTCCTTTTCTCTCTCCGAGCTTCGTGCAGGAATTCCTCCAGCCATCACGACACCGTCTTTTTCCCGCTTCTCTCCTCTCTATACCCGCGCTGCCGCAGCCCCCTACGCCCTAGGCCCCCACGTTGCCGCACAGGGATCAGCCTCCACCCGCCTCAGCTGCCTTTTCCTCACGACCCTCCAAGCCGCTACCTGATCTGCGAGAGACTCAGGAACTACCAACACTCCAGCTGCCACCTGCCCAAACCGCCCTCCTCAGATTCCCTTTATAGTTCCTGCAGCCACACAAGAAGAAAATCCCTCTGATCTAGCACTCTGCGTCCCCCAAAGACAGCGCCGCCGCCTACCTGTCACCCCGCTGCCTCCGGCTTCTAGCCGCTACCGGCCTCCCGCAGCAGCCTGCCAACTGCAGCGCAATAACCAGATCTCCCATTGGGTGAGTCCACACTCTAACAACAACCTCACTTATTGGCTGCAGGATGTCCACGGCCCGCCCCTCTGTGCAGTATCTAAGGATTCCGCTCTCCAAAAAAGGAAAACATCTCCTTTTCCCTGCCCTCTGCCCTCCACGATTTGTCTTACTTCGGTCAGACTCTGGATGCACAGATGTGCGGGAAAATGTCAACCTTCAGTCTCCTTCATGTCATCTTCACCTGATCCAGGAATCTGTGACTCAGAACCGGAACGTTAATGGCTTCACTGCTTTCCTGCCGTGAGGTATTCGAAGTGGCGACTTCCGTTTCCGGTCGGCTCCGGCGTCAGGGTTGAATATTGAATGTCCTGAGAGGTCAGATTGCTGTCAGGTAAATTACAGAGTTGGTGGGAGATCTCTTGTAGAGAATAAGAATAAGACTATTTTGGTTGTAGAAAAGGAGAGACTAAATAGAAAAAGATGATGAGCGTGTTAGCTCTAGAGGGAAGATCGAAGAACTAAAGAGAGAACTATGAAATTCGTTGTAGTGAGGGGCGGTTGTAACAGGAATGCAGGGACAATTTCTGTGGTTAATTTAAATGCTGTTTTCCTCCTCTGCCAGCCGCAGCACCCTCTGCCCATGTTTTTTGGTTCACCTTCGAATTGAACAAAGGCAGACAAGCCCCCAAATCGAAAATAGGAATTTGTAAAATAGGAATAATTGTAATGACTATCTTACAAATGTGTAGTTTTAAATAAGATTTTTCTGGTGTGGACGTTTATGACACTGTGTTAAAGTGAAAAAAAAAAGGTAGACAATTACATTAGTTTTTTAGAGTGATTACTATTTTTAACTTGCATATAGATAAGTGCAGGAACTGAGACACTGAAAGTTCATTTGTCTTATTTTCTAGTGTTCTTATAGTATTCGCAATTTTTAAAGTGAGAAAATTGAATATTACTTGAAAGTCTTCAGTAAACCATAAAATTACATGTAGTGTAAGTGGCAGTATCATCTTATTTTCTTCTTAGGGAAGGTATGCCAGCAACCTTTGGTGAAGGTTGATCTCCACCAAACTTATTGGTTCACCCCAAACATAGGTAGATAGCTTTTTTAAATTTCATGATTGCATGTGCTTTCTTTGTTAAACTAAATTCCATACTATTCTTATATATATATTTGAGCAGCTCTGAACCCGTTGTTGAGTTCTTGGCATAATTTGTCACTTTATCTAATATTAGTTTTAATTGTGAAGTATACATAACAGAAGAGTATATAACACATAAGTATGTTTAGAAGAATTATAATCAAACATAAAAAAAATTAAAAAATTAAAAAAATTTAAAAATCCTGACCCCTCAGGTCAGGAAAAAAAGCATTGTCAATAACTGAAAACATGCATTCTCAGCAGAGGTGATTGCCCTTTAAGGAGGTGAAAATTGGTTCTTAGAGGATGAGAGGGATGTGAAAAAAATCTCAGATACTACAATGGTTTGTGGTCCTCCAAAAAGCTGTTGTACATAAACAGATACACAGTATATGTATGATATTAAAATTTTATTAGGGGATAGTGGGGAAGGGGTGAACATGTGATAGGGGAAAAAATGTCCAAAGAAAGCTCCTTTGAGATCCAAGAATTAAAAATAGATTGAAAAAACACTGCTTTAAAAGCTCCCTGTCGAGCTTCCTGGATTCCATCTCCACCAAGAGATAACCGCTATCCTGATTTCTGATAAGCATTCTTTGATTTAATTTTCCACCTATAATGCATTCCTAAAAAATGAATTGTTAGGATTTTTAATTTATATAAATAGGATCATTTTCTGGCTCACCATTATGTTTGTAAATTTATTCATACTTTTGCATGAATTTTTTGCATAATCCATAGGCAATTATTGTTGGATATTTGGTTTGTTTACAGTTTGGGGCTAGCATAAATAAGGTGGCTAAATAGATATATTAAAAATATATTTATTTATACACATGCAAGAGTTTCTATAGAGTAGTATTGTCCAATGAAAATATAATGCAAGTGATATGTAATTTAAAAATTTCAAGTCTATGGCCATGCCACCCTGAACATGCCTGATCTCATCTGATCTCGTAAGCTAAGCAGGGTCCAGCCTGGTTAGTACTTGGATGGGAAACCACCTTGGAATACCAGGTGCTGTAGACATTGAAAAAATAAATAAAAATAAAATAAAATTTTCAAGTAACCATATTTAAAAAGTAGGAAGAAACAAATTAATAATATATTTTATCTAATCCAGTATATTCAAAATATTATTTCAAGATGTAATCAGCATGAAAAGTTATTAATGAAATATTTTACATTTCATACTGTCTTCAAAATTGATGTATTTAACACTTATAGACTATGTATGCTAAGTTTTCATAAACACTTGATTTGTGCTTATATTTCATCAAATTTACCATTGAAAAAGTAGATCCATATGCCCAAATTGTTCCCAACTTTAAAATTTTAAGTTCCCCAGCTGCACTGAGCCACATTTCAACTGCTTGTAGCTACCATATTGGACAGTGCAGATCTCGAGTTTACATATACCTAGGAGTGGAATTGCTAGGCCATAAGGTATCCAAATGTTCAGCTTTTCTAGGTCATGCCAAACAGTTTTTCAGAGTGGTTGTGCTAAGTCACATTCTCACCACCTGGATGTGAAAGTGAAAGGTACATCACAATGTGATTTCTCCAGTTCTCACAATCTTGTAAGTTTTATCCTCATGTTAAATGAAGAAACTGAAATTCAGAGAGATTAATGATTTGCCTAGCATTTTATAGAAAGATGTGTCCAGGATCTGATGTCATATCTGTACAGCATCAAAGTCTGTACTTAAGTAGAATTCCAAACTCTTCCTTCAAGTGATCAGGATATCTTTGTTTGAGTTATGGGTATTCTGAAGTGGAATTATTTTTAAAAGAAAATGAAAAGTTCCCTAGAAAGTGTCCAACTTTTTGTTCTTTTTGAAAAGTCATTGAAATAGTCTATTTAGTAAATGCCTATAAAGGGACCCTTTCTGAAATATTTTAATTAGCCAGGAGAGAAAACATTTGAATTTTTTAAAGAAAATTTGCTTAGGAGAAATAAGTGTATTATACTTTAATGTTTTCTTTCAAAGTTTTATCTTCCAAATTACTTAATATTTTGAGCATAGTAATATCATAATTTGGAAAAAGACTTTATCCCATGGTAATGTACAGCTTTTATTTTCAAAATCAAACTTTTATCACAAAATTTTGATGTTTGTTTTATATTCTCTTCAAAGTAAGTTGATACTCAATGAGAGTTAATATTCTAGAATTGACATTTGCCATAAGGGTTTGTCTTATAATCTCTAAACATTTTGGGAATGAAACATTTAAAAAAATTTTTTTGAAAAAGTTTGAAGAAGCCAAGACATTGTTATTCTAATTAAATGCTTCTAAAAGTCTTTTTTTTGTAATGTGTTGAATTTCAAGTCAGTCTGAAATCTGAAACCAAAATTTTTTCCTTCATAATACTGAATCTACTAGTAATGAAATAATGGATTAAATGTTTTATTCAGAGTTGTGTTGTAGTTTTAACTTGTGTTGAGTGGGTATGGGTTTTCATTCTCTTTAAAATGTGAAAATCATCAACATAATGTTTTGTAGTATCTATAGGGAGCATATGAGATCTTGCTCCCATAAGTTTGCGTCAAATAAGCTCTTATAAAAATTCTTTTAAAAAAAGTGTTTGTAAATATAAATATTAAATGTTAATTGGTCAAAATTACTATGTACAGTTTCCTCTCTACCCCCACCGCCCCCAATATTCTGGGAACTATTGTTTAATGAAATGAGCATTTCACATAATGTGTTTTGGTATATACTATCTAATAATTACCATTGTCTCCTAAAATGCAGTATAAGAATTCTGCCTTATTATTGGGCCTGTTCATAGTTGTAAATGCAAACATAATGGTAATTATTTGGTTTGGTCTTATTTCTGGAGAGCAGTGATCATAGAATTGCTGCTACTAACCTTATACAAATGTACAGTATAGCATTATTAATTCATACCCCCCTTAATTTGAAATTCATAGTATTTTAACTGGGGACTGAGCTGAAGTTTATTTTTACATTATCTGTAAAAAAATTTGCATTACCTGTAAAAATAACTAGTTTTACAACCGAAATCTTTATATAACTGTTGAAGGCATATTTTATTTAATGAGCAAACTTAGTCATTAAAAAGGAGTCCTAAGGTCTCTGTTGGTCTCGTTCAGGAGTCAGCAAACTACAGCCTGCTGGCCAAGTTCAACCTGTTTTTATACACCTATGAGCTAAGAATTGTTTCTACATACTAACATAAACAATCAATTTGATATTAAGGAACACTAAACTTTGAGCCCAAGTTAAGCAAAATGTTATCTCCAAAAAAGAGAATTCCATTTTTTTTATCAGTAGACCTGTATCACAAAAAAATTATTATATTTTGAATTTTATCAACAAAATATTTTTTCGCTTTTATATAAGCGCCTACAGAGTGTCCTTGATTTTACCTTTTGACCCACAAAACCTAAAATATTTACTGTCTGGCTCTTTACAGAAAAGTTCATGTGATCATATGTATTTTAAAAAATACTGCATTTTAAAAGGATCATTTTAAAGCAGTTAACAAAATAGTATGTAAAACATCTTCATTTTACATGTTTATGCATTATGAAAGGCTAAAAGGAAGGAAACAAATTGCTTAGAAGTTAGGAATAAGGGCTCTGAAACCAAACTGCAAGGTTTAAAATCCATTGTACTATGTACTATTTTTGTTATCTTCAGAAAGTTACTTACTTTCTTGGAACTCATTGTTTTCATCTGTAAAATGGGGACAATGATCGTAGTTTAAGTTCAAAGAGTTTTTTTTAAGTAGTTTAAGTTCACAGAGTTAATACATGTAAAACACTTTAGTGCACCTGGCACATAGGGCAAAATAAATGTCTGGTGTTCTTATATATAATAAAGAAAGGAGTGAGATAATAGTTTCCTCTGAGTGGTGAGATCACTGATTGTTTTTCTTTTTTGTATTTTGTATATGTGTACTTCCTAGCTGTGAACTTATCCTAGTTATGTAATAAGACACTGTTTTATAAAATTTCTTTACTCAGAGTTTTCAAGTATTTATATTGGCTTCTTTTTAAAACATTAAATGTTTTATCTTGAAACGTGAATAGTAAATTTGGGAATGCGATATCTATAATCTGCATATTTCTCCCTTATGTTAATCATTTCCTATAGACATGGCCCATGGGCATGGACATGGACATGAACATGGACATGGACATGAACATGGTCATAGTAAAATGGAACTTCCAGATTATAAACAATGGAAGATAGAGGGGACACCGTTAGAAACTGTCCAGGAGAAGCTGGCTGCACGAGGACTAAGGGATCCATGGGGCCGGTAAGAATAATTAAATGTTTAGATAGAATTTATCCTTAGGGAATTAGTTTCTATATACCTTCCAATTATTTTCCTTTTAAAAATTATTGAAAATGGCTTTTTACATTTAAGTTTTAAAACCAGGTTTATTGAGGTATCATTTACCCATTTTAAGTATATAATTCCCTGAATTTTGACAAATGTATTCTATTATGTAACCATCACAAGAGTTATAATACAGACTATTTCTTTCATCCCCAAAAGTTCCTTCATTCCCCTTTTGCACTCAGTGCCATCCTGCCCCTGGCTCCTGGCAACCATTGATCTGCTTTCTGTCTCTATAGTTTTGCCTTTTCTAGAATTTTATACATTTGGAATCATACAGCATATAATCTTTTGTTCTGGCCACTTAACATGTTTTTGAGACTTATGTACATTGTTAACTTATATCTGTAGATCCTTTATTTTTTTATTGCTAAGTAATACCCACTTGTTTGCATTTTGTTTACTATTCAATAGTTAATGGTCATTTGGATTGTTTCCAGTTTGGGGCTATACCTATTTGAGTACAAGTCTGTGTGAATATATGTTTTCATTTCTTTTGGGGGAATACAAGAGTGGGATTTCTGGATCACGTGATAAGTATATAGTTATTTTCATTTAAAAAAAAAAATTGTGTCTACAGCCATGCCACCCCGAATGTGCCTGATCTCATCTGATCTCAGAAGCTAAGTAGGATTGGGCCTGATTAGTACTTGGATAGGAGACCACCTAGGAATTCCAGGTGCTGTAGGCGTTTAAAAAAAAAAAAAAGTTGCCAAACTGTTTTCCAAAGTGGCTATACCATTTTGCATTCCTACCAGCAATACATGAGAATTTAGGTCACTCAGTCTTCTCATCAGTACTTGGTATTATCAGTCTTTTAATTTTAGCCATTGTAGTGAACATGATGGTTTTAATTTAATTGACATTTCTATGAAGACTGAAGATCATGAGAATCTTTTTGTGTGCTTATTTGTCATTTGTATATTTTCTTTGGTGCAATGTCTGTTCAGACCTTTTGAACAGACATTATTCAGGGTGTTTTGTTTTCTAGTATTGAATTACAATAGCTCTCTGTATTTTCAATATATGTCCTTTATCAGAATACGTTTTGCACATGTTTTCCCCCAGAGTATGGCTTATCTTTTTATTTACTTGGTAATGTCTTTAGAAGTTTTTATAGTGTTCTTTTAAACATTTAGGCATATGATCCATTTTGAGTTAATTTTTATGTCATGTGAGATGAGGATGAAGGTTAATATTTTTGCATATGGACATAAAGTTTGTTTCAGCATCATTTATAAAAGACCGCCTTCCCCCGTTGATTTACCTTGATAGCTTTCTCAAATCAATTGACATTATCTGTGTGGTCTATTTCTGGATTCTATTCTGTTAACCTGATCAATATGTCTACCCTTATGCCAGTACCACACTGTCTTCAAATCAGGTGGTATAAGATCTTCAACTTTTTTTATTTTATTTTTTTTAGCTATTCTAAGTTCTTTGCATTTACATTTAAATTTTAGAAAGAGCTTTTCAGTTTCTACAAATACTTGCTTGGATCACGTTTACTCTATACCTTAATTGCAGATAATTGATAACAATACTGAGTCTTCTAGTCCATGGACAATTTAGATCCTTTTTAATATTCTCATCGGTGTTTTATTGCTTTATATACAGGTCTTGTACATATTTCATTAAATTTATCTTTAATTATCCTGTACTTTTATGCTATTGTAAATGATATTTTTAAGCTTCTATTTGTTCATTGCTAATATGTAAAAATACAGTTGTTCTGTATATTTACTTTATATCATATTACCTTGCTAAATTCACTTTTTCTAGCAGTTTTTTTATAGGTTTCTTAAAATTTATTTCATAGATGATCACTTGATCTACAGAGACAGTCTTCTTTTCCATCTGTAAACCTTTTATTTCTTACATTATTGCACTGGCTAACACTGCTAATATAATATTGAATAAAAATGGCATGAATGGACATCTTTACCTTTTTCCTCATTGGGAGAAAGCATTTAGTTTTTTACCACTGAGTATGATATTAGTTGTGAGGTGGTCAGATGGCCTTCATCAAGTTGACGAGTTTCTATTCCAAGGTTACTATGAGTTGCTATTATTGATATTGTTATTAATGAGTTTTGAATTTTGTTAAATGCTTTTTCTGAACCTATTGAAAACTCATGTCGTTTTTTTATCCTGTTGATATGATGAATTACTGTTATTGATTTTCAAAGATTAAACCAATGTTGTACTTCTGAGGTAATGCCTACTTCATCATGATATAGTATCCTTTTTGTGTATATTGATGGATTCAATTTTCTAAAATTTTGTTAAGAATATTTGCATCTATGTTCATGAGAGATATTATTACTGTTTTCTAATATTTTAGAAATAATAGTTTTCTAATATTTTTGTCTGGTTTTGGTATCTAAATTATATTTGATTAGCTCTCATATTTTTGAGTAAGTCAGATTTTTAAAGTTAAGATTTTTGTCTTTCATAACATGATTTTTTTCCACTCACTTATTCCTGTATGTGAGAGAAGATTGTTTTCACTAGAGCGCTCCGATTTCTGTTTATTTCTCTGTTCAGAGTACTCAGAAGGATGATTGCCAGGAGAGAAAATCAATCTTCTAAAGTTCAGGCTACTATGACAGGGGAAAGCCATGATTCTCTTAAATAGTAATAATGTCAAATGTTACATACTCTCTATACCAAAATATATCATATTTTACTCTGTATAATTTTTATAATAACACTATAAGGTAGATAGTAATCATCACTGAGTAGGAGAGGAAGCTGGCCCTGGCAGGTTAAGTAACTTTCTCAGCCTTAAAGGCTGCTAAACTAGTATAAGTGACGGAGAAAAAATTAATACCATCTAACTCCCTCTTTCCATGATGTTTTAATAACTAGTATGGGCAAAGTCACACTGATGACTTGTGATTGATAAGCTAGAGCAAGCTTTGCATTTGAGAATTTTATAAAATCCTGAGTATTATGACTGTGAAATGTAAAATCAAGTGTTTTTTCCTCCATTTTATATGTGAAATGTAGGCATATAGACCTAATTATCCTATGCCACACAGATTCCTATTGTGAGCCACTTAGATTATCTTACGTAAGGTTGCATTTGTCTATTAGAAAGATGAAAATTAAATGTATTTTATTCAATGACTATGTGTAAGATGTGTGTGATTATAATTTTTCTATTTTTCCTCTAGCAATGAAGCTTGGAGATACATGGGCGGCTTTGCAAACAATGTTTCCTTTGTTGGTGCATTATTAAAAGGATTCAAATGGGGATTTGCTGCATTTGTGGTAGCCGTAGGGGCTGAATATTACCTGGAGTCCCAGAATAAAGATAAGAAGCATCACTGAAGATAATACCTCGAAGTATCTCTTTGCCATTTCACTCTCTTATAAAAATAAGATTTCACTGTAGCCCACTTGTCTTTGTGTTTGTCCCTTAAAGAATACTGGTAAATTTCAATAAAGAATACATGTGCCCGTCTGTTTTTGTCATCCTTTAATAATAATAAAAAGTTTCTCAAATCATACAAGATTTGATTTGGAATACACAGGAGTTGAGTACCAGTAGCAGTGCATTCTGTATATAGCCTACAGTTAGTATACAGTTGATAAATAGATATGCTCTGATTTTTCCCAGTTTTTTAAGTTATGATTAAGTTTACCATTTTAGCTTTTTAATGTACAGTCTGTGTTATTAAAATACACTTATGATGTTGTACACCCATTACCACCATTCATCTCCATAACTCCTTTCATCTTATGAAACTGAAAGTGTGTGCCTATTAAACAATAATTCCCCATTTTCCCCTTCCTTCAATCCCTGGCAACCACCATTAGTGGTACTGTCTGTATGCTTTTGACTATATACATAATATACCTCATGTAAGTAGAATTATACAGTATTTTTTCTTTGTAACTGGCTTATTTCACTTAGCATAATATTCCCAAAGTTCATCCCATGTTCCCATGTTGTAGTATGTGTCAGAATTTCCTTTTTAAAGCTGAATAATATTTCTCTCTATGTATATACCACAATTTGCTTATCTCTTCACTCATTGGTGGACACTTGGGTTGCTTCTGCATTTTAGGTATTATGAATAATACTATGATCTAAGTATACTTTTATAGTGTTGAAATGGCATTTGGCCTTGCCTCATTTGTGGTCCTCTGCAGGTGTTTTAGAAGGACCTAGATTATTCTATAAAATACTTCCTGCCCAGTTCTGATTGACATATCCATGAGTCATATTCATTTTTCTTTATTGTGATATTTTCTGCTATTACCTTAGTCCTTGTTGCCATACTGTGAAAAGTTTGACATTTTTTTCTGTATATCTTAACAATAAACTAGACATTTCACATCATTGAATTTTTTGAAATTTTAATTAAATCTCTAAAATTGAGACTTAAAATTTGGCTTGTTGAAGAGGGGTAGTGTTTTTGCTTAAATAACAAAGCCAGTATAAAACACCATGGTGATTTTTTCTTTGTAGATTTTTGTTTATACATATAAACGATCAACAAAACAAAAAGACAACCAACTGGGAGAAGATATTCACTAATGATACATCTGATAAAGGATTAATATCCAAAATTTATAAAGAACTTATACAACTCAACAATAAAAAACAATCCAATTAAAAAGTGGGCAGAAGACCTAAACAGATACTTCTCCAAAGAGGAAAGACAGATGGCTAACAGACATATGTCGATGCTCAAGGTCGCTAATCATCAGAGAAATGCAAATTAAAACCACAATGAGATATCACTTCCCACCTGTCAGAATGGCTATCATCAATAAGTCAAAACAGCAAGTGTTGGTGAGGATTCAGAGAAAAGGGAACTCATACATTGTTGGTGGGATAGCAAATTGGTATAGCTGCTATGAAAAATGATATGGAGGTACCTATCAATTAAAAATGGATATATTTTTGATTCGGCAATTGCACTTTTGGGTATTTATCCAAAGAAAACCAAAATAATAATTTGTAAAGATCTATACACTCCAATATTCATGGCAGCACAATTTACAATTGCCATGGCAGCACAATTTACAATTGCCAAGATACGGAAGCAACCTACAAATTAGTAGTCAATAGTTAAGTATGAGGAGCATGACAGAGGGAATGCAGTTAGTATTAATATGGTGGTTGAGTGGAGGGCCAGGGGAGGGAGGGAGCATTTTGGGGGGGGGGGTCCGTTTTATGAACATTATAGACGTCTAACCAATGTATGGAGTCCCAGAATAAATGATAGTGGTAAATGGAACCATAAAAAACTTTGTGAAAGAAGATAAAGAAAGAGTTTAACAAAGAACAAAAAGCAACAAGACAAATAGAAACAGCAAGGAGGTGGATTTAAACTTAATCTTATTATACTAAATGTAAATGTTCTCAAATTTAAATTCTAAAGCATTCCAAATAAAAGACATCAGCCTGGGCAAAAAGCGGGACCCAACTATAAGCTGCTTAAATGAAAACCCCTTTAAAGATATAGGGTAAAAATAATGGAAAAAGATACTGTGCAAACACCAATGAAAAGAATATTGACAAAATAGATTTTAGAATAAAGAATTGTCATAAGAGGGACATTATAGACTAACGGGATCATATCATAAATTATATGAATGTCTAACACTATGCTCTGCACTTGAAACTAAAATAATAAGTAAACTAATTGAAAAATAAAAATTATAGAAAGAAGGACATTTCATAATTATGGAGGAGTCAGTTCATTAAGAAAATGTTAAATATATGTGCACAGAACTTCAAAAGATATGGGGAAAACAACTAAAAGGAGAAACCGGCCAATTCACAATTATAGTTGGAGATTTCAACAATCCTTTTAAAGTAATTGATAGAACAAGTAGAAAATCAGCAAGATCTCAAAAGACTTCAACAACACTTATCAACTAGTTTGATGTATTTATAGACCTTTCAAAAAAAAGAATTCATTCTTTTCTAGTGCACGTGGAACATTTATCACAACTGACTATTCTGGGCCATAACAATACATTTAAACGAACTGAAATAACACAAATTATGTTCTCAGACCACAAAGAAATTAGACAATAACATCCGAAAAAATCCACAGATATTTGAAAATTCAATAGTACCCTATGTAAGTGTCCCATGCTCAAAAAAAAGTCTAGGAAAAGTAGAAAATATTTTCAACAGAATAAAATGAAAACTAACGTCAAACATTGTGGGAAACAGCTAAATAAATGGACTTCTAGACTGATGAAAAAAGGAAGACATAATAGGAATATTAGTAATGAAAGAAGAGATATCTCTATAGATCCTGGAGACATTAAAACAATAATAAAGGTGTTTTACAAACAACTTTATGTCAATAAATTTTGGTGAAATTGACAGTGTCCTTAAAAAAGATTATTAAAGCTCACTCAAGAAGTAGATAACCTGAATGGTCATGAAAAAATTCATTCGCTGGGTTAGGTCGAGAGGATGGAAAGTACAGTGCTTGACACATTTATCGTAGAAAATAGCAGTAGTTTTACTTTCTCATCTTAAAGTTGATTTTTCTCATGTATCATAATTTTTGCTGGAAGCAGGAGTGGTTTTCCATATATTTTATTAATTTGGAAATTACTGCCTGAATTCCTTTAGAGCTTCAAAGCACACAAACCATTGTCATCTTAGTTGTTGCCGTTACTTGGACAAGAACCAATTAAATGTGATGATTGTTCTTAAAATTGATGACCAAATTACAATGGAAAATAATGCTAATGATGTGTTTGCTAACCTTGAAATAAGCACTGAAAATGATTACATGTGAAAGCATTAGCCCCATTTTGAATGTAGGGGGGCAAGTCCATTAGCAAAGTAGCAAAAGCCTCAGGTGGCACAGCTAGTAAGTTCCAGATTTATATTTTGAATCCGGGTTTGACTTCACAGCCCATAGGAAGCACTGCGTATGTGATAAGTACTGTAAAATGCCATAAGATGATCCTTTTGGACCTTTTCTCAGAAATACTTTCTAAAGTATGGCATGTAATATTTTATGAAAAATGAAATAATACAGTAATTTTACTGTATACCTATACTTTGAAGAAAATTGTGTTTTGATATACTGAATGAAACAGATTCAGACATTTAGAAAGTAACATGAGGACTTTAGTGGCATGGAAATTGTGTACAAAGACAAAAACATGGAAGGAATAGGAGTTTATCCACGTGGAGGGTTAATACAATGAAAGAAACAAATTAGAAAAGGAAAAAGGAAAAGAAGTGGTTGCAGAATATTGGCATGAAGGCAGCAGTAGAGACAAGTAGAACTTGGTATACAATCGCGTGTATATACAGTCATCCACTTACTGCTTCAATCAAATTTAGACCTTAATGATACTGTATAAGGAAGATGCTTTATTTTAAAATTGAAAAGAAATACACACTCTTCAGCGAGAGGGGACATTGGCAGGGCCCACTTGCATAGGAGCTAGATAGAAGTATTCCAGTAGAAATAAACTGAGTCTTAACCTCATTCGTTTCTTTCTCTTTTCTATTACTGATTATATTTGCCAATTTTCTTTATAAAAATTTGGTTATTAGAGAACAGACTAATTTTCTAAAATGATGGTCCCACAAATGGGTACATACAACTCAGGGAATGGGTAAGACCATCCGCTGGGGTGAGAAGAAAAATTATTTATACATATTTATTTTCACATTTAATAAAAATAAATTCAATTTTGCAAATATTTAGCATACAAGATCGACAATGGGGTTTTCTTTCACCTGGTGGATAGCCAGTGGCCACACAGAATTTATGGTAAATAAGGTATACTGAGGGGAAAGTGGTATTCTACCTCGACAGGAGAGAACATAGGGACTTTCAGCAAATTGCTACAGATTGTACTTTATGTGTGCTCACGAAATTTACTATCTACCAGTTTTAACAAAACTAACGTTCATGAAGTAAATAAGTGGCTTAAGATTTTTACAAAGAAACTGCTGATTGATGCTAATACTGCCAAAATCAGGACAAGCAAACAAGAAGAAAATAGCAGAGCTATGAACTCTGCCAACAACATTTCCACCACATAAATACAATGATCTATTCATGAAAGAAAAAAAAAAAAAAGCAAAAAAAAATCAAGAAGACCAGAAGATGGACTTGGATTCACTATCAGTACAATGAACCTTGCCCTAACAGTGTATTGATCTTATATATTAACTAATGATAGCACATAGTCATCATGTTTAGCAAAACACTTAAAAATAAATGTTTAATTTTTATCTAACCTTTAATTCCTTATTTGTGTATTCTTAATGTACACAGGTGATAATATTTACATAATATACATAGAATGTTAGGACAAAAATTGGGATTTAATGTGATTTCCCCTCACAATATTCAGCTGTTGTTAAAAAATAGCATTCAAGAATCCATTAGATTTTTAAAGTGTTCTTTAAATGCAACAAAAATTAAATGTTATTTATGTGGTTTCTCACTCAGTTGTTAACATGAGTTTCAAGATTTCATAGTATAATCCTCATGGATCCTCAGATTCTCTAGACTTGCAAAGTATTCAAATTCAAATAGATATGCTGTTGAGAATGGAGTCTTCCAAGTGAGTCCTGGTTACCTTTCAATATCAATTTTCTGGGAGGGGAGAGAAGGGTTTTTACTGGTTTTTGTTTTTCTTTTTGCTTTTGTTTTGTTTTATTTTGGGTCAAAAAATCAGCTTCAGAAACTGAGACTAAAACACCCAACGGAAATTGCATTTACCTGCCAATGATTCTATCAGAAAGGATTTGCTGCAAAGTTTTATTTTAATTTTATGTATTTTTATATATAAAATATCTTTTCTGTATTTTATTTTTAAATAGTATGACATTACATATCATAAATGTTATACATCCAAAAATTAACTATTCAAAATGCTAACTTATGTAAAGATTAAATTCCATATGTTGTATTAGATTGACTTACCTTTGATATATATTAACAATTTAAAACATGGCTTTAGCCATTAGAAAAAGACAAAATCTCTTGTCGCAAGGTCTGTATATTTTTCTGTTTAATCTCACATGCCAAAAAAATGAAGTAACTCTTTGACGTGTGGTCACATATTACAAAACTGAAAAGAATTTCGGTTGTTGCTAAAGACATGTTTCTGGGAATCATTACAAAATAAGAACATTATGTACACTTAAGATGTAAATCAGGTTTTATGCCATTTGGAAATGTCGTATATTTTAATTTTGTGTTTTAAAATGGAAAGAATAATTCCTAATAATGTTCCAGTGATTTTCAAAACATATTAGGGCTAAAAAATATTTTGCTTTTAGATTTTTTACCAATTACAGTATTTGTAAATTATCAATTGAATCTCATTGTAAATAAAGCATTTAGTACCCCCTGCAAATGTTCCTCCTGCTCTAATTTTAATTACTCAGTTCCCAAACTGAATCTGGAAATAACAGCATTTAACTTACATTTTCCTGCTGATTTGGTAATTAATCAAACATCTTTCTAAATCTACTTACTTAAAAAGCACTAATTGTATTTACCTTGTAGAATAGCTAAGAGATTTTTTTAAATCTTTGCATTATACATTTGAATGAATTACACAATCAAGTGAATGTTTTGTGATTATAGCTCTTCTTGTGCTATGTTGTTGATGGTGTATTTTATGTCATTTATTCTCTTGCTACAAAGTTTCTATGGGAAATACTAACTGTTCAGGGGCACATACTGAAAGTCAACTAGTGGCTCACAGTAACCATAGTAATAACTATCCTAAAAATAAAGAGTGCTGTGTCTGTGCAGACGGGATTCTACTACAGAGGAATAATCAGGTTCACAGGCAGTGGTGTCACTTGGACCAGGGAATCCCATTTGGTAGTAATATAATACAAGCACATGAAGGTTTGATACAGATACAAAGCTTATATTCAGAACAGACTTTCCAGGGAAATAAAATTAAAAGCTAAAACTATATCTGTAGATGCTAAATAAGGGTCACAAGGAAAACTGTCACAATTCATATATTTAACAATACAGGGATTAAACTCAAGGTATTCCTTAACTCATGACCTATAAAGCCTTGTTACATTTGATTTGGGTTTATCAGTAATTATAATTCTAATAGATCAATTTCCACATTTATAAGTAGGAGAAAAATTTTTTACAGTCTTAAACCCTATCTACATTTCTATTATAGCACTTATGATATATATCAGAATTATTCATTTACTTGCTTGACTCCCTGTTAAACTATGGCCTCATTGGAAAGAGGGACCATATCTGTGTACCTGTGTAATGGATGTTTAGGAAGTCTCTGTTAAATGAATACATTAACAATTAAATATCTATAATATAAGTGAAATAATGGAGATGATTTGTCACAGATTAACAACTCATTTATGAATCTCTAAAGGTGTAGGGGGGAATGAAGAATTGAAAAGACATATTTTCCAATATCTAAGGGGCTTCATGGATTCCAATTCCCTATCAGAAAGCTGAGATCATTTACAAAATGCCTTGTGAGATTGACCTGGGCACATATTACCAGATTATAAGGCACTTCCCCAATCCCAGTACAAGGATGTTAGAATTCAGCTAGGTCTCAACTTCCCAACACATGCTGTATAACTTTCCCTACTTGTTAATAAGTTGGGAATAAAAATACTAGCCATCAAAAGTCAAGACAATTTCTGCTAAAAGCAGCCAATTACTCTATGGCCATTGCATATAAAAACATTTCCTCTTTAACACACTGGTCCTTTTTTTGTTTTGTTTTTGTTAAAATTACATGGAACAGAACCCCTACATGCAAATAATGGGGCATGCTTGTTCCACCTTCCTCCAAGATCCAAGTTAAGGAGCTACAGGAAGTTGCAAGTAGAAGAGACAGACATCTTAGCTCCTCTTCTTCTAAATCTATTTATTTGCTTAAATATTTATTAAGCACCTCCTATATGGCTGGGGTTTTCATGGCCCTGAGGATACATTAATGAACAAAACAAACAAATTTCTCTCAGTACTTACATACTGGTGCAGGGTTAATATTAATTTTTTCCTGATGCTAATGGTATGATTTGTCAATACCTAGCAGGCACCAGAGATGTTTGGTCCACACATGGTATATTTTGCTAATCAAACATTTTTTTTCTTAGAAACCTATATCTGAAATTGTAGTTTGAATCAGTGAGGTTTGATTCTTGATAATAATCTTTCATCTATAAATTGCACTGAACTTTGTACCCTCCTAATAAAACATAACTTGCCTTCCTTATTTTATAACTTAGGTATTGTTATACTTGTCATATTGTTCTCTAGGAGGTTATAAATTCTTGAAAATCATGCCTTATTTATTCTTTTATTGTCTACGCGGTGCCTTACACATGGTAAATGTTCAACAAATAGTTAGGATTTAATTCTTTTTTAAGTGAAAACTTTTTCAGAATTCTTATAACAAGTATAAATTTTCATTCAAAGTACTTGTACACAATTACATTATTTTTCTTCCACAATGTTTTGTGGAAAGGAAACCCTCAGTAAATATTTGCTGACTTGAATTGAAAATGTTTAAAGTAATTTTACTTTTTAAAAAAATTTTATAATCAGTTTCATGAGGGCTATAAATTTCCCTTTACTTGACCACCTAAAATCAATCCTTTAAAAAGGAAAGAAATAAAAGAATATCTAAGGAAATAAAAATACAACCATCAGATGTTCAAAGAGTTTTATATGTCACTTTTCTATCCCATGTATATCATCCTTTTCTTTAATATTAGAAATCTCCAAATTATTGAACAAGATAATTTCACCCATTTTATTAATTGATCACCTCTCCTTTTTATTTACTTACAAGCATTTATTATACTTGCTTCATATATTAAATTATTTCTTTCCACTTTTTACTATAAGGTCAATTGATTCTTCTTGCTAAGGGTAATAAGAGCATGATAAAACATATAATTCTAAAATATTTAAGAATCTAAAAATAATGAAGTGGCTTGCACATACAACCTTTGTTGAGAAATGTAGTGGGTTTGTGTTGTAGCCTGGGCTACGTGACAGATGGTGTATTCATGACATAGTGGAGCTGACCTGATTGTGTAATTTAACAGGGAGCATTCTCTTATGTATACAAGCCACAGATTTAGCTTCAGTGCCACAAGAGTTCCAAAGCTCCACATCTAGCAACTGGTTGAAGCCTAGGCTATTTTCCCTGATTTCCCCACATTCTACTTCACTTGCTATCTTACTGGGACCTCATTGTTGCCACAAATGTAATAAATTCCATGTCTTCAAGCTCTCAGCCAATGCTTATGCTTAATTTATGATTTATCTCATTCTGCTTTGCTAGACTGTTGTCTTGCCTCTAGACAGTGAACTCTTTGAGACCAAGACCAAGTGGTTTCATTTTTAATTTTTTTACTCCTTCCCTATTGCTCCATTGTAGGTCCAGATGTTCACCAACATGAAAATAAAGTTGTGTTCCAGAACTTCTTTGATCGTAGCCTCCCATTCTGGTTTATTTTAGGGTTGTACACATAGGCCACATATGACTCTACATAGACATTTAAGCATTGTTTATACAGCAGAAGTGTGTCTAAGTGTTTTCAACAAAGAGCAATATGATTAGTAATCCATATTTGTGGATGGCTAATTTTTTAGGGACCACTGTAGAAGGAAGAAATTTAAAAAATATATTTTTTGCAGAAATACAAGATACCCCAAAATATTTTATTCAACTTTATTTATACAAACCCCCTGGTTGTAGAGTTAGTATTTGTGCCAATGGTACTACTAGTTATTGCTCAATTTTGATTGAGACAGCAAGAATACAAATATTTTTCATTAAGTATATTTGATGGGAGTGCATATTTCAATTGAAGCTCCAGATTTATGTAAGGAATGCAATTGACTTTCAGGGCACACAGGTGGATACCAACATTGCCTAGAGTTTGGCCACATGGTCAGATATTATTTCTGCAAAAATTTTTATTGAGATGTAATTGACATACAACATTGTATTTATTTTAGGTATACATGATTTGATGTCTATATTTCAAAACGAGTACCAGAGTAAGTTTATTTCACACTTGCTATTTATTATTATTCCCATACATCAGTAAAGAAAACATTAGAAGTGCTGAATCAGTAATAACAATTAGAGCTGCTTTGTACAACTAGCTGGAGTTCACAGAATAGTCGTAAAAGATACAAACAGGAAACTGAGTTGATTGGGCAGGAGAGTGTTTCAACTGAAGGGAATTCCTTGAGAGCTTGTGAGTGTTGGTGGGGGGGGGGTCTTTGGCCCTAACGCGACCAATATCAGGCCAGGCCATAAAACTTTTTCAAGGTGAGAGATGGGAGAAGGCCAGCACGCCAACGGGCAGCAGGCGGCGGTGGGTAGGTAGGTAAGCGCTACGTCCGCTTGAGGTTTCGCTTTCCTTTTCCTCCATTTTGCGTCCATTTCTGGAGAGGCCGGAAAGTGAAGACCGACTGCTGCCAGGCGGAGGAGAGTCCCACGGCAGACCCTAGGGTAGGTGCTCACGCTCACTACCTTCCACCTCTCCTCAGACCCCGGAGATCTGACTTCAGGTTTTCGTGTGCGGGCCACCGCGGTCCCCGAGCGCTGCCTTTGCTGTCTGTCACTCGCGCAGCTCCCCAACGCGCGCTTTCCTGAACTGGCCCTGGGCGGGGGCGGGGGTGCCAGGCAAGGGTCAGGGGAGGAGGGGGGTGGGCCTTCTTGGCAGGTGACTCAGTCCTGTAGATTCCCTATTTCTGGTTTGCCCGCGGGCGCCAGCCTGGGCGGAGCCCCTCCGCCCCGCTCCTTCCCCCCACCCCCCCATCGCCCGGCACCCGGGTCTGGACGGGGCTTCCCGAGGCTCCGGGCATCTCAGGTCCGCGGCCGGCGCTCGCGCAGTCACTCGGCCGGATAACCCTCGGCTAACACTGTGTCCCCAGAGGCGGAAAACAGGCCGCGAGCTTTGGTGGCAGGTCGCCAGCGTCGTGTCACCTTCGCCTTGGATCATCGGGAGAGCTGCTCAAGTCCTGTAGCGAAATAGTCAAAAGATAGGGCAGTTGTCCTTTGGAAAGTGGATGAGAAAGAGGATTTTTTCTTTTTTTTTCCCCCTGCAGTCATGTGAGCGCGCTCGCCTTTACTCGGCGAGAGCAGGCAGCCTGAACAGGAATTTTTACTCTCTCGCAATGGCTTGGGGAAGTAGGGCAGGGTTGTTATTTCTCAAAGCATTTAAATATATCTTTCGGTCGGAATGATTGATTTATGTAAAGCCTTAAAAATTTTTTTGTTTCCGTACCGCCCACGCCCCCCAGTCTCTTCCCCTTCAAAAGGACTGGGAAATTAAGGTGACTTTAAAGATGTTCTTGCTTGCTCGGAAGGGCATGTTCTTTTACATATTAACAGTGGACTGCAATAGAACAAAGGCCATTGAAAATTCAGACTGCTTTTGGCTCGGGAAAAGGAAGTTAGTTCAAGGACGGTGGAGCTCTTGCAAATATATTTGTTGACTTTTGAAATTTATTTAGTCAACGAGAAGTGGTGCCGGTAGGGTGATAGCGTAACGTCAAGCATTTTTTGAGACCTACCGAATAATCTTGAAGTCCAACCGGCTCTGGCGGGCCAGACCGGATTTCAGATAAGAGGAACAGAATTTTTGGTATTTTCCTCTGGTGATTCCCTTAAATAAACTTGTTTTTTTTTTTTTATATACAAGAAAGTTTCATTATGGGGGTCAAGAAGCTTGACTCAACTCTTACCCCCTACTCCCCCAAAATGACTCATGTTTAGCAAGGGAATTTTCAACGTTTGCCAAATACATTTTCTTTCTTTCTTTCTTTCTTTCTTTCTTTCTTTCTTTCTTTCTTTCTTTCTTTCTTTCTTTCTTTCTTTCTTTCTTATTTCTTTCATGTTAACACATGCTTTTCTTACAGCTTCTGGATTGGATGTCTTGGTTAAGATGGCTTTTTCTTTCGACTTCGTGTTTTACATTTCTGTTTGTAACTTTTTCTTTAACTATCGTTATACCTTATCTTACACCTGCTTTTTTAGGTGATTTCACCGGCAGGTACGCAGGAACTGGGTGCCCCTTGTCCCCTACCTTTTTGGGAGTCTTGCACAACATGGGACGTTGGGAGGGTAGTGGGGGAAGGTTGTTTTGTTTGTTTGTTTCCTAGTTGTGGCAGGGGACCTACTGGAAGCTGAAACGAATATGTTTTCGTTGCTGGGGCACCTGTCAGTCAGTCACCCACTCTCAGTGGAGTGGTGGCGAGCAGCGGGGGCACCCACTCAGTTTCCGCCCGCCACAGGTAATTCCCCCGAGCTCCACGTTGGCCCTTTGCCTAGACAAGGGAGAGTTTACGATTCAAAGAGACACTGTGTGCCTTGTGGAAATTTTTAAGGTCCGGGCGGAGAGTTCTCAAACTTGGTCTCAGACGGGCGGCGCGTCCCTGAAGCGAGGCCTGGAGGAGGCGCACATCAACCCCTAAGAGATTCCTGGACGCCTGCCCGGAGGCCACCTCTAACGCTCTGATTCAGTTCCTTGTCCTCTGCGAGGAATTTCCAACACCAGTTTTCAGGAGCGGCAGATCTGATCGTGTCCTCCGTGGGGTGGGTACCTTTCCCGGCGGAGATACAGCTGGAAGAGCCGGCGGCTGCCCCGGTGTGAGTAGACAGAGAACCCTGTACGCCCCTCTACTCCCAACTTGCACCCCTGTGCTGGCGTCGCCCTGGACTCCAGGGGCGTGCGGCACTAACCCCCGGTCGCGGCAGAAATGAATTGAGCCTCCTGCTTTCAGCCGTTCAGCATCCTGGGACTCATCCACAGCACTCCTAGTCAGGGGGAGTATAGTTTTTTGGATCTCCGGAATGGATTCTGGTTATTTCTTCTTGTGGGGCAGCAAAGGCTAATTAAACTCATGTTTATGTACTGAAATGCCTCCTTTCCTTTAATTCAGTGCATTCCTACCAATATTTATTGAGCTTCTTTGGGTCAAGCGGAGGTCTGGGTGCTTGAGACATAGGGACAATCTGAACTTGGTTCCTTCGGACAGAAGATCACAGAGCGGTTGGGGCAAAGTTAACCTGTACAGGTAACTTGGTTTCAAGGCAGCGTAGACCAAGGGTCACAGGACAGCCAGCCTGTAATAAGAAGGAGGAAAACAGTTGGGCCAGGTGGGGGAAGTAATGACGGATCACAGAGCTGTCAATGTGTATTCACAGTTTTCCTTACTATAAATCAGTGAGAGAAGAAATACTATTATTATAGAAATGTTTTATTTCTCCTTCATATTCAGCTCCTGTCACCTCCTGTAGGAAGACTAGCCTGTGGGTTCATTTCTTCTTTCACATGCTCAGTGGCTAGCTTTGCACTTACCATAGATTCGCACTTAACACTCTGTAGTGGCACAGTTTTTCTTCAAAAACCTTTTCAGTCAAATTGTATATTAATTATCTGAGTTAAAATAAGTAAAGAAAGCCCTTAGGAATCCATTGCCTAGGATAAGCAAAGGTTCCAGTTTAGTGTCTTTTGCAGATATTTATGCATTCAAATATAGTCTTTAAATGTTTTTAGAAATATGTATTTTGTTCTTTTTTTACATTGTATGTTGCTGTTTCTCCAGTCATACTTAAGGACTGCTGTTTTTTTTTTCTATTAATATCTCTGCTTTTTTCACATGTACTTCCACTCCCCTCTGGCATTAGTGTTTCTAATGAAAGATTTTTTTTTCTTCTAATGAACATTTTTCTTAGTTTTGAGAATGTGTGTATCCACAATTTACATTTTATTAATCTGTTCAGATGCCCAAATGTTTTTTCTCCCTTCTCAATTCTGGTTTTAATTTCTTCTTTGATCTCGTGGGCATATAAGTGAATGAATATATATTCATTTATATAATATGTATTCTTAGATCTTTTCTTTCCAGATAAAATGGCTTTCCATTCCCCCATACTTTGTACCTGTTCTTTCTTTACTTTTCTCTGATGGTCTCTAACCACTCTGTCTTTATTTGTGCAAAACAGACAAAAAGCTTCTTTGTTATTTCCTCTTATTCTAGATATTGGGTTTTCATCTTTAGTAATTCAGTACTTATGAAAGAACTAAGCTCCACCAATTTGATACCATATTTATCTGCATATTCAAAATGGTTTATGTCTTCTGCAGTGAAAGTTTCAATTGGAGAAATAAACCCATTGTTTCTCATATCAACATTTATATACCTCAGTTTTACAATGTAATTGAAAAATCCTCTTGTAGCTACTGGCTCCAAGTCTTAAAATATTTCCTAGGGTAATGACTTCATTTTAACATCTGCTTTTACAAGGGAGAACTACAGCTTCCTTATCTACTTGAGAAATTTTTGAATTTTTTTCTTGAACTTCTTTTGTATTTTCCTTTGACTCATATATCCTTTTTTTTTTTTACTTGAAGCTTTCAAAAATAGTTTTTGAAGTCAATGATCTTTGTTTTAAAGAGTAGGCAACAGAGAAATTGCTTAAACTCACACAGCTTGGCATGTTGCGCACGTTCTCTCTCTCTCTCTCTCTCTCCTCTCTCTCTCTCTCTCTCTCTCTCTTTCTCTCTCTCCACACACACACATATATATATTTTTTTTCCCCAAAGGAAATTGAAGTCTCATAATAAATCAATGAATGTAGTAAATGCCACATGTTATGTTTTCTGGCTTTTTCACAGTATGAGTAAATAAAGCAATAGCTCATGGAAGATTAGTTATGTATTAAACTTGTAACATCTCATACAACATATTAGTAATTTTGAGAGTATGAGAGGACTGTCTTATTTGATGAAAAAATACTTTAAATTTTAGACACTTTTAAGTTAATTCTAGGAGGAGAATTATACGTACGCACAGAGGACTTGATGTGGAGGTTTCGCAAAATGAAAAATTTGACACAAATCTTATAGTTTAAGAAATTGTGATAAGTGCAAAAGGTAAATTGTTAGCTAAAGGTATGGGGCAGGAGATGCACCTTTTGCTAAAAAGCCAGGGAATGGCTTGTAAGCTTGGCTGGAGACATTATATTCTACTAGTTCAAGGTGAGGTCTTGAACTAGTAGAATATAATGTCTCCAGCTCCCCGTACTCTGCATGGGGGCTCACCAGCCTCATAAAATCACATTGTGAGCCACTCTTCAACAACAGCATTGTTACCTTCATATAATTGTAAAAGCTTCCTTTAACAAGCTCTGTCTCCTGGACCTAACAACCAGGTTCCAAGTATGATATTTCACTCCACCATAATCTACAATGAAGCAAGATGAAGCAGGATGAGTAAGCGTTACACATGTGCGGTCCTGTTGGAGGAGCTGTGTGATGATGACCAGTCAGTTAAAGGCTTTACTTAGGAGGGTGAGCTCGGCAGGCCTTGGCCAGGGCCCAATGCAGCCTAATGAAGATGAGTAAGAACTTACTTATCCTCGAGAATCTTAGCTCATATGACAGGAAGCCGACTAGAATAAGATGAATTCCAGAAGAGAGTGGAAACAATGCTATGAAGCAGAAAGAGAAGACCTGATTTGGGGATCAAGACAAGCTTATTAAAGAGATGGCTTGAAAGATGGGATAGAATTTGATCATTGAGATCATCTATTGTTGTGGGCAATAATTGGAATGAACTGCTTGTGAAGCCAAATCATATTTAGTGCATATTTTTAGCCACTGATACATAATGGTCATTAACATTCCAAATTGGAATGTATTTATGCTTCAGCCTAAGTCTTCTAGAATATGTTTGGTGTGTATCTGCAGCATTTCAGAAATTTCAGGAACCACATGATGAATTCATTATATACCTCATTTTAAATATTTGGAGGTGGGGCACAAGGTGGCATTTCATGTATTACCTTAGATTTAAAATGCCTACAATTGGAGGAGGAAAGATAAGTTCATTATATCAGCTGCTTGAATTGTTACACAGCCCACGTCCATAGGTTATGTACGTCAATGGTTATGATTGGGGTAAATGTTCAGAGCTCCTGTGAGATGGCCACATTCTGCGTTGCCCAGGACCACGTAACCCTTTCTTCTTTATCCTTTCAGAAACTTTTAGGGACTCCTTTAAGGGACTTCATGATCGTATATCAGCGGGGATTCCCAGACACCTGAAAGTTGCAGGTTTGCACAATGCTTTCTGCAGCTGGCAAGGCAGGTTTCTTTTCATTACCACCCAGTTTTGTGTTGTTGCTGGAAAACTACACTTATTTCCATACGGTGGCTTGGTGGACATGGCTTTGCTTTCACGCCATACCATGTCCTTTCAGGTGGAGAAGCAGTAAAAAAGAGTGGAATGTTAAGTATGTCCTTAAATAGGTTAAGGTGTGGTGGGGAACCAGTCATGATGGCTGCTGTGCTACTGATTACAGAGAATGCTATGTGCTTTGGATACCAGATTGTTTGGAGGCAAAGTTGACATTCTGAAGAAAGATTGAGAAGCCTGACTAAAGTTAACCACATTGTACTATCGCCTGTTGGAGCTAATGCTGGGTGCCAGGGAGGTATGTTCATAGTACGGTGGTGGTACAAGGAGTTATGTGGGCTCTTCCCAGGAAAGCTTTATATAGTAGGAGATGCTTCAGCTGGGCTTGAAAGCTGAGAAGGGTTTTGCTAGGCAGGTAAGTGGAAGAGAGTAATACTGGCAAAGGCACAGAAAAGAACTCTGTTGGTTGAAGCCAAATGTGCAAGGTGCGTGTTAATGAGAAATGAGGGCAGGAACTAGACTACCTTGAATGCAAAGAAATCGGAACCTGCTATGGGAGATGAGGAACCATTGGAAGGTTTGAATGAGGAAAGTGACTTGGTTCAAGCATGAACTTCAGAAAGTTCATTCTAGTGAGAGATCGGTTTGGAGAGGGTGAGGCCATAGGCGGGGCAAACAAAATCCAGGGTTAGAGTCTGGGTGAGAGATGAATTGTACTGTGGTCAGAGAATGTGGTATGAAGTATATTTATTTTAGTATCTGTACACCTATTGCCCAGCTTATGTGGTAAAATATTACAAATTCAGTCATTTTATCTCTGTATTTTTATCTAGTTACATTTTATTCATCCTATAATGGAAACCAATTCAGTATTTATTATGTATGTTTTAATATTTTCTCTACACATACACACACACACACACTTTCTAAACAATATATAGTATTTTTAACATTTAGGATTTTAGTGCATGCTTTTGCAACTTCCTTTTTGCCCAGGCAAAAATATTTGTTTTGTTGTTTTGCTTTTTACTTGTTTGTGAAATTTATGTAGATCTAGTTCATTCATTTTCAGGGCTGTATAGTATTTCACTAAAAGACTAATATTTTATTCAATCCCTTCTTAAAAGACCTTTAGATGGTTTCCATTTTTTATTATAACAGCCATTGCTGCTAGGAACATTGTGTACATGTTTTGGTATACCCGTCTGAACTATTTTTTCTTCCAGAAACTGTTGCCTAGTTTTTCCCTTGGGTTGCTTGTCTTATACTTATTGATTTGCTAAAATGCTTTCTGTATTCTAGATAATAATTCTTTATTAATGAAATATGATGCATTTGCCTTCTTAGCCTGTGCTTTATCTTTTTTCATTTTAAAAAAAGATGTGTTCTTTTTATGTCTTATGAAATCTTTTTGTAATTGGAGGTTATAATAATATTATTACAGCTTTCCTTCTAAAATTTTATATCTTGGACTTCAGTACTTGTGGAATATGGTGTGAAGAAAGAATCTCAGTTTACTCTCCTACATATATGAATAACCAGTAGTCCCAGCACCATTTCTGGATTGTAATGTACTTTCTCTACTTATTTACAGGGCCACCTCATTCATCTGGGTGTGGACTGATTTCTGAGCTCTCATCTGTGTATTGTTTTATTATCTATCTCTGTGCCATGTTACTATGCATTTGTATTAAATCTTAATATCTGGTAAAGCAACTTCCTCCAATTGGTTGTGTTTCTAACATGTCATCATTAGGTATAGTATTTGTTTTGGGGTTTTCTTTTTTTCTCATAATTACTATTTAACTATTTATAAGTTGCCGTCTCAAAAGTTCTTTGCCTTTTAATCCATAGGTCAGGTTTTTTAGAGAACTCATATCTTTATTATATTTATTTAAGTCTTTATTAATGTCTTTTTTATAATACTTTATAGGTTTTTTTGTTGTTAATGTCTTGCATATCTTTTGTTAGAATTATTCCTATGTGTTATCTGTTTTGATGCTATTATATATGGTAAATCTTAAAAAACTGTCACTGGTTTTTAGCTGTTTTTTCTTTTTAGCTTTCTACAATTTTATTTACTTTCTTACATGCTTAGCTATCTATCTGAGCAAATTTTTTATGTTTGATTCAGCACCTCAGTATGTATTATATCCAGAACTTTTTCAGATTATCTAATGCAGCATTTCTCAATCTTGGCATTATTGGTGTTTTGGGATACATAATTCCTTGTTGTAAGAATGTGCATTGGGGAATGTTTAGCAGCATCCCTGGTTTCACCTTTTAGATGCCAGTAGCACCACTTGGTTCTTATGACCCAAAATGTCTTCAGACATTGTCAAATGTCCTGAGGAGCAAAATCGCCCCTGATGAAGAACCATTGATTTGGCTTACATATTGCCGAAATATATATTTTTTTATCTTCTTGAATGTTTTAAGATACGTATATTTTAAACTTTCAGATATATCTTCGCAGGATGTGAATTATATTTGTTTTGTCTACTGTCATGGATGGTGATTTTTATTTTTGTGCATGGTAATTTTTTAGCATGAGCTCACCCCCAGCAAAATAGATATTTCACATGCTCTGGCTTGTGAAGGTGGGATAGTTTTGAGTTTGCGTCTGAAGACCTTATGGACTTCCCAAGTCTGAGTAATTTTTATGTTACTAACTTGGTTTGGGTTTAAAAGAAACCCCAAAGAGGTAGTGATTATTTAGATCTTAACTGTACTTCTCCCTTCCAAGCTCTTTCTTAAATGCTCATCACCTATAGCCACAGTTAACTGCTCCAGATATCACCCCCAGCATATACACACTGGTATTTTGCTGCATATGGTTGGTCTGGCTCAGCATAGGATCTGCGGTTTTCCTTTTGATATTTTCTCTGAATATGCCAGATGCTATTACTGAGTAATTTGTATTTTGCTGCCAAGCTATATCTCTGTCAGTACAGAGAGAATACAGCATGCCAGTTCTACTTAGAGTGCGTGACTGGCAGGCAGAAAGTCGTCTTGTGTATAATAGTTGGAGGAAATGAACAGAGCAGGTAATGTTTTTTAAAATGATTATCTAGTTTTGTTAACTGTCGCTGACATTTTTAGATCATTGGTAATTGTGAATGACAAAAGTTAGGTCACTGTTTTTAGGGAGCTGAACATTTCTAGTTCAGCTCCCTAAAAACAGTGACCTAGTTCTCTTTGATTCTTTTTCAGATGTGTCTGGTGAATTCGGATAGTACCTTATTTTTTACTTTTGTGTTTAATGACCTCTTCTTATTTATTTCATACCTTCTAGTGTATATAAATATTTTATTGGTTAATTTATAATAACAACCACTAACAAAATTGTGACTTTTAGTGCATAGAAAAAGAACTTGAGCTCCTTTCATGGAAACTGGGGCTAGGTTAAAGTACTTTACGTTAGCCTGTGAGTAGAGTATAGATTTATGCTTTCTGGAACACATGAAATCAATATTCAGCTTTCATATTAAAAAATAAAGTAGTCCTAGTACCAGTTCTCTTTTACTTTCATTGAGCAATCATTTGGTAAATTTCATTACTCTGGTTATTCACAGCAGGCCATATTTAAGTGAATTTTGGGTGCATGGGCATGAAGTTAGCATAGACGCACCAATGCTTATTAACAAGTATACATGAGATAAATGTCTATTTTGTTTAAAGCGCTTACTCATTTAGACTGAACGTGGGAGGCCCAGTGTACAAGGTATGAATGCATGGTCTATTTTAAAATAAAAGATTTAAAATGTTTAAGAAATAAAATTTAAACCAAATGTAATTTTATTACTTTAAGACACTAAAGTACTCAATATTTTCATTGATTCATTGATGGTGAACTTTAGGAAAATTGTTCTTCCTCTAAGAGTCTACTTTGTTTTTCTTCTCGTTGACAGCAAGAACTACATATTTAATGTCCCATATATCCCTTTTTGCTTTGACTGCCTTGAAGTTTAGGGACAAATTCACTGCATATTAAAATCTGTTTAGGCCCTTTTGGCCTGCGTATTTGCATTATAGTCTCTATCCTTCCATGCATATTAACTTTTCCCCCTAATTTTCCCCCTTATTTTCATATAAAATTTTTTTTCTACGTATGCATTTTTATTGTAAGATGCCTCAAGTCTTTTGTGAACTGAGATTGTATATGAATACAATAGATTATAAGTAAATAAATAGATTCAGTGTAACTTTCACTAAATATAGATAGATAAATATATAAATATACTTGTATGCAAATATATAGCAACAGTTAGCAACTTGCAGTTGGGTGGTGTTTTCAATTATTTTTTGCTAAGATTAACTTTTAACTTGAAATGCTCTCTGATAGAAACAGACAAGGTACTCTTCCCAGAATAACTCAAACACTTATATAATGTAAAACATAGCCATGAAACTTTAGAGATAACAGTGACTGGCATTTGCAACTTACCTTGAAAAAAATGTGTTGAGTTGCAATGGAAGAAGTTAAGGATACACCCATGGCATGGCTTCCTCACCGTTCCCACCACCCGAGTTTCCCCCAGATCTTTATCCAGATCTGTTCCACTTCTTTCCTTCCACTGATACCATCAGGAACTCTAGTGATAATTGCTGCTCTGCGGCAGTGTACTGAGAGTAATGGGTCTCTGACACTTCAACAGGGGTCTCCTGGTCTGAAGAGATGATCAAACTTGACAGTGTTCAGCTGTGGTGGTAGGTCTGGTGAGCATCCATAATGAAGCTGTGAAAAGAGCCTGGGACTGGGAGGATAGCAGTACAGATTTCTGCTTATAGATGTAAATGAGCAATTTTAAATTAGGAGAAAAAATAGAAAAAAGGGGGTGGGGTAGGAACAGATGCCTCTTTCTTCTATCACTTTTGATATCTCACAGAGGGTCTTTTTTGGCAGGACCCATATTTGTTTAAGCCTATCTGGGTAATTTCACTGAAAGAAGATTAACTCCTGTGACACTAGTTTCGTCCAATCAGCTGCTTCGTCATTGGGCTTTTCCCACTTCCTCCCACCATTCATTTGCCACTTAGTCATTAATTCCTTCTGTGATTTCTCTTACCATGTTATATACATCGTGATAAATTCTGATAAAGCCTGTGGGCTTTTTTGGAAATAGTTCATCTCTAGTTTCATTTCCTTTAAAGTGTAGGTTATCTTCTTTGTCTGTCTTAGTTTTGGATCAGTTTCTTTGTCTACTGAGGATTGCTTTTCATAGACTTAACAATATGAATTGAATCATCTAGGCTCGAGAGACCAGCAAAAAAGGAAGAGCCTATACTTTGAATTTTAAGCATAAGTTACTTGGATATGAGAATTTAAAAAAATTCCCTTTTAACCACAGAACACCTCCATGGGAAAGGATTCTGAAAGAAATGAAGAAAACCATCAGAAATGAAGTCAGTAGCCTCATGGCCTTCTGTTGACTGGACTGGATTCTTATTGTACTTCCTTGCAACGACACTTTACAGAATGTCTGCTGAGGTCATCCATCAGGTTGAAGAGGCACTTGATGAAGATGAGAAGGAGATACTGCTTTATTTGTGTCGGGATGTTGCTGAAGATGTGGCTCCACTTACTGTCAGGGACCTTTTGGATATTTTAAGTGAGAAAGGAAAGCTGTCTGCCATGGGCTTAGCTGAGTTGCTCTACAGAGTGAGGCGGTTTGACTTGCTCAAGAGGATCTTGAAGATGGACAAAATGGCAGTGGAGGCCCACCTACTCAGGCACCCTCATCTTGTTTCGGACTACAGGTATTTCATCAGCTCTTTCTGAAGCTAGGAGGGAATGAAGCGGTCTAGACTTCTGAACAAGAGAAACGAGGACAGTAAGGAAAGCAGCCTCATTACTTTCTTTATCCACTGATCCAACTGCTGTATGATGTTACTTCATTCCTTTGAACTCTTTGAATTCTTAGCTTGAGTTTGCTTAAAGTAATTGTGTAGAAGATCATACTGAAAGTGGAAAGGATGGTTGTTATGTGTTTGCCTGATGAATAGAGAGAGATAGGAATGACCAAGAGTTAGTAATGTTTGCCAGCCTTTTTGAGATCCACCGTGGTCCTTGTTCTAGCTTGATTTTCAATAACGTCAGACCCTGGCAATTTTTGGTGCTGAGAAAGAAAATGACAGATCCGAAAGTGATCTTCTTGAACTCTGTGACCCCTCCTGAATTCTCACTGGTCTTTCTTCTGCTGAGGAAGCTAGTGGGGCAGCTTCCTTTATGTGAGTTCATGTGAGGTCTCTGCTTCTGGAGGTTGTGGGGAATCTAAATTGAACATCTACCTCTATGCCCCCTTCAGTTCAGAGAAGACATCCTCTGAAGTCCCCCTTAGTTCAGACAGCCTTTAAGTTTTTCCTTTCTCTTGTTCACATAATACTCTCTCGGAGGTTCTGAGATGCATAGAAGCCACTAGAAAGGCTGTTTCTGGGGAAAGGAAGAGAATTTGTAATCTTAAATTAACAGCTCTTTTTCTCCAGGCCACCAGCCTTTAGTTATAATCAATAATGCATATTTGGAGATGATATGTATTATTAAAAACTATATTAAAGAGAGTTGAAAACAGTGGGACCTTGGCAAGTGTCTAAGACTTGAGACCTAAAGTTCTGTTTCAAGCCTCAGACCTGCCAGTTACAAGCCTTGTAGGCTGAGACAACCACTAACATTACTGAGCCTTCATTTTTTTACTTGTAAAGCTAAGAATAATTATACATGATTTCACAAATTCATTTGTGAGGATAATTGTGATAATTTAGCATGTGAAGTGCGTTTTAGAACTATGAAGCACTCTACAAATGTAATTGTTGTTGTTATTCTTGATCATCTTCTACCTCTCCGACCATCAGATAATGTCAGTGATCTCGAAACTTCTTGGGAGGCACCGACTGGGTTTTTGTAAATAAGTTAGGCTAAAGGCCGGGCAGTGGGAGGTGAGTGCTAGATTCATTTATTCACCTCTTCAGTGGGCTTTTTTGTGAGTCAGCACATGCCAGGTGTTTGGGAAGCGCTAGAGCAAAATGAATGAAGATTCTTCCATCCTCAGGACTAATTGGGAAAGCGGCCCTCTATGCATTGGTAACGGTTTCAAGGTAATAATGCTAACCATGAGGTGTCCTGGGAATCTCAATGAAGTGACAAACTAGAGCAGGGGTGACTGACTCAAGGGGGGCTTTCTAGACCAAGACATCTACTGTCACAATCCCCAGGTTCCAGATGTCTTTTACCCTTTGAGTTCTGCAGGGGGCCAGGATATCCTGGGTTTACTTTGCTCAAAGTATGGTCCCTAGATCAGCATCAGCATCACCTGGAAGCTTACTAAACAGAGAAGACAAAATCACTTTAAATTCTATTTCTGTCTTCATCTTAGTCATTTAGGTTCCTCACTTATTTTTTATAACTCTTGGGGAAGCTAGGGGATTCTTTAGGGACGTTTTTATTCTCTGAGTTATTTTCAGAGCAGTTAGATAGAAAGAGAGGTACTATCTTTCATGAAAACTTGGGAAAAGATGAGTTTCCTTAAGACATCTTCGTGGGGTGATCTTGGCTTTCTGTCTTATGGCTGGGACACATTCAAATGGGGGCAAGAACTAACCTTTTAACCAATTATTGGCATAGAGGAGGAATAGGCTCTTGGTGTTCTCACTGGGACTGGTATCTGAAATTACTGAAGAAACTTGTCTTTTTAACAGGGTGCTGATGACTGAGATTGGTGAAGATTTGGATAAATCCGATATGTCCTCATTAATTTTTCTCATGAGGGATTATATGGGTCGAAGCAAAATAGCCAAGGATAAGGTGAGTTTTTTTTTCTTGATTCATGTTCCCAAGAGCCTATCAGAAGTCAGAGGATGCTCTCTATGGCATGAAGAGAAGGAAGCAGGCACTTGAGCAGGGAGGCCCAAGCTGGGGGTGAAGGCAGGAACTGAGAAGAGTGTGGGCTGTTTTTATAATAACATGATGGGAAGAAAATTGGTTTATGAATACAGAGGAAATGTGGTGATATCTCCTGGTGTGGCCCTTAGTGTTTCTCTCATCCTTGTATTTATCCTTTGTGCAAAATTCATAGGCTTGGCTTATACATTGGGTTTTCTCCCTAGTTTGACAAATCACGTGGAAGGGTTAGGCAGTTCCATTTGCTCGTGCTGAGTAGAAACAGGTGGGAAGTGCTAATCCACTCGCATCTTGCTCTCATGTTGCCATCTATTTCTTCTCAGCTAGCTTAAGGTCAGGGGGGAGTCATTAGGCTGCACGTGGAGATGAAGTGTGGGGACGTCCTTGTGACTGATGTGTGTCCAGGGAATGGCAGAAGTAGAGATTTGGGGTTGAAAACTAGGTAGGGGCAAAGACCTCAGGGAGGTTTTGATTGCTGGAAAAGTATCTAAATTCCAGCTGACCTTGTATGGTACTGCTGACCTAAGGACAGGCCAGGAAGAGCTCGGGTCTCTGGTATATGCCTATATGTCCTTAAAGGACTCGCCTCTGAGGACTTTGGTAAGTCATTGCTTGAGAATTTCCTCATGTTTCTCAAAGATTGTAGTTTGTGAAATTTGGGGATACAGGGTGACTGTATGCCCCAGCATCAAATGCAAAGTGGAAAGAGAAATGAAAAAACGGAACTCCTTTTTTTGGTGTTCCCCTAATTGATGTATCTCCTAATCATTTATATAGATTTAATTATGATTATTATGTTTAAAAATAAAGATAGCACTTCAATAACCAAATGTGAAACAGAAGGAAAATAAAACCAAAAGCAATACCTGTTTCTGAAATTTAGTTATTTCACAATCTCTGAGGTTCATTCAGTTAGATGACTAGCAAAATGTCCTAACCTTGTAATTTTGCCTTCTTATACCATCTGAGTCAAAATGGGTTGGAATGTCCAGCACAGATTACAATGTCTTAGGACCTTCAAAACTGTATCATTGGGAGTTTTCTAGTGAAAACTTTCCCCAGCTATTTTTTCTCTTCCTTTTTCAGGAAAGCCCTTAGAATTTTTAGATATAACATCAGCCTGACTTTTGGGAAGAGAATAAACTCGGAAGAGTTTTATTGTCTTTCTAGGCCTGCTCTCTCACCATACTTCTTGATGGTACAAAATGGCCCATGTGTCCATCCACAACCTAGGTATAGGTTGGCCACCAAAACACTTACCACTATCTCTTTACTGAGTAAAATCCAGGAATGTAATTTGCTGCTGGCCTTGGAGGGACTGTAAAACAGAGAAGTCTGGTTTAGGATCATTTGAAGGTCTGAAGGGGCTCCTCTTGTTACCTTTTCTTGTTATACATCACACAACCTGAGGTTTGCATTTAGTGCTTAATTGTCAGCCCTACTGACATTTGTTTCTTGTTGGTGGCTCTCTTTAGAGTTTCTTGGATCTTGTGATAGAACTGGAGAAACTAAATCTGGTTGCTCCAGATCAACTGGATTTATTAGAAAAATGCTTAAAGAACATCCACAGGATAGACCTGAAGACAAAAATCCAGAAATACAAGCAATCTGGTAAGTAGAACTTTGGCTTCTTGGTGGCCTAAGGAAAGTACCCTGTGCATAATAGGTTTGGTTGGTAAAGATTCATTTGTTGGGTGGGTAGATGGAATGAAACCTGAATGTTCACAGCCCCACTAGCTTGTGATTAGAGATCATATCTCTTTATCCTTAACATCCCAGATATGCTGACTTCACCACCCCACCCCCACGATCACAGAATCTTGGCCCTCTGCAACATGCCACCAAGCAGTTGTTAACACTCTTACCTTTAAGAAAGAGTCTGCACCCACATTTTCTGTACCCGGTGGAGGTGCTGTGGACATTCAGGGCTTTTGAGTATAAAAACTGCCTTGCTCCAGTGTTTGGCCTGACCACCATCCACCCAATTCTGGGCGGTATCCTGTCACTGGGGTTCCACAGCTGCCCTGCATGTATGTGTTCTGAGTTTCCCAAAAGCTTCTCATGGAAAAGGGCATCTTTTAAGCTGATAACCTGTCCCTCCATAAAGGGGACCAGATTCAGACTGGCTTTGTCGTACGTGCCATCCCTGCCCCATTGCCTTTTAGACCCGTCCTCAGCTTGGGCTCTGTTAGCAGTCCACTGGCACCAGGGTCGCAGTCTGAAGGGCATGGGTAAGGCCCAGTGTTCTACAGACACGCCCCCGTCCCACACACACACCTGGATGACTGACAAAAGATCGAGTACAAGAACAGATTTTTAGTTCATTCTTAATGATACTGCGAAAGAGTCATCTGATCTGATATTTTGAATTAAGTAAGGTGGCTGGAAAGTTGAGGGTATTTGAAAGATGATGATTGACTGTGGACTAAGCCTTTGTTCAAGATTCATTTAATAATAATTGGTAAATCTTAACTCAGTACCTCTCTTCTGCTTACAGCTCAAGGAGCGGGAACAAGTTATATAAACGCTCACAAGGCATCTCTCCCAAACTTGAGTTTTAAGGATACTTCATATAACTTAAGGGTGAGTCTGGAGCAAATGTATGAAATCCCAGCATGAAACAGCTTCAGAACTTTGAGTAAAATATACATATTCTCACATAATATACCTTATGTAATATCAGAAAAAATTGTGATAAAAATGCATTTGTTTTTAAAATATGTGTAATTTCTCATGATTACAAAGCCAACATTTGTTCATTGATATAATTTAGAAAATACAGAAGACTATAATAGAGAGAAAATAGATCGTCTCTGTTCTACCACCTAAAGATAACTACTGTTAATTAATGTCTTGTTATATTCCTTTCTAGTCTTTTTTTCTTCTTTTTTTGCTTGTGTATTACATACATGGTTGAACGTTTTTTAATGTTTATTTGTTCCTTTGAAAATTTAGCTTTTTAAATAAAAATTAAGTAGGACATGCCCATGGACATAAAAGTTACAAACATATTAAAGAGATTTTTAAAGTATGTTTCTTTGTATTCTAGTTCCTTTCCCCAGATATGATATGTACATATCATATTTCATTGTTGTTTTTTATTATGTACAAATGCTAGCACATTATTCTCATTGTCCTGATCTGAGAATTCTTGGAAATTATTCCATATGAATCCCATGAAACTGCCTCTACTGATTAATCATTGTTTTTAATCATTGCACATAGTCCTACATTCTAGATGTATAATAATGTGTTTTGCCTTTTATTGTATATGTGTATTTATATTGTTTCCAGTATTTTATTACTGCAAATAATGCTTCAAAATAAATACCTTTGCATTTACCTCTCTGGGCATTTGCTTTTTATTGAGCTTATTTTAATGATTTCAGTGAAGTGTTTTTGTTTTTGAGAGATGTTAATGATTTGTGAACATAAATATCATGTAGACACTTCTGGTTGTTGTGTAAGTGGATGATGCAAAATATTTTCAGGATTATTCTTGGGTTAATTTTTTGTCTTGAGAAGTTAATAATGTTAGTGTAATCTCATCCTCATTCGCATATTAGGGTATATGGAATCTGAAGTGAGGACCTAGACCACAGTGCAGTTTCATAGTTAAATTATAAATGCTTTCATAAAAGCCTGTGATGAAAATATTAATTACCCTTATATTATAAATAGTTTCATGAGTAACATGAGCTGTAAAAGATATCACTGAGCAATAGAATTTCAGAGGTAAAATAGATGTTAAGGATTATACTGTCCAACCCCCTCATTGAACAAATAAGGAAACAGACCTAAAGAACATGAAATGATTGCCCACTTCCAACTATCACCAGAATTGGGCCTAGTCCTCGCTCCTTCTTCTATACCATGGCATGCTATAGCTTAGATATATGTCATTTTTCAAGAATCAACTATACTTTCTTTTGTCCATCAAAATCTCAGTGATACCATATCATGAGACAAAACTGATTTAGAATGCAGATTCAGATTTTCAGAGCTTTCACTGCTATTGTCTATCTAATATGAATTATATTGTCGCTCTTACTTAAAAGCCTGGCATACTTTTACTATCGTCTTCCTGTTTTGTTAATGAAAGTAATTGTATTTATTGTCTGTGTAGCCTATTGGGAACCCACATGCTCTGTGTGCAAACTTTTCCTTAAATTTGCTATATTAATCTGTGACCCTGATCATTCATTCATTTAGTAAGCAGGCACTATGGCAAATGAATTTAGTGAATTTCTCACAAGATTTAGGAGCTGAATACCTGGATATGAACTCGTACAGGGCTGCAAAAGTACTTTAAAAATTATGGTGGCATTAAATGACATATGATACAAGCATGTTACAAAATAACAATGTTGTATGACCCTGCAATATAATGCTTTTTAAATCTAGCTTTGATTTGATGTGATATGTCTTTAATAGTATCTAAAAGTGAATGCACATCTATGTGGGGTCTGAACTTTTGTCTAATTAATATCATCAGCCTGTGGCTAAGTCACTGGTTATTAGTGATAAAAGCAACTTACATGTTTTTCTTTAATTTAGACATATAGACTTAGCTACAGACACAGCTTATGAACAGTCTACTTCTCTCTTTTGGCTAGGATAGCTTCAGAGGAAAACTGTCATTTGAAAGCTGAGCGTATCAGATGGTTCACAGTATGTGGTATGTGTACCTTACACAGGACCTGTCATCTGAGAAGAGGAAGGGTTGGTTTAATCTTTCATTCTCTGATTAATCCCACTGCGGTCCTTGGAAGTGGTAGCTGTTATCAAGAATCAGGCCCACATGTAGCTTATATATAGCTAGGCAATTATAGAAAAACAATAACTAGACAATTATTCAGTACTTTCATGTAGTAGGCACTGTGCTCAGTGCTTTGTGTACATTTAATCTTCACAAAACTTTTATAAGGTAGGTACTATTATTATCCTCATTTTGAAGATAAAGAAACAAATATATAAAGGTTAAGTAACTTGCTTGAGGTTACGTAGCTAGTAAGTGGCAGGCACAAGTTCATTGCCTCTGTGTTAAAGGATCAAGTTGAAGGTCAACTGCATGTTCCAACAGCTTGTTCTGTCTTGGAGCTCTTATAGCAACTCTACTATAACCTCTGATTTTATTGAGTTGTTTTGAAACATTCTAATATGCTAGTTTAGCATAACTACACATTCATCGTATTTTCAATTTTTAAAAGAAGTATTGCCTTGTTCTTTTATGGAATATAGAATTTATGGAGTAAATGGTTCTTGCTATTCTTCTTTAGATATTTTAACAGTGAATGTGATATTTTTATTTTTTCCTGGGTAAGAAACCTAATGAGTTATTTAAAGAGGTGTAATATAATGTGACTGAAAAAGCTAACAGGGAGTGTGACCTTATTCTTTATATTTGAAGCTCCAGAATGGGAGAAGTAAAGAACAAAGACTCATGGTGAAACAACTTGACATTCCAAGTAAGACCAACTTCTCTCTTTTTTTTGTTTCAATTGATTCTTTTAAAACATTTTTTATTTTATTAGTTTCAAGTATATAGTACGTTAGTTAGACATTTATATAGTTTATAAAATGATACCCCTAATTGCTCTTTCTCTCCTCTGGCTCTCTACCTAGCCAATACATTAATGCTAACTGCATTCCCTATATCGTGATCCCATCTCTGTGACCATCTATCAGCTACTAATTTGTACTTTTTTAACCTTTCACCCTGTTCTCTCAGCTCCCCAACCCACTTCCCCTCTGTTTGTCACCAGATTATCCTCTATATTTGTGAGTCTTTTTGATTAGTTTGTTCTTTTTGTTCCTTAGATTCTAAATATAAGTGAAATCATGTGATATATGTCTTTCTCTGTCTGACTTATTTCACTCAGCATAATAACCTCTAGGTTCATCCATATCATTGCAAATGGTAGGATTTCATTCTTTTAAGTGGCTGAGTAATATTACATTGTATATATGAACCATAACTTCTTTATCCAGTCATCTGTTGTCTTTTTGTTTTGTTGATGATTTCCTTTGCGGTACAAAAACTTTTTGGTTTGATGTAGTCTCATTTGTTTATTTTTTTTCTTTTGTTTCCCTTGCCCGACGAGATATATTCGAAAGGAAATTACTGTTAGCAATATCAGAGAGTTTACTGCTTATGTTTTCTTCTAGGATTTTTATGGTTTCAGGTCTTACATTTAAGTTGTTAATCCATTTTGAGTCTGTTCGTGTATACGGTGTTAAGAAGATGGTCTAGTTTCCTTTTGCATGTATCTGTCCATTTTCCCAGCAGCATTTATTAAAGAAACTGTCTTCACCTCATTGTATATTCTTGCCTCCTTTGTCATATATTAAGTGAGTGTTAGGCATGGATTTATTTCTGGGCTTCCTATTCTGTTCCATTGATCAGTGTATCTGTTTTTGTGCCAGTACCATGCTGTTTTGATTACTGTGACCTTGTAGTATAGTTTGATATCAGTTAGTGTGATACCTCCAACTTTTTTCCTTTTTTTCAAGATTGCCATAGCTATTCGGGGTCTTTTATGGTTCCATATAAATTTTAGGATTATTTGTTCCAGCTCTCTGAAAAAATGCCATTGGTATTTTGATAGAGATTGCAATGAATCTGTAGATTGCTTTGGGTAGTATGGCCATTTTAGTAATGTTGATTCTTCCTACCCATGAGCACCATATAGCTTCATTTGTTTGTATCTTCTTCAGTTTCTTTTTCAATGACTTATAATTTTCTGAGAACAGGTCTTTTACCTCCTTGGTTAATTTGATTTGTTTTTGATGCAATAGTAAGTACGATAGGTTTCTTCATTTCTCTTTCTGAAAGTTCATCATTGCTGTGTAAAAATGCCACTGACTTCTGAGTATTTATTTTGTAACCTGCTACTTTATTGAATTCATTGATCAGTTCTAACAGTTTTTGGTTCTCTCTATATAGTATCATGTCATTGGCAAATAACAAGAGTTTTCCTTCTTCCTTTCCAATTCAGATACATTTTCTTTCTCTTTCTTGTCTTATTGCTGTGGCTAAGACTTCCAGTACAATGTTGAAGAGGAGTAGTGAAAATGGGCATCCTTGTCTTCCTGATCTTAAGGAAAATGCTTTTAGCCTTTCTCCTTTGAGTATGATATTAGCTGTAGATTTGTCATATGTGGCCTTTGTTATGTTGAGGTACGTTCCCTCTATTCCTTTGCTGAGTTTTATCATAAATGGATGCCGGATTTTGTCGTATGTTTTTTCTGCATCTATCAATATGATCGTATGGTTTTTATCTTTTGATTTGTAATGTGGTGTATCACATTAATTGATTCACGGATATTGTACCAACCTTGCATCCCAGGAATAGATTTAATTTGGTCATGGTATATGATATTTTTAATGTATTGCTAAATTTGATTTGCTAATATTTTGTTGAGGATTTTTGCATGAATGTTCACAAGAGATATTGGCCTATAGTTTTCTTTTTTTGTAATGTCTTTGTTTGGTTTTAGAAGCAAGGTAATGGTGGCCTTTTAAAAGGAATTAGGGAGCCTTCCCTCTTCTTGAATTTTTTGGAATAGTTTTAGAAGAATAGGTTTTGATTCTTCTTTGAATGTTTGGTAAAAATTCACCTATGAAGCCATCTGGTCCAGGACTTTTGTTTTTTGGTAGGTTTTTGATTACTGATTCTGTTTCATGGTGGTAATCGATTAGTTCAGATTTTCTGTTTCTTTTTGACTCAGTCTTGGGAGATTGTATGTTTTTAGGAATGTGTCCATTTCTTCCGGATTGTCCAATTTGTTGGTATATAATTGCTTGTAGTATTTTCTTATGATTTTTTGTATTTCTGTGGAGTCCATTGTTATTTCTCCTCTTTCATTTCTGATTTTATTTATTTGAGTCCTCTCTCTTTTTCTTTGATGAGTCTGGTTAAGGGTCTGTCATTTTGTTTATCCTTTCAAAGAACCAGTTCTTGGTTTCATTAATCTTTTGTATTATTTTTCTAGACTCTGTTTCATTTATTTCTACTCTGATCTTTATTATTTCTCCTTCCTCTATTTACTTTGGGCTTTGTTTGTTGTTCTTTTTCTGCTTCTTTTAAGTTTAAGATTAGATTATTTGAGCTTTTTCTTGTTTCTTGAGGCAGGCCTGTATTGCTCCTGCATTTCTCTCTTAGGACTGCTTTCGCTGTGTCCCATAGATTTTGAGTCGTGTTTTTATTTTCATTTGTCTCTAGATAGCTTGATTTCTTCCTTGATGTCATTGATTACCCATTCATTGCTTAGTAGCATGTTATTTAGCCTCCATGTGTTTGTGTATTTTCCAGTTTTTTTCCTCTAGTTGATTTCTGGTTTCATGCCATTGTAATCAGAGAGGACGACTGATATGATTTCAGTCTTTAAATTTATGAGAATTGTTTTGTGTCCAAACTTGTGGTCCGTTCTGGAGAATGTTCCATGTGCATTTGAGAAGAATGTATTTTGCCGCTTTGGAGTAAAATTCTCTAAAAAGATCTGTTAGATCAATCTAAGACTGCCTTCTCTTTATATTCATTTTTTATAAATACTTAATAATTCCAGTTCAAAATGTTGCCTTTTAGAGTTGGCCATTTCCTCTATCTTTACATTCTAATTAAGTTCACAAATTAAAATGCAGTTAAACTCTTAATATGTACTTATTGGCATTTCCAGTTATCTATTGAATTTATTTATTTGAATTTAAACACCTCTTCCTTTGGCAGTTTCATCATCTTGGCTATATTTTTAAAATGTGACATTTTACCTGAAATGGAACAGTAACCAGCCCATGTTAAACATTAATCTAGCCATGATAAAGAGCCATGTTAAACCAAATGGCTAGCAGCAGGAAGAAGAAAGGTTACTAGGATCTTGTTTTAAAGCCTACATACTCAGTGAGTGAGTGAGTGAATGGGTAAATCTAGATACTCTACAGGTGGCATCCCCCTCCTCTAAAAAGAAGGAAAAAATACAGTAATAAACCTGTCATTTCAACCCATATGGTCTCTTTCATCTCTATTAAAACAGCACTTGATCCCAGCATTTTAAAAAAGTGTTATTTCTTTTGCTTGTCTTGAGTCCTCTTTGAATTGAGGGCTGAGAATCAGTCTCACACTGCAGTGGAGGTGATTGTGCTTCAGAACTCCTGAAGGCAGGGGCTGACAGGCAGGTAGGGAGGACTCCCATCTTACCTGAGGAGCTTGGACTTTGTCCTGTGTTGCAGCTGGGATCGTGAACATTGTGAGTAGGGTAGTGGCCTGATGAAAGCCTTCTTTGTGTGACAGTCTGTATGCTGTCTGTGTGAATCTGGAAACTGAGAAGCATTTTGCCCACGTTAACCAGATGGTGCATGCAGCTCATGCCTGTCCTTGCCCACCAAAAATTCCACTCTCCAGCAAAAGCTACTTAGAAGCCATTTACTTTCTGAAGAGACACATTTCTTGTTTAGAAGAAAAAGTCAGCCCACTGCTAGTGTTAATTTTACTTAAACACACTCTTTGAGGCTAAAGCAGATCTGACTGGTTTTCAATGTGAAAATAAAATATAAAAACTATTCTTGGAGTTATTTCTAAACAACTTGTCTCTAACCCTAATGTAACAGAAGTGTATACATAAATTGGATTCATCAAATGAATCTTCAGCTAAAACTCTTCTGGAATGAGGTTAATATCACGCAGAGGGATGCTGCGTTTTCTAGGATTTGACATTTTCAGCAATTAGGAACTACTATATTCGAGAAATGGAACTACCACTACTAAAACCAGAATGCTATAAAGAGAATGATGTCATTGCTTCCAAAGACTACTGATATACTAGAGCGATGAGAAAATAATAATAAAAGCGAGATCTTTTGTGGCAAGCTTTGAGGGTAAAGTTAAGATTGTCATCTGCGCCTTATCTCGGGGTAAACGCTGCAGCCGCAAGCACTGCCAGCGAGTATTCTCCTGGGAAATGGGGTTAAACACTGGTGAGGTGGTGAGAAATAGCATTCTGAAAGATATTTGAAGGGAAAATAGGAGACCTGGTGGCTTTGGATAGGAATTGAAAACAACCCGTGTCCTTCCCATTGTGTTTCCTGATGGCAAGTGTATCCTTGATCAAAATTATACAGGTGAAGTGAGTGAGGCTCCCCGCACCCCTGGCAATCCGTAGGAAAGCTATTACCTACGTTTGCCTGGGCATGGTTTATTTGCTAGTAAAGGAAAAAAGCAGTCTGGTAACTGAGCCTTAATCTGATAGAAGTTTATAATAATCCAAGTATTCCTATTAATTTGGACTTCCAAATAGGTTTCGACTGAATGATAATGATTTACAATTTATTAAGCACTTACTAAGTGCTTTAAACTGAGATAGACATATTACATAGATTATTTTTTAAATTCTTTTAATACATAATTGCCAAAATACAAAAAGATAAAGTGACATTTCCTCTGAATTCCAATTATCAGACATAAGCACTGTTAATGTTTGATTTATATACCTCTAGACTCTTATTTTTTAGCATATAGATGTATAAGGATATGCACACCAATACATATTTTAAGTACATTGGATCAATATTATACATACCATTTAGTAATATATTTTTCAATTAATATATCCTGCATATCTTTTTATGTCAACTACATAAAGATCTCTTATCTTTTTTAACATTGCATAGTATTCCATTATATGTACCATAATTTGTTTAACTCATTTCATAGGGTAGACTTTAAGGTTCTTTTTAGTTTGGGGCCATTATAAACAGTCATTCAGTAGATATCCTTGACATTGTTGAACACTTGCTCTGTTATGTCCTTAGAATAAACTCCTAGAAGCAGAATGTTGGTTTAAAGCTCACCAACGTTGCTAGTTGTACTTTAAGAAGATAGTTTCAATTTATACAGCATTAGCATTTGAAAGTACTCATTTCCCCCAAACCATTCCAATACTGTCATTTTCTTTGCTTGTTTTTAGACATTACTTTTCATTTTTGCAACAATCTTATAAAGTAGATATTGGTATGTTCCTCTGAGAGATTAGAAAACAAAACAAAACCGAGACTTCAGGAAGAAACTTGCCCAAGATTACAGAGCTGGTCGATGATGACGGTGCTAGGGTTTGAACGAGCTGTTTATGGCTTTGAAACTGGTTGTTGGTCTACCTCTCTGAGCTAGGAAAGTCATTTTTATCTAATGGAGTGTGCATTAGGCTCATATACATTTGCTAAGCTCACTGCCCTCTATCTAGCCATTGACATTTTATTTTATGATCCCCAGTATCGCTGGACTAAACAAACAAGGCCATCCGTTCAGTCTCTAAGGCCGTTCCTCTGAGTGTTGTCCATAGTTTTAGCACATGTAGGAAAGCTGTTGATAATGTTAGGTGGTGAGGTCATTCGATTGTCTCAGGTGAAAAACTCACTAGGCATCCGGTCCTCACCTGGAGAAGAGCAAGGGAGAGCCTTCAAACACATGCTATTTAAACAGTTTTTCTACATGGCCTCTGTTTAGCACAGGGACTTAGGTTTCCTTATCAGTTAGGTTTTTCAGTGTGAAGTCGGAACCGTGGGACTGAATATAGCTGAGGAAAGAAGAGCTAATAGGGAGAAGAAAATAGGAGAAGAGAACAGTTGTGATATAAAGAAATACAGCCAGCGTGGGAGTGGGCTTCAGCTTTGTAAATGATTACTCTCTCATCCCCCAGGAGAACCAGAGAAAACATCCATTCAAGAATCAGGAGCATTTTTGCCTCAGGTACAGAATAATTGATCTGATTTGGTATTGCATTGTATGTCTAGTATCTATGGAGAACACTGACTTCCTTAAAAATAGTTATTAAGAATTTTTAGTGACAACAATAGGATTTTGAGAGTGCTATTCTCTTGAGAACTCTTCTAAAAGGGAACCTTGGATGTAGCAAAGAGAAAAATGTTGAAGTAGATTTCATTAGTGAACTTTGGAACGCAGGAAAATTTCAAAGTGGCACTCTCTTCAGCTGAGTGATTATATAACAGATAAGTAAGCAGTGGCACCTTGACCTATTCTGGCTTTTTCTTAGCCTGAAACCACTTCTTCATAAGGAGAGGCAATAGCAGGTCTCCTTTTGTACTGGTTTGGAGAGGTATGACTTGTACAACCTTGGGTTACTGAGGAAATGTATGATCCCTCTTCTCTCTCTTTTTCAAATTATCCTGCAAAGCTAAGACACATGTAAGGAGCCTGCAATTTTCATTAAGACTAGATAAAAACTGAAATAGCTTGTTGTCTTAAGCACATTACTCAAACAGAGGAAAAATTTGATATTAATGGGAAATGTCAATTGTGTTTATTGAGTGCCTCACCTGCCAAAGGGATGTTAATGGAAATCCAAAAGAAAAAATGATACATGGATGGGACCTTGCGAAAACAGCAGTATGTAGAGTCTTCAACGATCCCTACTTTCTTTTCCAGCACATACCAGAAGAGAGATATAGGATGCAGAGCAAGCCCTTAGGAATCTGCCTGATAATTGATTGCATCGGCAATGACACAGGTTGGTGTGGATGCTGCAGATTAACTGATGCCCCCACAGTGAGATCGCAGCACAGGCAAGCTGTATTCATCAGATCAGCGCTAGCTTCTGTAAAAAACCAACGCCAAAATCCGTGGTTTCAAACAATGAAGGAGATTTTCTCACTTGTGTTACTCATGTCTGGGGTGGCTTGGGCTACGGGGAGTTTTATTCCATGTGGTCCTTTAGTGGCTTTGATGTAGGATAGGGCAAATTTTGGGGGGTGGGGTGGTGTTCAAGCCCTGCACAGCGAGAGAGAGATAGAGAGAGAGGGAGGCGGGAAGGGAGAGAGAGAGAGAGAGAGAGAGAGAGAGAGAGAGACTGTACTAAGGAAAGAATTCAAGGGCATGCCAGAGTTAGAAACAAAAGGAAAGTTTATTAGAGAAGGGATAATGCACCATAGACAGAACGTGGTCTCCTTGCAGAGACAGAGAGGGAGAGAGCCTAAAGGGTCAGAGAGACAGAAAAGATAATGAGAGGGACAGAGACAAAGACTCCAAGTGTCTGGGGAATTCAGTTTATATATCATTCTTTAGTTTCTATAAATTACAACTTAAAGACTTTGCCTATTTTTCTTTGATGGCATGGGCACACAGAGTGAAAATAAGGGTATGTGGCATAAAAGGCATGCTAGCCTTTGGTCCAAAAGTTCCCCATGATCTTTGCCTGTAGGGTATGAATAATGGTGTTTGTTTTGTGTAGGAGAACTTAAAGACGCTGTTTTCCTGCTTAAAGACTGTTTTCCTGTTTTCCCTTATTTGAGTAAATGGTTTGTTGGTAATCGCAGCGGGAATCATCCTGTTCTGCAGGTTTCCTGACATCTTGCGGAAACACACTGCAGACTTTGAATATACCTTGATTTAACATTTAGTTCTCTCGCCCCCCTCTCTACATCAGTTTCATTACCCAAGGCCTTGGAATTTTCCACCAGATCTTCTGTATCTGGCTGATAGATGAAGGAAGTGTGTGGAGGATCCCACAAAAGATTTTAGGAACCAAAGTGATACGCGTCATTTCCACCAGTGTTCTTTTGGTCAGAGCTCAGTCATGTAGACCAATCTAACTGCAGCAGACAAGGAATTTAGTCTAGCTGTGTGTCAGAAGGAAACCGAAAGGGGGTTTAGGGAACATAGAGCATTGTGTCAGGCACAAAGGCGTAATTTATGAATATTGGTTGAGCTTTAGTCTCGTCTTCTGAGACCCAGAGGGAGATTTTAAATGGAAGTTTTTTGGCTTTGATATTATCAGATACCCCATCATGTCACCCAGATAGACATAGAGGACATTAAAAATATGATAAATGTATGTTCACTTAGAGTCAATGTGTCACTTAGTTCTGCCACCCTGTACTTTGGTCGTTGGCCTGAGTCTGTGTCACTTGTGTGTCACCATTGATTGTTTGGATCTGAATTGATTCTTTTGCCTATTGTTGCTGGATGTCTGTCTCAAACAGAATTAATCACTAGTGATGCATCGATAAAGAATGAGAAGAATCTAGATAAGTGAAATAACATGTTTAATTACCTATCTCTATGGTATGTCTGCATGACTCAAGCCCTTGCCGCTGAGAACAAAAGGAAATCGGGCTTGAGGCCACTTATACACTTGGGCTCAAGTGGCCAATTGATAGGTAAGAAACAAGACAGCTCAGTTTAGTCCTACTGTGTTGCAGCTTTTATCAGCTGACTGGTCCCAAATCCATTATATGCCCAGCTGAGACTGCAAGGCGCAGGAGTGTTAATCAGTATTAAGTGGAAGGCACAGTCTCCTCACGTGCGCGCTCTCTCTAGGCATCCAGCTCTTCATTTTCCCAACTCCCCTCCTGGTGAGTTTTCACCGAGGACTCCAGGCCTGGAATCCTGCTTTGGTTGATAGGGGCTTTTAATTAAGTACCTCCCTTTTCATTTCTATCTGAGCAGCAGGAAGACCTCCGTCTAGAGCGATTTTGTGTGGTTTCCTTTGTCTCTTGCCGGGTTAACTTTGTCATTTGGTTGACATTGAACATTTAGGAGGAGTGTAGGAGTCTGGTAATAAACATTATTGCCAACTGAAAGAAGGGCTCTGAAAGAAACTAATAGCAATATGATAAGACTAACTTGGGGGTAGTAGTGACCAGAGGGTAAAACTTATTAAAAATCTACTATGAGCCAGGTACTTTGCTAATTCCTTTGCATAGATTCTCAATCTTCATAAATAATACTGAAAGATAGGTACTATTATCCCCATTTTCAAGGTGAGCAAGCAGAGCCCAGTGAACTCCCTTCCTAAATTCTCTAGTAACTACTAGAGCTGTGAGTTGAAAACTTGATGACTTCAAAGCTTCTGCTCTACTTTGCTGTAATGTAAGTTCTGTGAGAGTGGGGAGCTTGTCCATCTCTTTTACTGTGTCTCCAGTACCTTGACAGTGCCTGGCACATAGGACCCCAATAAATATCTGGGGAGGATGGTGAATGAAGGAAGGAGTAAGCTCTTGTAGTCTCAGTGTGTTTCTAAAACCATTCCTTTGTATCTAGAAGTTAACAGACTCTCTTATACCAATCTTCTGTCCTCAAAAAATCAGACTCTTATCCAAAGATATGCAAGCCTCCCAGACATTTATAAACATGTTCTTCCTTTATCCCATAAGTCTTTGTTGCACACCTACCATGTGCAACACAATGCTTGGCCCTGTGCGAAGCAAATATGGAGGCAGCGAGGTGGAGTCTGATCTCAGAGCCACGTTGTGAACAAAGATAAGGTGATTTTTTTTTTTTTAATGGCTTATTCTTGAAAAGAATCCTTATAGAGGTCAGTAACCTCTTTTCAGAGCAGACATAGAGGCTTCAGGACTTGGGGCTAATTATCAGTTTGGTAGAATTGAAAAATAAGTCCTGGTGTTACTTCCTCTGTGTCAGTGACCTCACAAAGCTAGGCCTGATTCATGGCGCCCTGACAACTTTTGGTCTTAGTGGAAATGGAGAAGTGAGTACCTCCCATTACAGATAGATGAGCTCTGGGCCTTGATCTAAAGGTCTGGCTGGTTTGTAGGCCTCTGACTAAAAGATCATGTTTGCAGATTTTAAGAGGAAGTGCTTCTTCCTCTCCTTTTTCTCTCTGGGTCTTTCTGCAAAGTTTGAAGGTTTTTCTGTACTTTTTAACCAGGCTGACTTCAGTCGTTCTCGCAGATACTGCACATTTCCCTTGTAAATCTTTAATAAGCAAACTTCCCCTTCTAAAAGAGCAACAGGAGTTGTGAAAGCCAGAAATAGTTCATGAAGATGCTTTGCAGGTGGTGCTGACCCTTTACTAACAGCCCCTAAGTACCAGGCAGAGGAAAACCCCTGTCAGTTCAGTAAGTTGGTTTTCAAACAACAGTTAAAGTGTACAAAAATAGAGCTAGGTCTGGAGCGGAGTTTCTGGTGTGAGTAGAATGAGACGTCTACAGTTCGTAGAAGTTTTATTTTCTACACTCAGCACCCACGTTTTTCTTCCCTGGTTTGCAGGAAAGGACAAGGAAATTACTGTGCTGTGTGAGAAACAGTCTGATTGCGTTCGGCCCAATTTAGTTTAGGATGTGGAGATCTCTTTCTGGGTTCTGAGGAGGTAGATTTCATGAGAGATGCACTACGTGCTCTGTTGTTTGTGATTTGAAATGGCTGCCTTTGTCTTCTTTACATTGTAATATTTATAAGCATTCAAGGTGTGCAAGGTATCTTGACAGAAACCTCACTGGATCCTTACAGCCACCTTTTGAAGAACATAGTATAGGCATTAGTATTAATTCCATTTTATAGATGAATGAACAAGGCTGTAACTTGTTCGAAGTCACACCGTTAGCACCCCTTGATCCTGTAAATTAGACTGGGCTATGCCTGTGTTCTTGTTCGCCCAAGATAGTTGCAGTTGCCAGCTAACATCAGTTGCCACGCCACCTCACCATCTGATAGAGGAAAGCTGTGATATTAATGGGAGACGTCGCCTGTGATGACTTCAGGCTGTGTCTCTTTCGAGTGACTGTGTTGCCAGACGCTAAGGCCCGTCCAGATCTGATATTCTTATTGATCTCTTCTTGGCATTGGGGACCTATCTGGTTTTTGTCTTCATCTCCGGCTTTAGTCTTTTTTCTATTTTATTAGGTAAGGACTTCCTGCCCCAGACCTCAGATTTCCATCCCCCTTTTAGCCTCTCTGCTGGGGTAAGTTACTTCTCTTTCAGGACCAGGCAAAGTTCGGACCCAGTAAATAGGATGAAGAGCCAGGACTTAAACTCAGATCATGTGATTCCAAGACTGGTTCTTCTTTTACCCTGTACCATGCAGCTGTCTGCTCACTGCCGCGTGACAGCTGCTGCTCCAGCAGGAACCTACAGGGAGCCCGGATAAGGGAAAGAGATGGAGGGCACAGGACGGCTTTTGTCCCTGCATATCAGCATGGAAAGACAGGCTGTGGCTTTTTTTTCAAGGACTTTGGTAAGGGAGGAAATCTATCAGTGAAGAGAGGATTTTGAGGAAAGTGAATCATTCTGAGATAAATAGCAAGCTTTGAGGCTAGTGTCTCCCTGTTTGCTTCTGCCCCCTAGAGGAGAGAATACTCCATGATTGGAGACATGTGAGTTCTGAAAGGAAGCATTTGGAATAAAACAGTAATGGAACTGGGCTCCTAGTCCAGGTTATTTCATTATACAGTCCAGGTTTCAACCTGACCTCGGTACTGGGTACTGAAGCCTTGTCCACACCCTCAGAGGTGATGGCCAGGGTGGGGGGGTGGGGGTGCGGTGAGGGGCAGAAATACTAGGCCTTTTTTGCTACATAGAAATCCTATGGGAATGAGTAAGTTATCTAACAGGGTATCAGCCACCTGTGTGCCATGTCGTTCATTTCCTGGGCGATACTTTTTTGTCATAGGGTTTTAAGGAGATTGGCCCCTTATTTATCTCTTCATTATGTTGTGATATACAATTCATTTTTTCAATCACAAGTAATGTGGGCCGGACAGAGGAGAAAAGTAACTAGCTCGGCTACAGTCATGGTCATTATCATTCCTTTTTCCTGACAGGAGGAGGCAAAGGACCAATCTGGTGAATTATTTATCTAATAATGTGTACAAATCACTCCAAAATTTAGTGGCTTAAAAGAACAATACTAATATATTTCTATCTCTCACAGTGTCTGTGGGTCGGAGATTTACAAGTTGCTTAGCTGGGCTGTTCTGGCCCAGCGTCTCTCAGGAGATAGTGGTCAGATGTCAGCTGGGGTTGTTTGAAGGCTCATGTGGGATTAGAGGGCCTTCTCCCATGGCTCACTCACGTGGCTGGGAAGTTGGTGCAAGGCCTCCATTCTGCATGTGGGCCTCTCCATGGGACTGCCTGAGTGTTCTCAGGACATGGCAGCTGGCTCCCCTCAGGGCGGGCAGTTCAAAAGAGAAAGAGCCAGGAGGGAGCTGGACCCTTTTTGGGATTCAGCTTTGGAAATCACATAGTATCCCTTCTGCCCCATTCCGTTCATTAAAAACGAGTTACCAAGTGTGGTCCCCATTCAAGGGGAGGGAATTACTCTCTATCTGTTTAAGGGAGAAGTGTCGGAGAATTCATGGACATATTTAAAAGTGCCATATCTAGTAGGATGTGGACCACAGTTAAACCCAGCTCTTCTGAGTGGAAAGTTCTACTAGACCGTATGTGAATGTGACCAGATACTGTTTGCAGGCTGGGCGCATTAAATTCAGGCACTCAGGCTAGCTCTTCTTTGCCCAGTGGCTGTTATTCCAGCTGTTTGTTTACCCAAGGCTGTGTTTCTTTTCCTACTTTTCATCTTTTTCCTATTTCCTGCCAAGAGGCCAGAAGAGAAATTGTGATTACTTGCTTTTTCATTTTTATAGTTTATTAATGGTCAGTAAAGTTTGCAGGGCAAGAAGGTGGAAATTACTGGTCGAAGTTGTGAGTCTTTGAATTATTTGTGAGTATCCAGACTACAAATTGTTCCCATTTAGTGTAGAGAATTGAAAATTTGTAGCAAACAGTTATGTGGTAACTTCAGTTATTTATCTCCCCTTGGTACTTTTCTGTGATTCCTAAACTGGTAGGAGATGGGACCCCTATGTTCCTGTGGGGAAGTGGCACCTGTTCTAGTTACTATCATGCCATTTGGTTTGGGGTGAATGCAGTGGTATACTTCTGGAAGACCATATCCCAGGGGAAGGGGAGAGGTGGGCACGTAAACATGAGACATGGAACCAAACCTAGAGAAGTTAATAGTCTAATAGTTTGTGTGATAACCACAATGAGGAGGTGCTTGCTCAGCCTCTGGGCTCAGGACAGAACAGTTTTTCTGCCCCCAAAAGGAACTAAAAACTGAAGGCACCCTTCAGACAAGGAGAATAAACTTAATGGGTGGCTGAAAAGAATGTGGGAGCTCTGAATGAGGAAGAAAAAGATGTCTCTCTTTGCTAATAGATAAAACAATTCGGGAGGCTGTTATTTCTCCAGTGAAGGAGAATTAAAAAACTAGTCAATCCAGGATTCCTGGAAACTAGGAGAAGAACCTTTGAGGGCACTGTAGGTAATCTTGGCCAAGGGTTCCCACTGCTTAGGTGGAGGTTACACTGGGAAGCAGGTCATGAGACGAACTGGAACATCTGGAAATGCTCACAACTTGTATCTTAGGGACCTCCATATCAGTCTGCAGCAGGTGGAGGTAGGGGAACTCATGACACACACCATCCTTTTCTACAACTGTTTGGATCTGCAGATATATCCATTCCTATGTACTTGTCTGTTATTTTAAGAAAGATCCTTTTTTTTTCCTCTCCCCCTTCCCCCCAGAGATTCTTCGGGACACCTTCACTTTGCTGGGCTATGACGTCAAGTGTTTCTCATATCAGAGTATGAACAATATAATCCAGATTCTTCGCAACATCGCCTGTATGCCTCAACACCAAAACTACGACAGCTTCGTGTGTGTCCTGGTGAGCCGAGGGAACTCCGAGAGCGTGTTCGGTGTGGATCAGACTCGCTCAGGGTTCCCTTTGGATCGCATCAGGAGGATGTTCATGGGAGATGCATGCCCTTCTCTCTTAGGAAAGCCAAAGCTATTTTTTATTCAGAACTACATGGTGTTAGACAGCCATCTGGAGGACTGCAGTGCCCTGGAGGTAGATGGGCCGGCAGTGAATAATGTAGAATCCAAGCCAAGGCAACTTGGGCCCTGCCTGGTTCACCGAGAAGCGGACTTCTTCTGGAGCCTGTGCAAAGCAGATGTGTCTCTGCTGGAGCGATCCTCCAGCTTACCATCCCTGTACCTCAAGTGCCTCTCCCAGAAACTAAGGCAAGAAAGGTGAGCTACCCGGGCCGTGGCCATCCCTGAACCACTTGTTTATTTTCCTACTACCTATCTGGGATCACACTGCCATGTTTGATGCCGTTCTTGGCAGGGAGGAATGGAGAGTTTTCATTCCCTGTCGGGGTTGCCTTCGGAGTATGATACAGACCCAGCACAGTGTGCGAACGCTTTGTGCTTTAGGAGGTCACTTATTAGTCAGCTTATAGTTTGGATATTTTTCTTCAAAATAAAGAAGATTTTAATTGCTTTTTTTTCTTATTACAAAAGCAATGCATGCTCCTTATTAAAAAAAGAAAACATGAAATACAGATACTAAAAGCAGAATACGTGAAGCAGTTATAATCCTCCTTATTAGAACCAAACTCTGTTAACCAAATCTTAGTGTGTTGCCTTTCAGATCTTTTTTGGATGCCTACACAATCATATATTAATATGTTTTAAGCCAAAATGGAATCATCATCTGCTATTACTTTATAACCTGCTTTTAGTTGTGTAACAGTATATAACATACATTTTTACATGTCGGTAGTCACATTTCTACAGCATTGTTTTGATGTCTGCAGAATAACTCATAGTGTAACTATAGCATTATTTGCTGACAATCTGCAAGTCATTGGATTGTGTTTTGCTTTCAGAAAAAGAAAGTGTTCAGTATCTTTGCAGCTCAGTATTTGTGTCTATCTTTAATTGTTTTCTTGGGGAAATTCCCAGAAGTGGAATTACTTGTCAAATGACGTGCATTTTTAAAACCTTTAATGCATTTTCTCAGATTGTCTTCTAGGACACTTATACCAGTTTTGTATGAGAGGGCCTACGTCCTCAAGTTCTTACAGACACTGCATGCTCTTTTATTTCCCCAAGTCTTGACAATTTGATAGGTGAAAAATGATACCTGACTGTTCAGGTCTGCAAGATTTTGTTATATAGACATTTTTCATATTTATTAGCAAGAATATTTTCTAAGGAAAACTTTGGTGACTTGGTTTCCATTTAAGTGGAATAAAGCCACACTGTACCTCAAATGTAAGGTTAATAGTCTTCTTATGGTTGTCCATTACAATTTAGAATGATGTCTCTGAGCTACCTGTGAAATACCTTTTATGTGTAGCTCAGGAATAAACCTCATGGCATGTGACCCCCCAGCCCCTCACTGGGGGCTTGGTGGTGAGGGGGGAACTTCACCTTCAAAGGTGGACACTCCATGGGCCAGCAGTATTATTGGCCTTTTACTTGCATCCAGCATTTGCGTAGACAATCCAGGCAAGTCCTCATTTGGCTGGTGTGTCTACAGAGTAAGACTCTGTTACCCTGTGGGGAAGGGGACTGAGGTCATTGGGCCAGAGTGCTGCAAGCTGGTTTGACTCACTTATGAAGCAGCTTATAGAGTATTTAGAAAGGAATAACTTCAAAGCACTTTCACATTAGTTGGCTCATTTCACCCTAATGATAGTCTGTCTCCTCTTTGATATTTCATTTCTACTTTTCTCCTTCCCTGCAGAAGACGCCCACTTCTGGAACTCCACATTGAACTCAACGGCAGCGTGTATGATTGGAACAGCAGAGTGTCTGCTAAGGAGAAGTACTATGTCTGGCTGCAGCACACTCTGAGAAAGAAACTCGTCCTCTCTTGCACGTGAAAAGCTAAAGGCCCTTTTTAGCCATGCAGTCTATATCCCTAGCTATAGAGCACTTCGCAAGCCAGAGTGTGTATGTGTGATGTGAGTGAAGTGAGGTCATGGCTTGTGCTGTTGTGACACTCTGTGAGGAACGCTTGACAGGAAGGAGTATTTGACTATAGCTTCTGAGGTGAAGATATTGGCTACTATTGCTGAAATAGCTGCCAAAGTCCGTATTGGGAAGAAAATTTAAATTGTAAATTTAAAAACCGAGTACTGGTTGAATTTGGCATCTCAAGATTATGGCACTGACCTTTTACCCGACCTGCATCCATCTTCATTTTTATCCTTCTCCAAGGAGCTGGTGCCCAGGTCTAGCTCCAAGCAAGAGGATTGGAGTACACAATTGTAGCCAGGAGCCAGAGTCCTTACCATATGCTACTGACAGAATCCAGAAATGCAGTTTTCATCGTGCATCTAACCCAGTAAATGTTCCTTTATTAACTTTCTTAAGAAAGGTGAAGCTTTCTCACCTCTGCACCTGCTCAACACTCAGTTCACTCACGCGGATCTGATGCTGGCCAGGCACAGAGATGACCAGAATTTATTTCTAAGAAGGAAAACGCATCATCTACTCATTGACTTATGCCCTACTTTTAAAAATTATTTATTTGCTTATATATATTTTTAAATTGTTTTTAAGTGGTGTATGACTGTGTGTATCTGTGTGTTTTGCCGTGACCGCTAGACAAAAGCTGCAAAGGATGAAAGAAACCGTTTCACACTGTACAACAGCGATTATTTCTGCTTTCAGAGTTATTCTACAATCTTTGTTTTAATGAGCACAGGACTCCAGAGGGAATTTAACTTGGAATTTAACATTGCTGCGGGGTGTCTGCAGGAGTTCTGTTATGTGCTCGGCTCTACGAACCTAACCCTGTGTTTATTATTATAGAGGGAAACTGAGGAGGATGTTAGTGACGTGGCAGCTTTGGCATGCTTCTCTGTCCCATCCAGATCAGGTGACAAACATTTTCCATTTATTCTGTTTTTTCTCATTAACCAAAATAACCACATTGCCTTTACTTTTAGGATAGAACCACTGCTACTTCTGCAAGTAAAATTGCCTCAAAATTCAATGTATTGAATGTATGAAATTCAATGTAAAATGTATGAAATTTTCTTTGAGTTACAAAAAATTGCAAGCATAAAACAAAAACGTAGTATTTACGTTACTTTTTAGTTTTATATATTTTTTATATACTCAAAATAAATCTTTAAAAAATACTGTATTACACATTTGAAGTTTGGTAAGAGAATAGGTCTTAAAAGTTCTCATCACAAGAAAAAAAATTCTGTATTTATGTTGTAATGGATGTAAACTAAAATATTTTGCAATATATACAATATCATTTTGCAATATATAAAATATATCTCATCAATATATATAATATATATAGTAATGAATCATTCTATTGTATACCTGAAACTAATGTATGTCAATTATACATCAATTGAAAAACTTAAAAAAAAAACAAACAATACATTTTACAAATTAAATTTCTGCATGTAAATTTTGATGGCATCATAACTTAATCAAACATTCATTCAGCTAAAACCACAAGCCTAATATAATGGATTTCCCCTTAATGTTTTAAACACCTTGAAAAAGAAACCCATGATGATTATAATACTTATCAGCATACTTTCTTTTTTATGATAGTATTTAAAATTTTTATTTATTTATTTTTTACTTTACAATAAAATTAAACAGTGAAGGAGATCAAAGTTTTGCTACCATAAAATGTACCTTTTGGGAATTTTAAGCTTATTATTAAAAAACAAAAGACTCAGAAAGAATCTTTGACCCATTCCCTTCCTGCCTAACAGAATTCAGATAGAAAAACCTGCTTTAGAAAGGGGACTTCAGCAAAATACCTTTGCACATATGGATTAGCACATACCTGAAATCTAGCAAAGCCTATTTACCTCTATGTCTCATTGTTTGTGACACAGCAAAAATTTGTTTACCATATGTTTCAGCAGACTTCTCTACAAAAGTATTTGTGCTGTATATTTAGATATTTCTTAATTGTTTTTTAAAATATTCCTACCTGAGTTCATCATTCAATTATATGAGCTGTTTCTTTGTAGTTACACTTTATCCATTGCCTCAGATCAATAAATTGCTGAAATTATTGACTTTAGACTGTCAGATCTGTTTTGATATTTTTTGTGACCTAGTTTCCCCTGTGTATTCTATATAGCCTAGTTTCTAGTGTCTACTACAGTCTAGTTTCTATATATGTTTAAAAATGAAGAGTAGTAATATAGTATCTTATGTTGTGCATAAAATTTTGAAAATCTTTCATGTTAATATGTCCCTTCTTATTTCTAGATAATTAAGTATTGTATCATTCAGAATGATTTAGATGCGAGTAATAGAAGACCTAACTTACAACCAAAAGACCAATTTTTTATTTGTTTGTTTACTCTAATTAAGCATCAAGTCCAGAGGTAGGGGTGCTAGTTGCTGGTTTGGTTAATTCAATGACTCAGTGATGTCATCAGGAACTTGATGCTTTTTACATTTCCTGTATAGTCTCAGTATTTTGGCTTTTATTCTCAGTTTTGTATTCTTATGGCCCCAAGATAGTCACAGGTTCAAGTATCATACACACAGGACAGAAGAGAAAACATCACTTCCTTGTGTCTCTTCTTAAGATCAAAGGAAAACTTCCCAGAACCCTCCTCTTCAAATGTTCCCTTTCCTCACTTCTCATTGGCTAGAATCTCATGACATGTCCATTCTTAAGCCAATCATTGGCAGAGGGAATGGGATTACTATGGTTGGTTTATACTAACCCAGATTCAGTACCCTGGGACTGAGGCAGGATTCAGCTCTGAGGCACATGGTCTTCAAAAGCTGGGATTCTGTAAGTAAGGAAGAAGAGAAATATGGAACATCCCTGTAAGGTTATCAATCATAATGTATGCCAAAAGAATGAGAACATTCATTTTATGAGTGAAGAAACTGAGGCACACAGCTTTTAAGTGACTTGTTCCCACATCTCAAAGAAAATCAGTGGTAGTGCCGGGTTTAGAATGTTAATAACTAGCCTTATGTTTTGGTGTTCTTTAGAAATTAGAACAAACATTGGAAATGTGTGGCAGACATTCTAGGGAATGCATGATATTCCTTTTTGCTGTTGGGCATTACCATACCCAATGAGAGAGCTTTTATGACTGTGTTGGTGGTGCCAGGCAAACATCGTCATTATTCATGTATCACACAGTGGAGGAGTTATTTTGGAAAGGTTAAATCAAACCTTGACAAATTGGTAGGATTTTGGTAGGTTGAGATAGGGAAGAGCAGGTGTTTGTTGCAGGAGAGGGAAGAACAAGGAGGGGGAGTGAATGCCAGGCATGTTCTAAAAACCTGGAGTTTAACTTGTAGCTGGGGTGGAAAGAATATGAGCCGTGGTGAGGGAGCAGCCAGGAGATGCTGTGGTTAAATTGTGAAGAACCTTAAAGGTTCTTTTAGTCAGTTTTCATGGAAGTTATTTTCCTTTAATAGTGGAATCTATGGCTCTTTCTTGGGCACTTCCATATAAAAGCATTTGATTACCTAAATGCTTATTTTTCACTGAGCAGTTTTTTAATCAAATACTTTAGACATATTAAAGAGAATTATGTTTAGATAACAGTATAACGAATATTCATGTAACTTGAAGAACCCATCTTAAATAAAGTGTTCTAAAATCTGTATGAAGACTCTTAAGATATTACTTTAAGCAATAGTCCTAAATATAGAAGAGGGAAATGTACTAAAATATTTCAAACCTAATAACAAGCCCCAAACTGAGAATTAGCCAAATGTTCTGCAATAGAGGCATGGTTATGAAGAGATGTCCATTAGCTAGAATTTTATGTAAGCATTATAGTTATACATACATTGAACTGTTAGCTCATTTTACATGAATTATATCATTTAATCCTCAAAACAGTTCTATGAAGTAGGTATTATTTTCCTCATCATTTATTTTTCCCTATTGTATGGTTGAGAAAAGTGAGCAGAGTGATAGTATACAGCTGATTAATACTCTTGTATAAATATACCACAGCCTGTTCATTCACCTATTGAGGGACATTTTAGTTGGTTCCAAGTTTTGGCATTATGAATAAAACTGCTATAAACATTTGTATGTTGATTTTGTGTGAATGTATGTGTATGTGTATGTGTATGTGTATGTGTATGTGTATGTGTATGTGTATGTGTATGTGTATGGGTAAATACCAAGGAAAGCAATTGCTGAATTGTATGGTAAACCTATGTAGAAAAAAAATGTAAAACTATATTCCCATGTGGCTGTATTATTCTGTAGAGTTCTTGTTGTTCTGCGTCCTTGATAGCATTTGGTGGTTTGGTGTTTTGTATTTTAGCCATTTTTAGTAGATGTGTAATGGTATCACAGTGTTTTAATTATCTGTTACCTAATGACACCCAATGATGAGAATCTTTTCATAACCTTATTTGCAATATGTATATCTTTGTAGAGGTAACTGTTCAACTGTCTTGCTGATTGTTAAATTGAGTTGTTTGTTTTCTTTTTGTTGAGTTTTAAGAGTTCTTCATATATTTTGCATACAAGTTTATTATTAGATATATGTTTTACAAATATTTTCTCCCAGTCTGTGTTTGCCTTTTCTTCTCTTAATATCTTTCACAGAAGCAAAAGTTTTAATGAAGTCCAACTTATCAATATTTTTCTTTCATGGATTTTACTTTTGGTGTTGTATCTAAGAAGTCATTACCTAGGTTTCCTCTTATGTTACCTTCTAGAAGTTGTAGAGTTTTGCATTTTACATTTAATTCTATGACCCATTTTGAGTTTCTTTCTTTTTTTCACTGATCATAAAGTTTCTCCCATTTCACCCTCTGAACAATTCTCTGAAGTAGGCAATGGAAGGCAAAGCCTTATTCTTGCTGTGGCGCTGGTACTGTTTGTTGAAAACACTATCTTTTCTCCATCAAATTGTCTTTTTTCTTTTGACAAAGGTCCCTTGATTATATTTATGAGTCTATTGCTAGGCTCTCTCTGTGTTCCATTTATCTTTTTGTCTGTTCTTTCACCAGAACACTGTTGTGAACATTGACTTTCTAGTAAGTCTTGATGTACCCAATGTTTGTAATGTTGAGAATGTGAGCACGTCAGGAATTTTGAATGGACTCATTTGTATCATTCGTTTTATACAGAGCATATATTATTGTAACTTTAAAAAATACAATAAAAATTACTTATTGTAAAAATTCTAATCTCTTTAATATATATAAATACAATATGTTTGTTTTATTTTCAACATAAATGGCATACTATCTTAACGCTGTTCTCTCTTCATTCATGTGGCCGTGTCTATATCTATGTGTCTGTATGATGTTTAAGTCATTCGGTTTTTCACTCTTTAAATGATGATATGAGAAACACCTTTTCTTCCTTATTTGGTAAGGACTTCCTGCCTCAGACTTAGGATTCCTATCCCTTTTTAGTCTCTCTTCTGGCATAGGTCACTCCTCTTCCGAGCCTGCATTATTTCAACTGTCTTGTATCTTTAATCTCTCCCCTTGTCTTTGATCCTTCAGTCTAAAACCAAGTTCTCACTCCCATCAAACAAGGCCCCTCTCTTTTAAGCTACTATGTTGTATAAATTTTAGGCTAGTCTATACTTCCTCCACTTCAGCCTTTCCCATTTACCAATAGTTCCCTGCTATCTGTATTTCACCTTAATCATTCTACCAAATCTATAAGATCCAAGGGTGACATTGACCTTAGCTACCAAACAAGTGGGATTATTGTCCCTTCTTACCACTCCAGGGTATTTGACTATGTAAGTTCTGTCAAGGACTTCTCTGACAAAGTCTCAGTATTTTTCCCCTCCTGTTCCCTAAGAGTGGATATCCCAAGAATCACTTCGGTTTTTTCTCTTTATGTTTTCTCTTTTGATAAGTTTGTAGTTTAGATGACTACTCTGATGCTGCTGACAAGATGGATATTTCTAGCCCAGACACCTCTCTTCAAGTTCAAATCTCACCCTGCAGCTTCCTGTCAGATGTTTCCGTTTGATTTTCCTTCGGGCACCACAAACTAGATATACTCCAAACATGAAACAAAATGAAAAGAAACAAAAAAGCGAATATCTATTTCAAATCTGCTCTTCTACCTATGTCTCCAATTTTACTTAACAGCCTCTCAGAACATTGTTTTCCCCTGGGCCACCTTCTCCTGTGTTTCTACATCCAGCTACTTTCCAAATCAGTTTGGTTCAGCATCTGTAATGTCTTTTCCACCTATCTCCATCAGTACACTTCCCCTGCCTTCATTACCTTTCCATTGAAATTTGTACCACATCTTCTTTATCCATTCATCCATCAATGGGCACTAAGGTTATTTCCATATCTTGGCTATTGTAAATTATTCTCCAATGAACACAGGGAGCCTCTTCATTGAACTATGACAGTAGCTTTCTCACTGGCCCCTGGCCTCTCAATCTTATGATTATCTCACACGTGGCAATCCAAAGAATCTCCCTAAATGCATGCTTTATCATCTCCCTTCTTAGAAACCTTCAAGGTTCACCAGTGCATACACAAATAAGATTTTGACAGGGAGTTGGGTGAAGGATGGAGTAGAGGAATGAGGAGGGCTATTGTTGTAAGTCCTAGAATCCAAAGACCCAGAGAACCAGAATCTCCAATATCTGAGAGTAGAAGATAAACATCTCAATTGAAGAAGGGAGAGAGAATTTGCCCTTCCTCCTTTTTGATGGGCCTTCAATGGATTAGATGTTGCCCACTTATATTGGTGATAGCAGATTTTCTTTACTCAGTCTACTGATTCAAATGCTAATTTCCAAAACACTCACAGATGCACCCACAAATAATGTTTACTAGCTCTCCGGATATCCCTTAGCTATGAAGTTGATACATAAACTTAGCTATCACAAGCTTGTGACATGTGATTGTGACATATCCTAGGTTTCCCTTTTTTTTTTTCATTGAGATACAGTTGACATAAAATTAATCCACTTAAAGTGTACAATTCAGTGGTTTTCAGTATATTCAAAATTGTGCAACCATCACCACAATTTAGTTTCAGAACATTTTCATCTACCTAAAAAGAAACCTATGTCTATTAGTCATCATTAGCAACCACTAATCTCTACTTATTTACCTCTTTTGAATATTTTATGTAAATAAATCATACAACATATGGCCTTATGTTTCTAATTTCTTTCACTTAGCATTATGTTTCATTCACATTGTGGAACATATCAGTACTCCATTTCATTTTATGACTGAATAATATTCCGTTGTATGGATATACCACATTTTGTTTATTGAAGGAAACTTGAATTGTGGCTACCTTTTTGGACATTATGAATCATGCTACTATGACTATTCATGTATAAGTTTTTGTGTGGATATGTTTTCAATTTCTTGAGTATGTATGTAGGAATGAAATTGCTGAATCAATTAGTAACTCTATATTTAATTTTTGAGAAACTGCCAAACTTTCACAAAGTGGCTACACTACTTTACACTTTACATTCCCACCTGCAGTCTATGAGGGTTCTACTTTCTTCACCAATGCTTATTATTATTCTTTTTTATTATAGTCCCCCTACTGGATATAAAGTAGTATTTAATCATGATTTTGATTTGCATTTCCCTATGACTAATGATGTTGAGCATCTTTTCATGTAAATATTGGTCATATATATATCTCCCTTGTAGAAACATCTATTCAAATACGTTTTCATTTTTTAATTAATTGCCTTTTTATTGTTCAGTTGTAAGTATTTTTTATATAGTCTGGTTACTAGTCATTTATCAAATATAAGATTTGCAAATATTTTCTCCCATTCTGTGGGTCATCTTTTCACTTTCTGGATAGTGTCCTATCCAGTGCGGAATTTTTATATTTTGATGATGTCCAATTTATTTATTTATTCATTCATTCATTCATTCATTCATTCATTTATTTGCTTATGCTTTTTCTTACATGTAAGAAACCATTGCCTAATGCAAGGTCAAGAAGTTACACATGTCTTCATGTAGGAGTGTTTTGAGTTTAGTTTTTACCTTTAGGTCTCTGATACATTATGAAGTATTTTTTGCATGTGGTGTGAGGTATGGGTCCAGCTTTATTCTTTTGCATGTGGATACTCAGAGCCATTTGTTGAAAAGACTGTTCTTTCTCCCACTGAACTGTTTGTTATCCTTGAGGAAAATCGGCTGACCATAAATATAAGGGTTTATTTCTGCACTTTAAATTCTATTCCATTGATCTGTCTATTTATATGCCAGTACCACACTGTCTTATTATTGTAGCTTTGTAGTAAGTTTTGAAATTGAGAAGTGTTAGTCTTCTGACTTTATTTTTATTTTTCAAGATTATTTTGGCTATCTTGAGTCCCTTACATTTCTATGACTTTTAGGGTCAGTTTGTTAATTTCTGTAAAAAGAAAATAGAATTTTGATAGTGATTGCACTGAATATATAGATCAATTTGGGGAGTATTTCTATCTTGACTAAATTCCTTTTGTACATATATTATTGATTCAACGACAGACAGTTCTTGTCACTTTCTCATTTTTATAGACTTTTATGGACATGACTGCTCACACACTGTCATTTTTGAAAAATTATTAAATCAAAAATGAAACAGCTATCTCTCTATTTTTTGTCTTAGAAAAAACTATCCTCTAAATGAACTACCTTTTTGCCTCTATCTTTTGATCCTTTTAAAGTTAATATTAAAATATTTTACCCTAGTTAATGCTAGTTTGTTGCATTGTTTAAGGAAATATCACCATTTTGTGAAACTTTGAGGTTTTGTTACCCCAAATTACCTAATTTCTTGCCCCAAACCCACTTAGATAAGAAAGTAAGATGAAAGGCCTTCAGGGTTTACAGTGTGGGGAAAGGTGAATTTAAAGATTGGCTTACTAATTATACATTTGGATTCATCCTAAGGAAATAGTTACAAATTTGTGCAAAGATTTATCTGTAAGAATTTTCAATATAACATTGTTACAATAGCAAAAAATTGAAAACAAATTAAATGTCTGATAAATAGAAATTGGTTAAACAGAGATGGTACATCCATGGAAGGGAATAGCTAACCACTAAATATCATTTTTAAAAGACTAATGATATAAAAATATGCATGTATTCTTAAGTGAAAAAGGCAAATTGTATAGCATAATTCAATTTTTGGAAAATAATATACACAGAAAACAAAGGGTATACACTGAAATTTTGACAGTAGTTATGTATTATAAATGACTGCATTTCTCTATTTTCCAACTTTTCTACATTAAATATTGGAAATTCCTTTTTTTAAGCCACTTTTGTAATAAGAAGAGATATGTTAAAATAGATCTATAGTGTAGTGCAGGGGTCCCCAACCCCTGGGCCGCGGACCAGTACCGGTCTGTGGCCTGTTAGGAACCAGGCCGCACAGCAGGAGGTGAGCAGTGGGTGAGCTAGCGAAGCTTCATTGTATTTGCAACTGCTCCCTAGCACTAGCATCACTGCCTCCCCCTACCTCAGATCATCAGGCATTAGATTCTCATAGGAGCACAGGTCCTGGTGCTAAAAAGGTTGGGGACCACTGGCATAGTGAATACAAAATGGGTTACACTTCATTTGTCTAGCTACAGTCTCCTGACAGTTTACTATTTGGAGATCTCAAGGGTCATCTTGAGCTCAAGAAGTTACTTCGTCATGTTGAATTTCGGTATTTGGTGATCTCTGCTGGGAGGCTTACCAGAAAAAGTCTTTCCCTTCAGAACTTAGCTTCACCATACTCCTGTATACCCAGAATAGAACTGTTTCTGGGAAGGTCTGGAGTATGCGGATAAAGATGCAGAGTGAGAGAAGAAAGGGGTCCTGGGAGCTGGGGATGGGGTGGTAATCAAAAGAAGCTGCTACCTCCAGGGGTGGAGCAGAAGTTTCAGGGCACAGAACACTTCTCCAGTGAGTACACCTACCTCCCCTATCACTTGAGTCCATTCTGTAATTCAGAAGTCTTTACTCTTATAAAGTCTCCCTTTATAGACTTTGAGGGTGGGGAACTTGGACCAGAGCCTGGCTGTTAAGGAAAGCCAACTACTGCCGCCACCATCCCCTCCCAAGGTAGAAACAATCTAGTATTTCTCCTTTGTCACCAGGGCAGTGGTCAACTCCCACCACTATAAGAGGCTATAAAGATTTTGATTGGCTCTACATGTGGGTGCAGTCAGGAAAAAGGCTGTAAGAAATGTTTATTTTTTTCTACTGCCATCAACTCACCATCATCATGCCCTCAGTAATTGTATTCTAAGCATGAGGAAGTAAGAAATTCTGAATACAAGTAACATGGCACACAATCTCATCTCTGTAACTTGGCTCAAGTGTTTCCCTTGAGTGCTAGGAGTACTAGGTTAAAAGTTTAAGTTTATTTCAGGTGTCTTATTCTACCTCTACCGTCCAGGCTTAGCTCAAATACCTCCTCCTTCAAAGTGGCCCCTTGCTCTGTGGGTCTCCTATGGCACTTAGACGGAGTCCCATTGCAACATCCCCCTGCCCATCACATTATGTCATAGGAGTTATAGGCAGCAGTAGCCTTGGGATCAAGAGAATGGGAAAGGAACTCTATTATTAGTTGAGCTCCTTGCAAATACCTGAAATGGGCTAATAGTTCAGCTCCCTCCCTCCTCCTTCTCCTTCTCCTCCTCCTCCTCCTTCTTCTTCTTTTGCATTTAAAATTTTTTTTATTTGCATGTGGAGTTATTTGGAAAAGGGCTAGTGGCTGACTACTATTTCATGAGCTTCTTGGGTTTTATTTTAAAGGTTAACTGAATTTGGGGAAGAAAATGGTTAGAAAAATTGATGCTTAATTCTTTTTTTTTTTTTTTTCTTTTTGGTGTGACCCCGCCATGCTCAGGAGCATAGCAGTGCTGCCCTGCCCTGCCCACGCTGGCCACTCTTTCCATCCTGGCCATTCCTGACTGCCCTCAACAGCCACCAAGGCAAGGACACAGGACATTCTTTCAACCCAACCCAACCTGCCCTCCCAGCCTGGCATCCTGGAAAAGAGCAGACTAGGGCTGGAGGGGATTGTCACCCATTCCAGACCTGCAGGTTGCCAGCTGGACAACCCTGGACATGTAATTCTGAAGGCGAGCCTCTCATCTGTATTGGACCCAAGACCACCTCATTGTGGTACTCAAAGATTTAAACTGGGTGAAGAATTAAGTTTGGCACAAAACAAGAGTTCAGGCAACATTAGTGCTCTCTTCTCCCACCAGGATTTCTTGTAAGATTGGTGCTCACGGAGCTCACCTGCTGTGGGAATTTTGCCTTTGGTTGGTTCTTTGGTCTGCCTGCAGGATCATTCTGGACCCTCAGTCCTGAAGGGCAGGGCTTGCCCCTGTGACTCCTGCCTACTCATTGGTCCCTGCGCAGGCCCACCTCCACCCCTCCCACTCTCTCTGAGCTTCATTTTCTACCTTTGTAAGGCTTTTGTTTGCACGACATAGTAAAATAAACTTTGCCACAAGCCTGGAACTCCAATCTACTTGCCACTTGCCAAATATGGCTACCGAACACCTGAAATGTGGGTACTGTGGATGAAAACCTGAATTTTAAATTTTACTTAAGTTTAACCGTATATGGCAAGTGGCTACCATATCGGACAGTGCAGGGTGATACAGTGCCCAGCACACCAGATATGAAAAGAAGCAAGCAATTGTCTGAAGTTTCTATATAACCTTGCTCTGGATGCAGCAGGGCAAAGCAAACCATTTCAAAATATTCTTGCAAGCACTGTAGTAAGGCATAGGGACACAGCAGACCCAAGGACTCGAGGCTTGCAGGACACTTCCCTTTTCGACTTGCAGGACACTTCCCTTTTTGTCTTGCAGGATACTTCTCTTTTAGACTTATGGAGGTAGGCAGCCCAAAGGAAAGGCTAGAGCACTGAGTGTCTGACAGGAATTCGTTTTAAGAGCCCTCGGCTTTACCGGGGGGACTTCTACACTGAGAAAATTGTGAACTTGCCTTTAGGAGGTGCTGTTTGTCAGGAAGATCCTAACTCCGGGAAAGGGGAGGGGAAAAGCCGGGACAACACCAGCAGGAACTTAGTATCAAGTTAGTCAAACCAGAAGAGCCAGTTTCCCTTTGCACTGCCAGTGACTAGTCTTGAACTCTCTTCCCGCGCAAATGGGAGCTTCCTTGGAATATGGAGTACGGAAAGGATTGTCATTTCTTTAAAACTTTTTTTTCAGGAAATTCCCCCAAGAACCATTTGCTTCCAGAGGATCACTGGGATTTGATTTGAAGGTATGTAATTAACCCCTTCCCTCTCCCTGCCACCCCGCACTGGGGGTTTGCACTCCAGCTTTTTTTCCCTTGCTTCTTAACATAGAAACTTGCAAAAACTCTCATTTTCAGCAATGGCACTATTTCTGCCTGGATTTATTAGCCTTCCCAGAGAAAATGAAAGTTTAAAAAGGCCCAGGAAGGCTCCGACACAGCCTTCTACTGGCAGAAATATGTTAGTCTACAAACAAGAGACAAAGTCTGGCAGACTCACCAAAGCTGGAGATTTAGAATCTTCAGGAAAATTCGAGGCAAACGTATGATGTGTTGAAATAAAATTATATTACCAAAAAACCCAATCACTTGGTTTCTAACATCACAGGGCTGTTAGAAGGGAAGACCTCATGGCATTTTTCTTTTGGTTTCTTTTTTCTAACAATAAAAGTAATATATGTTTATTGCATAAAATTTGAGAGGAACTTGAACAGGAGCTCAGAAAAAATTTACATTATCTATAATTATACCACCTAGATACAACCACTCTTTTGTTATTTGTTTTGGTTTTTTTTTCCCCCCGATGTTCTCTTTCCTTAGGAAGTAGTTTCTTGTTTCTAAATAGCCAAGTCTTGCATCATGAATATATACACTACAGAACGAATAATTACATTGACGAATTTTATCAGCTTATTGCTCCTCTGAACAGAATGAAATTTAGTGGAAAATGCCACGGTTTATGAACTGGTCGGTTGGAAATATTGACTTAGGTAATTCGTGACTTCATACACTGATCTGAGCAACAATTGTATAAAATATTCCCTTTATTTCTGGGGTCTAGGAATACGGCTTTTCTTTCTGTGGGATACAGGCTTGCCCTGTTATGGTCACCTGATTGTCCTTAGGTTGCTAGACACTGAAGAAATATAAGTCTCCAGATTGCTTTATGTCTAAAATGTAGGCATAAACCTAAGTGCTCTTTTTGCCATTTGGTGGGAATGAATTAGCAGCTCCGACCCGGAAGAACTCCAACCGGGAGAAATCTTGCTGAGTCGTCTTCCCTTTTAACTAGTGCTCATGGGGGACATTTTGATTTCACAGAAATCAGGTAAATGAGTTCCAATAAAAGCTCCCTCCAGGCTTCTTAAAAGGTTAGCATACAAGAATTGGGGTTGAGATTTCTGGGCTATCGCTTTTTGAAGTCATTTTTTTATTTCGGTAAGTTTTACTTTTCAGCATTTCTAGGCAAGTCTAGTGCCCGGAACAGAGGGGACTGAACTGGGAGAGGGCCTGGGAAGCCGAGGTGTCCTGTGTCTACTCTCTAACGTGCTGTCCCATCTCTCTGCCTATCAGAATGGCCGCGGCTACTCAAGGCCTGAGTATGAGTTCCAGTGCACACGATAAAGGTAGTGAGAACTTCCGCGAGAGGCTTCTGGATATTGACGATAAACTAGGAAATCAAGAGGTGGAGAAACTAAAGTTTCTCTGTCAAGACTTCATCTCCCACAAGAATCTGGAGAAATGCAGCTCAGCCTTGGATATTTTTAATCATCTGTTGAGAGGGAGGCTGCTGAGTGAGGAAGACTCCTTCTTCCTGGCGGAGCTCCTCTATATCATCAAGCAGAACTCATTGCTGAAGTACCTCCACTACACCAAAGAGCAGGTGGAGAGTTTGCTGCCCGTGAAAGGAAGGTGTCTCTGTTCAGGTGAGGAGGGGTCTGTGATCAAGACAGGAGGGCTTTCCATTTCGTAGTGTCCATTCAGGCCATTGGACTTTGAAAGGAGGCTGGGATTGAGACCTTTTGCTTCCTACCTTGTTGGATGACACATTGATTCTAACTAGGAAATTTCTCAGCTCTCGTGGTAACGAGATGAGAGGTTGGGCCTCTCCGGGCCTGGTGGTGCTTCCCTTAGTTTTGTTTCTCCCTGCCAAGGAAAGCCCACCTCAGTGTAATAGGCCTATGCATTTTTCTTTTCCAGCCCGTGCACCCTCAGACAGTCCCCCCGTGGGTCACGAGGGGTGTCCGTCCATATTCAGTGATTTGAGAAGAAAGGAATGCATACTTGACACCAAATAAGCCCAGTAAAAAAGAGGTGGCTCTAGGGTAGAGAGGGACATCATTTATGCCATGTCCGGTTACATTTGGGTGAAGCCCAGAGAGGTAAAATAGAGGGATCAGGCTGATCATGGGTCAGTCTTAGACAACACTGTTTTAAGTGTTCGCTGACACAGTATCTACAGAGAATCTCACAAGGAGGAGCCTCTGAAGCATTATTGTATCTAATCACTTGGGCAATTACATCCTTCAGGCCTTAACACTCGAACTGGTTCCCAGAATCTGAGCTATTCTTGCATCAGTGACAGAATTCTGGAAATCATTATTTCCACTCTGCTGCTTAAACAGCTGAGGGACGATCTCTGACAGTTGGAGGTGTTCACGTGTGAATGAAATATTCCGTTTTTCGGGCGCCCATTGTACGACTATCCGTAAGTTGGCAGTAAGTCTCCTTTTCAGTAGTGGACTTTGTATTGACTGGCGTCATGTTCTCTCTGACAAGAGCCTGTCACATAAGCCTGCATTTTGAGAATGGAGTCAGGAGATAGGAGGTCACACCAAAATTGTGTTTTCTGCTTTCTTCACACCAGACTTGGAATCAGAAGTCTTGCCCCCTTAATGCTTATTGTCTTATCTAAATTTAATGGTCACTTTGAAACTGAAAGTTGTTTTTGAATCTATAAAATGGGGTTAATAATTGTCTGCTCAGAGGGTTGTAAAAGCACTCAATTTACCGTGCTGTCCTCTGCAAGTGTGAGGCTTCATTTGTCTCTTTGGGTATATGTCTTAGGAACCTGCTCTACGAACTGTCAGAAGACATCGACTCGGATACCTTAAAGAGCATGCAATTCCTTCTGAAGGAACTGATACCTAAAGAGCAGGAGGTGAGTAGGTCATATACAATGGGGTCTTTGTGAACCTTGACTCACTCGATGTTTGGGAAGGTGCTGGAAGGTGTTTTTGAGATGTGTTTTTTTTGCTGGAGATGGTGTCATACAACAGAGAAGAGCATCGATTTCAGCATCACGTGGCCTGGTTCTACTAGCAGCTTCTCCCTACACGTGAGGCGAGTGCCAGAACATCTCTGAGTCTCCTCCATCTTCTCATCTGTCCTTGTTGTGGGCAATCATACTGTTTCCTTCAAGGACTATTGGAAGGATTAGAGAAAATAACGTTCATAAAGCATTAGCACGTGACCCAGATTTGGCACACAGTAACCAATCAGTATCCCCTGTGTTTTATGATACAACAATGAAATGAGGAAGTGGGAAATAACAGTAGAGTGGGAATTAGCCATCCGTCGTCGACATTAATTGAGGTTTGTGAAGGAGCTTTGGGTCCTTTTCAATGGACTTTGCAGTGTCTCTCATGTAAGGTTTCTGTGAAAATCAAATGATACAGATGTTTGAGGATGTGCTTTGTAAAGCACTGTATAGGTCTTTGAAGTAATAGCGATGTTTTTAAAATTAAAATAATGCTATTTGTTAATATCGCTGCTATATTGATCACATTTCAGGGCAGGAAAATAGCTGCATGTCTCTCTTCCAGGCCTCAGTACTTTATATTTTTTCTTTTGCCTCCACTAACAGCTTGTGTCAAGCTCGTTAGTTAATTTGGGGAGGGGCCAATTTTCAAATTTCACCCTGTAACATTAATTGTGTTATTCGGTTGTTATTTTTATTAGATTTTAAGTTAGATAATGTTTGATAACACTCAAAAAATAACATGTAACATGTATGGAAGTTATGTAACACTAAGCGAACAGCCATGAATTTCCCTATCCAACTTATGGATGAGAACCTCACCAACAATCTTGAGCCTATATGTGTATCCCTTTCATACCATATTCTCTCCAGATCAATTGATATTATTGACAAATACCTTAGATTTTTTTTTTTCTTTAAGAAAAATTACTGAGGAATGGGAAGCTGTTTTACATGTGGTAAAACATGTAATAGGTCAAACAAATGAGGACAATGATAGTAATTCATGTTTTCTGGTGTCAGATCTGTAGCAGGTTAATTCTCTGTTTTGCCACAATCTTTGAATCTTCCCCTTTTCAGAACCTTCAGGGATTTTAGCTTCTTGTATCCTTTGATTGGTTATCTCTTGAGGCTCTTTTTTCCTGAAGATTTGTTGTGCATTTTTGGGTGTGGGGACTGATTCTTACTCATCTTACAGCCCCAGAACCTTGTAGAATCTGTCACAAAATGGTGCTTTGAATGAAGGCATGAATGAATGGAATGATGCAATCTTCCCTCTTCTCTTTCCTTCTGAGAAAATGGCCTGAACACTTTCCATTTATGCGATTTTACAATGAATAATGAGGGTGGGGGTATTAGCAGGATGAAACAAACCACCATGATAGGATTGTGCAAAGATATAACATTCTCATAGTTATTGCCCTTGGAATCTATTAATTTTCTTCCTTAGACAGCCTCTTTTGATATCCTCTTGTTTTTGTTTCTTACATTCTTTTCCTTTGTATCTTTTTATTCTTTAAAAACCCCAACAAAATACGAGTACAGAAAATGACACAAAGCAAACACATAGCTTAATGAAGTATTATAAGGCTAATCTCCTTGAAACCACCACCCAGATCAAGAAATTGAATTTTGGCAACCACTCCAAAAATGCTTTCACTTGCCCTTTCTCAATCACAATCCCTTTCTACTGCCTAGAAGTTAACATTGTCCTGGCTTTTATAGTAACCACCTTCTTAAGTTTCCTTATGGTTTTATCGCGTACATGTGCATCTCTAGACCTCAATATAGTCTTGACCAGTTTTCCTTTTGAGTGTCTTTTAGTCCAGAGGTTAAACTCCCCTTCCCACATCACTTTATTTTTCTTAAAATTTAATCTGTTGAAGATCCTTGGGACAATTGGCCCATAGAATTTTCCCCAGTCTAGGTTTTGCTGATTTTGTGCATTTGGTGCAGTTCAGCATGCTCCTCTGTCTTCTGCGTTTCCTGTAAATTGGCAGCTGGATTCAGAGTCTTCATCAGACTCAGGTTCGATCATTTTGGCAAGATTACGGTAGTCTTGTGTTGCATTCTTTCATTGGGAGGTACACAATTCCTGGTTTTCTCTCTTTTTTGGTATTAGCAACTGTTGATGTTCATCAGTTTTATATGTTGATTCTCTGGAGGTTGCAAAATGGAGATATACATATTCTATCATTTTGTTTTTCCTTAATCTACTATTTGGTAACTAGGCAATACAGTTTATAGATAAATCCTTGATTCTTTCTTTTAGATAAAAATGTCCAAAATTATTGACTGGTTTTCTGTTATATTCTGAAAGTGACCCATTATAACAAAAACATAAATTTTAACTCATGGATTTAATGGGTTTCAGTTCATCACTTCATGAATTCATACTGCGATTTCAAGTCAAATTCACATTTGTAATTAACCTCTTCTATATTATACCTGTATCTTCTTTTTTCCCTATTGGTAGGTCCTCACATCATAGAGGATGATAGAATTAGTAACAGGTAATTTGCTTTATCCACATTGTACATATGACACTCTCAGAATATCATATTAATACTTTTTCTACCAATATGTTTATTCACAACTGTTGAAACATTCATTTTGCACGTGCTAAGCCCATTGTCTCCCCATTTGAGTTTTTAGGGTGAATATATATGTTGTCAGAGTATATAGCCACTATATACTACACTCTCTTTTAAATTTTTATTTATTTTTGTACTCTCTTAAATCTTCATTAATTCCTCTTTCTACAAGTAAATATATATGTGTATGGAAACCTGAAACACCCTACCAAGGTCATCTTTGTCCTTCTAGAAACTGTATGAATTTAGAATCCTTTCTTTTTGCTTGAGAGGTATTCAGGCTCTCCTCCACTGGCTGGTAAAGAATTTATTTGTGTGATAAATGTTTTGCAATTTCCAAACCCATGTGTATATCCATACCAGAGCTTAATAAGCCTGCATTATAAATATGTGATATGTATGAAGTAGACCTTGTTATCTGTTGTTTCTCTTTCCACCATTTAAGTTACCCCTGGTTAACTCTGGTCTGAAAATATTAAATGAAAAATTCCAAAAATAAGCAATTCATAGATTTTAAATTGTGCATTGTTTTGAGTAATTTGATGAAATTTGTCACTGGGCCATTCTGTCTAGCCAAGGTTGCAATCATCCCTTTGCCCAGCATCTCTGCACTGTATGTACAGTATAATAAGATATTTTGAGAAACTGTATTTTAAAAACTTTTACTACAGTATATTATTATAGTTATTCCATTTTATTATTAAGTGCTGTTAATCTCTTACTGTGCCCAATTTATAAATTAAACTTTAGCATAGATGTGTATGTATAAGAAAAAAACAGAATTTTTAGGGTTTGGCTCTATTCAAGGCTTCAGGCTTCCACTGGAGGACTTAGAACGTATATCTCCGAGGAGAAGGGAGGACTACTAAATAATACACACACATAGAGCCTAAGCGTCCACAAGTTATTGGAGAATAAAAAAAAAGAGGGGGTTGTTTCAGATAATGTTTTGATATGTTTGTGTTGACATTGGTGCAAAGCAATGACAGAATTTACCTTAATGCAGAATTTCTCAACATTAGAAGAGATTCCTGTAGTTTGAAAAGCTCTCTAGGTTATTCTGTTAATATTCTCTCTGAGCGTTGGGCCTCCTCTCACAATTATTTCGTTCTCCGGATTTATAAGTAAAATGAGATTACTTTCTATTGTTACACCTCTCCGCATGTCTTGAGCAGAAGTCCTTGCTCCTCACAATGGGGTAGGGGATGGGGAGAAGATTTATAAAAGTAGTTCCCCATATGCTCAATACTGAGCCACGATTTTCCACTAAAAAAGCTGGGGAATGTATTTCTATCTCTGTGGTTTTCACAGGTCCTAGACCTCTGCTTGAAGGCATTTGTGGCTACAGAAACATTTTTGTGGTCAGAAACATTCCAAACATTTCTCACCTGCTAAATTTGCTTTTAAATAATCAAAAGCCCATGCTCGAGTAGTCAGATGATTTTATTTTTCTCACCTGGTACAACAGTAAAAGGAGAAGTGTTTGATGGCATAGAACTGTGGTATTACCTGGTCAAATTCAGGAAAACTGCACTTCCTTCCTGGATTCCAAATGATCTCAACTTTATTCTGAAGGAGATCTAATTCTTAAAGTCAGATTCGTGGCTGAGTTGTACACCTCAGATAATCCAGATTGATGTCTATGAGATTTGGGGATCAGGCCAGCCTTCTGAATGTGTAGAGGACAATCTCAGCCACCCAGATGAGTTTCCATACCAGGGCTTAATAAGATTGATTTAATAAGATTGGTTTATCTGCAATTCCAATTGCAAAAGATTTTATCACAGAAATAACTTGTTACTAGCCAGTGCAGAAGGGCCTGAACACTCTTCAGCCAAACCGCAAAGGTTCTAAATTCATATGGTCCCTCTAGAGGGATAAAAATGACTTATGCAGGGTGCTTTAGGTTTCTTCTTGATAGCTTTCATACAAACTTGTAACACTATAGCTGCCTTCACACTCCCTGAGAGACTCAAACAACTGTCAGGAAATTCGATCTCAGTGTAACATTCAACACAGAAGGTGGATGTAAAGGAAACCACACCTAAATTTACTTGTTTTCAGCAAAGAACCAGAGCAAAAGAACTTTCAGACACTTTCTGCCAATATTTGCCAGGGTAGTGTTCTTTTATTTTTAAAATTTATTTTTAACTATAGTTGACATGCAATGTATTAGTTTCAGGTGTACAACATAATGATTCAACATTTATATATCTTATGAAGCAATCACCATAATAAGTCTAGTAGCCATCTGTCACAGGGTGGTGTTCTAGAACTAGAGTAGTGTACAGACTCCATTTGAAGTGTGTGTGTGTGTGTGTGTCTGTGTGTGTGTGTCTGTGTATGAAATGTATCATTGACTAAACATCTGATAAACGTTCCTCAAAGTGTAATGAAATTTCATCATTGCTTCTGGAATCATGTCTTAGCCCTTTTTCTTCCTCCTGGAAGGATATTATCAAGATAGGAATTTCTGTTTTGAGGTTCAGAGACAGCTCATTTGCACATAACCTACCACTGCAGCGTGTTTGGGGCTTCCCCACAACCTGTTTGCCCAGCTAGCTGATCAACTCTGGATGAATCTTCCTTCACCATCTCCCCGCTCCTGCTTTATTCTCTGGCCAAGCTGTTGATGTGCTGGGGCTACAGATGGGGACATACCTCTTTGCCTTTTGGTTCTCCTACCTGTGTCTGAAATTTCTTGAAAATTTATAATCTCTTTTTTGATCAAATAAGTTTGTAACTCTGGCCTTTCCCTTGGTTGTTGGCATTCAAGTACCTTCTTTGAAAATACACACACATACACACCCCAGATACATGTGCTCTAATTAACCCTTCCTCATCCTGTATTACTATTCTAACTTCCTCCTTCCCTCTGCTGCCAAACTTTTTGAAACAATAGTCTACACACTTTCCGCTAATGAAACTATCGGGCACATTACAATGCATTTCAATATGGCTTCAGCTTCCATCTCTCCAATGAAACTATTCTTGCTGAAGCCACCACGAACCTCTGCATAATCAGAGTTTTAGTTTCTCAACATTTTCTCCATGGGGGTCCCCACCCCCCACCTGGAATGTCTTTTCCATGTTGGCAGTGAAGGCCTAGTTATCCTTCAAGACGCAATTCATGTTTCATCTGTCATGTGCAGCTTGTGTGAAGCCTGCTGTGTGGAAAAGATGAGTGATAGATAAATAAGTCATCTTTGAAGTCATCTTTGACTCTTCATTTCTTCACCTGCTTCTAACTGATCTCCAAAACTCACAAAATGATATTTTAGAAATGTTCTTAAATCCAGTGGCACCTCTGCATTTCTGCCATGAGCTTTGGGCCAGGTCTTCCTAATAATTAATCTTCCTAATAATATTTTCTCTCTAATCCATTTCTTTCTCCAACCTCTCCCAAATGCTTCTATTTGAAAACAAGTCTGTTCATGTTACTATTCTTTAAAACTACTGCTGGGAGTCTACGGCCATGCCACCCTGAACACACCTGCTCTTGTCTGATCTCAGAAGTTAAGCAGGGTTGAGCCAGGTTAGTACTTGGATGAGAGACCCCCAAGGAATACCAGGTGCTGTAGGCAATAACAAAACAAAACGAAATGAAAAACCCCCACTACTGCTGGCACTCCTTGCCCCCATGGACTCTTGCCTAAATTCCTCTCATGGTGTGTGTGTTCCTTCACGGTTTGATACCAGCTCACCATTCCAGCCATGACCTAGCTCTCACTCATGATTTGTACTCAAGTCTCTTTCTCAATACTTCTGAACATACTGTCCCTTCTCAACCGTTCAACTCTTCAACACATTTGGAGACCTCTTCCCTAGTTCTCACTCTGCTGATGCTTATGTATACAGTTAGATAGTGTTCAGTATTCACTTTCTGGGCAGTTTCTCTTTTCTGGGGGCTCTAATATAGTTTTGTTCATGTATGGTTTTTTTTTTTACTTTTTTTTTTTTAACCAGCTTAATTGAGAAGCCCTAATCATTAAAAATATTATGGTGCCTTCTATCCCATATATAATTCAATATTAAAATAATACTAGCCAATTTGCAGTTTTTCCCAGGAGTATGTAAGATACTTTTTTCTTTTAAAATAGCAAATATAAAATTCTTTCAAAACATTTTACTCTCATTTCCTTTGCTGCTACCCTACTCTATTATGTCATCTACGATAGTGAGTTAGAGGCAGTACAGCTGAATGGCTTAATAAGATCGACTTTAACATCAAACTGCCAAATGTTGAAAAACACCAGCTCTGCCACTAGTGGGTCTGTGACCTTGGACCAAGTTATTGAACCTCTTCGTGCCACAGTTGCTTCATCTTTAAAATGGAGATTATAAGAGTATTTAACCTCATCGGATTGTGTTTGAGGTTATTATACAGCAAGCACTGCCTGGTATGTAGTGAGAGATATATTTGGTATCTGGTATTAATATATCGTATAGAGAGTTACTCGGTAATGCCTGTTCCCCATACTATTGAATTCCTCGGGGATAAACACTCTACCTTATGTATCAATGGAAAACCTGGTGCCCAGCGGCCACACAGGCAATGTTGAATGAATAAATGAATAATCAGTAGGCAAGTAAATGTAACTCCATCGATTCTCTTGCAGAGCTCTCTAAGTTTCCTGGGACAACTGGAGAAACAGGTTCAAATAGATGAAAATAACGTGGAGTTGCTGGAGAACCTCTGTGCAAAAGTTATACCTAATCTTGGGAGAAAGATAGAAAAATATAAAAAAGAGAAAGGTAAGTAATTTATGCTTGCTTGCACCAGGCCATAGGATTCTTAAACTGATTGGTCATGTGTGATGTTTACTCATTACTCTGATAATACTCTCTTGGGAGAGACAGAACTCTCCTGCGTTTGTTTACTCAACACATTTATTGAATGCATACTTTGTACTAGACACAGTTGTATAAGTTCCTCTTGAGAACTTATATTCTACCGGGGGAGAGTAGTTTTAGACAAATGTCTTCATCTCATTCTTATATGGGAGGGGGAGTAGAGAAAATCGTTTCGAATGAAATAACATAAAAATGGAGACAGGATAGCACAGGGATTAAGAATGACATCTGTGGAGTCAGATTGCCAAGACCCTATTTATTAGTGGTGTAGTGGCCCTTTCTTTAGCCTTTCTATTTCTCACTTTCCCTGTCTATCAAGTGGAGATAATGATAGTACCTACTTCCTGGTTTTCTTTTGAGGGTAAGAATTTTTTAATTCCTATGAATACATGTCTGACCAAGAGTTAAGCATTTCAATATGTGTTACTTTGTCAGAGAGGAAAGTCATGAAAGCTTTCATATTCAGAAATTTCTTTCAGAGAATTATTGCTATTATTATTATTTAGTCTGTCTTGGAAAGGTAGTATCGTTGTGATATTATACAGAGGTAATAGCACAGGGCAGAAATCACACCTGGCTGCCTCACCATTTATCAATATGCAAAAATTTGTGTTTATCCTAGTCAATTTCTCCACTGTTAAACAAGAGCTATAAATAAAAACTCATGAATGTATTCATGAAGCTTTTATGCCACACACATATTTTAGTTCAGTGAGTCAATCTAATGTGCAAATTCCTGTTAAAAATGAACCTAGCCAAAAGGAAACTTCTAAGGATTCAACAAATATAAAATGCACTATGGAACAAAATATATTGTTGTTAAACTGGCAAAATCTCAAACCGTCACTGAAACAATGAATAAATGTGTAATTTAAGTAAAAGTTCTAAAGAATAAAAACAGGTCTTCTAACCGCCAAGGTATCAAGTGAGAAATTAAAAGCAGGAAGTCGATGTCGAAAATATATTTGGAGTCCTTCCTTGAACTCTGATCACGAAGATTATTTTCCTAATCACATTGCCATTTGCCTGCAGTGTAGGAGCCCACGCAAAGGAAACATGGGGTAGATAGGTTATTTTTGGGTATTTGAACTCTGCAGAAGGCACTCTAGTTTTTATGTAGTAAATGCCTCCATGAGTCTCGAGGACCGACCTTTATTTCAGAAGACATAAACACTTCTGGAACACTTCCGATCCCAGACGTGTGGGGTGTTTTACACCAGATAATTTCCCCTGTTTTCCGTGGACACCAGCATAGGATGTCCTACATTAAACTCAGCTCTGGCACTAACCAGAGTTAGCACAGGACCTAACTAAATCAAGTTAATAACTTAGTCCCTCAAGACTGCCTCCCACTTCAGACATCAATTGCAAGTAGTCAGCCCCCAGATTACCTTCTGTCCAACTTGGTTACAAACTGGGAGTTCCCATGACTTCCTCCTAGGATTGAATAATTTGCTGGAATGGCTCACAGAACTCAGGAAGACAGTTTACTTACTAGATTACTGGGTTATTATAAAAAGATACAACTTAGAAACAGCCAAATGGAAGAGATGCATAAGGTAAAGCGTGGGGGAACGACATGGAGCTTCCATGCTCTCTCCAGACAGTTAACCCTTCCCACACCTCCACATGTTCACCAACCCAACGAAACACTTCAGTTAAGGTTTTTTATAGAGGCTTCATATGTAGGTATGATGGATTAAATCATTGGCCATTACGATTAATTCAACCTCTAGCTTTTGTCCCCTTCCTAGAGGTCTGCAGGTAGAGCTATAAGTTCCTCTGATCACATTGTTGGTTCCCCAGGCAACAAGCCCCCATCCTGAGTCCTCATCCTGGAGCCCCCAACCACTAGTCATCTCATTAGTGTACAAAAGACATCACTTCAGAGATTCCAAGGGTTTTAGGAGCTGTGCGCTCTGAAGGGGAGCAGAGACCAAATATATATTTATTATTACATATAGGTGTCACTTAATATTTTAATAGTGACTTTCAACAGTCCTAAGAGTTTGGGCCTAGTTCTACCATTTAGGATGAAAGACTAAAGGCCTATCTTTTTAGATAGTAGGAATGCTATTTTTAGATAGTAGGTATGCTAGATTTTAGACTTTTCTGTAAGTATGATCCTAGGACCAGGTTCATTGCTTTCGATTAGGGCGCAAGCTCTATTTAGGAACAACCTGGATAATTTTCTGAGTTTTTTTGAGTCTGATGTGCTTTAGTATTTTAAATTTATCATTATAAATGTGTATAAAAATGTGTAAAAATAAAATAATAACAACCATACAAACTGTATAAGGTAAGAGTTTATCTCTTTTTCTTTTTTCCTTCCTCCCCAGAGATAACCATTGTTTGGAGTATATTTTTGTAGCCTTTCTGGTGTGTGTGTGTGTGTGTGTGCACGCGTGTGTGTGTGCATGCGTGCGTGCGTGCATGTGTGTGTGTGTGTGTGTGTGTGTGTGTGTGGCTAAAACAACATTTATTTCTCACAGCTCTGGAGGTGAGGAAGTCGAAGATCAAGAAATTGGCAGATTCACTTCCTGGCTTGCACAAAGACAGCAGTCTCACTGTGTCCTTACATGGGGAGGAGGAGGGCAAGCTGGGGGAGGGGGTGCTGGGAGGAAGGTGGAGAGAGGGAGTGAGTGAGAGCTAGCTCTGGCCTCTCTTCCTTTTCTTAAACGGATGCTAATCCCATCATGAGGATCTCCTCTAAACCTAATTACCTCCCAAAGGTCCAACCACCAAATACTGTCGAATTGGGGGTTAGGTTTCAATATTGTACCCTTTCTTCTTTGAAGAGGCAAGTGTGTGTGTGTGTGTGTGTGTAGATTAATATATATTTAACTAAGATCATGCTAATCGCATTCTATAACTTGCTTTATTCTTACTTAACATATCTGACATTTGCCCATTTATATAATGTAGAAAGAGCTCATTCTTATTAATGGTTCCATAGAAATACATTTTATGTACATAACATTTATTTAATTACCACTTTTAGATTTTTTTTTCTTTCTCTCCCTTTCTTCCTTCCCTTTTTCTTTTTCTTTTTGCTAGTATAGTCTGAGTTCTGGTTTTATTTTTTGAGATGATGCTTTTATAATCTCTACTTGGTGATTATTTGACACATTAAGCACCATAGGTTCTGAAATAGTATTAAGTAAATATATAATAAATTTTAAGGAACTAATAAAATAATAAAAATAATAAAAACATAAAAACAATAAGAAACAAAATATAACAATACAAGGCATGAAAATATAATGATGATATTTATTTATCATTATAAATTCACATTTTTTTCTGGGTATATATTTAGGCCTCTTTAAGTAAACAGCACTGCAAACCTACTGGTCGCTGTAAAATAAGTTCTTTTGCTGATTTGTTACCTTGGATTGCAACTAGTAAGAAGGTGATTTTTGTTTTCTTATCTGTGATTCTATTCCCAGCCTTAGTGACATCCCCTGAATCATTGCCTCAAGGAAAGGAAGAAGTTTTTTCCTGTTCAAACATTAAACAATGTCTTCCAGCCTTACAGGTAAGTTCATTGGTACATTGGTAAATATTTAACCACCAGCTCCACTCTTGACCCTTAGCCCCCAAGAATGAGAAAGTGAGAGAAACAGACAGACAAGAGACAGAGGCGGATTTCCATGGCTGATTTCAAGTTACCAACATGATATTAACTGGATTGCAGAATTTTTGAAAATCTCACAATGACTCTTACTAGCTGGTTTGAACTGACTCCAATACACCACTGTGTTGTATTGTGTATAATTTCTTCTTATCTGTGTGGTTTGATCAGGGCTGGCTTCCTGGGCATACAGCCTGTGTGGTCACATAGGGCCCATGATTTTTAATGCTTAGCTCTCACTCTTTTGAAATTCTTAATAATGTATGAACAAGGGGCCTCATCCTTCTGTTTTGCACTCGGTCCCACAAATTATGTAGCCAGTCCTCCCCAGAGGACAAGGACTGAGTTGCTATAGTGCCCAGCGATGGAAGGGTGAGTAGAGGGTGGAACATTGGGAGAAACTGCAATCTGTCCTCACAACGTGGTTATGATACTCGGGAGACATATGACATTCTTCCCTGGGATTTGTGTTTCTTCCCAGCAGTCTAGGGCAGTTCTATTTTGCCATAATCTGTCAGCCTCAATGAAGTTAGCTTAGCCTTAGAATTTTTTTTTTAATTGTGGTAAACACAAATAGCATAAAATTTATCATCTTAACCACTTAAAATGTGCAGTTCAATACTGTTAAGTACATTCACATTGTTGTGTAACCAATCTCCAAAACTCTTTTTATTTTGTAAAACGGAAACTAAATTCATTAAACAATAGCTAACCCATATCCGCCACTCCAACTAGGACCTGGCAAACATCATTCTAGTTTCTGTCTCTATGAATTTGACTGTTCTAGGTACCTCATGTAAGTGGAGCCATAGAGCATTTGTCTTTTGTGACTGTCTTATTTCATTTAGTATAATGTCCTCAGGGTTCATCCGTGTCAGGATTTTCTTCCTTTTAAAGGCTGAATAATATCCCATTGTGTGTATGTACCACATTTTGTATATCCATTCATCCACCCATGGATGCTTGGGTTGCTCTAACCTTTTGGCAGTTGTGAACAATGCTGTTATGAATATGAACGTAAGAGTACAAATAATTCTTTGAGACCCTGCTTTCCGTTCTTTTGGGTGTTTACTCCAAAGTGGAATTGCTGGATTATATGGCAATTTTGTATTTCATTTTTTGAGAAACTACTATACTTTTATCCAAAGCAGCTGCATCATTTTGCATTTCTACCAAAAATGCACAAGGGTTCCAGTTTCTCCACATACTTGATAACACTTATTTTCTTGGTTTTTGAGAATAGCCATTCTTATGGGCATGACGTGGTATCTCATTGTAGTTTTGCTTTGCATTTTCCTAATGGTTAGCGATGTTGGGCATCTTTTCATGTGCTTGTTGGCTAGTTCTATATCTTCTTTGGAGAAATGTCTATTGAAATCCTTTACCCTATTTTAATTGGATTGTTTGTGAAAGTTTTATTTTTTATTCTCATATCTTCTTTACTACTTTCATAGTTTCATATTTTTACAGTCATAATTTTTTATTTTTAAATTTAAAAATAATTTCAACCTTACAGAAAAATTGAAAGAATAGAAATAATACAAAGAACACTGTATACTGTTTACTCAGATTCACTTACCTATTGTTGACTTTCTATCCCATTTGTCTTATTATTTGCATGCTCTGTCTTTAGTCATCTGTATACACAAACACATAATTTTTTCTGAACTTTTTGAGAGTTACTTGCATACATCATGGCTCTTTACCTCCAAATATTTCAGTGTGCATATCCTAAGAGTAAGGACATTCTGTTACAGAAATGCAGTACAGTTATCAATGCCAATAAAGTTAAATTAATATAATACTACAAGTCAAATATCCATATTTTAATTTTGTCTGTTGACCCAATAATATTCTTTACAGCTTTTTTTCTTCTCTGTTACACAATTCAGTCTAGGATCATGTATTGTATTTAGTCATCATGTTTCTTTATTCTCCTTTAATCTTGAACATTTCTACAACTTTTCTATCCCTTTTATGACATTGCGATACTTTTAAATAATATAGTTACCCCACTACCACCTTTTACTAAAAAATGAAACTTGCCTTGTTTTTGGTGTGCATGGTGTGGCCTCATGGTTAGATTCAAGCTATGTATGCATGGAGGTATATTCCATGAATGATGTACCTTTCTTCAGGCGTCACATCTGGAAGCAACGTTGTTCATCTGCCCCTCATTGATGACACTGATTTTGATTATGTGGTCAAGATGTCTGATTTCTTTACTACCTAGTTTATTTTATGTAATTACTATTTTCTCTTGCAACCAATAAGTAGTGGGGAGATATTTTAAGAAGAAGCAAATACTTTACTCTGCATCAAAAATTTTCCTCTAGGTTGACCATCCGATGATGATTCTTGTGTGGTTAAATATTTGCTATAGTGGTTAAAAAGCAATGATTTTCAAACTCCAGTATTCTTTCCACATTTATAAGCCAATACTCAGTAGTCTACTGTAAGCAAAAGCCCTTTTTTTCCTCCCCAAAGTTTTTTATTTTTTACCCACTAAACTTAATTCCATCCCCCTAGTCTTTCAACTAGTTTTGTATGTGCTCAGATACTGTTGTGTTATATATATAACACACATACACACACGTGTGTGCACGTGTGCGACTTGGCCCTTTGTCTCAGAAATTCAGTAGTTTCTAAGGCATGTGGCTCAGCCTTTGTTTCTAAGTGTGTGCTGCTGTTTGCTGACATTGGACGATTCTGGCCAGGGCCAGATGAAAATAAAGATAGCTGTGGTGGTACTGGAAGTGCGGAGGGCTTTGGGAGGCAGCACCTCACATTGCGTGTGTTTTCATGCCCCTCAGGGTCGGAAGGTGTCTTAAAAGTTATCTAGACAATTCTGCACCTCTCCAGGAAGTGATGCATAAAATAATACTTGGTAACATCATCTCGTGTTTCCTGTTCACCTGAGAGGTTTCCTTATCTGAGAGGGTACTGCCAACAATTGCATTTAATGAGAAGAAACTGTATTTCAAGCAGCATCCCCTAATTTGTTTAAAAAGCAAGTCTGTATTTTTGTGTGTGGCATAGGATTTTCTTACTGCACCCTGTGGAAAACAATGGAAAGAAGACCAAACAAGGCCAGGCAGTGGGTCATTCATTCATTCATTCATTCATTCCTTTCTGACACAGAGACTTGGTGGATGCCAACAGAGGATGCAATGTTCTCTGAGAGAGAGAGAGCTAGGCAGACCTTAAAGCTTGTTCTTCATCCCTGTTCTGGCTGATTTTATGAGCACAAAGAAGGAGACTAATCAAGAAAACCTGGGCAGAATCCACTGCTACATCTGTGATGTCCTTAATTCCAGGAAATTTGTTCAACTGTTTTCAAAACCAGCTGAACAAACCCAGAAAACAACCTGCCTAGTCCTTGTATATTGTAAGCAGGACTCTAAAATTCCAAAGGAGGGAAATGTGCCTTGCAAAAAGAAAGGCAGGAAGTCTTTTGGAAAGTCAAACTAAACTTCCTTTGCATTTGTTCCCTCAGAGCTGAGGAATCCTGGTATTGTGCATCTTGGGAGTGAGGCAGTGCACTTTTGGTCTGAGTTGAAGATAGGTTATCCTCCTGGAGGGCTCCAGCAGGGAGATACCCCTAATGACTTGGAGGTGACTTGCCTATCACCTCAAACAGATCTCCTGGTGCAGTTCACCACACAGCCAGTGGCAGGATCAGCTCCTTCCCGGAACATCTTCATTATGTCCCCTTTGGGGCTTTCTGTTTCAAGATAAGATCTGGGGGTGGCGTGGATGGGGTAGATGAGGAGGAGGATGTAGAAAAGTTGAGGGCCCTAGACTATGTTTTAATTTTGTATTTAATTATATAAAACATTTATGTAGGGTCAAAGTAAAAACTAAATAGAGTACACAGAGAAGTCTGGATTGCATCCCTGCCCCTTTCCCTCCCCTATAGATTACCATTTTATTGGTTTTCTGATTTCCCTTATAGCTACTTTTGACAAAAACTTCACTCACATCTCCCCTAATGGAGGTCGCACATTAAAATGCTATTCTTCACCTTACTTCCTTCACATAACAGTATCTCCTGGAGATGTGCATAGAGATTGTCTTCTGCATCCTGTGCCATTGTGGGGAGGTACCATATTTCTCTCAACCACTCCTTATTGGTGGACCTTAGGGTTATTTCCAGTCTTTAGTTATTCCAAATAATGCTTCAGTGAATAAATATCCTTGTGCACGTGTCATTTCATATTCTTGCCATTGTGTCCTTGTGAACTTTCCCCTTTGGAAGAAGAAAGTTAATTCTCTTCTTGTCACGGGCCAGTGACCTTTTCTGTGGCTGGGGATTAGGAATCTGTTTATCTCTGCATCAAATCAAGATTTTTTAAAACAGTTTACTTTTTCAGGTTTATTATAAGGGTTACAACTCAAGAACATCCCTATGAAATAGATCCATAGGACAAGATATGAGTAGGGAGTGGCAGGGAGCTTCCATGCCAGCTCGGGGCATGTCACCCTCCCAGCACCTCATGTGGTTTACTAACCCATCAAGTCTAGATTTTTAACCCTCATCCCTACTCTGTAAATTTCTTGCATTTCATGCATTTCCTGTTTCCTCAGCAGGAGGGGGCCTAGCAAGATGGGTCTACAAGGTGCAATGGTAGATGTTCCTAATATACTTTTTGTAACTTGGATCAGTGTGGCAGGAATAGGTATATTTGATGTATGCCAATCAATTCAAGGTGACTTGGGAGAACGTTTACAAATTAGTGGAGAATTCATTTCTTATCTCGATTCAGGGCAAGCCACTGAATGCATAGATTATACCAGGCTTTCCCATGCGGGGATGAAGAGGTGGTTTCTACTTGGGAAGCCTAGCATTGCAGCTTTTGGGGAATGCAGGCAACCCTTCAGAATTAGGTCACCTTCTGTGGGGTGGGAAGGAACCTCTGGTGAGGCTGAAGCCTCCAGGCTGGCACTGACAGAGCAGAACGTTGAGTCAGAAGGAATGTCTGGTGTGGTGTGGCTCCATATGCTGCTTGTATTTTTCAGGAAAGAGGCTAGGGGGAGGGACTTGGCAATGGTGTGCTTAGTGCCCTGAATCCTTACCCAGAAACCATGATCTCAGGAAAATATTCCAGAATCTGCTACTGGGATAACCTGCCTGAACAAACAGGTTTTTGGTGTAGTCTCTTTGTGATATGTAAAGTTCATCAGAGGATACAGCTAGCAAAGAGTGGAGTTGGGATTTGAACTCACCCTTCAAAGGGCTGGATCTACTGCTTCTTAGCTAGAGGAGTTCAGGCAACGACTCTAGTTCTCTGAAAATTAAATACTTTTTTTTCAGTTTTGCAATTCAGTGATTTCAAAGTTTACACAAGGCTTTCCTGGAGTGTTACCTTCTCTCAAGGTGAGGAGGAACGTACAGGTGCTCCATATGACTGCAGCTTGGTCCTTTTGGTATGTTCTCAGGTCTGGGGGTTACCGGACTCAGCCTGAGCTGAGCACCCAAGACTGAACCTTAACCATAGATAGTAACTAACTCAAGCTTCAGAGCCAAGGGCAGAGTTTGCTGGATTCTATTGAAAACTTGCTGGTGGGAGAAGAAAAACTTCAAGATACTTTTTCCTGTTGTTGTCATATGACAATTAAGTCATTGGCTTCCTCTCTCTGATAGATTCTTGATTCTTATTCAGAGAAACCAAGAGTTTGCAGGAACACCTCAAAGCAGTACAATCTTTAGTCAATGCCAAGAGCATGACTAAGTAATCCCAGGGCTGTGGTCTGGAAGTTTTCTTGCCCAGATTGGGTCTCTGGGCCTTTTTATTCCCTCCTTTTTCTCCTTCGTATCTGCCCAGCCTCTCTCTATCCAGTGACAGATAAATGATGACTCAACCCAACCAAGCTTTCTACCAGAAACACTTGAGCTGATTCATGTGATGTTAATGTTAACCCATCCTTTGTAAGAACATCTAAATGTTCAGGAAAGGATATTTGAAGAGTCTGAGTATTTCTCTTTCTAAGCAACAGAGCAACCCTAGTTTCCATGGGGATGTTGGGAGCAGTTGCCTACACTCTAACTTCAGAAACCAGCATGAAGATCTGGACAGTTCCTTCAGGGCTTCTTCAACTGGGGTCCAGCCCTTAAGGACTTCGAGGGCTCAGAGCAATTTGTGTCTGTCTTGGTTTTCCTTCCTTTCTCTTTGTCTGTCTTTGTCCTTCCCACCTTTTCCTGTAGCCATCAGAAATGTGCTAACCTTTGGCTCTGGAGGGAATGCTATTGTTCTCTCAGCCACACATACCCTTTGGATTATTTCCAGAAAGGGAAATTTCTTTTTTATCGACTGATGCCACTTCTTTTTTGCTTGGATTAAAGATGTATCATCATCTTCAGGAGATCATTTTAGTCACACAGAGGTGCACCGGAAGCCAACTCAGATACCTTGTAATCATATGCTATTTCCAGCAGCCTTCAGAAATAATTGCATATATTTTTAAAATTCCCATTGTGAGCTCTACTAAAGAGATTACTCTGTTGTTGGAGAAATCAGATCATTCTGCATACTACCATGTGAAAAAAAATTACCGTTTGATAACTTGCCTTGCTAGATCCTCACCTCTGCTTTCTTCACGTTGCTAATTCAAAAAGGAAGATGCTTCTGCATAAACTCTGGGTTTGCCGAAGTTAAAATACACATTCTGTATTTAACTCTGAGAATTGACATTCTGCAGTCAAACTGAGTGAAGTCTGAATGTTAATCAGGGCTTGGCATTTCACCTTGTAAATTAATCTATTAATTCTAGACCAGGACCAGGATTTTGAGAACTTCTGCCTTTGGTACTGAGAAATGGAGTGGTTGGTTAGAAACATTAAACCTTTACAATGAGGATTCCCAAATAAGTGGTTCTATCTCTTCTTCTTTCAAAAAGGAATCTGTGTACGAAACGGAATCTGTGTACAAGATGGATGGGGAAAATAGAGGCCAATGCATTATTATCAACAACCACATCTTTAATGATCACCCATGGTTAAAAAAAAGATCAGGGACCCAAAAAGATGCTGGTAAGGCTGGAATGGTGTATTTAATGCAAGTTGGTGATCTTAAAATCATTTTTTTTATTTTCATATTTCCTTTCTGTAGTTGTAATCTTCCATCTAAATGTAAAGGTGATATTATAAATGTTTCTAAGTCTCTTGTGTACCTCTAGTGTTTCAGTCCACCCAGGTTGCCAGAGGCTGGGTGGCTTATACACAAGAAACATTTACTTCTTACAGTTTCAGAAGCGAGGAAGTCTGAGATCAAGGCTCTGGCTTTTCTGTGTCTGGTGAGAGCCTGCTTCTTACCTAGCCATCTTCTTGCTATAAGCTCACTTGGCAGAAAGGTGAGAGAGCTCTTTGGGGTCTCTTTACGAGCTCAACCCTATGACCTAAGCACCTCTCAAAGGTCCCACTCCTGACACCCTAAACCTTGAGGGTTAGAATTCAACATATGAATTTTGGGGAGACACAAAATTTTAGACCATAGCCCCTGGGGTGTCACCAACCTGCATAAAGAGTGACAAGTATCCCTGACCATTTATGACTCTCTGGTTTGGAGGAGAGCATGTTGGGGCAGCAGGAGAAAGCCTGAGTTTGAGCTTTGTCTCCACCACTAACCAGGTTTGTGACTGTGGGAGAGTCATGGGGCCTCAGATCCCTGGTCTGTAAAATAGAATGAAACTCTGGCCTCTGCTGACTCAGACCATTGTCATACCACTGTGGGTACTATAAAAAAAAAGCAGGTTAATTATAAAATTTTATTGTTATGAAAAAAAATCCTAAGCTTCCGGTTATTTGTGGTAAAACTTTTATAACCATTAACACTGTCTGACCCCTTCATTTTATTTCATTGCACTCAATTTCATTTTATTTCATTATTTTCCTCACTTTTTTTTTTTTAACAGAGCGCCTTACACATGTGTTTAAGTGGCTTGGGTTCAATGTAAATATATATAATGATGTGAGTGAAAAACACCTGCAGAAAGTTCTGAAAGAATTGAAGAGCCTTCCAGTCCATGCTGTTGGAGACTGCTTCGTGTTCTGTGTTCTGACTCATGGGGAATTTGGATCTGTCTACTCTTCAGATGGGGCCCTCATTCCCATTCGGGAGATCATGTCTCACTTCACAGCCCTGGAGTGCCCTAATCTGGCTAACAAACCCAAACTCTTCTTCATTCAAGCCTGTCAAGGTAAAGAGATACAACCTTCTGTATCCATTGAAGCAGATGCTGTAAATCCTGAGCCAACACTCCCTCCCCTTCAAGACAGTGTTCCAAAAGACGCCGATTTCCTTCTTGGTTTGGCCACTGTCCCCGGCTACCAATCTTTTCGGGATACGACGGAAGGTAGTTGGTATATTCAATCTCTGTATAATCATTTGAAGGACTTGGTCCCAAGGTAAGAGTTTTGAGTTGTTTCATCCACCTATCTACCTGTCCATCCATCCATCTATTCAACTTTCTGCTCATCTATCTGTCCATTCACCTACCCATGCAACTATACAACCATGCATCCATCCATCCATCCATCCATCCATTCATCTATCCAACAAACCTGTATTCAGCATCAGCATATAAGTGGAAAGGAAGATAAATAGACTGGAACAGAATAAAACTAGATGCAGTCCTGGGCCTCAAGTTGCTCACAATCTAGAGGGATAGACAAATAGATTGAGAAGAGCATCCCCAGTGGTAAATATGCATTGTAAAGCATAGATGTTATGGGAATTCATAACCGCACCCAGATTTGGAGGATCAGAGGACGCTTCTAAAGATGACAAATAAATGTTAGGTAAATAATTGGAGCAAAAGACATGTTGGGCAGCATGAATGAAGGCATGAAGGCCTTTTATTTGTTTGTCATTTATTCATTTATCAGTCATTCATATTTACTGAATGCCTATGTGCTGCCCTTGGCATTATAATATACTTGATCTCTTGCCATGGCTCTGACAACTTTCCTTCTGTCTCTGCCACATGCTCCTTACCTGCTCCCCTGGAAACAGGCCTTCACCGAGGTCCTGCCCTGGACCTCCTTCTCTGCTATCTTTCTGTAGCCCCTCTTGGGAGGCCACTGGTACCTACATGAAAATGTCTCCAAAATTTCCATCTCTGAGTTTCTGGAGGGCAGAGTAGCTTCATTTAATTTTATATTCTCAGCATCTGATATAGTATCTGATATATTGTTGAGCTTTGTAACTATTTACTGGACCTATGAAGGACTGACAAGTCAACCTCTTTCTTAGGTCAGTCCTGAACATTTTTCACAGTCTTCCAGACATTTTACTTCTGTGTTGCCCTTGAACCTCACATCCCATATGAACAGTCCTGAATTCATCTTCTCAGCCTTCTCCAGGAGGTTCTACTTCTGAATCCCCATTTTTAGAAATGGCCACAATGCTCTTCTGGGAATTCAGGATAGAGAATCAGGATTGGAGACTTGAGTCACTTAAGCTTTTCCCTCTTCTTTACCAACCTCTCCATCTCCATCATAGGCATCACAGACCAATGCCCTATGGCTTCAGGGACAAGGCTGTATTTATTAGGGGGATACTATGTGCCTACTATGCTGAGTGCTGAGCTAGGGGTATGGTTGTGAACAAGAGAGACAAAATCTCTTCTACGTGGAGTTTACAGTGCAGTGAGAAGAGACATAATAAAAAATGTGAGTAACTGGATATTTAAATTAATAAGTTAATTTCAGGAAGTGATACCTACTATGAAGAAAGCAAAACAGGATAATGATAGAGAGTAGGGCCAGGGAGCTACTTGAGAAGGCATCTTAGTAGAGGTGATATTTCAAGTGTGAATGACAGGAAGATTTGGGGACAGAGAGAACAGCTGGTATAAAGCAGGATGAAAGGACTGAGAACCAGGTAGCGTTCCCACCTGAAAAATAACAACTGTGATGATGAGAAGTGGTAGTAATACTAATAACACTAAAAATGGTGGTCAGTGGAATATTGTAGCCAGTGTTCTAAAAGCTTTACATAAATTATCTATTTTAATTTTCACGGCAATCCCCCAAATGGGTTCAGTTATGGTCCTCATTTTAGAGCTGAGAAAACTGAGGCATAGTGAAGTAAGTAACCTGTCTAAGACCACATAATCAGAGAGGGATGGAATCGTGATTCAAACATGAGTTGTCTCAAGAGCTGTGATATATTGTGCCCACCACTGGAACATTTTGGTATATATTGCACATGGAACTTTGACTAACTTTTCATATAGTGCTGATCACATTTTGCCTTATTTTATGAATTTTGTGTGTATACCATCTTTGGAACATATTCCATGTTCTAAGTATTTAAAATCAAGAATTGTATCATATTTATCTTGCTATCCTCTCCAAACCAAGAATAGAAAGGGCATTATTAATAGTAGACTCTCTTTCTCTATCTCTGTTACCTACCTATCTTTTTAAACAATCTATCATCTCTCTCTCTCGCTCGCGCTCTCTCTCTCTCTCTCTCTCTCTCTCTCTCTCTTTATCATCTACCTACCTATCATCTATCTATCATCATCTATCTATCATCATCTATCTATCTATTGTCATCTATCTCTACCAGCTTAAATGAAAAACAAGGAATGCATGAAAATGTAAGGTGTAATTATTATAATGTTCTTAAACGCTGAATATAGAATTGAAATTTTTTATATAATTTAGCATTTCTTTTTCAATTTCAGAACTATTCCTTTATATTTGGAATCCAGTTAGAATCTAGGCATGTTAGACTGGGAAGAAACGATATGTTTTAAGGTCTTCTCTCTAAGATCTGGTACATGGTTTTCATCTCCAGACTGAAAATATATTTTCTTCTCTGGCTGCAGAAATGAAGATATCTTATCCATTCTCACTGCTGTCAATGCAGATGTAAGTCAACGAGGTGGAACATTGAAACAGATGCCTCAACCTGCTTTCACACTACGTAAAAAACTCATATTCCCTGTACCACAGGAAAAACTTTGATTATAGTAGCGAGCTTTCATTGACTCTTTGTCTTGAAAGGAACCTTGTCATATCTTCCAATTTTCACCCGCATAGGAATCAATAACAGATGGCGAACTCATCTCCCCTGTCATTCTTATAATAAGAAATGCCTTGTTTCCTGACATGGCAAATTCTGTTGTTTTCTTTTTTCTTTTTGATAAGTCTAACATTAGAAAACTTTCTTTATTGATGCCTTGGATTGTAATCATGGCTTTAATTGTTCACTCTGAAAAAAAAAAAGGTAGTTGGCCTTGGTTTGTGTATCTGTGAAGTCAAAGCTGGGACCAGGTACATTTTAAGGTTCCTCTTAGTTCTAGGAACCAATGTTCTTAGATTTCTTCTCTATATGACTACTCCTTGTTATGCTTCTGTGTGACCTCTGCATAGCCTTGTTTTGGACGTTGGCTGGTGACAAGATCATGGTTTGCTGACCCTCTCTCTGCTCTCCCCTTCCCAAGTCTTCTCTTCTGCACATCTACTGAGGGGGAAATGTAGTCCATACCACACCCATTTCCTGCTTTAGAGCTGAGGAAGGTGCAAGAACTGTTTCTCTTTGGTTGGGAACTGGGTTGGCTCTAGGAAGATGACAGCTCAGTGTGAAGAGAGACGCACCCAGCTACTCTGGGAACAGAGACTTGACAACCTGATGTCCTTCCATGTTGGTCACGACCTTTCAGATGCTGGTGACAGACCGTTTTTTCAATTTTGAGAGGAATTTTTCTTTTTTAATTCTTGGAAGAAATTAAATTTTAATTCCTGGAAGAGAGAGATTGAAAGTCTCGTGGTTAAAGCCTTCAATTTTAGATGTGGAGGCTGAGGCCCAAGGAGGCAGAGCAATTTGCTACAACCTTTCAACCTGTTATTGTTTACGCGATTTTATTTCCCATGTAAGTGAACTGGGCTGTCAGAGGACATAACAGAACTTTATGAATGTCTCCTTGGATATGCAGGTGCTCATGAAACATGTCAGGGAGTGAAGAAAACGCTCAGTGATGCCTAATTTTATAATTATTTCTGTGAAAGTCAAATTAATTTATGGTGAACTTGCTATGAGAAATATTTGTAAGAACCTTGTTATAATGTAGCTAGTAATCACATGGGTTTGACTGTAGCTTGACAGAGAAAACAAATCTAACACATATGTCAGGATGGTCTTCCAAAACTATTGTTCATACAAATTGAAACTAACAGCTGGTGTTTACAGTCTTTGTCTTATTGGATATGCACAGCTTTTGGTCATTTAACAGTCCTCTGCAAGTGAAGCATGCAGTGGTACAAAGGAGAGAGCAAAGAAGAATCTGGAGATAGAAACCTTGGGTTTTGATTTTACCTTGTGATTCCCTTGTTCTGAGACAGTAACTCAAACTAATTTTTCAAGCCTTCTCTATAAAGTAGAGGAAATATTATCTGTTGGGAGGATTAAGGATATATATATATATATATATATATATATATATATATATATCCTTAGATTTAATGGATATCTATTTAGATATATACAGATATATATATCTAAATGAAGATATCTACATACCTATATAGATATATAGCCATAGCTTGCTCTCTATATATGCATAAATGCATATCTATTTAAATTTAATCGTGATGTGGTGCATCTTTGTATCTATATACCTATGTAGGTATATAGCTATATATATATATAAATATAGATGTGTATATATATATATATAAACATATATCCATTTAAATTTAATTGTGTGGCACCTATATATATGTATATATCTACATGTCCATATAGGTATATAGCTATAGCTATATATACACACATATATGTATATACATACATATATCTATACAAGTATATATCCAGTTACATTTAATTGTGATGTTGTGTAGATAAAGCCTTTAGGTGGCAGAGTCTTCAGGTAGTAACCTAAATGGAAATAGCAGAGTTTAAATTCTTTCACACCTAATTCCAGCTGACTTTGAACTGCAAATCAACACTAGCAATACCAGCCACCATCCTCTGAGTGAAGAGCTGATTCTTCCCTCACTGGTTCACAATGTCCCCAGTGGTCACACAGCCAGCTCTTGGCTCTGAGTCCAGAGCACTACTGAGGCGCTCTCCTTCATCAGAAACATTCGGGTTTTGATGTTTACATCTTGGGCCCGCAGTCTATTTTATATTCCTGTTTTGCTGGAACTTAGAGCTCATGCAAGGTTAAATTCTGGAATCAGGAAATGTTCCATGAACTTTTTTTTCAGAAGCCTCCAGCAAGCACTTTAGGAGTCACTAGATATTTATGCCTGTGAGGCATGGGTCTATACAGAAACATGGAGTACAGTGTCCCTGGTTCCTTTTTCCTCAATGGAGCATGTACGTGTGTGTGTGTGTGTGTGTGTGTGTGTGTGTGTGTGTGTTGTGTGAGAATTTAGAGTTTAGGGACAACAGGAGGTGATTTGATCACAGCTACTTGGCAGTGGCTACAGCCATTGTCTGTCTAGATACTTATGAAGGAAATGAGCAGACTAAGATTTATGTATTTTGACTCAACCTACAAGAACCGTAGTTAATTTTTTCTTTCTTTTCTTTCCTTCTCAAATGTTTGGCTTCTACCAAATAAAATAAAAGACTCCAAAACATTTGATAGATTATTATGCAAATGTTAATTATTCAATAATGGTGCTACTGGTGTTTATTATTATTAGAGCTATTAGTCACCACAGCATCCTATTGGTTTCTACTTCAGGGACTCACCATGCTGGTGGCCAGATTTGATATCATAGGGATTCCTGTTAGCAATACATTATATTCCTCCAATGCTCAGGTAATCTAAACACATAAGTGACAGGTGCACTATGAATACTGATCAATCAGAACAGACACTGACCAGTGTAACACAGTGGTGAGGGTTGCTGAATAGCAGCCCTTTATCAATAATCACGTCTCCACTGAGGCAAGCCAAATGAGAAGTTCAGCTCATTGTACAGGTAACTTTTGTGCCATATCTGATTCAAAAAGTCTTCCTGGTCAGATGTTTTCTGAGTGATCTAGTCAAATTGTTCTCAATCTTTAATACTTGGGCCCTTAGGTGTTTGGATTTATTCTCAGGGTCTTTGAGTCTTCCACCTACATTTTTAAATATCATAATTCTTTTTTGGCCATGATCTTTAAAGATCTTTTGTATGACCACTTTGTATTTGAGCTCTGCCACACAACCTCTGTGCTCCACAGAAAGTGTTGAACTTCACATTGAATTTTTTAATGTGAATGAGGTCCCATGGCTAGAGGTCCTCAGGTTTATTGTCAGGTGCCAGTGCTTGACCTATTTGAAACATGCTCTAATTCATTCTCTCAGCCCATGACAGGACTGCAAACCCTCCACCATCCCTCACCTCTGCTTAACTCTTCCAGCAGAAGGAACTGGAAGAGTTCACAACACATGCAGAGTCATGGATTTGGGAGCTTAAAAAATACTAGAGACCCTCTGGTCCAGACTTCACAGTGTTAAGCAATTCGCTGAAGTCTCAGAGCTGTTGGAGAATTTGTAATCCTGTGTATTTCCTGCTTTGCACTCCTGTCACCTGTTTTCGCTTTCGGACAGCTTTAATTGTTCTTTTCTCCGTTGGACTTGAATCTGCCTCTTTAGAGTGCACTTAAAACCACTAGTTCTTTTTCTAAACTCTGGAGCTATATCAAACCAGTGTAATTATCCTCTAGTGAGATATATATTGTAAGTGACAAGTTATTTAACTTTTTTTTTTGGTAAGGTATGGGTCGTGTCAAAAGTCTGCAGTTTTCTTCTAAGGACGTGGTAAGAATAAAGTGACATATTTGCATCTTAGAACAAGAACTAAAAATTTGAAAAGTGGAACCCTTTAAAAAATATTAGGGGAAAGTTGCTGATTAAAGAAAGACTCATTTGGCGATCCAGCCGTCTCCTAACATAACTTTTGCATATATGGTTTTTTAAAAAGGTTTTTCTATTGTCTGATTTTAAAACTATTAATTTTTAAATTTATTTTTGAATAGGTAATATCTTTACATTGTTCCAATATAAGAAAATGCAAACATAAGAAAATATAAAAAGGTATACAAGAAAAGACTTGCCCTCATTTCTGCCACCGTATGCCCAGTCTTTGCACCTCCTCATCCCATAAATAATTTCAGGATTTCTTGATGCAAATCCAATACAACAAATACAAATGTTTATGTATTTAAAATAGGTATTGCTTAAAATAAAAGACATACTGTGAAACTCACATCTCTCATTTGGTCTCATTTTAAGTGATTCTACATAAGATGTGTGGAAATACTGGTACAATTCTAGAGTGGGAATAACTTTATGAGCTTTGTGGACAGGGTACTTGTAAACAGTAGTAATTGACTTACTGATAACGGGTTTTTTTTTTTCTTTTTTACCTTTGAGGTGTAATAACTTTTATTTTCCTTAATAACTTTTTCTGCTTATATAGTAAATGTATACTCATTGTGGACTATTTGGGAAATACAAGAACACATAAAGAAGAGTTAATTCGTTTATCATTCCATTTTGGCAACACTCTTCGCCGTTATTGCTCTCTGCATTTTTTCTCTCCTGGTCTTCCCCACCTCCTTTAAATCAGCTAACCTCCATGTCCTCTCGATCACTCTTCCAGGAAACTTGGTCAGTATCTGTATTTCCACCCGTCTCAATTTCATGTCTGCTCCTCTCTGACAATCACCTCCTGACTGTCCATTTCATTTCCTCTAGGACACTTTCTCCAACAGTCTTCAGTGGCACCTGCGTTCTAATTAGTCTATTAATCCTATCTGCCATCTTTCCATCCCTCCCCCATCTTTACTCAGGTAGAGTCCATGTGTCATCATTAAATTATCTTGCACCCACCCCCAACACCCGTGCCTTTCCCTCAGTCTTAACTCATGGGCGGAATACAAACTCTGGTTAACCTTATATGTCTGCTAACACTAGCTTTGTACTGGAATTCCTGGTTGTGGCTGGGGTAAAACCATACAATGCTGTCAACTGGTCTCATTTAAAACCAGTGACCACAAACCTCAAACCGGCTTTTGGTGGTGCCCGGCATTTCTGTGACGTTTTCCTAGGTATGTCGCCCTTTTGTTCTCTCAGACGATTCTCTACCTTTTGTCTCAGACTCCGATCCACCTTCACTCTCACTTTCATTTGGCCTCTCTTTTTCCCTAAGGAAAGTAATCAGAAGAGACTTCCATCCTCCACTATCAAGTCTTTCGATCCATCAGCAATGAACCCTTATTTGCCACTTTCTTCTGTCAGCGATGGGTGAGCTCTCTGTGCTACTCCCAAGAGTCAATCAATGCCTCTTGTGCAAGGACCATTCCATCTTGCTTACTCAAAGGACATCACTCCTGCAGCCCTTCCTCTTCTCTCCTGCTTTATAAGTCCTCCCTTTTCTCCCAGATCATTCCCCTAGGCATACCAAAGGTGGTGTAATTTTCCCTTCCTTCAAAACAAAACAAACAGAAAACCAAAACAAAAACTCCCAAGTGCCCATCTTCTGTCAGGTACTCAGAAACAGACCTTGCGAGGAAGATTCTTGTGCAAGTAATTTGTATAGAAATTGCTCTTTGGAGAAACTTGCAGGGTGTGGGATGCAGAACAGGGAACGAAAGGATGCAAGTGAGGCTAAGGCAAGGGAGCTGGGCATCCATTTTCCCTCACACTTCCGTCCTTGGCTAAGAGCTGTCTAAGTGGAGAAAGTTCAACTTCCAGGTGCTTCCTCCGGTTTGAGGGCAGTCCCAAATATAGTCCCCTCAAAAAGGTGTGAGCCTTTATTTTATTATTATTATTTATTATTATTATTTATTTATTTATTTCTGTTTGAGAAAAGGTAAGATTCATTGAAAGTACATTTTAGAAGGAGGGGGGCCACTAGGAACGGCTGCAGCCCTGTGAGTTTAGGAGATAAGGAGATAAGAGTACACCCCAAAGAGGGGCGGGTTTCCAGCCAGGAATGCTAACCTGGTGTGAGCCTTTAGAAACAAAAAACTCCTTCAAGCTAGTGGGATGGGGTGGGTAGGGAGGATGGAGGATAGAGGAGATGGGGGTTAGGGGCAGAGGGGGATAGAATAGGGTGGAATTTATTTACTCTCAGTAGGAGGGTAAATAAATTGTAGTCACATAAAGGAATACTACCAAACTGAAACAAAATGAACAATATTGGAAAAACTAGAGTTACTGGATTGAACCATATGGAATTGCCCTTCTTCTAGGTAAGAAATAGTCGGATATTGGCAATTTCATAGAGGTCAGTCAAATACATGCATCAGAACTCAATGCTTTCTGCAATTAGATTGTGGTGGATGTGGACTTTGTGAATGTACTCAGTGTCACTGTACTATCCACTTTAAAATGGTTAAAATGATACATAAAATAAAAAGTCTATTTTAAAAAGAAACAATGCAGAGCAAAGAAAAGAATATATAGAGTGATACAATTTATACAAAGTTAAAACGCACAAAACAGTTCTGTATGTTGCTTTGGATTTATAGATATGTTGTACAACATAAAGGTAGGCATTGGGGTGAAAACAGGAAGTTTAGAATAGTGGTTACCATAGACGGGGCTGGGGCTTGGGGAGAGAGGGAGGAGAATGCAATGGGGAAGAATTACGCAGGGGCTTCAGCTTGAGCTGGGTGCTGGATCTGTGGGTATTCTCTTTCTTCTAAAATCTTATTGCTTGTCGATGCTGAGTAATGTCATTTGGCCACCAGACAGGGTGATTTCTCAGCTTGTTGCACTGACACTTGGCGAGGTAGGGTCTGCAGGGTGGCTTCGTCCTCTTGGAGCAGAGTAAGATTCCTCATCCCAGTGTGTGTCTGTATTTTTGGTAGTAGTTATTTCTGTGGTGCTTATATAATTAACATTGCCAATGCAGGCATAAGGAGCATTGACTCACTTTTTATTGCCCTGAGCCATCCTTGTTACAAAGTAACCTACCTGATATCTAGCCTGAAACAGGAAGCAAGCCTACAGATAGACAGTAAATGCCCTTGTGATGCCTCTGAACACCCAAACCTGTTCTGGTAAATTAGTGGAAGTCAAGTGGTCAAGTGTAGTCTCAGCCTTCTTCATCCGAGACACCCACCCCTGTCTATACAGGGTAATTTGCACCCCATCCCCAGGCCTAGAGGTGGAAGCCTCGTCTCTCTACTTGAGTCATCATTCTGAAGCGTCAAGGACAGGCCATTTTATCAACAGTTGCAGGCCCATGAGATATGGGCTTGGTCAGGTTAAAGATTCTAATAAAATATTAAAAGAGGACGTTTTATTACTTACAAGAAGGGTGATTCATTCTTCCAGTAATTGAAAGCACAGCTGTCTGAAGAACAGTTAGGCTGGTTCCACCTCCTCAGGCCCCTGACACTGACCTTAGGTCTGAGAGGCCTGCGCGTGTGTGACACACGCACTCAGCTCCCCTCATTTTGCTCTTTGTGTTCGGTAAAGGGCTATCGTTTCTGGAAAGAAAAACGAAACTCATTCAGTGGCAAGAAGAGAACACATGTGGGGGAACTGAATATGCTCCCAGATCTCAACCACCTTCCTTCCCAGACTCTGTGCTCAGGTGACTCACCCCGCCCACGAGCAGGCAGGCAGGCTTTAACTGTTCTCGCCACGCTCGCTGCCTGAGGTTCACAGGGCCCTGCAGCAAGACAAACCTGGCCCCATCTTTCTCTTTCGGAGCCATGAAATTCAGAATTCTGAGCCTATTACACTTCTACCCTTTTATTGTCCACACTTTTATTTCATGTGTATATGTGTCTATCTCCCTCACTTCACTGTAAACACCTTTACATTTTTTCTATTTTCTTTATTTGACACATAACACAACCAAGTGGTAAACAAATTGAAATGGTACAACAGGGAAAAGTAAATTTCACACTGACCCCTGTCCCCCAAACCTCCAGTTCCTTCCACGGAGTTAATTGTCTGCGATATATTTTGAATCTCCCTTCAGAGATGTCACAAAAGAGGAAATAAAAGTGAAAAATAAAATTATGAAAAGATGTTCCATCTTAGTAACTGCATAAAATAAACTAAAACAATGAGATGCTATCTCTCAGATTAATACAAGTTTTGAAAAAAGAGAGATGGCAAGGGCATGGGGAAATGGGCACTTTTAACTCTTTTTATTTAGAAAAATAAAAAGTTCAGCTCACATAGGAACGCTGCAGTTTCTAGGATTTAACATTTTCAGCAATTGAACTACTAAAAATAGAATGCTATAAATAGGATGATGTCATCTGTTTCCAAAGACAATCGATATACCAGAGTGATGCAAAAATAATAATAAAAGCCTACTTTGGGGATAAGGTAAGGACTGTAATCCACAAGTTATCTCCGGGCAAATGGGAAAAGGGCTAAATACTATTGTATTATAAATTGTGCAGCCTTTTAGAAAAGCAATTTCACTTCATCTCTCAAAAAATGTAACTGTACAACCCTGTGACCGAGCAACTCATTACTTTCTAGGAATTTTTTCTTCAGGAATAGTCATGTTTACAAAAACACATGTTCAGTACTGCACAGAGTGTAATAGCCTCAAATTAGAAACTGTCCACTTTTCCTTAAATAAGGTAATGAATGGCAAAACAAAATTTACGAGCTATACGATAATATATACTAGGCATGAATTAAAAGAATGAATTAGGACTATATTTAGAAACCCAGAAATATGCTTTTTATATCTTGATAAGTAAACCATATAAACATATGGTTTGCAGCTTGCTTTCTTTATACATACTATATGTATATATAGTATATAAAGTTATATATACATTCCAGTTAGAGTCCAGTTACAGATGAAAATCAAGTCTGTCATTCAAAGAGAAATTTTAGTAGGAAGAATTATTAACTAATAAATGAAGGTTTACTACTAAAGACAAAATCCCTCTAGGGTGAGGAAGAGTACCTAAGAAAGGAAGAAATTTGGAAGACTCCTCCCTACCCCACCCAGGCAGGGAATCAGAGCTGGTTGCAGAAGACGTGGCCATGCCCACCGGCAGTGGGGAAGTTCACTGGGCTGTCTTGAGCCAGAGCTTGTCTGTAGTCAGCAAGTGGGAGCTGGAGAGCAGAAGGCTGCCCTCTGGCGTGCCAACAAAATTCTCGGTCTGCTGAGCATCACTGAGTCTTCTGCCAACCGCTGACAGCTGTGCCTTAGGAGCTGGAAGAGAAGCACCTTGAACCAAGAAAATCCCTTCATCTGCTCTGCCTTGTGTTGTCCCTCCAATGTCCTCTACTAACAAAGCCTAAAATTGTGCCAGCTGGCCAGGGAGACATTTTGATACCGTGTAGCTACAATATCACCAAGCAGGATGAAGGAGAGTGGATTTGGCTCTGAGAGGCAAGACATTGATTGATACTGGTCCTGCTTTTGTAAGGAAAATGGTATATGTGATATATGTACATGGATGCTATAATATTTGTTCCCACTCAATATGTATTTACTTTGTATGCAGAACCTGTTCTAAGGATTTTGCATGTATTCACTCATTTGATTTTCAGAATAATCCTCAAATACAGAAATTTCTAACATTTCTATGAATGAGGACACCGAAGCCCTAAGCTGTTAAGTAACTTGCTCCATGTCACACAGCTCGTAAGTGGCAGAGCAAGAAACATTATGGCTTATACGCACAGAAAAAAGATGGAAAGAATCCAAATGTTAACGGTGGTGACCTCCCAAAGCAGCACCGAAGAGGCTGTGGTAGAGGCGCTCACTTTTTAATCAGTGCTTCCAGTAAATACAGGGATGAAACAACTGCTTTTTACTTTGTTTCTGTATAAATGGGTAGGGCCTGGGGGGAGGGCATTTTTCAAAGAACAAACTAAAATCATGAAGAAATGACACTCCCCTGTGCCAGGGAGTAATAAACAAATATTAGATGAGAACGTGAGCACTTCAGCAGTGGGAGGCAGGCATTCCAGGAGGGAGTGGCAGTGGCCTGAACGAAGCTTTATAAGAAGGTGAGTCACATACTCGGAGTGTTATTTTCCCATTCACACTGTGTCGGACCTGAGCTTTGCCTGGTTATCCACGCTGAGCTTCCTGCCTGCCCTCCCAACCCCAACAGTTTCAGGGAAAAGGTGGCTAATGGCTGCCTGATGGATGACAGCGGACAAAGGAATTAGCATTTATGAAGCACCTGCCCTCTGTAAGGTGACAAGTGCAAGCACCAGTTTACTGCTTTACTCTGCTCCCTACAGCAACCTTATCAAGTAGTCTTCATTTTCCCTATTTTCCACATGAAAAGATCAAGGCTCTGCAAAGAAAAGGAAGCAAAGGAAGGTGTCTAGATCCTCAGCAAGAGGTAGAGCTAGGATTTGACCTCAGATCTATCTGATCCCAAAGTCCAAGCTCTATCCACCACACCCAGCTACTTTCCAGATAGTAAAGGGCTAGACCCCTTTCCCTAACTATCTTCTGTTCCTGGTAGCTGCCCAGCAAATTTAGGTCCCTCCCCAAGAGGCTAAGGACTGCAGGTCAAGGTGCCAGTGGAGGAAGAGCCAAGCCTGAGGTGCTGACATTGGTTTTCAACTTACCGCCATCTCTCCTTCCTTCTAAGAACAGTCCCTGGGCTACATTCACTTTCAGGCTGTGAGGAGTTGGCACTGGGCAGCCTGAGCATAGTTGGCCACTTGAACCTTGGGAATTTTGAGGTAGTCTGGAATTTTCAGAGGTCATGGGGAAGAGAAAAGGTGAGCACCACTGCTGAGTTCAGTTCAGACACCAATGGGCTGACTAGAGCAGGGCCAGTTGGGATCTACTCACCCTCCTGTCAGTGATCAGTCCACTGTTGCTCCCTGCAGCCTTTGTATGCACGGAGGGAAGCAGTATTTAGTTAAGTTCTTGATGTTTGTGCTATGAACTAATACAATGTTCCCCTACAGTGTGGGATCTTTCCACAGAGGAGATACCAGTGGTGATTATGGGTAGGTACACAGACCATGCCATTAAAACAATGATGGATAACATAGCGAAAAGTTATTCTCTATACAATTCTTTTACATGGGGCGGGGGTGGGGAGGTGGAAATCCACTATCAGTGCTAACATATCTTTACTGTGTCTCAAAACACACTAACTTCCCTTTTTGACAAATGAGAGCAGGCAATAGTATTTAGCTAGAACTTAGTAACAGTGTTCCATTTTTATTTTATTTATTTTTACAATTTCTCCTTTGGAGCAAATGTAATGCTCTTCCATTCATGGTAGTGACATAAAATTCCCTTTCTTAAGAACATTTGTTTATGTAAATTTTTATTTAAGTAAATAAAGTGAATCAGATGAGACAGATAAAAGAACAAATAAATAGAAATATGATATGAGTTGTCAAAGTCATCCATGAATGACTGAAGTGGACAACTTAATGCCATTCATGGTGAAGGCCAGGCTGCTCTGAGAGACACCACCTGATGATTCAACTACAGAAGCCCAGACTCTTTAGGGAAAGTTCTGGAATGAGCCTTGGTTGGAATGAGTGGTTTCTAGGATAAGAATAAGGAATTCTTTTATATCTGAGTCTCACTGCACATGTACTTTTTCAATCTGGGATTATTAGGAAGTGTGGGAACAGAACAGACTATAAACAATTGACAGGATGTTGGAGGTTTTCCTTGTTGGACACAGGAGTGTATCACTGGAAGAAAAGACAGCAATATTCGTTTGCCAATGGGAAATCCCACAATCCCTATGCCTAGTCCTTCCTGTGGTACCATTCTGAACACAGTAAAGCTGTTTCTTCTGATATTTAATTATACATTTATATGTAACATGCTTATATTTCTATCTTTTGGTTAATCAATTTTGTTTTTTCAGGTGAAGTCATTAAATGTGTTATTCAAATCTATAGCTCTACTGCTTCTTCCCTTTGTCCTGTCAGTTACTGCGACAGGTGCATAAATGCCTTATCCTAAGATTGTGGATTGTTTCTCATTTTGGTTCTGATCACTTTGCTTTGTGTCTACTTTTTTGATATTAGTGCAATGATACCAGTTGATATATCTTTTTTCATCTTATATTTCCAGTGTGTCTATTGTCCTTACACTTGAAATGTGTCTGTTGTGAGCAGTGTATTGTTGGTTTTTCATGCTTTTACCCTTTTACTAGTTTGTTAATTATACATTCTTCTAGTTTCCTTTTGGTGGTTGCTTTAGAACTGCACTGTCCAATAATGTAGCCACTAGCCACATGTCTGTTTAAAACAGTTTTACTGAGGTATAATCAATAAATAACAAATGGCACATACTTAAAGTACATAATTTGATCAGTTTTCATGTATATGTACATACATGTGAATCATCACCTCAGTCAGGATAATAAACATATCCATTTCCTCCAAAATATTTCTTATGGCCTTGTTGATCCTGCCCTCCTGTCTCTCCCACCTCGGCTTCTTTCAGGCCTTTAGTGCTATAAAATTAAGCACTGCTTTAGTGACATCCCACAAATTTTTGATATGTTTTGTTTTCATTTTAATTCCATTCAGAATACTATCTAATTTCCTTTTGATTTTTTTTTTTTGACCCATGGGTTATTTAGAAGTATGTTATTTAGTTTCCAAAGAATGAGTATTTTCCAGACTTCTTCCTGTTGTCCAGGCCGATAATAAATTCCTGGCCCGATGAAATCAGACATCCTATTTCCCAGAGGAAGATTTATACCTCAAAATTACCGGTATTTTATGTCAGTGGTCATGGCCAGAGCAAATTCCTCTACGTGTGAGATAAATGTTTAATAAACTCACCAGAGGGCAGCAAGTCAACATCTGAAAATGCAATTCAAAATTCCTCTCTGATCCAGTCAAGCAGAGGGGACGAGTGCAGGTGAGGCAAGAAGGAAGAAGCTGGCAAAACGGACTCTGCTCAGGGTTAGTCTTTAAAGGAGGTAGAGGGAAAAGAGGCTGGAGCGAAATTCTGGGAGAAAATTGACATAAGACTCCATACTCATTATGATCCATTAGTTTTCACAATACACATATACCTAAGGGTGATGCCTATGGATAAAGTGTTACTGCTGAACTTTATATTTCTTATTCTTCTTTTTGACATTTTCAAAATTGTTTGAGGTATTTAATGCTTTTATTTCTTTTATTTTTTTTTTTCAGAAAAAAACTTAAAGGATGAAAATTTTGAATAAAGGTTGTTAAGGTTTAATTGTCTGCTGTGAGTGGGAGAGGGACAGGTTCTTAGTCAAGAATAGTGACTGTCTGATTTGGCTGAAACATGCACATGTGGTGTAGGTAGATGGGTGGGGAGATGAGTTCCCAAGGTGGTGAGGGAAACCCCCGTTCTTATTTGGGAAGAGGGCCGGAGAAGAAAGATGTACTGTAGCCAAAAGGCCTCAGACTCAAATGGCAGATTGTTTTTTTAATTGAGGTCATTTTGAGATATGTTTTGAACCAGCATATTTGGTTAATAAATGCAATTAATCTGGAGCAGATTTAAGACACTCGTGACAGACGAACTCTTTGTTTTAATTACTTGACAGCTGAAGGAATTTAGCAAGCCCCCAAGTTGGAGGAGAGACATGCTTATTTGCAACTAACCTAAATTACACTGATGGGCCTTGGCCTTTTCAACAACCCCAAACTTTCCTTCATAGAAAAAAAACAAACAAACGAACAAATAAAAAACAAAACAAAAACAGGTACTGAACTTCTATTCAGTAAGGCATGTCTATTGAGAAGTGAATGATGAAATATGGGTGTAGAGGTAAGGGGATGAAGACAATAAATAAATCATGAATGCTCGTGTAATTTCTTTCAAGGCATGTACTTCCCTCTGAATTAAAGTTCAAAAAATGACACAAAACAAACAAGAAGAAGACATGATTTTTCAATGGAAAAGTAAACTTAGCTGAAAAAGTGTCAGTTATTTTTACCCACTTAAATCTTCATAGTCTTTGACTTTCTTCATCAAATTCTTAATCATCTGGAGTCTTTTCAATGTGTATAGCTTTCTTTTCTTTGGTAGGATCCTTTTCTCTATCTTTACGAAAATATCTAGAAAGGCCTAGGAGGAAAAACAGAAAGTCAGGAGACTGAAAGAGTCATACTGTTTTTGTGTGTGTGTGCGTAACCTTTTAATTGAAATATTACATAAGTACTGAAGAATGCACAAGAGTCATAAATGGACAGCTTGAATCGCTTTGATTTTTAGACAGTTTTTTCACTTCCTTTTTCCTTCTCCATACCAGGGGTGTCATTTCTTATACTAAGTATATTCTTTCACCAAGAAGGCATGCTGGTTCGTAAAGTCATTAGTTTACTTGTACACCAATCGTTCTAGCTCTAGCTTCATCCTGGCTCAGAAAGACAGAAGTTAAGAGTTGAAAGTAGTAGTTTTGATTCTTTGCCAGTGCCGACTGTGGGCCAGCTTTGTACGATAATTAAGCAACAGGCTTTGACGCCAGGAACCACTTGGGTTGAAAGGCTAGCTTGGGCAACAGTAGAAAGGGGCATTTTGTATTCTCATCAAACAACTTGGACAAAAAATTTGAGAACAACCTGCGGGCAAATGGAGATCAGCTGTGGGATCCTGACTAACTATGTAAGAAGAATTTGGACAAAAGAGACATATTAGGATGGTGTAGTCAGGGGGCTTCCTGGAGGCAATGGACAGTGTTGTGTGGATTCACACTTTGGAATATCAAATGGAGAGAGTATTCCAAGTCGGGATAAAAAACAACAGGGTCAAAAGAGAAAAAGCTGGGTGGAACAGCATGATTTTATCAGGGACCAAAAGCTGAGCTACAGTTGAGGTGCTATAGGAAAGAGCTCTGAGAAGACTTGGGGCATCTTTGGAGACAAATGGAGAACTTGGTCTATTTGAAGAAATATGCCTTGAGTAGATGGGATGTCCCTTAAAGTTTCTGATTTTTTTTTTTAATGAGATGATTTCAGGGAGGAGTCACTCTCCCTCCCAGCACAGGAAGCACTAAACTGGTATTCTCTTTACTCTTCTGAAATGCATTTTTCTTCAACTATTAAGTACTTTCATCTAATTTCTGTGTTTGGTTGCCTGAACTGACTTTTACTTTTTGATATAATAACAAATCTTTTTAAGAGTTCATCGACACTATCAGCTTACTTTTTAAATATGTTTCCTCCTTAATTCTCTGGTTCCTTGGGCTGATTGTGCTTTGGGTTTACTGGCTTTCTCTCAGTGGTCACTTCTGTCTGTCTCCCTTCCCCTCTGACTTTTTCATTCTTTTCAAGCAAGAGAATCCTCTCAGTTCAGGTGTCAGTGGTGATGGTCAATCACTACCCCATTGTCTGTGAGCTTGCTCTTGAGAAGCTCCCACTGCAGCAGAATTGTGAAGCCTTTGACCCTATCCCTGGTGGCTTCGGATACAACCTCGTCTAGCACTTGTCTGTTGATAAATGAAACCAAGTTTAGGAAACCTGCTTCTTACCCTTCTTTCAAGTACCAGTGAGCCCTGAGTTGTAGAGCATTTGGGGGACTTTTAATCCCTTTTAGTTACCTGTTCACCTGACCCTCATGCCCTCCTGAGAGATGAGTTTATAAATAAGCATTCTCAAATTATTTCATAGATATTTTTGAAGTACATGGGTACATACAGGAGGGAAGGCCTAGACCTTCAATGTCTCATAAGCCAAATAAATCAAAGAAATGCAGAGATATAGATCTGACCCAGAAATACTCTTCCCCTTCTTAAAATTCTTCTTCAAGAACAAAGAATTTTAAGGTTCATTCACTATCTCTCACCTTTTAAAATTTTTTTGCCTCTTCCTTTGCCCCCTGCCCCCAGAGAAACATTAGTCATTCTCCTTAAAAGAGCAGAAATATAATGATGCCTCCTGTTGTCACTCTTATTTTACCTGGTGAAGCAGCTTCTGCTAGCCATGTAAGGGGGGGGGGGAAGAATACAGGAAAAAAAAAACCCAATTAGTTTTCCATTCTCTGTTTACCAGATACAACATGCATTTGTAATCATTAAGGTATCCATTTGCTGAGAGAACCACATGCGCAGAAAAGTGGAACAGAGCAGAGGCCCAGAAATTGTTCCTAATACACAGACATATGACATAGGCAAAGGGGGCCTTACAAAGCAACAGTGAATTTGGGAATGTTAAATAAGTGTTGCTGGGAAAACTGGCTAACCACTTGGACAAACGCTCATGTAGAACTTCACGTTCCATTGTCCAACAAAATAAATTCCTGGGTCAGCCATTTCAATGGAAAATAAAGAACAAATAAAACGAACACATTTATTGAATTTCTTACCTCTAGGTGAGAACGACCTATTCAGGCTTAAAAGCAGTTTGAGAAATTGACAGAGGAATATAGAAAGAAATGATTTTTTTTTTTAAAGATGAAGCATTTTGGTATACCTCAGTATTGACCAAATAGAGAGGAATACTGGAAATAAAATAGATACATTTGAATATCCAAGAAATTAAAAACAAACATTCTCACTCTCTCTCTTATAAGTAAAGCAAAAGAAAACAACAGAATTGGAAAAATATATTTGATAAAGGAGATAAATCAAAGTTTAAAAAATCAGTATCAAGAATTTATATATATAAAAAGACCAGTGCCCCATATCCTTTTAGTAAGTGACAAAAATAGATGGAACGGTCAATTTATACGCGAGAAAATTTTTGTTACTGGAGCAGTTCAGAACATAGAAAAAGTCATTTCCCGGCTAACTTGGTAAGGTGCACATAGCCCTGAATCCACAAGAACAAGTCAAGCAATTTACTTTTGAGAAACTGAGACAAATTACTTTTAAGAAATCCTATAATCATCTCAAAAGATTATGGAAAAATTATTTTATAACAACACTCCTTCCTGATTTAAAAAAAAAAAAATTGCTGGGGAGCTAATGGAAGGAAGAGTCTTCAGCTTGATAAAAATATCTACCAGAAGCCTAAATCAAAAAATCATACTTATTAGGCAAACTTTGTAAATATTCTCATTAAACTCAAAAACATGATAAAATTGTCTGTTATCAATGCGTTATTCCACACTATTCTAGAGGGCCTGGACAATTTAATAAGTTAGACAACTAGACAAGTCACTTTAACATGTATACCTGATATGGAAAAGGCAGCTTACCTGTGAGGTATAGCCTTTGTAATTGCTTGTGGCTGGGCTAGGATTCTGGCCAAGCCAGACTCTCAACTCCATTGTTTGCTTTTTCAAGGCCCAAAAGGAGAAATCCTATCATGGAACTGAATGAGTCAGACTTTGAGAGACTGTCAAGAACCAGGTAATGAGTTTGAGGTCACAGTCCATATGGTCCAAATAGGATGATTAGACCCGCATGGAGGATTGAACATAACTATGAGCCCCAACGATTGCCAGGTCAGGAAAAGATGTCTAATAGGTCTAATCTAGAGATTCAAGAGGTTCTTACCTAAGTCTGGTGATGGAGTGGTTTACTTTGCCAGTCTCATTGATCAAGGTGCCATGCAAGTGTCAGCAATCACATGGACACCAACATGGCTGGTTGTAGGAAGTCGAGGGCTATGCAGGTGTCCAACCTTGCTTGGGCCAAATACTTGGGGTTGGTCTGTTGTTTCTCCAAAGCTGAAGTATTGCCACAAATGACCTCAGCAAGGGTCAAAGTCGGGTTGCACAAAACCCTTTCTAACCAAAAGACCTTGAGAGTGGAAATCATTCCTAGATGGTCTCCCATCCAAGTACTAACCAGGCCCAACCCTGCTTAGCTTCCAAGATCAGACATCAGGCTTGTTCAGGATAGCGTGGCTGTAGACCATGGATCATGGCTCCACTGGGGCTCAAACCCAGGACCTTCTGTGTGTAAAGCGGAAGTGCTAACCACAACACTATGGAACCATGCTAGGAAAACTTGTGTTTTACATTTATATCTGGGATCCACTGCGAGTTCGTTTTTGTGAAAGTGTTATGGTCTAGTTTGTTTGTGTTTTGTTTTGTTTTGCTCGTGGATATTCTGTTGTGCCAGTTTCTATCGCATGAAAAGACTACCCTTTCTCTAAACTCAGTCACTTCACCTCTTTGAGTTTTAGTTTCCTAAATATCTTCATGACATCTTCCCTACCTGTCTAAGGCTAAAAACTGTGGTTACCAGTGAGGGTCAAATAAGATATAAAATAGGGAAATGCTTTTTTTGTTTGTTTGTTTGAAGGAAATGCTTTAAAACTGCATCATGTTTAACAAATTTATTCTTCTTATATCAGTAAAAGTAGCTCTTGGATAGTGGCAATGGTTGCACAATAGCGTGAATGTACTTAATGTGCTTAATGATAAAATTTATGTTATACATATTTTACCATAATAACAATTTTAATGACTCTTGACCCTAATCCTTAGGGTTTGAGTCCCTCATTTCTTGGGTAGAGGCATATAGTAAAGCAAGAACATGGAGGACCCTCACTGTGTCTATGTTCAGAACTTAAGAAGAAAATATTGAAAAAGCTAGATTGGTGACATGATTATGGGCATCCCAGCTCAACAATTACTTCAATTTCCTCCTTTCTAGATCAGTGATATGGGTCCTAGTTTGCATTTCCTTTTTGAGAGAGTAGAGGGGGGAGGTACTGGTAACCAGCCCGTGGCAGAACATACCGTTGAAGTCAATGCCTGTAACCTCCTCTATTTGCCTGCGACTGTCTAATTATCTCAACCAAAGCAAAACTCAAAAAACTTAAAATCTCAAAGGTTAAGAACGTTTAGACAACTAGTTAAGTCTCTCCCTGCAAGGCCCAGGAAGGAATGAAATAGATCACTGGAATACAATTTATTTTTCTTTCCCTCACCACTTCCTGGAGGGAGTCTAAGGCTGGAGGCAAGGCCAGCAGCAAGAGTCAATGAAGGGGTGGGGGGTGATCGAACCACAGAGGAGACCATCTGTGCGATTTAATGAAGAAGCAACAACAAAGAACATGCACATTCAGAAGATTTTTGTTTCACTGTCAGCATTTATTCTTGACTAATGTCCTGTGGTTCAAATCTTGATCAGTGGGAAGGGTGTGCTGCAGTGAGTTGAGAACAGGTTTAGTCCTCGACTTTCTTACGGAGACTCACAGATCCAAATCTGCTTAGCAGTTCAGTAGACGTGAGTCTCCAGAGCAGGCCTTCAGGTGAGAGCTGAGATTCAGGTGGGCAGAAACCACTTGGTGGGTAAGTTGACACAGCCTCCTCACCCTGCACTTGGCAGACACCACCTTCCCTATGTCCTGCTGCTACTGCAACACCTCCAGGTCTTCCAGCTTCCCTGGGACTAAAGGCCACCTCTATCATTCATTTCTATATAAATAGATGTATATCTCAAGATGGAGGCAAAAAAAAAAAAAAACTGTTTAGAGCAAGTGAATTAATAATGATCCTTCCAGATCACAATAGGAATTTTAGCAACCTGAGGTTCACTATTCACTTGTAAATTATTCATCTCCCTTTTTAAAAAGAGCTAAGACTGGGAGAGCCTGGGATTAATACCTTACAAATGACAAATTGAAGCTCTGAGACACTCCCCCACGCACACATATACCCATCCACAGCACAGCCTGCTGGGTGTCTCTGTTGATCTTTAACAAATAGCCAGATATTTCTCCAGCAAAATGATTTTATTCAGGAAAAACAAAGAATTGAAATTTAGGACATGTGGTCCGATGACATACTGTGTGAAAGTCCAGTGAACAAAGGAGAGCAACACTCTTTTTGGGAGGGGCTGGTATAACCAAGACCTTCTAAGGAAACTGAAAGTTGGAAGAAGTATAGTGACTTTACATTGGCTGAATTATGGCAGTCTCCCATTGGCTACGCTGTTACTGGGCAAGGAGGAATCTTTTCTTCCTTCTTCTGAGGTAGTAATGTATTGTCACTTCCTGTCGGAGATGCAAGGTACATCTCTTCCTGTTGTGTGGTGAGTGGTGCATCCCTGAGATTTCTCTCTTCTAGCCTCTCAACTCTGTTTTGGATGTGCTTTATGTTTATTAATTGTCACAACTTCCAGTGGCTGATCTATTTTTGCCAGGCTGGGCCTGGATGAAGATTGGGGGAGGAGCATAAACTCTTGCATTGGAATATCCTGGGTTCATTTGCTGGACCTGCCACTTGTCAGCCAATTAACACTGAACTTAGTTTCCTCATCTGTACACTATGTCTAATAATTCATAGCCATCTTACAGGTGTTGTGCACTTAAGTAACAATGATGGTGAATATTTACTGAGAACTGTCAGAGGCCCTGGTGCTACTCTTAAGCGCTCAATCTGTTTTATCTCCCAGAATTCTGCTCAGGTAGGAATTCTAAAACTGGGGCCGGAAGTCTGACTTTTTCAAACCTCCCCAGTTAATTCTCAGATCAGTCAAGTTGAGAACCATGGAAGTTGTATTACTGTTTACATGGTGAATAATTACTCAGGGTCTTAGAGAAAAACAGACCTCATCCTGTCACTTATTAGCTCACTTGGCCAAGTCTTTCAACTCTACAAGCCATAATTGCATCATCCATAAAATGGGAGCGAAAGTAGCATCCACTTCTGAGAATTCCTCAGAAGGTATATATAATGAACCAGTTTTGGACTGTGTCTGATACACATAACACGTTTGATAAATGTTGGCTGGTGCCATGAGGCCACCTCCTTTTTCTTGGTGACCAGGAACCCAAAGACCTGCTGACCTTTATGCATAGGTCGCCCTGTCTTAGTTTAAATGTATTGCTCTTACAGCCACATGGTTTATTTCAATCCTAACTTTGAAAGGGGACTAAGGTGTTATAGTGGAAATAGCCTGTGTCTGGCCCGACAGAACTGCGTTTGAATTTATGGATCCGTTTGAGCCTGTTTTCTCACCCATAACGGGGGAGAACAAGCTCTTGCAGTGCTGTGAGAGTTAGAGCTAATTTGTGTGAAGGCACAACATCTAGGCACTGTGTTATTGTCAGTGTTTTGGTTATGAAATGTATAGGATGTGAAAACAAAAGGGCAGAAAACTCTTTACAAATCTGAAAAAGGAAACAGAGCAAGAGGGTGGGGAGGGGATGGAAGATGAAGAGAAGCTGGGGAAGGGGAACCTAGGGCCCAGGGTCCTGGGGGACAATCACCATCTCTCTAGGCTCAGCACTGGACAGGCGCTGGTTGCTACCAAACTAAGAGCCTGGCCAGGGATGTGGACGGCGTTGTCCGTTGTCCTCGTTACCCTTACTCAGGGCTGAGCTAGACCTGCCTCCCGCTTTTGTGTGCAGGCTTCCCCACATTTCTGCTAGAGGCCTGTTTTGCCCCAAGAAGAGCCCCTGCCATACCGTCTGGCTTCAGTGCTGAGATTTGGGCCCCTGCACAGAGGAATGATTCCTTTCTTCAGACCCTTTTCAAAGGAGAATGGCATTTTCCTTGCCACAGGCAGTCTGAAGCCTATCTTTAAAAAATTTCGGGGTTATTAATACTAAATGTAGCCAGCATAAATACTTTCCAATAAAGCACATCTGGTTTCCTGATTTTTAGTTTGCGTGTGGACAAACAGATGCCCAATTTCTGAACTGGGCATCTGTGCCTTTAAATAAGAGACATTACATTGTAGAGTGAGTCCTCTGTTCTCCCGGTTTAAGAACGAGTTTATTCTCTAGTTCTTTCTGTTGAGGAATTTTCTTAATCTCTTGCTGAACACCAGATTCCTCCCTTCTGCTGCAAGGCCATGATTTCACAATTCTTTTGTCTCTTGAGATTTTTTTAAAAAAATCCTGCTGAATTTGCTAGTAAATTCTGAACATGGAGAATAGAGGAACAGGAAGTGAGTCACCTGGAGGAGGCTCTCTGCCTGGTGGAAGGATAGAAAGTGAAAGAAAACTTCTTGGAGGGTTTCCGTCCCTGCCTCTTCCTCCCCACTCTGTTTTAAGGAATTTTTCTCTGGTTGTGAGGATAAGCCTTCGGAGTGTGAGCATGTGAACTCAGGCAGTTTAGGGGTTTTGGCATCGGGGACTTGGTGACTGCGATGTTACCGGGGACAGGGTGGAGCAGGTGAGTGCCTGGTGCAGAGGTGGCTTCTGGATACTGCATTTCCTGGACTCATTTGGGGGACAGCTCGGACCTGCCAGTTTATCTAGTGCGGTTTCTCTCTGAACTGCCACCAGAGGCGTTGCTCCTTAACTCTAGAAATCCCTGGTTGGTCTGCTATATTTCTGAGTCTCCTCGAATCTCCCAGCAGCCTCAAATATAGATACAGTGTCTCTCTCCTGCTGGATCAGTTTGGAGATTCTATGAGACTTTATTTACCTACTTATGTTTGTTTTCTTTTCCATTTGGCCCTAGGGCAGAGGGCTGAGTGAATCCTTCTGTCAGAGCCTGATGCCCTGTGGGCCTTGGTCTCCAAGGCCCACAGCCTCCTTCTCCCCCTGCCCTGTCCTAGGTCCTTTCTTTGATCAACCCACCCACTTCCTATTCTCCTTGGTGATCTCCAAAAGACAATTCTTGAAATCTCTTGATAGCATCCCTGAATTGATCTGTATCTTTACAAAATTGTTTTGTGTGTATACACCATTTTTAAACTATGTGACCTGGAGCAAGCAAGTACCATCTTTGTGTCCCCGGGGGGTTAATACCACCTCCGGAGGTGGCTGCGGAGATTTAGGAAATGTCAAGGTTAAGCACTTACGACAGTTAACTACCAGCCCAGTAAGTGTCAGCAATTATTTTTACATACTTATTAGTATTACTTGTATTTTGCGCGTTCTGTTTCTTTTTTTTAAAAGTAAGCGTTTTGTACTTTAAGTTCTATGTATTTTACCTGGTTCCACTTTCCAACTACTACATAATGGACAGTCTCCACAATCCTATATAAGGGCTATATAAGGACGTGCCCCCATCAGTCCTTGAACTGATCCAGTTTATGACCCTCTGCCAATCTGGTAGGTATAAAGTGGGTATTTTGTTGCTTTATTTTGCATTTCCCAGGTTACCACTGAGTTTGAGTACTGCTTCATACGCCTCGGCTATTCGCGTATCCTTGTCAGGGAATTCCATGTCTGTACCCGTTGTCCTTCTATAGGCTTTCTTTTCTTGCTGATTTGCAGGGAACTTTCGAATGTTCTAGATATTAGTAGTCCCATGGCAGGTCCTGGGAACATGATCATGGAATTATGTGGCCTCTGCCCTTATGAAGCGTACAGCCCAGGACAGGAACTCGTCACAAAACAGTGGGACAAATACTACAGTGGATGCTCAAGAGGTATCGAGAGTCACGGGATACCTTCTGGGCTAGGATTTAGTCACTCACAGGATTTTTTTCTGTTGCTGTCGCTCAGACTTTATGAGCAGAATCAAGTGGCAGCGAAGGACACCGGTGTTCTCATGGCACACATACCTAGCCCTTTACAAGGGAAGAGGCACTTTCAGACACCATGTTTAAACTTCTTAGCTCTAAGATGGCTCTCTGTCCTCTAAAAGTTCATATCCCACATGGGAAGGAAAAAAGGCAGTTTCAAAGAAGAGGGGTGTTTGATTTTTTGTTTGTATATTCCTACTTTTTACATCAGAAAATGTTTAACCGACTCACAGCAGAAAGGCGAATGTGCGTTTTGTTCACTGTTTTATTTTTCAGTTTCAAACTATGGTGAGGGCGCTGGGATTTACCTCTTTGGTAAGAGCAGCTGGATTGATTCTAGGGTTTTTTAAGCTCCTCAGGGCAAGAGCTGGTGGACTTGGGGCCCATGTAGGTGATTCTTGTATTTGAGTGTCAATAAGGAAGCCATGAGAGTCAGCAGACCCTCTCGAGAGCTATGGTGAGGGTCCCGCAGTTTCCAGATCTCAAAATCTCTCACAAGTGTTCAATCAATATTTATCAAATGAAAACATTAAAGTCTTGATAAACTCAGTAAAATCTGTAAATTTCTGAAATATGACGAGAAAGCATCCTTAGTTATCATCCATTCTGACTTTCTAATTTTGGAATGTGGTAATAGGACCCTCCCAAAATAAAATGATCCATCCAAAGTCACATAGACAGAGCCAAAATCAGGTGACCAGTTTCCCAACCAATGTTTTATTTCCTGTTCCGCACAAACTTTTTCACAGTGGAGAGGAGGAGCCATTCAGAGCACGCTATATGACTCAGAGCTGAAAACAGGAAGTAGAACGAGCTGTGCTCTTAAGACTTATTCGGCTTCTACTGTTTTGCCCTTAAGATGCGCTGTGGGAAAAGAAGCAGCTGTGAGGGTCCCAGGCCTGTGAAGAAACAGCTGTGAGGGTCCCAGGATTTGCCTTTGGTAAGGTTAGTTGGGCCTCTGGAGAGGAAGGCCTTTGATTCTAGAGTTTTCTAGGCTGCTGGGGGTGGGATCTGGTGGTTTGGGGCCCATAGAAATGAGTCTTATGTTTGAGCTTAGATGGGAAATTGTTAGAAGCGCCCTAGTGCCTCTAGGCCCACAGATTCTAGATCTTAAAACCCTCCAGCTTAGGTTGATGCATTCTGAGAATTTTTCCAGAATGCTCCCAGTACAGCTATCTGTACAGAGGCCTCTCATCCTTATTGCAGCAAAACTTGTAAAAGACTAGAAACCAAATTTTTAAATCTCAACCGACTTTGCTGCTACAGATACCCATCCCCAACACACCCCCCCACCCACGTAAATAACCACTTAAGATAAACAACACACACACACACACACACGCATGTACACATACACACAGTCCTAATAATTCAATTTTTTTTTTTTGAGAAATTAAAAGGGTACAGAGTAGTATAGAGAATAATATAATAGCAAGCATAGACTGACAAATTTGCAACTGCTTTTGTGGGGTGAAGTTATGAATTTCATTCAGTTTGAAAATCATGAAGTTGGCTATAAGTTTCATTGAGGTTTGAACACTTTTACTGGGCTGTGTGGAAGCGCTGGCTTCAGGGCCTTGCAGTGAACAGTGTTCATGTGCGAGAGAGTCCCCATTTTGGGGTGGCCATTCTGAACTGGAGGAAGTATTCACATTATCGCTTAGGGGATGGGCCTGAGAGCCACTTTCAAAGACTGATGAGCTTTGAATGAGATGCAGATTTTTGTCTCCAAAAGATCAAGGCAAGTTTTGGATTTTTTTCCCTAGCTTGAGGTAGTTAGTTATTCATGTCACTGAAGGAGCTAAGATGCTGCTAGCAGGTTGCTAGAAGGATTGTTTGTGATTGATGGAATTGGTTTGCAGTTAAATTGTGGCATATAAGGCAATGGTAGAGATGTGACTCTGGAATGAGATGCTGATATCTAAGTCCAGGCTCAGCATGTATTGGCTTGGTTTTAAGGTTGTAACCTTTGCTCTGATGTAGTGGATTTGTTAAGAATTCCTGTTTTTGTGGGGGTTTTTTTTGTCTTTTAATTTTTTCACAGTTTGAATCTTTAAATATTATAACTTTTTCTTAGTTAAATTCCTTCACTGGCTTCCAACTGTAATTAGAATAAAATCAAAATCTTTGAAAGATATGTTAGTAAAACCCTCAAGTGAGATGCTCGAACCTGAGACTGACTCGTGTCTTTCTAGCTTATTTCTAAACTGATTTTTCACAATAGTGAAGTGTGGACGATAATAGCAATTTCTTCAGAAGCTTGTAATAAATTGAGACAAAAAACGTATTTTTATGTTTACATGTTATAAATTTTTATATATCTCAGTATATATATATATATCTTAGTATTTATATCAAAATACTTTCTGGCATAAATATATTATAAAAATATGAAATATATATGTAATACAAATATATTTATATAAATTTATTACTTAATAGATATTATATAATCAAAAGTAAAAGAAAATGACCTGTAGATGTTTCTATCTCCATGCCTCTTCTTTGCCTCATATGCATTATATATCAAAATATTTAAATGTCTGTATTTTATATGTGTATATACACACATTACATATGCGTGTGTTTATATTATAATTATATATGTAAATGTGTGGTTAAAAAAACCACCAAATGTGACCAAAGAATTACTTTTAAATGGTGATTTTCTTTTTATACTTCTCTACACTTTCTCTAAGAAACAAGTGTTACTTTTACTGTTTTAGGATCAGAAAAATACAACAATGAATTTTTTTTTTTTAACTACTTGAATGAAGTCTTCAGCCCATGAGTTTGTCCAGTAAACCTATCCCAGGGTACTCGTAGTTGGAGCCCAGTGCTAGAAGCGGCCTGTGGTTAACGGTGCAAAATCCCAGGCAGGTTACGGCTTCCTGTGCACTATGACTAGAGATATGTGACTTAAACAAACAAACAAACAAGCAAACAGAATGAATAACAAACCAGTGTGTCCTGGAAAACTTGGATGGTAAAAGAGGCCTCGCCAGCATTTTTCCTACTAAGCAGCCATTTTGATATGATGCAAAAATCACTTAGGAAGCATTGTCACGTTATTGCAAAAATAATGAAATGAGTGAGGTAAACTGGCTACAGAGGACAGGAAGCAAGAGCCAATTATGTTTTATCTAAACTCATATCTCCCTGGCTTTGGATTGTATTTTTAAAAATTATATACTTGTCAAAAAAAGGCTATTGAACAAAAGCCTTAAAAGGTTTATTCCTTTGACTCTAATACGACTTCTAGGAAATTCTTCTAAGAAAATAATCAGAGGTGTACATGGAGCTTTGCATTGTAAGGTCATCCTATATGTAATAAGAGACTGGTTCCATAAATTATGGTCCATTTATATGATTAGATGCTTTACAGACTTTAAAATCCATGCTGTAAAAAAAAAATGAGGACATCAAGATGTACTTACAATACAATCAGTGGAAAAATCCACTTATACCTCAGAAATATGGTGTTCAAATATGAGGGGAAATATATATATACATAAAATTTTGGTAGGAAAGACAGTAAAAAATTATTAGGTGTTTATCTTTGGATGATTGAATTATAGGTAATTTTAATTTTTCTTTTAGTCTTTTCTGTATTTTCTACAATGAATACAATAAGGATTGTTATCACTAGAAAAAAATAATTGTGGAGGGGAAAAAAGAAGATTCTGCTTCCATTAAATTCTTTGGCTGATTTTGTTCTGTAAAGTGAGATTTTAACAGTGGTTAGAACTGACTTAAAATTTTAAAGTCGCTGAACCGAATAGTACTCAAGAGGATCCGCCAGACCTAGTTCACATCCGTTCTGGTGTATGAACGAACATGCATTTTCAACAGAGATTTAATTTAGGTATATGTGCATTTAGAATGCACATGGTCAAATTTTTAAATGGGGAAAAAATGTTTCACTCTCTTGTTCATCCGTTGTTCAGGACTTCCCCACGCTCACCCCGAGGCCTCTGTTTCTTCTCCTCTGAGGCAGCCACTGAGCAGCCTCCTCTGTGTTTTGTCGTAAGATGTGTGAATACACAAATCTACACCATATATATACTGCACTTATCCAACCCTGTTGATCTTTCCATTCTTTTTAATAGTCAAATAGAGTACCATCGGATAGGATTAGTAACTTATTTAGCTCTTCTGATATTGATAACTAGTGGTTTCTGCTCTTTTGTGATTTCGAGCAATGCTGCCACCTCGTACAAATGTTTTAGTGCACTGATGTTTAAGCTAATGTAGGAAAGACTCCCGGGAGTTAAATTGTGGGGTCAAAGGATATGTGCACTTTACATTCTGACAGGTATGGCCAAATTACTCACCTGCTCATTTTTATTTTCACCATCTCACAACACTGTGTATTGCAGGCTTTGTATTTCATGAGTTTGGTATTTGAAAACAGTCTTTTGTAATTTCAGTTTCCTTTTTAAAAATTTGTTGTGAATGAGATTGAACATCTTTTCAAATGTTTAAAAGCTATTAATTATAAAAAATAAAGCCACTGGGCCTTATATTTCTCTGAATTGTTTGCTTATGATCTTTACCTGTTTATGCATTAGATTGTTGGTCTTTCTCTTTTTTCTTAATTTGACTTATCAGAGCCTTATTTTAAGAAAATTAGTCCTTCTCTATCATATATCATATCACTTCCCCTTTTTTCTCCACTGCAAGATTTATTTATTTTTAAATTTTGTTTGAGTTATTTTGCAAAGTATTTTAGTTATTATTTAAGGACATTTATTGATCTTTCTTTAATGGCTTTCAGGTTTTCTGTTATACTTAGAGAGGTTCTTCACAACTGCAAGATTATTTTAAAAATTCTCCTCTGTTTCTTTCTTTAGTATTTTAATTTTAAGTATTAAATCTTTGATTCATTTGCAGTTTGTTTTGATGTAAGGAGTTCAGTTAGGATTTGTTTCAGTTTGTTCTAGAAATCTGTCCAATTGTTCTAACACAATGAGTTAAAGAAAAAAGCCCACCTATGTGAAGATAGTACCTTTTGTAGTATGTTCTATTTGGCCATTTTTAAAATTAACTTCAAATTAACATGTTAATTTCTAATTTCACTGTTAACTTCTAATCGTCAGATAACATGAACTGTATTATTTTTACTTTTGGGAACTCTGTTAAGATTTTCTTTGTGGATGACTTTTGTGGATATTTCGTATGTATTTGAAAGAGCATGTATTTTCTCCTGAGAGGATATGTTTGTTAGATAGAAGCTGTCAATTGTGCCCTGCAGATCTTTATAGGCTTCTTATATTTAGTCTACAAAATTTTTTAGTCTCTGAGATGTATGAAAGTTTCCTGCTATTTTGGGGAAACATAAGTACTTTGAGTTCTCTTACATTATTTTTAAAGTTTAAGTTTTGTAATATTCTTTTAAGAAGATACATGTTCTTATAAGAACACACATGCTTCTGGAATCTGGTCTCCTTGACTGACGTTATCTGCCTTCAGCTTCCCCGGGAGCCTCATTTCCTGCTCCCCCACTCACTTTGTTACACTCCCTTAAACACAAGGACATACCCAAGCTAGTATTTTAACATTAATTTCATTTACGCAGCTATGTCTGCATACATTTTCCTTAACACATTACAGGAAAAGGTAAATTCCCTTTCCTCATTCCTTCACCTCCAAGTTTTCGTTTTTCCTCTGTTTCCCAGAAGGAGCAACTTTATGAGTTTGATATATCTCTTTCTAGACCTCTTTACCTTTTATTTTCTGCTTTTACATATATATATACATATATATATATATCTGTAATCACTGAACATCTAACTGTTTTGCTTTGAGTATTTAAAAAAATTAGGTGTGTAATTTTCTTGTTATATTGCAACTTGTTTTTTTCACTGTCATAATAATATGTCTTGGATATTTATTCATTTCCATTTTGGAACATGGAATATATTTTCTAAACTGCTGCATGATATTGTATAGCATGACTATACCTGAGTTTATTTAGCTGTTCCTTTATTAAAAGACACATGGGATGTTTCTAGTTGTTCAGGTTACTACATCATGCTATGATGAGACTCCATGAACACACCTGCTGTGTACATGTGTGTCTCTATTGTGTGATTTAAGGAGTGAGCTTGCTAGTTTGTGTTTAGCAGTTTTTGTGTGTCCAGTAGTCTTTGTTTGTTGCACTTTGAATATACGCTGTTAAGTGCTGGCCACTTATTTAAGATATCTTTCCTAAATAAAAGTATTTTCATGGAAATCGATGTTTGTTTGCAGTGAAAATTCTAGGCTCAGTAGCCTTTGCGAAGCCAGTGCAAAGTGTATCTTCCTAAGTCACTGTTCATTCCAGTTTTCTGAATCAAGAAAAACTTGTCTAAACAATGATGTCTTAAAAGAGAAACTCTTTTCTCGCTTAGAAAGAAAAAGTGCCGCTTGCTGCCAGCATTCATTTAACATTATGTGTAGGAATGCTATATTTTTTAGTATTTGACATTTTTCAGCAATCAAGAATTGCTATATTTTGTAATATAGAAATATCACTACTAAAAACAGAATGCTGTAAATAGAATGTCATTTTTTCCCCTCAAAGACTATCAATATGCTGGAGTGATGTGAAAATAATAATAAGAGCGAGATATTTCATGGCAAACTTTGGGGGTAAGGTTAGGACTGTAATCTGCGAGTTATCTCGGAATAAATGCTACAGCACAAGCACTGCCCACAAGTATTTTTGGGACAAATGAGAAAACAGTTATTAAAAGGGACAAAAAAGATTTTTCCCCATGATTCCACTTCTAAGAAGGGAATAATTAATTAGAGATGCATGCAGGATATATGAAAAAGTCTTTCAATGTACTATTATGTGTTATATGATAATAATAACTGGGACCATGTTATAATTCACTGAATTTTCAATTTTTGTTTAAAAAAAACCACTGCCTCTATAATCAAGGTGGAGAAAAGAAGGTTTTTCTAAAAGTCTCAGAGTGTTTTTGGCCAGTGTTAAAAAAACATTAGAGCTTATTTTAATGTACAAATAAAAAATATTCCTATTTTAACAGCAGATGTAGAAAATACAGGGGCCTTGGTTCACTCTATCGCTACCTCTGAGCTATAGTCAGGATTTGTGTTTTCATCTGAGAAGGTTAGCGAACGCAGGGAGCTTACAGGGCCAGGAACCCATCTGCTTTATTTCATGGAGGAAAGAGGTCCCAACAGGGGAAGGCTATTTGAGGTTAAAGAAGGTGCCCCCCAAGGCAGAGAGTGTGTTGGATCAAGGACATGATGGCGCTGGATGGGAAGTTAGTTTTCCTAGTTCAAGGTTCTCAAAGGGTAGCTTTCCAGGACCACCTCTTAAGGTAAGGGAACATCTAAGTAAGACTTCAGTGAAGAGTTCTTTAACTTTGCAGAGTTTGAAAACCACTGCTTCCAAGTGAATTTTCACATTTACCAAGCGAGACAATGGGAAAACTTGGAGGATGGGAGAAGTGCTCAAGGTCATATACCCAGTTTGGTCAGGGCCCCCGCAGCTGGGTCTTTTCTCTTCTTTTAGGTTAACACTAGTCGACATTCCTTTGTTGCTGGCCATTGTCATCTAAATGAATTAGAGGTTACATATTCACAACACTTTAGGAGATGGGCGTTATTCTGATTCCTGTTTTACAGGACACTAACCCTCAGAGGACAGGAGCTGCCCAGGGCCTGGACGCAGTATCCCGGCTGGATTCTGATCTAAGTTTGATCTGAGCCCAAGCCTCATACCTGAACCACTGCACTCCACTCGCCTACTGTGAAGGTCAGCTGCAGTGAGTGTCCTGGCTTTGATGGGTTACACTGTAGCCGGCTAACAGAGCCAGGTCCGTCTTGTTCCTATGAAAAAATCCAATGCAAACACTGCTCCCAAGGGTTCTTGCATCACAGACACAGGCCTATCAGAGCAGAGACAAATCGGTCAAGGTGACTCAAGAGGCTCAAGAGAAGAGAAACCCCAGATCCTGGACTGTTTTACTCCTCCTCCTCCTCCTCCCTCCTCCTCCTCCTCCTCCTCCTCCTCCTCCTCCTCCTCCTCCTCCTTCTCCTCTCCTCCTCCTCCTCCTCCTCCTCCTTCATCTTCTTCTCCTTCTTCTTCTTTTTTAAACCTGCTTAAACATGTGTTTGAGAATATCACATTACCTCATTTAGAGACCGAGTTAAAAAGGTTGATGGGGTTGACCTAGTTCCGCTTCCATCTCAGCTCTTGACCAGCAATGAGTAGTAGACCTAAGGCCTGGGGGGCAACGCTGCATCATATCCCTGCCCCCCCCACCATTGTTTCAGACCCCATCACTTCTCCCCACCTCCAACCCTTCCAGTCTGTCCTCCACACTTTAAATGTTCATCCCATTCAGATGACGTCATTCTCAACGTTTACAATCCTTTCCTCCTTCCCCATCACCTCCAGGACAAAGCCTGAACCCTTTGCTCCATAACTGAGGCCCTTTGCACTGGTTCTTGGCCACAGCTTCATCTCTTCTCCCCACCACTCCCCCTCCCAGACTCCTCCAGCTTACCTTATTGAGCTCTTTGTGCCTGCCTGAACTGACTGAGCATTCTTGCCTCCACCTTTTGCATACATTATTTCCTGCAATAATTGTCCTTTCCCACCTCCTCCCCAAAGGTGTCTTCCTTCCAGGAAGCCCTTCTCTCAGGCTGAGGTAGGACTCCTTTCCCTGTGTTCTCAGGGTACCGTGACCGCTGGCTAGTTTATATATCTACCTTCCTAAATAGCAAGCTACTCGAAAGCAGGAACGTGTCCTGTTTGTTTGTTTGTTTGTTTGTTTGTTTGTTTTTCTTCCCTGGATCCATAGCAAAATGTCTGGTATACATTTGTAGTGGATGTAATAACATTTGACGTAAGAACAAACCAGTAAATGGTACTTTTCTTCCCTTCTGAACATAATATTGTATTTTTCCTAGGTTATAATTACATTCAGCTAACACTAGACAAGCATGAATTTCAGCAATTGTCTCTATAATATTGGGGAAAATCTTGGGAGTGATGAGCTGGCCTCCCTCAAGTTCCTGAGCCTGGACCACATCCCACAAAAGAAGCAAGAACCCATCAAGGATGCCTTAATGTTATTCCAGAGACTCCAGGAAAAAAGAATGTTGGAGGAAAGCAATTTGTCCTTCTTGAAGGAGCTGCTATTCCGAATTAATAGACTGGATTTGCTGGTCAACCACCTAGGCACCAGTGAAGAAGAGATGATGAAGGAGCTTCAGATACCGGGCAAGGCTCAGATCTCTGCCTACAGGTGGGGAGAACTTCTGCAGTATGGGCACTGGGAGGTGCATGGGGAGTGGGCACATCTTTGTTGGCAGGGTTGATTGCAGGTTATCTATGTAGTATGACTCTTTAGGCTCTGGAAAGATGTCCCACGGGGGTCAGATTCAGAAGCTGAGAGACCATATATGTAATTCATAAAAAAATGCTAAAACCATCAAATAAAACTTTTTCAAAGTGAAACATTACCTATAAGTATGCCGACATTAAAACAGACTTTCTAAATGTTCTAACGCTCTCTCTTTCTGTTATATGTCTATTATCTGGTGTCTCTGCCTTGCTGATGCCCACATCGTGCGATTACTTTGTCTATTATCTGATAAAGCATCACTACTTCCCACCCTGAAACCCTTTTCCCACTTGCTTGTGGCTAATTATGGAAATTCTCAATGATGGTTTAGGCTCTTATCCACCCTTGCATTATACAGTTCTCTAATGAGGTTCATGCTGCCCGGTCGTTCTGCATTGGCCAGGCCGGACCCCACGGAGAATGCTTAGCCTCTGTGAGGACGTCTGCTGCTAGAGCGGCAGTGACGTGGGCGTTAGTCCTGCCAAAGGCCTGTAGCTCTTTTCTCTCCACCTGAGCGAGAGTGGGTGACCTAGGGGTGATAATAAGTCACATTCAGTTAAGTCTTCATGATTCTTAAGACTTTAAAAATAGAAACACATTACCAACTTCTCTCTTTCAACATCCCCTGTCCTCAGACACTCCTTACGGTTATTTTTAGCTTGACTTTCAGAAGTCTTCTACTCAAGGCTTGGCCATAGCCCCTTTCACTGTCTCGGCTTGCTTGTGAGTAATCGTGGCATGTGCGACTTTGAGTCCTCACAGCCAGGGGTGGAAGCCACTGTCCTCTTCTAGACCCCTATTAATGCCCTGATCTTACTGCTCTCAGACACCTGAGATTCTGGCGTATTCCTTGTCATAGGCTCTACTTGAGACTTGACCATTTTTATTTTAAACTACAAAAGAGATATTCACGGTGTTTTTCTGTCCTGGGGTTGTTGTAACAAAGTACCGCAAACTGGGTGGCTTAACAGGCTCGAGAAATTTATTCTTTCATAGTAGTGAAGGCTAAAAGTCTGAAATCAAGGTGTCAGCAGGGTTGGTCCCTTGCTGGAGGCTCTGTGGAGAATCTGGGTCATGCTCCTCTTCTAGCTTCTGGTGATTACAGGTACTCCGTGTTCCTTGTCTCGTAGGTGTATACATTCAATCTCTGCCTCCATTCTCCTCCGTCTCTTCGTCTGAATTTCCTTTTTATAAGGACCCCAGTCACTGGATTAGGGCGCGCTCCAATCTAGTCTGACCTCATCTTAACAAGATTACAACAGCCGAGATGCTTTCACGAAATAAAATCACAGTGACACGTTCTGGGTGAACATGCATTGGGGAAGAGAGGGAAGGAAGACACTATTCCATACTGAGTAACTTTGTTTAATAGGATTCTTATTGCAGTTCTTTTAAGAAAATTTTTAAATTAAGGCACCAATTCATCCTACAAAACAGTAGTCCCAGAACGAGGAAGGCTGGAAGGTCTCACCTGGTGCCCACCATCTTGGCCTTCTGGACGTTGCACTCTTTCTGCAATGTGAGTTAGACGAAGACAAACTGCCAAAGCCAGACGATGACCTGTCCCTCTCTGCTGGAGGGCCGAGAGTACTTAAGGAGGGCAGGATTTGACTGTTAAAAGCTTCAACATGTGACTTGGGAACAAAAGCCTCCGCACAAATACAACCTGCTGCTTGTTGATCACTAGCCAAGAAAAAAACAATTTGCCAGTATGGCCGCTTCCTTTTTGTAAGAAAACACCAGACATTTTAATTTTCAAATTATAATTGTTCCATATAAAACAAGCATCTTATAAACTATCCAGGTTAATTTCTAGACAATGATGGTACAAGAAAGCCGGTAGGTTTCAGTAATGAGGAAAGTAAATGGGTGAAATACCTTGTTATAAAATTAAAAGGGGCAGTAGCTTTTGATTGGACCCAATCTTGGCCAAAGCACAAAAGTTTTAGAGAAATACTTCTAGGGGCGAGATTCCATGAGAAGGATGAAGCAGATGATAATACTGAGTAACTTCTGTGTTTACACTATTCTTTTTTTTTTTTTTTTTGTAGAATTAAAATTTTCAAATTTAATGTTGAAGTTAACATGATTTTGTCCTGAAGTTATCTTCGGTTACATAATAATAGTGAAAGGTTTGCTGACTTTTAAAACATTCCTTTGTTCGTTTAACAAGCATATCCCAAGCCTACATAGATTAGGAAATAGTAATGCCTATCGTGTAGTGAGCACTTAGTGTGTTGCCAAGGATTGGTTTAAGCACTTCAGAGAAACTTATTCATGTAATCCTTAACATGTCTCAGTAGTATATAGTATTACCTACAGTCCTTAAAATGAGGGGAAAAATGTGCTAAAAAAACATATCTGAATGCACATGGTTTATAGTTGATGGAACCAAGATTCTGACACCAGTAATCTGAGTCCTCTCTGTTTACACACTGTATCTCACAACCCTCTGGGCATATGGAAACACAAAAGCTGTGGACTCTGCTGTCGGGCACTTGGACAGCTTTGTAAACAGACAATTATATGTGTTATCCTTATGGTACTACAAAGCTTTGGGTGATTCCAAAGTGCAGCAGAGTGAGTGCAGCCCGGAGGATGCTCAGGCAGTGCTTGAGCTGTTGTCTCAAGATAGACCCGGGAATGGGGGTGAGAGGGGCACAGCACAAAGGGGTGAGGGGCAGGGAAGCTGGGCATGTTTAGAGAAGAGATGGAGGTAGGGTGGTGAGGAGTGGCTGGACGTGAGGCAGGCTCGGCTTCAGTTCACAAAGGTCTGTATTCCAGAACCAAGTGTTTGGCCTTCCAACTGAAGGTAATAGCCAGGAAGACACTGATAAGTTTTAATTAAGAAAGTGATGATCTGATTTGCATTTTGAAAAGCATAATTTCCAAAATCAAAACTTTTTTATTACAACAAGATTTTGATTTTATAGTGAAGACAAAGGAAAACCACCACCTATTTAATTGAAATTAACTGAAAGACAAAGTTAGTAGAACTTCGAATTATTTTAAAGGGGGGTAGTTGGGTCTGAGTCAGTATTCTTCTGTGTCACTACATCAGCCTTTTTCCAAGGACTCAACTCATAAATCGTGTCATTAGCTGGCTTTATTTTAAAGAGACTCCATTGGAATCAAGTCTGACGTGATTTCAAATATCAAATGGGCATTATTTAAGAAAACATGTCTCAGGTGTCTCTGTTTCCCACCATAGGGTCATGCTTTTTCAGATTTCGGAAGACGTAAACAAGCAGGAATGAAGGCCTTCAAGTTTCTTTTGAACAAGGAAATTGCCAAATGTAAACTGGATGATGACATGGTAAGAACTGTTGTCATTCCAAGAGTTGTTCCTGAGCAAGAGTCAGCCAGTGGGCATTTCTGAGACTGAAGAAAGGGCTACTCTGGTAAAAGCAAGCTGAATCTTCCTTTTTTAATTCAGGGAGAAGAAGAAAGCTGTCAAGTATGAGTGTTTTAGACATGATCCTTTGTGTACTGTGAAGTCCCGCGTATGTTGATTATGAGGACTAGGGAGTTGCCAGGAGGAAGAAGGTGCTGGTGGGGGCACAGCCCCATGTGGGGCCCTGCAGAGCCAGGACAGACAGTGGGGGGCCTCAGATGTCTCCCACACTTCTGCAGTCTCTGAAACAAGTGGGACCTGGAACTGCGTGTGTGTGTGTGTGTGTGTGTAGTGAGGTGTTTTATGTGTGTCCATGTGTGTGGATATGCTGCCAGAGGCAATACTGAGTGTTAGGCGGGCCATAGGGACTAGGCTGCTAGTCTTAGCTGTGTACCTTGGGCTGGTCCTCATATAAAGGTATCCACAGGTGTTTCAGCACAGAACCTGGGACCTGGGGACTGGGTGACGTCTGTTAAGACTTCTTGTCTGTCTGTTCACTTCTGTCTTTCCATGTCAGAAAACACAGAATTGTCACCCTAGTAGTCTATTGGCTTTGTAAGACCAGCTTGCCCTCTTTGAGGGTCTGCTTGGGAAGCTAGTGTGGGCCCTTGGTTTGCAGAAAGTGGAAGTGAAAAAAAAAATATAATCTAAAAGTCAGTATGGCCCAGTTCCATCTTCCTACTTGATTTCTCCTCCCTCTAGACCTTGCTTGATATTTTCATAGAGATGGAGAAAAGAGTTATACTTGGGGAAAGAAATTTGGACACCCTGAAAAGAATCTGTGACCAAGTCAACAAGAGCCTGCTGAAGAAAATCAGTGATTATGAAGAAGAATTAAGCAGAGGTATAAACAATCTGATGGCTATGAATCAGCAAAATGTATTCTTAAATCGACAAATCCCTCTATGTCACAGTTTTTCTAATCAAAAGAGTTGTTGTTTTAATTCAGCGGGAAGAATGAACCTTTGTCAAAGGTTCCTAAATAGCTGAAGTAAAACCCATGAATCATTGTAGTAATTAATAAAAATTTATTGTGCACACACCAAAAAAGACAGTTTGCAAACTGGGAGCATCCAAACCAAATGTGGAAGGAGGCTCAGGGGTCGGTTGTTATAAAGCAGCTTATACAGTAAGAAAGCAGTAACCGTTTATTCTTCACAGTTATTGGTTATAATGTGAGAATTTTCTTAAATGATAAAGGATTGATCAGGAGTTACCTCATATCAACAACCTTGGAAAAAAGTTCAAGTTTTGCTCATGATTTTCAGAGGCATGAGCAAAAAATGACCAAAGTCAAGTTAGTTTTGCAAAATAAGCTAAATTAAGCTTTGCTTATATCATTAAACTGGTTTTGTCTGCTCCAGGTGTTTTCAAGTTAGTCTCCATTCGTTTTTTATTTTAACGCCTTGAAAGAAATGCAGTTGAATTTTCAAACCGTAATACTTGGAGAAATGTTTTTAAGATTTATTTAGTTAACCTACTCTTTGATATCCTCATTGCTTCCTTTCCACAACCTCCTAGCATGCCCACCTGCTGCCTAATATCAAGATGAGGGTTCAATGGCTACATGTGGTCACCATCTCTAAAGATGTAAAGATAGTTGTCAAAAGATGTAGACCATGTGACCCCAAGCTGGCAAGTTTGAAATAGATGCAGTTAGTCAGTAATAAGATTTTTACTTATTTTGTAGACTGCAAGGATATTACGTTCAAGGCAGTCTGTGAATTTTTATTTTAAAAGGGATTTTATGTTGTCCTGGGTGCTACATGATTTTTTTTTTTTCACCAAAGTATCTTCCCAACCATGTCTCATTCCAGATGTGTCTCAACCGTATGCAGGGGAGTTATCATTTGAGATGCTGTCAATGTCGGACTCACCAGGAGAACAGGACTGTGAATCACGAGAACAGGGCAGTGAGTCAGAGGACATTGAGTCACAACAGGTACAAGGAAACCTCTCATTCCTTCTTCTCTTTGTGTTGTGGAATCTGGTTACTGTATTCTTTAAGCTTCTTTAGTTTCCAGATAAACTAATAAGGGTCAGAAACTTAGCAAAAATTCACACAAGGATATGCTTAAAGCTTAAAGTGTGACTTTTTAATTTTTGAAAAATATGATCTTGTCTATGGCCATGCCACCCTGAATAAGCCTGATCCCGTTTGATCTTGGAAGTTAAGCAGGGCCAAGCCAGGTTAGTACTTGAGTGGAAGACCACCTAGGAAGACCAAGTGCAATAGTTGTAAAAAATAAAGAATAAGGATTGTAAACTGACAAAGTCCTTGCAATCTGTGAGGTCAACCAAGGGTTGCCTCGCCTAAAAAAAAAAAAAAGTGATATCATGGGTTTCCGACATGTTCAATTTTTATTTTAAAACCAAAGACAAAGACTTTGGAACAGTCGAAGGGCAGAGGGGTGAGAAGGCTCTTAACTTAACCCTTTCGGCAGCTGCATCAGTCTAAGTGAGAGAGGGCTTTGGAGGAAGAATCTAGCAGGACTGGAAAAAGCAAAGCCTTTTCTTCTGGCTTGACATTTCAAAACTGTTTCTCCTTTGCGATTAGATGTCAGCGGCAAACGTGACCTAGCCGTCTCTGTGTTCTTGCCTCAATGAGCCAGTATAAGAATTGCCTTTCTGGACATAATCACTTCTGTTTATGTAACCTTCAACAATTCACCAAACTAACACATTCTGACTCATTAGCTCCTTCACTCCTCTCCGTGGCAGGAAGCAGAGGCAATCCAGAACACGTTGAAGGCAGCGGGAGTCTTGAAATTAAGCCAGAAACAATTTACTGGTGGGCTCCTGAGCAAATTACCAGATCTCTCTCAGTCTGAAAAGCAAAGATTAACCAAAGTCCTGTGGTGCTTTGCCATGAGTAAAGCGCCCTAGCAGCGTTGTCCTCAAAGAACAGGTACTAGAGTCTAGATGCTGTAATCTGCAGCATAGCCAGCCAGGACCTGTCTGACCGGCATGTCTCCTGCCTCCAGTCGCTGCGGCCCTGAGAGTCAGATTAAGCGATCCGCTTTAAAAATCTCAGACCGCACTATGCCGCGTGTGAAGGGCAGGACTTCAGCTGGCCCAGAAGCATGGGTGAGTTGAGTAGCCAGCTAGCCAAGGGAATTACGAAGTCACGGAAGGGCAGTCCAAAGACAGCATTAAGACATTCATTCATTCGGCGACTCCTAATTGAGCTCTTCCAACCTAATAAATCCTAGTTTCTGACACATGTCATCCATCTTCAGCAGAAATGAGAACAAATAATGATACTACATTATGATAACAATATTAATATAAGTGCACAGTGCTCAGGAGGCCCAAGTATTGGGACATTGACTTTGCACACTAACTGTGGGGCAGAAATCTGAGTATTCTGAGTGAGGGAAATGCAGAAATAACGTCGTTGGATTGGGGCCATGGAATGCGCACTTGTGGTCCCGTCTGGTTTAGGGGACAGCCTAACCTCTTACTGGGGAGTTGTGTGTTCGCATATCAAGTGTTTGACCCACAGAGGCAGCTCCTGTGTTGGATTTTTGTTTTTCAGACATCGGACAAAGTTTACCGAATGAAAAGCAAGCCTCGTGGGTACTGTGTGATATTTAACAATTATGATTTTAGCGAAGCACGGAAGGCTGTGCCCAAACTTCACAGCATCAAGGATAGAAATGGAACAGACTTGGATGAAGGTATAGTAGAAACAAAAAGAGGAGTGAAATATTTCTAATACTTTTGTTTTTATCAGAAAAGGAGAGCAAAAGCTGTACCAACAAGGCTACATGTTTTTTAAAAAAATGGATCTAACCATATTTCCCTGTAGAATATATTTGTCAGTTCTGTTTTTATTTTATAATTTAATTTTTAAAATCAAAGCAATGTATATATAAACATAAAATATCAAATCTTACTAAAAGGCTTATACTGAAAAGCAGCAATAAGCTTTGCTTTTTAATTCAACTAAATGAATAGTGCTTCTGTAGAATGTATTAGATATTCGAATGTGTGAAAACATTGTCTTGGTACCAAGACCACTTATAGAACTTGCATTTACGAAAGAGTACAGCAGAAAGTGTTGAGTCCTCCATAGAAAAAGCACTTTCAAATGTTAAACTAGATAAATTCTTTTGTTCAGCCTATTTCAGCTAACATTGAGAACAGACAAGTTAAATGAAAAAAATAATTTGCATGAGGACTAAGAAATGGCTATGACTAAAAATAGTAATAGAAATAATCCAACCCAACCTATTGTGATATCAAGAATTTTGATTTGATCAAATAATTTTTAAAATGGGTTTTTGCAGGTCATAAAGCATAACATAACAACACAACATAATGACTTATTTTTTAAATTGAATAAAGTTTAGAAAATTAAGGTAGGCTGATTTGTTTATTCAAGCAAATTTATTTTACAATTTAAAAAAGCTACAGAGCTTTTAAATCCACTGACTACATCATTCATCATCATCTGTCTGGGTCCTGAAGAAAAGGTTTTAGACCTATGATTTCCATACATTTACTGTTAAAACTTAAAAATATATATATTTGATTGTCTTTCTGGCCTTTTGGTCAAAGGGTACAAAGTTACAGTTGAATGAATAAGTCTAGAGATCTAATATACACCATGATGACTGTAGTTAATGATACTGTGGTGAACACTGGAATATGTAGGAGTATACCTGGAGTCAAGCTAATAATCGTTTCACTATGTATATCATTATGTTGTATGCCTTAAATATATGCAATTTTTTTGTTTTTTAAAAAAGGAATCAGACAGGCAGCCAGAAAATGTTGAAAGAGTTTGACTAGATCTGTGAAAGTGTTTTGGGGAAAAATATGTTAAGCATATTGAAAACAAAGCAATAAAAATAATGCAATTACTAATGCCAGGAAAGACAAAAAGTTTAATAAGGAAGTATAATTTAAAAATATTGTGTTTACATAAAAGTAATAATACAAACATTACTGTCGGCTCAACTAAAAGTTGTAAATAATTGTGTAAGAACACCATCATCTCATCACATAATAGGAACTCAATACAAAAGTCTAAAATTTATCAATGAATAAATAGTGATGCACCCAGATTTATTACAAAATGGAGGCTAATACTAAAAAAGAAAGTAGTTAAAAGTTGAAAGTGGTTGGCTTCATGGAACATTACTGGGTAATAGATAGGCGTAGAGAGGGGATAATTTTTTTTTGTAATATGTCTTTAAGTTTTACTTGACCCTTAAAACATTACTTGACCTAAAAATCGTGTTGTATTTTGACAATTTTGAGAGGGTTCAGGATAAAATAACTATGGATCTTTTATGTGAAAAAATTTTTGATTTTTCTTTTCTGATTATGTAAGTAATACAATTTTTTAGATTGGTTTGGTAGTAAGCCTAAATAATAGCTTACCCATCTTGTAGACTAGTTGAGATAAGACAACAGGCCAACAGTAGTACTCTCCTTTTTTAAAAAATTTGCCTCAAGACTGGGAAATGTTTTCAGCAGTAAATATTAAAAATCTATGGAATCAAGTCAGCAGTGTTGAAGATCTTGTTTTTAAGGTCGGGTTCAAATGCTTATTCGATCAATGTTCTCTTTAGCTCTGGGCTATAGTCTGGGAATTACTGTGGTGTAATTTGGCTTTTTTATTTCACTTTTCAGAGGCTTTGAGCAATACCTTTAAAGAACTTCATTTTAAGATAAATCCTTTCAAAAACTGCACAGCAAAGGAAATCTGTGATAATCTGAAATCCTATCAAAGCAAAGACCACAATAACATGGACTGCTTCATCTGCTGCATCCTCTCCCATGGAGACAAGGGCATCATTTATGGCTGTGATGGGCAGGAAGTCCCCATCTATGAGCTGACCTCTTACTTCACTGGTTCAAATTGCCCTTCCCTTGTAGGCAAACCCAAAATCTTTTTTATTCAGGCTTGTCAAGGGGATAACTACCAGAGAGGTATAGCTGTTGAGACTGATTCAGAAGAGTACGAAAGCTATTTAGAAATGGATTCATCATTTCAGAAGAAATATATCCCTGATGAGGCTGACTTTCTGCTAGGAATGGCCACTGTGAACAACTGTGTTTCCTACCGGAACCCCATGGAGGGGACCTGGTATATTCAGTCACTCTGTCAGAGCCTGAGAGAAAAATGTCCTAGGTAAGTTTTGCCTACCCAGCCCCCTTATTCATCAATAAATGTCCAGCTGTGGATCATACAGCTGTACTTCCCACGTCAGTTGCAAAGTGGGATAGAGAGCAAGTGTTAACATCTTTAGCTCAGAGATAGAATTGAGATACTGAAGAGCTTCTTTTTTGGCACCTCAAAGACAATCAGGGTAGCATACGTTAGAAAGAATAGTAAAATCGTGTAGTCCAGCTCTGCATTTAAGCAGAAACATGACTGTACCAACTCCACTAGAAAACTTCTGAAAGGTCTTCTAGAAAGGCAGTAACCCATTCCAATGTTTAACATTCTTCAACTCTGTCAAATGTTCTATAATAGCCAAACAACCTCAAAACTGCTTGGTGTATTTTGGGAAAGAAGTAGCAGAGAGTAAAAACCCTTTACAGTTTTACTAATTTGGCCTGATTTGAAGCCAAATTTTGATTTCTACAAAATGTAGAAAACATTCTTCCCTCATTTAAATATCCTATGCTTACTTTATTTAAATAATGGTTTTGTATGTCGCAGTTCACCCAAATGCACACACAACTGACAGATGGATAGCAAGGAATCTTCTGTAGGTTTCTTCTAGTTCTGTATCTCATTATGTTTTAAGTGCATGAAGAATGAGAATTTTCCATGGCAGATAAAGGAGTGGACTATAACATCAGCACTATGTTTTCATTTTGTAATTCAGACCATGAACTCTGGAAGGTTGTGGGGGCTATCTGCAGAGGTGAATGAACAGGTTGCCCACTTAAACTGATTAGAGAGGTTGGTGAGAAAGGTGTGAAGTGGTTGCAGGAGATATCCAATTTCCACTTGCCTAAAGTTTGATTGCAGCATAGATGATGCCAAAGACCAATGTCAATTTCAGGTAGAGGGTGTTAGGGGGTCATTGAGGTGATTATGGAGGCAAGTGACAGAGTACTTGGAGCAGAGTGAGGTACAAACAGCTTGGGAGGTAAAGAAACCAAATCTGATGTTAACACCTGTGGTTTCTGATGTCCCGAGTAAACCAAAGATATTAAGCCCTGAGACAACTCCTTTACCAGGAAAGCTGTGGTAGGTCTTGGTTTAGCAACCTATTATTTCAAATGCCTGATGTTTTGAGAGAAATAACTATCCTAAGCTCAGCAGATGAAAGGGTTTACCAGTCATTTTTCCTTCACAGCTGGTTACATTGTTATGTTATGTTTTTCAGGGGTGAAGATATTCTTACCATCCTCACTGAGGTGAACTTTGAAGTGAGCAGAAAGGATGACAAGAAAAATATGGGGAAGCAGATGCCCCAGCCTACTTTTACTTTGAGAAAAAAACTCTTTTTCCCTCTGAATTGATGTATAACACTATGCTTAATTTAATATTAGTAAAATGCTGCTATTCTCCACTCCCCCCCCACCCCCACAACCTCCGTTTTTTTTTGGATGGCAGGAAGGGAAGAGAATGAGAACATAGCTATTATTGCAAAGCCAGACACTTAAGCCTGATTTGCATAAAAATTAGATTGTTTTGGTTCCCATGATTTTAATTGTATTTTTAATTTGATAAAAAAAGTTTTTAAAAATATAGCAGATAAACAAGTATAGTAAGTTTAAAAAAAAGTAACATCATAGTTTCAAAAACAATGACAGAATGTTCTTCACACAGCTCACATCTGCTTTCAATCTATTATCATTTAATTCCCTTCAAATTGTTAAGAATTTACTTTTGTTGTATAGATAATATCTCCTTTCCAAGCCATCCTCTACACTACTTTATAAATTTTTACTCTTTTTCATTCCTTAGTTTGTCTACAGATTAAATTGACATAAGCTAAATTAACAGGAGGAAAAACTATTTAATTTTCATACATACAGGAGTTCATAGAAATATGAGACTCAAAGAAATGACCAAAGCAGGCAGATGTTATACCTTTTAGAAAAAAGATAAATTTGTGAAGAATTAACAAGACAAAAAAGTTTGGGCTTGGGATAGTAAATTAGTAAAAAAATAACAAGATTTGTTTATATTGCTTTTTCAGCCCCGAATTCCTTATCTTTGGTGATAAGGATGGCTTCTACCCTCTTGGTACAGAGAGGTCACCTTTCACGTGGGAGGTTTATTTCCTATTTTCGGGAAGAATAAAAGAGGGTCACAGTGCCTTTCTTGTACTGGCTATTCTCAACTCCCTCTAGTTCAAAAAATCAGTATACCTTGATCAGGACCCCATTACAAATTTCTTTAAAATACAAAATGGAAAACATTATTTCTTACAATAAAAGCTTTTCAAAATTCAAAGTGTTTTATAAACTCTTTTTAATCTGTTTTCAAACTCCCTTCTCAGGCTCTTATCCTGTAATACATATATGCTTCTGCAGCAAGATATACATATGTTTGATTTGCTTTTTTGCTAATGTGGCTGTTTTCCTTTTATGCATTTTCATGTTAATCTACATATGTATTCACTTCATTTTAAATATTTACAAGTCATATCATTTTAAAGCTGTTTTTAAAAAAATTTTAAAAACTATTTTAATAAAATGGAATTTTATTTTACTGTTCCTTGGAGATTGTTTTGTTTGATTTTTTTTGGGGGGGGGTTCCAATGGCATCTCACAGGTGGAAAATGTTTATATCACAATATGTTTTACTTGAGCCTCCCAATGAACAAAATATTATTGTTTATATTTAAAATTCAGAATACTGTCTTCTGAAAAATCAGGATATTTGACCACATTGACTCCATGCTCCTGTATAGCCACAATGGAATGAGTCCTCCTAACCCTTACCCCTTACCCTCAGTCCCCTATACCACCCTGTCCAATCCCCTCCACTGAAGCTGCGGTCAATTACCATTTATCACTGTGCTTGTGGGATTGTTTTTCTTTATGTCCAGCCCTCTTCACTTATTTATGTTTCTTGCCCTGTGGGCATTTGTATTCTGGCAATGGTGTTGAGAAGGTGGCAAGAATCCTCAGAAACTCTTCCCAAATCATAGGTTAAGGACTGTGACTGAGAAGTAGGAAAGTGGAGACTCATGTAAGAAAGAAAGGTTTTTGGATCAAATTAATAAATTATCTTTCTTCCTAGCTAAACGCCCAAGGGGGACAAAAGGTACATCCCAAAATATAGTCAACGTTTGATAAGTTTTTCAGATCAGTGTCTTCATAATGAAATATCAAAAGGTGGAAGAGAAAATAGTACGAAGCCCAGAGAAAGCTCAGGTCCAGGTAGAGAGAATATCACTTTTCAGTAAAGAGTCTTGAAAATCTATTCAAACATTCCTAGCCACTTGGAAGAAAGCAAATTGTGAAAAGACAAAAGTAAAATCAAGGCAACCCAAGAACCAAACTTATCGTATGCGTTTCTCAAGAAAACATCATGGGAGCTCTCTAGGATTATAGAGATGGCAGAGAACAACTTTTTTGCTCATAATTCTTGTCTTTTGTTGCTACTATCTTCTAAAGTGTTAGAATTATCCTCATAAATAGTAATAGAGGTTGATCTTCCAGATCGTTCTTCATAAATTTCTTCATTTTTGGCAATTATCTTTTGTCTATAAAGAAAGAGAAGATATATCACTATAGACTCAAAGGGTAGAAAGGTGTGTAGGATATCTGGGGAAAGAGAAATGTGGTTTTATTACTTTATTGAGGGCAGTCTTACTCATTACTTGCAATGGTTTTGAATTTAGTGAGATACAATATTTGGGTAACCAAATGCCCATATGAGAAATTTTCTAATAAATCAATACTATGAATAACTTACTTTTATTAAAGTATTGACTAAAGTTTATTTCAATGATTTAAGGTGCATCTTTAGGTAGTAGTATAATTTTTGACCCGAAGTTGATTTCCTTAGGAACCAAATGCAGCCGCATCTAAAGGAAAACCACTAACACCTAAATCTCTAAATTCTCAGGGGAGATAGATTTAAAAATAATCCTTAGTCACAAAACTGAATAAATCTCATGTGTCCTTTTGTATAAAACTAAGATGTAGGTGAGGGAAAGGAATCTAAACACATTCCCAGCACCATTTCAAATGAGCTGTCTGACTTGAGAAGGTAAATTCTGTAGCCAGACTCAGAGTGAATATCTCCTTCCTGAATGTGTATGTGCCATAACTTCATTAGGGAATACATGGGTTCATTTTTGCCTACTCCTCACCCCAAATCTCTCCCCTTTCCTAAAGATAACTCAGCCATGCTTCTGTGGGCAGTAATCATTCATACCTCAGATGAATATTTTCTTCTGTCAGGAGCTGTATGGTGTATTTAAACTTCTCTTCAGATTCAGCAATCTTGGTCTGGAGCATTTTCTCCAGATTTCCCACCATAGTTTTCTGAAAGACACGTAAATTTGAATAGCTATCTTTCTCAAACCAGAAATTATATGACCGAGCTACACAGAGACCTGGGGTTTCCCCCCCCCCCCAACTCCAATCTCCACTCCAGCCAGGACTCACCTCTCTCTGGAGTTCCATCTGGGTTTGGTAGAGGGTTGTGTTAAGTGATTCTAGGATAACAGCTTGTGCATGCAACTCTTCCTCTATGACCTGTGTAAGGAGATATTGTTTTGGGACATGATAACTATGTCTACCCGTTTATTCTCTTTTTCAGGGTACCTGGACTGGAATGTTTAGCATCAACTTTAGCTATTCCTTCTCCTGCACTATTCAGTCACTGTGTCCTATTAATTCTCCCTCTCTTCTGTGTCTTGCCCATCTATACTCATCTCTGTAGCCTCACTGTCACTGCCTCAGACCCAGTCCTCACCAGAACTCACACAGGTTGTCGCAACAACTACCAATCATTATTCATTAAAAAAGTATTTGTTAAATATCTACTCTGGATTCCAACAATCTGACACTCTGGAAAAGGTAAAACTATAGAGATGGTAAAAAGATCAGTGGTTGCCAGGGGTTGGGAGGGGAAGTGAGGAGTGTATAGGTGGAGAACAGGATTTTTAGAGCAGAGGCGCTATTCTGTATGATATTGCAATAGTGAATATGTAGCAGGATGCATTTGACAAAATCTATAGAATGTACAACACAAAGAGTGAACCCTAGTATAAACTATGGACTTTAGTTTAAAATGATATGTCGACTCTAAAAAATGTACCACACTAATATAAGATGTTAATAATAGAGGAAATTGGGGGGGGGGGCGGGGGTAGGGGGAGTATATGGGAAATCTCTGTACTTTCTGCTTAATTTTTTCATGAACCTAACACTGCTCTAAAAAATAGTCTGTTAATTAGAAAGAAAACCTCCTACTATATTAGGCATCAAGAATATTATAATGAAAAAGACACATATTTTCTATTCTTATGGGGATGAATTTTAATTAAGGAGATGTCAATAATTAATAGTAATAATAATAATAATAAATAATAATAATAATAAATCAAAAACCAAAGATGCAGGTGGAGGATGCAGTCTAAGTATAGGGAAGGGATAAGTGTGAAATCTACTTTAGATGCATGCTGGAAAGACTATGAAAATGAACCAGATGGGTCTCTGCTTTCAAGCATCAGCCTCATTTAACTCCTACACATCCTCAGAGCTCTTCCCATGTAATGAGCGTTCTCCCACGATGTATAACTACAGAGGTACCATGACTTACTGCAACTGCATTGCACAAAGCACTGTATCAGGTCATTTTGCATTTATTTGTTTAGTTATTCATTCAAAAAATCCATCGCTCTTTACCAAAATGTCCGTGATGTGCTAGGCACTGTTCTAGAAATGGGATTAGTGGTAAAAAACAAAACAAAACAAAAAAACAAAACAAAAAACAAACAAAAAAAACTGACAAAAATCCCTGCCTTCATTGAGTTTATCAGTTTAGATGATTATAAGTCTTTGTAGAAAAATAAAATAGGGAAAAAGAAGTGTCAGACAGGTTCTCGAGCCTTTAAATAGAGTGGTCCCTGAGAAGGTAGCATTTGAGCGAAGACTGGGAGGAGGTAGGGAAGTTAGCCATGCGGTTATTTGGCAAAGAGCTTTCGAGGAAGAGAAAAAATCAAGTGCAAAGACCCCAAAGTGGGAGCATCCTAGCCTGTTAAAGAAATAACAAGACATCCAATGTCCCTGGAGTAGCATGATGGAGGGAGAGAAATGGAAGGAGATGAGGTTTTGGGGAAAGGACCAGTAGCATGGAGTAGGTAGAACAATCCTCAGGGCCAACACAGGACTGGGACTAGTTTATATTCCCACCAGCCAGAGTAGAAAAACCCTTCTAATGCACATGATATTGAGGTAGATTACGGAAAAGGGTGTCATCTCAATAATGGGGGAAAATTAGCCCTAGACGAAAGACTGCTGCCTATCAAAGCTCAAAAGCAAGGCTCAAAAAGCCCAAACTATTTCCAAATAACTTAATTGAATCCCAAAACAAAACTGAAAAATATTTAAAGGGAACAAAAATATTTGGCACCCAACAAAGGTATGGCTGGCACCCAATTAAAAAATTACCAGGTATGCAAAGAAGGAATAAAATATGAGTATAAATGAGGAGCAAAATCAATTAATAGAAATAGACTCAGAAATGACACAAATGATGAAATTAGTAGACAAACTCATTATAGCAGTTATAATAATACACTGGATCTACCTTGCTCCAAAATCCATTCCCTTACTTTGTAGGACATTACAGTCTGTTTGCTCAACAATTCTGAAGCTTTGCCTGGGCTCTAAGATATCATTCCATGTTTTCACAATGGCTAATCATTACCCACACATGTCCATTCTAGATCCAAATTAAACTCTCAGTGAAAGAAGAACCACAAGGCACTTTGTGGGCCTGAACAGTTTTCTTTGCGGTATCTCCCACGTGGAGTCCCAGAAGAAAAGTTCATTGAGAAGGCTGTAGGGTGTGGTATACTCAGAGTTTTAAGGAGAGGCTTGGAGTCAGAGTTCCCAGGGGGGCAATATTGTATTTTTCAGATATTAAAAGGAAGAATTTGGCATTTTATTATTCAAGACTCTTATTGTTTGAGTCTTACTAGAAATGGAAAGCATCTAACATTGAAGATCGCACAGTATATTGCTCATATATTTGTTTAAATCTGGCTATAAAAAGATAACAATGGCTTCATTTTACAGATAGTTCTAAAATCCTTTTTGACTTATTACTGAGCAGTAAGTCTTCCATTTTTTACTGGTTTTGAGAAAATTATCACAGATTCCATTTTATTAAGAGTATATAATTTTGCTGATGTATTTGTAACATGCTAATGCCACAGGAAAATGAAAAAGCTTACCTCTTTGGCCTTTTTTAGCTCCTCTAATTGCAAGGTGTCCTTTTCATGTTGTTTTAAGAGCTCCTAAAAAAATTTTATTTGGAAAAGGTAAGCACTGGGGTTCTGGCAAAAAAAAAAAAAAAAAAAAAAAACCCAAAAAACAAAAAAACAAATCAAAACAAACCTAAGAAAGCCAGAATAGGATTCAGAAATATAATATTTACCAAAATTTAGATATTGATTTCATGAAGCACATTAAAAATAAATGATTTAACATGCTAAAATTAAATAATGAAAATCTCACTCATGTTCAACCTTAGCATACTGACAAATATTAAAAGAAATTATATTCACATCAAAGGCATTTCTTGTTAGAAACAGATTTAATAATATTAAATATCTAATTCTCCAGTGATAGAATTTGTATTTAGTGCAATTCCAGTCAAAATACCATCAGGATTTCTTGACAAGATAATTCTAAAATTTATATAAAAATAGAAAGGATATAGAAGAGCCAAAGTAATCTTAAAAAACAAGAGCAAAGTTAGATTTTTATTCCATGATTTCAAGGCACAGTAATTAAGAAAATGTGTTGTCCTAAGTATAGACAAATAGTTGAACAGAACAGAGTGGTGAGTCTACCCACCACCCTTCCCCAAATACAACAAAGACACCAAGACAATTCTATGGAGGGAAAAAAAGTTTTTTTAAACAAATCATTCTGTAACAGCTGGATATCCATATGTAAAAAAAGACCTATGATCTCTACTTTACTCATATACAAAAATCAATCAAAATGGGTTATAGAATTACGAAAGCTGAAATTACAAAGCTTTTTAAAATTAAAATATCTTCATGTCCTTGGATTAGGCAACACTTTCATAGAGAAGACGCGAAAAGCGGTAACCATAAAAGGAAAAAATTGATAGTTTGACATTCATCAAAATTAAAAACTTCTGCACCTCGAAAGATATTATGAACAAAATGAAAAGGTAAACCACAGGAGCCAGAATTTGGAACACATGTATCTGACAAAGAACTTGTATCTGTACCTGTACACATAGTATAAAAAGTACTCCTACATATCGATAATAAAAAGATAAACAACCCAAGGCTTTTTTTGAATGGCAAGAGATTTGAACGGACACTTCACAAAAGAAGACATATATATTGTCTAATAAGCATATGAAAAATTACCTAACATAATTAGTCAGCAAGGAAGCTACAACCATAATGAAATACCATTTCATACCCATTGGAATGGTCAAAGTTAAAAGACTGGCAATATTAACTGTTGTCAATGATATGGAGCAACTGGAATTCTCATATAAGATGCAAGAGGAAAATGGTACAACCGCTGTGGAAAATAGCTTAGTAATTTCTTATAAAGTTAAACCTATACCTACCCTAGATCCCAATAATAGTATTTCTAGGTATATACCCAAGAGAAATGAAAACATATGTCCACAACACTACTCGTACAGGCTGTTTTATAGAAGCTTTATTCATAAAAGCCCCCAAAATGGAAACAACCCAAATCTCCAAAACAGGAAAATGATAAACACATTTTTGTGGTATTCCTACAAAGGAATGCAGCTGAGCAATAAGAAGGAAGAAATTACTGATATCAACAACAAACGGATAAGTTTCATAGACATTATGTCGAGGGAAAAGAAGCCATTCGTAAAAGAGCATACGCTATATAATTCCATTTATATGAAGTTTAAAAATAAAACTAATTTATGGTAGTAGGGTTCAAAAGAATGGTTGTCTTGGGGCAAGTTTTGAAGGAGATGGAGCTTAACTGGAAAGGAGCACAAGAGTGCTTTCTTGGTTGATGAAATGTTCCAGATCTTGATTTGGGTGTTGGTTACATGGATTTATACGTTTGTCAAAATTCATCAAAGTACATTTAATATCTGTGCATTTTTATAATTATAAATTACATGAGGGAGAGAGAGAGAGAACCCATTTATAGATTTATAGTCAGTTTACTAGAAGAGAAAGGGATGCGTGCAGATAATCACATTTCTCTTACTAGAGAAACTGCTACTCCTTATTCAGACGTCTGAGCAATCTAGGCCCCAGAAGCTCTAGACATACTGCAGAGTATGCCCCATCTCTGCATTATTGCTTTGTTCAGTAGTATAGTGAATGCCATAAATGGGATTTTATTGGTGAAAATAGTAGCTTTCAATTAACATGATGATTAGAAAAAGGCTCTTAAAAACAGAATATTCAAGATGCCTAAAATATTCGAGTCACTTTCTACTTTGCATGAAATGGATGCAAGAATCTAACAAAACTTACAGCTTGTGCCTGGATGGGGTCTAAGACTTGATCCCCAAATGGTCCTGTGTCCTCCTTGGGAGGATCTCTGGTTGCCAGATACTGACTACAGTGGTTACAGAAGCCATTGCATATACCTCCGAATCTTGTATGCACTCAAAAGCTCAGAGAACTGGTAGTATTACTGCTTGGACCTGCAGGCTAATGCATGTTTGTTTAGTAAATGTCCACATGTTTGGTAGAATTTGGTCTGAGACCTGCTTTCATCATAACCTGGTATCAGTGTCAAGGTCGTGGAGGAGTAACTAACGAGTAGCTAACCCTCACCACCTCTAACTTTTGGGTAACTACTCTTATTTACAAAGAGTTGTACATCACCAAACTGTTTAGTTTAATTTGCAACAATACACTTTCTCTTCAGTTATAGTCAAGGATAAGAAGGACATTCAGAGACTGGGATTTTGGCAAAATAAGGAATTTCAGCTTCTGTATGTGCTTTGCATTCTATTGTTTCCTGTTAATTACAATTTTCATTCCAATAGCCCTGTGGTAAGACTCTCAAATAAAAGACAGAAAGATCATGAGACTACTTGCACATATTTCCAGGGGAAACTGGGAAAGGGAGCTATGCCCGAAAGACAAAAGCTCATCTAATGACAGAGGCACTAGATGTGCTTTGGGCTGAGTTACCTCTTTCTCTCGATGAAGTTCTCAAAGATAGCACTGTAGGAGTCATTTATTTTCTTCTTCTTCTTCTGATTCTAACTCAAATTTCTTTGTCATTTTATGTTCTGTGAAGGTGCGAGAAAAATCACATATCTGTGTGAATGGGGGAGAAACCGATGTCGAGAGAAAAATAGATTATCTGAAGATAACAGAAAGTCCAGACTGGGTCAGACTCAAGGTCCTTTCAGCCTGGTGTTCAGCATCTGACACGCACCTGGAGATGCTTGAGAGTGAGGTCAACATGGTGGTGGCTCGTGATCACATCAGCCCTATGGGACTTACCTCTAATGTCTTTGGTTCTTTTTGTGTACTTTATTTTGGATCTCCTGCTTATGGTTTTGTTTATGCCCTCTGCTGAAGTAACTGTTATGGGTGGACAATTTTCCAGTAAGCCAGCATTAAAGATTTACTTCTGATTCTGTTAACCAGGGTGTGGTAATCTGATCATGGATGTGCTGGTGGCTTTATAAACTGCCTCTTCTGGGAGCTCGAGGCTAATCTCCTCTAACCCTGTGTGGTGGAGAGTCAGTCTCTGGCTGGCTAATAAAGGCTCATAATTAATCTCAATTGGCTCTGTGGGTCTTCAATTTGATTGCACCACAACAGTAACCACTATGCTTTCTTGAATATCTTGTCTAAAAATATAGCTCTTGACTAATGTGACTTTTCCAGCAATAAAATTTATTCTGTATTTAGCCCTGGGGTAGAGGAAGGCTTAAATGATTTGGGGGGCTGGGGGCAGGGGAAACCATACTAAGCAGGAGGAAGGAGGTGTGTGGGACTAACCCGAATTTCTTCAGCATTGTGGTGCTGGGGATGGATAAGAAAGCCACTCCTGGGCTCACAGAGTCTAGACTCTGAGCAGCTAAATCCCGGTATCCCAAAGCCTGGGCTAAGCTAGAGCAGGATTCTAGGTAAAGCCTCAAATAGGAGCAGCACCACATTCCATTCCCTGGCCTTCCCTCCAGGGTCTTCATGCTACCTTCCAGCAGGCCAGTGTCCCCACCAGGTGGGAATGGCCTCAGGGATTAACTTTCCCTCAAATAGCTACATTTAAACAAGTCATTTGTTAAAATCCATGAATTCTGAGATGAATGGAGTTGGGAAAGGATGTGGAACAGGTTTGCAGAGGCTCCACACTTACTTTAACTAGCTTTCTAGATCAGGGAGCGGAGTTTCCACACATTTCTCTTTCCTTTTTCCATTTATGAAGATAACACAACTACATTCCTATAGACATCCCCCAAGCTTGTTCCAGCCCATGATGGCCAGCCTTGGAACCAGTGCATGTTGGAAGGTTCAGGCTTAGAAGCTCAGGTTCATAAAAGACTCTCTTCTTATTGTCAAAAAGACTGTATTCTTATTGTCATGTTCTTGCCAACTCCAGGTGCCTTCCATCCAGGCACCAGCCACACGGCTCATCACCCTTAGTAAATCCAAAGCTGCCTTCCCTGAGATGAGACCAAGCTTAACGGCAGTCCTTTGGTGTCCCTGTCATCAAGAAGTCAGAAGTTTCTGCACTCACTTTGCTGTAGCAAGATCTTTTCTCGCTCCAGCTGCTCATCCTTTTCCCATTCTGCCTTCTTCCTTGACCACTTATCTTCCATTTCATCACAAATGCTGTCCTGTGAAGGCACAAAAGCACCATGAAGAGAAGGGTCTGGGAGTAGGCTGTTCACTGGCCTGAAGCACAGCGCTGGGCGCTTGCTTTGCAGTTCCCTCACCTGAGACCCTTGCTGAGGGGCTTCTATTTGGATGTAAATTCCAGCTCAGCCCCCTAGAGGGGCTGCAGAACCCTAAAAGCCAGACTTGACACAGTTTGCCCATGGGAACTGGGACTTCTTTAAAGACAAGTAGGGGTCACATGCCAGCTCCCTCCGAATCATGACTCACTTATCAATAGCATACAAAGAAACAAGGGACTATGGCCATGCTACCCTGAGCAAGCGCGATCCTGTCTGAGCTTGGAAGCTAAGCAGGGTTGGGCCTGGTTAGTACTTGGATGGGAGACCACCTAAGAAGACCAGGTGCTGTAGGCATAAAAAATAAGAGATTGTAAAATGGCAAGGTCCTTATAATCTGTGAGGTGAACCAAGGGTTGCCACACACACACACACACAGGAAATGCTTAGTAATTTGAACACTTAGAAAATCATAGGATGTTTTCCAGAGCATATCCATTTCCCTTAAAAAATGTAACTTCCTTTGTGGTTGAGGTTAAATAAGCCTAATTGGATGCCAGCCCTTGATGGTTGGCTCAGACTTCATGAGGGTGGGGCCACAGGAGGGAGAAGGCCCAGGACCCGGATGATGCCAGAAGGTCTCAGAACCCTTACTCCCTTCCTTGTCAGGTTACCAGCAGAATTCACAGTTGGCCTGGGCCTCAGAGCTCGTTTGCAATCGTTTTTGGCTGTTTAAATAGAGGTTCTCTTTCATCGGTTTCATGACGAGTGGGCGGCTCGGTTTCCACAGAGGTCAAACTCTCTGGAGAGGCCCAGACAGAAGCAAATACAATGCGTACACAAGAAATTGGGGCAGCTTACCTGCTCATCAACCTGACACTTCTCTCAGGCTCTGCTCTATGATGTTTTTCCTGATTGGATCAAGATACATCTTAAAAAATGAATTTTGGGTACAAGCTCAAAACGGAAATTGAAAATGGTCAATCGAGTTTCAGAGGCAACGCCGATGCTTTGACAGAGTGATCAATTATCCTTGTTTGCCTCGGACCGAGTTGAGCTGTTCCCTGGGATTTCAGACTTTCATGGCTAAAATCCAAAAGTCCTGGGCGAACGGGATGAGTTGGCCCCCAGAGGATGCTGCCTCGGCCCTTCCCTGGCTGCTCCGCATCTCCCACTCTCTCAGTCCCTCAGTAAGAAATCCTGCCTTAACTATAGGTGCCCGGGTCTCCATCACATTAGCTGATTAAGTGCATGGGGTGTGTTCTGAGGCAGCTAGAGCACTCCCGTGTTCTGCTTGTGGGCGTGGCACAGAGTGATACAGCCTTTCTGGATGGCCATTTGGCCAAATATATCAAAAGCTTTTGCAATCGTTATTCCTTTTGACTCAGCGCTGTACTAGATCAAAGATGTACAAAGTACAGACATTAACAGCAGCTGCCTCCCGTGGTGATAGTTCTTTTTTTTTTTTCTTTTTTTTTTTTAAAAAGAGCAGGTGTTACTTTTGTAATGACGAACATTTTTCAGTTGGTTTCTCTAGGGTCTTGGTGACTGACTTGTCACTCATGAAAGCCACCACAGTCTGCAGGTTCACTCTTTTCCCTGGATTCAGTTAGTGCCACTTGAGTCCAAAAACACTGGGAATTTCAGGAAATTATTTGCTGGGCCAGAGCTCTAGATTCATCCCAGCATCATTAGCTGGGAATGAGCCCTGCTTCTCTTAGCGTCATAATCCGTCAAGGGGCTCTGAGTCTCACCTGATACATATAAAACATAGTCTTCAGATACTTATATTCCTTTTCCATCTCCTCTGGACAAAACGGGGGGGAAAAAAACAGGGTCAACATTACATCATTGCTCTGAAATGCACATTTTCAAATCCAAATGTGAGCTGTCCTGCATACCTTCCCCACCTCAAACTCAAACTTCACTCCCTAGGTGGTGAAACCATGGCATGCCTCAGAAATCATTCTGGAAGCTTATTAGAAACCCAGATGCCTGACCTACCCTAAAACTACTGTATCAAGCTCTCATAGGAGAAGCCCAATATCCATCAATAACATGCTTCCCCACTGAGTCTAATGCACATGAAATCTGAGAACTAATCCCCAGGGTAAATCTGCATCTTTGGAAGAAGAGGAGCAAAACCTTGTAGCATGCACCTACCTCTCTATTTTTTAAATAACATTGATTTTGAAAACAATATGCGTTCTCTTTTAAAACCTGGGAAATCAGCAAGGTATAAATATCATCTTTAAAAAAAGTGCAAGGCAAAAGAAAATGAGGTTATAGAATTTCTCCTTCTCTCTGTGGATCTTAGTCTATAAACTCAGAATTCTGAAGAAGACACACTTTGCTTTTCTCAAAGGCAGCATAAATAATGAGATAAATGGCCAACACAACCCTTATGGATTATAAGGCCACACAAATCATAGTATGTCAGAATTTAACGAAACACCATCATTTTGCAGGTGAGGAAACTTGCTGAATTAGAATAGTATTAAATTTGTAGAACTTCAAAATACACTTTAAAAAATGATTTTACATTCTTATCATTCTGATAACGGGAAGTATTATTGTGCTCAATTCCCAGATAGGGAAACTGAGACTCCAGATTAAGGGACTTGCTCAGATCCCAAAGCTTGGTCACAGGACCTTCCGTCTTCTGGATGTAGGAAGGATGTCAGAAGACATGGCTTCCACCTTTTCAGTTTCTTTTTCAATCCTCCCTCTCCTTGAGCTTTAGGAGGGCACCTTTAAGGTCTAGTCAGAGACCAGCTATGGCCATGAGAGTCCCTCAGTCCTAGACCTGCAAGGGCAGCCTCCACCCTCTTCACCATAGTCATCTTTCCAGGTTCTGAACGTACCTAGTTTTTCCTGAGAGGCCAACTTCTCTGCCTCTAAGACTGCTTTGTAATTGTTCTTCAACTCAGTGAGCTCTGCTGCATGAGCCTCTTTGAGCTCCCTGTGGGATCCCCAGAGAAGGCCACAATTATCAGTGAAAACAAGTCCAGAGTTGAGCTGTTACATTCACTTGAATTTCCTGTTCTCCCTCACACAGGAAGCCAGTGGGAAGGCTGTGGGGCCCTCACTTCCTGATGCATTTTCCTGACATCTATCCCAAGAAGGGGAAAAGGACTCCTGTTTCTCCAACCACTATTTTGAATGGAGCCAGTAGGTACCATGGACACCCCCTAATAGCACAGTCTTTGTTTGTGATTCTCTTGGGAAACTGTGGGCTGCATTAGCTCCCAAGATAATTTTAGAGCCCAAAGTCTCTCCAGCCTCCATTCCAGTGTTCAAGATGAGTATTAAAATGAACGGCTTTATGAGCTGTCAAGCCAAGACAAGACAGGGAGGAACCTTAAATGCATATTGGTAAGTGAACAAAGCCAGTCTGAAAAGGCTACGGACTGTGTGATCCCAACTACATGGCATTCTGGAAGAGGCAAAACTATGGAGATGGTCAAAAGATTAGCGGTTGCCAGGGGTTAGGGGGGAGAGTGGGGTCAATAGGCAGATCACAGAGGATTTTCAAGGCAGCAAAACTATTCTGCATGACGCTATAATGGTGGGTACATGTCATTACACATTTGTCAAAGCCCAAAGAATGTATTTTGACAGCACCAAGAGTGAGCCCTAATGTAAACTATGGACTCTGGGTGATAACAATGTGTCAGTGCAGGTTCATCGATTGTAGGAAATGCACCGTGTTGCTGTGGATGTCAATAATGGCAGAGTTTGTGCGAGTGTGAGGTAAGGGGGTGTATGGGAATTCTCTGAACTTGACGCTCTGTTGTTTACTACTAAAACTGTTCTACAAAAAATAAAGTCTATTATAAAATAAACAAGTTGATTGATTGATTGATTACTTAATTAAGTAATTAAAAAATCTAGTCTATGACCCAATTAGGAGGACCTCTGCACCTGGGCTTATAAGGCTACTTCTGGTGCCCAGCAGGTAGCATGGAAGGGATTTTGGGGGTTCCCTCATCCACACAGATGACACACCTTCTTTCACTTTCCCTTGGTTCTCTCTGTGGTTCTGGCTCCGCCCTTCTCGTAGCTTCTTCTCATTTTGCCCGGGCCCTGACCTAGCAGCCAGGGGAAGTGGAGAAGAGAGCAGAAGTGGCAGAGGAGGAGCAGGCTGGGCTGAGGATGACTGTGGCCTACCACAGAAATCTCACGGAGAACGAAAAAACGGCTTTTCTCAGTAATCCACAAAAGGGGAGGTTATAAGGGAAATGCAATAACTGGATGAAGAAGTGCAAAACCAGGGAAAACCTTCTTTGTGCTATATTTTAATGACCCCAATCAAACCATCCTGCTCTCCAAAGACATGTGTTTCATCTCCCTCATCCCTTGCCACCCAACGCCGTTTGGCACTGTCTGAAATTCCAGTGAAATGAAATCTTGAAAGGATGTGGGCGCTGTAGGGCATTTAGTGGGGGCTTGTGCCAGAAAGCATACCTGTTCTTGTTTTCAAAGTTCTGCTGCATCTCAGCACGGCAGAGATCCATTTCATCGGAGAGCTGGAAACGAGGCCAGCATTAGCAACTCAGGAAGGAAGACCCCACTTCCAGTCCAATCTGCAACTTCTGAGAAGCCTTCCTATTCTCCTCTCTTCATGCCCCTCTATCACTACTGCGGGTAAAGAACAACTCTTGACTGGCTCTATGTTGTTTGGTATGTAATCATTTGTGCACGAGAACCATCTCAGTTACTACCTGGTTTTGTGAGCAGGTCTGGTCTGTAGTCTCTTTGTAAGAGCATGACCTTTGGACTCTCAGTTATATAATTCAATTGAACAATCATTTCTTGAGCAAAGGGCTTGGCCTGGAAGAGCCAAAGAGGCCTAAGACTCAGACCCTGCCTTTGATGAACTTAAAATCCTATGTTAATAAATCCTCATGGGCAGAATGCTTGCGTTTTGGCACGTAGGATTTGCTCCAGGTCACCCTCCATTCTAGCCCATCAGATTCTCCAGCCAGTGTCTCAGGAACAGTGGACACTTCCAAACTGGTCAGCACCCACTTTCAGCTGAAAGAAGGGTTCAGGGCTTGTTCTTGTCCCTCCCTGACTAAATGGTGGCACCAGCATTCCTCCCTTCCACAACAATTTGGGATGTTCACAGTTGGGAGAATTTTTAAAATGGCGATCTAAGGTCCCTCCCTAGAAATAATCTCTAAATATGTCTTCATAGGGCTGATGTTTCCGTGAGCGAAAACGCCCAATAACACACCACTGATGAGGTAAGTGACTCTGCGCCAACTGTTTAACTTCCTGAGCCTCAGTTTCCTTTCTGTAGAAGGAAACCACAAACCTAGCAGAGTTTTCAGATAAATACAGTATGATCAATTGCAGGGGAGGGCTCACTCTGAGTATAAGCTGGTGCACTATAAGATTCAGAAGCATCCAGGGAGAGTTAGGGGCGGGCCTGCTGGAAATTCAACCTTCACAAGTGGGTTTCAGTATAACAGGCAAGAGTGTGTATATGTTTGTGTGTATGTGTGTGTGGGGGTGTTTCTGATTATCACTCTGGTTTATCACTCCAGCCAAGACCACAAAGCACATCTGCTAGAGGTGGGGAAGAAGAGACTATGATAAAACAAATGGTTAAATCTAAAGGGAGTGTCACCAAAATCCCCAGGAAATACACAGAATGTGACTGACATCAGCAGAATCTGAAGTATGTACTTTGGTAGTTTCGAAAGCAACAGGAATTGGGGACTGGGGTGGCTTTTAAGCAACACCAGAAACACTGACCACAGGAGTGCCCTAAGCAAGAGCCTCTGCAACCTCTGAAGCTTAACTCACCACAGAGGCTTCTGCAGACTCTACAGGAAGTGGCTGGTGCCCCCTAGTGTGGAGAAGACAATGGCATTGGACATCTCTGAGGTACTCCAAGAACTCTCAGAACTTGAATTAGGACTTGAGACGGGTCTTGAGTTCTTATAATTATGGATGAGGATGGAGGCAGAGAAATACCATTGGGTGACCACAGTCCTATGCTGTTGCCCAGCCCACGTGGCTCCCCTGAGTCAAGTGCTGAGCTCCGTGCCTGGTACATAGCAGGTGATCTGAAAATATTGGCCTTTCCTCTGCCCGTAGAGGTGTGGGCTCACTCGAGGATCACTCACCAGTTTCTCAGCAGACTTGTGGTCTCTGTTCATTTGCTCTATTATCACCGTCAGCTCTGATATCTGCTCTTCTAGGTCGTTAATGATATCAGTCCTATGGGATAAGGAATTCTTCATTCACAGAGCTGCTACGTCATGCCCATCAGACCCCTCCCTGAGCATGACTGACTCCGGCCTGGGGAGAGCGGGGCCATGTTCTGCACCTGCTCCACCATCATGGGGGTAAGGGAGGAGGGGCAGGGCGGTCTGGTAGAAGGAATTTGGCAGTAGGGTGGTCGAACCTCGGGCATGGCGCTTTTAGGTTAGCAAGCCAGAGTGAGCTGGGGTGGTTTGGTGGCCTACTGAACAGAAGGGAAAGAAGAATATGTCAGATATCTATGAGAGTTTGACCTAGAGTTTGTAATGAGAGTTGACATGCAGGAGGGAGAATGTGGGGGAATAGGATTGATGCTGACAGTGAATCACAGACAAAAACTGGACCAACTGGACCAGGAGGGGATTTAAGACGGTGGCTTGCAGAACTGATAAAGGTTTTCTGTGCTTCTGGGTCTGGGGCCTCCATGATGCCTGTATAATTATTCAGGTCTATTTGGTTGAGCTGAAGCAGACAGGGTGGCAGTACAGTGAAGTAGAGAGGAGGGCCTCCCTTCAAGAGGGTGAGACAACAAGAGGATAAAGGATCAAGATACGAAAAAGAAGAAAGGGTATGGGAAAGCTCAACGATAGGGAACCCTCGTCTTTAGAACATGATCTGCAGTGTAAGCAACTCTCATAGCCTTACCAGGGAATAAAACAAACATGGACTATTCTGTTTTATTTTGCCACAACTGGTGATAACCTTCTTATGAGACCAAGAAGTGGTTGTAGGTGCATGGCGTATCTCCTCCTGCGAAGGGCCATAGGTGAGCAGGGCAAAGAAAACAGGGCCTGAAGTGTTCCCAACTGGAAGGAAGACAGGATGGGAGTCTGGTTTCCCTGGGCAACCCCACATATGGACTCACTCAGCAGTGGGCTTCTCAGCCTCATTCCCAGTCTGAATCCCTTAACAAATGAATCCACTGCTAACAGTGTGGTTGTATCCTTTCTATACACTTACAAATAGGTAGGTGATGTGAGTGTGTGTGTGTGTGTGTGTGTGTGCTGTTGTTATTGTTGGTCATTTGATTTCTGTTTTGGAAAAAGAATTTTCACAGCAATTTGAAGCCAAGGAAAAGACACTCATTAGGGAGGCATTTCAATAGTTCAGGTAGGAAGTAACAGATGGGGAGGGAGAAGATATGAAGGAGAGATTTAGGAGGTGGAATGAAAAGGATGTGGGGATTGCCCTTATATGGCACTGGAGGATAGAGAGTGGGCAGGAATTAAATGACAGAAAGGATGACAGTGTGTCTAACTGGGATGGAGTCAGGTCAGAATCTTCCACATTGCATCTTCCAGAGGCAGGAACTGAGTGGTGCCTTTGGACGTAATGAAAAAGAGATGCATAGTTGGGTCTCCCAGGAACCCTGACTTTATTCTTAGTTCTCACCCTCCAAATTTGGACTATTTTATGAATATTTCAACTGGTCATTACCTCTAGGAACAATTGTTCTCCTTTAGGATAAATTTTGCTACACCCATTAATTTTCCGGATCAGCTGCCTGACTTGACCTTCATCCTGACTAGATGGGATTGGAGCAAAGAGGTAGTGAGGAGAGGAGCAAGCTCAGGGGTGAGGCATGAAGTGACCAGCAACACCTCCAGAACAGGGACCCTGTGGGCTGTGAGTGGACATTAGGGGCTTGTCCAGGCTTAGCCAGGCAGGGATAAGTCCGAGGAACTGGATGTTGATCCAAAGACATTACCTGGGAATTTTGATTTTGTCCATCATCTCTGATTTCAAATGCTTCTTCCTATCAAACATCTCATCTCCCAAGGTGACGGAAATCTGCTCCCTATTTCGAATGAGGCGATAGCCAGGTGACACATTGATCACTTCCTAGACATCGAGGTAGAAGATAATATTGCAGACTTGGAGTGCTGACATTCCTCCGAATCCTCAACTGTGCCCTACTTACTTCTAAAAGCAGAGACAGGAGATGCGAGTCCAGGGCCCAAGTCTGTCCTGTGCCCTCCCCCAGTTACCACTCATCCTCATATCTCTGGCCCACGTTTCTCTCTTGAGATTCAATTGCAAGACTCACCTGGCTCCTGGATGTCCCCGCAGGACTTTCAAGCTCAATATTTACAAAACCACTCCACACCCTGGCTCCAGCCCTGCTCCTCCTCTGCATTCTCCATCATGGCCAGAAGCCAGGAGGCAGAGCATTATGGAAATTGCTCAGGTTTTGGAATTTAACAGGCCTGAGTTTAAATCCTGGCTCTGCCACCAACCATAGTTACTCAACATCTCTGTGACTTGGACTCCTCATCAGAAAATAAGGATAATAACTCTTCCTCAAAGGGATTTTGTGACCAAAAAACCCAAAGTAACATATGAGAAAATGCTTAGCACAATTGCAACAACCAAACAAACAATAACCATTGTAGTTAGTTCCTTCTCCAAGCTCCTCTAGATTCCCAGTCAGAAATCTGGGCAGGGCTTCCAGTTATCAGAGATCAGAATATGATCGATCGTACCTTCTAAAGTTGTACAGGACACCCCTATAGGACCTTGAGTCCTGCCATTGTTATCTCCTAATTATATTTCAACCTCATCCTCTCCTCTCATACCCCTGCCCTGCGTAGCCCGAGGCCAACACCATCTGTTTCTTCGACTCCTGAGATATCTTCCCAGCTGGCCTCTTTCCCCTCAGCCTGACTCCCCTAAGTTCTTCATTCTCCCCACCTGAAGGGCTATGACATTTTTGTTTAATTTTTTTCTTGCCCATTAAAGGACTCCATGATCCTTTTTCAAGGGGGTGGGGGAGAAAGGAAAATAGATAAAAGCAGAAAGTAGTAAAAAAGTATCAATTATATCCCACTAGAGGGGTTTTTTTTTTCCCCTAAAATATAAATCTTACCTTGTCCCATTCCTGTGTCAGACCCCTAAAGGCTCCCAGACATCAAAAGGATTAGGCCCAAACTCCTAGGCAGATGTCAAGATCCTTTTAGGTTTGGTCCCCATCTCTTTCTCGAGCACACTCCGTCCCCTAATCCCTCAGGTTTCCTGATAGTCTCTTGCCCAACATTTGTGGGTTCACAAGTGTGGCAGAGGGTTTTCTGCATCTGGGCATGAGCTGTCCCCTGGCCTGGACTGATTGTCACCATCTGGTTTCCCTGAACACTCTCCTTACCCTACACAAAAGAGTAGAGAGGTAATTAAACGCCCTCTCTGGGATCTGGCTGAGTTGAATTCAAGTCCTGATCCTGCCACTTAGCAGCCATAAACTATATGCAGTAATTCCAGCACATCCTCATAGGACCATCGCGAAGATTCAATGAAGTAAAAGCAGATATAAAAGGCCCATGCCTGCACACAGTAGGTACTCAATAAGTGTTAGTCCCTCCACCCTCTTCCCATTTCTACTCACATAAGGTAATTGATTGCTTTCCTCTTGTTTTCCTAACTGGGTTTTCACTCTGCAAGAAAAAGTCATGCTTAGAAGCAACTGGAGAGTAAGATGTTCCAAGCTTAGGAGCTGTGTCCCCACCCCACCACTCATCTGTGAGAAGTGATGTTCCTAGGATGACCTCAGAGACCTCTTTCAGTTCTCAAAATATGCTACTTCAGGAAATAGGGAATATTTAATGGTCCAGGGATCACCGGTATATAGATTGTGATAAAATGGCAGGTAGTAAAAAAGTGGAAAATCAACTAGTCACTAGCCGAATAGTAGACCCATTTCTGAAACAAAAACCAAGAGACTTGGAGTGACGCCTCACAGGGATCTCCAATGAGTGTGGTGCATAATCACATTTTTTGGTGGTAAATATGCTGTCCGCACAACCACCTTTCTTCTTATTTGCATGAGAAATTGGTGTTCCAGGACCCCGAAATTGCCAGTGAAGTGAATTCGGGATACCCAAAGTGTTCCTACTTTGAGATCTGGTGCTACCCCTGGTCATAATAAATGTTTGTGTCCACAGACAAGGAACATGAGCACAATATCAGGTAACCAAACACCAAAAGGGTATTTGTAAGGGACTTCACTGAGAAGGTGAAAGAGGAAGAGCAACTAGCTTTTGACGTGCTGACAAGAGCAGGTAGGCTTCGGGCCGCCCCCCTTGGCCTCAGTGTCCACTCACACACGTACACACGCCATCAGGCAAGTGCCGTGAAGAGAGACGACCAAAACGTGCGGCAGAAGTTCCATTTCCCCATGACCACAACACCCACAACACCGTTACGGGTGGTAGAGTTGGTCACCGGGGTGGGACTGGTCCAGAGTCCATGGGTGACTCTGGGTGTGTGCAGTGGGGCTGGAAAGACTTTTCCTAGTGGAAGCAGTTCCCTCTTGGTTAATAACCATCAGTCTAGTTTTGACCCCACGTTTCCCACCCCTAGAGGGAGCCTCCAGAGAGGCACCGAGAACTCTCTTGAGAAAATCAGTTCAAGGTTTGGGCTACCTTAGATGCGACTGACCTTTGATTTTAGCTTTCACCGGCAAAACAAAACAAACAAACAGAAAAATGATTCTGTGTTTTAAAAAGTGGGCACCAGTGTACATTATACACTGATAATACAATGGGACCTACATGTAACTGAAAAGATTTAGAACCATTTAAAATGCAACTTGACCCATATCAACTATATGTTCCCATTTAACTGTCCACAATGATAATTTGGTTTGCTTCCACTGCATTTAGGAAAGCCTTGCGGGGTGGCCCGGGTCTCTTTAAAAAGTGGACCATGGGTTTGAGCTTATGTCTTTTTTGCTCTTGGTTACTCTCCTTAGGCAGACAGAGACCTTCCACAGCATCACCTTAACTTCAGAACTGCCAGGAAGGTCAAAGGGTGGTCACATCGATACTCATTTTGTCAGATAATTGTGTGTCTCTCATGAAAAGGAAAAGGTGAGGTCAGTCCAGAATGACTCTCTTTCCTCTTTCTGTCCTTGTCAACCCGATACTCAGATCACTCTGATCACACTGAGCAAATTTTGACACTTTGTTGACACCAATTGAAGGACTTCACATTTTCTCATTTAAGACATTCGATGAGTGGTTAATGTATGCAGACCACAGTGCTCCATACCAAGAGAAATGGACCGACGTATTTTTATTTAAGAAGAGAGAAAAAGAGACACATAAATACTGAGCATAGGAGACAAAAAAGAGGTAAGGGCCATAGTGAACTACAGATAAAGCGATTTGCCAACTGTGTCTCTCTGGTTGAGAGTTCCTAGCTATTGACATTTTTCAAGGTTCCTGACATATTAAAACAAACGAGCAAACAAAACCCAACCCCTAAGAATTGTCAACACAGGATTACAACAATCACGTTATAATTTCTATTGAAGAATGGAAAAGTTTTAACACAAAATCGCATTCTTTGTTTGCAAGAAAATTATAGGATTCACCAACAAAAGACATAATGCACAGTTGAGATTGTGTGTTTGAGGCCTGAGGCCCAACTAAGAAGCTGACTGATGAACAGGCCCTTCCTATTCCATTTGGAAGTTGTGTCAACTGCTACCAGGAGGCGCTGACCCTCCTGCACCCAGCTGCTCCATTTCCCAGCCCCGCTCAGTGCCGCCTGGGCAGGGCCTGGAGGCCAGCGGACAACCAAGTGCGTCTGCTTCGAACTGCTTTTAGAGGATGGCTTGTTTCAGGGAAGAATTTGCCTTGAGGAGTGTTACTGGAAAGTGATAAATACAATTGGCAGGTCTTTGATAGAGAATTTTAAAAAATACACACAAAGTGTCTCTCGCTATATTGCAAAGCCAGAGGAAGACAGTGTTGTCAGGGGCTCATGGTAGTGATCAGACCGGAGCTGTGGGTGTTAGCGAGGTTGCTCCCAGCAAGAGGCACTGGGCAACTGCGGACGTGAGCTCACCTATTAATGTGGAGGTTAGAGCAGATCCACAGGTGCGATCATGCCAGCAGGGTGCCAGCACACAGACGGCAGGCAGTGAGGACCCATTTCACTCATGCAGCCATTCAGTGGCTCCCTGTCATGACCAGGCTTTGCCACCACCACCCCATTGCAACAATTCCCTTCATTGTCATCAAGCGGTGGGCTGCTGAGTCCAAGTACTGCTCGGTCCTCATCTTCGCCGACTCACCAGCAGTTTTTAACACAGATGACGAGATCCTCCTCCTTGAAGCATTTGTCATTTTGCTCCCACGGCACCAGGTAGATGATTCTTCATCTGCCTCATGGGCCACTCCCTTTCAGGCTCCTTTTTGGATCCTCCTCGTCTCTCCCACCTCTCGACACTGGAGTGCTCTGGGGCTCAGCTCTCCCACCTCTTCCCACCTCTAGCTGCATTTCTCCCCTTGGAGATCTCACTTGGCTGCAGGGCCCTAAGCACCATGTATATGCTGATGACTCTCAAATGTGCATCTGTAGCCTTGACCTCTCAGACTTGCTTATCCAACTACTTACTGGACATTGCCACTTGGCTATTAAAAGGCACCTTGAACTTCCTGAGCTCAATCCCCTACATATACGCACTTCCCTCAGCTTTCTCCAATCTGAGAAAATGGAGACTCCATCCTTTCTATTGCTTAGTCAAAAATCTTGAAGCCAGCCTTGACTCCTCTTTTTTTCCTTCCCCTCATATTTTATACCCATCCCATTCGCAGATCCTATTGGGTTCCACTTCAGAATATATCCAGAATGTGACCACTTCTCACCACCTTTACTGTTTCTACCAGGTTCAATTACCATCATTCCTTGCTTGGATCTTGCAGTTACATCTTTTGGTCTCCTTTGGCTTCTCCCGAGGCTTCTGCTCTTGGCCACTACACTCATTTATTTCTCAATGTAGTCGCCAGATTAGTCTTTTCAAAATGCAAGTTGATCGTGTCACTCTTCTCAGTATCATCTGATGGCTTCCCAGCTGTTATGGCTACAATGTGTCCCATTCCTCCTATTCCTACGTGGAAGCCCTAAGCCCTGGTATCTCAGAATATGACTATATTGGAGATACAAGGCATTGCAAGAGGTGATGAAGATAAAATGAGGCCATTAATGTGGGTCCTAATCCAGTCTCCCTGGTGTTGTCAGAAGAGAGACGAGGACACACGGAGAGCCCCCAGGGATGTGCGTGCACAAAGGAAAGACCACGTGAAGAGGCAGCAGGCGGGTGGTCATCTGCAAACCAAGGAGAGAGTCCTAAGAGGAAACCAACTTGCCAGCACCTTGATCTTGGACTTCAAGACTCCAGAACTGTGAGAAAATAACTTTCTGTTGCTTAAGTCACTCAATCTGTTGTTGTGGTGGTAGCTGTTACGGCAGCCTTTGCAGCTAATACACCGTCTGTTTTCTATTGCTGCTGTAATGAGTTACTACAAGCTTGGCGGCTTAAAATGACACCAATTTGTTATGTCATAGTTTTATAGGTCAACGTTTGCAACGGATCTCACTGGGCTGAAGCTGAGTCGTTGGCATGGCTGTCTTCCTCCTAGAGGCTCCAGGGAAAATCGGTTCCTTCGTCTTTTCCGGCTTCCGGAAGCTGCCCCGTTCCTAGTGGCCTTTTCCTTCCATTTTCAAAGCCAGTAACTGCTTCACTCGGACCTCTGCTTCTATTGTTACAACTCCTTCTCTGACACTCTGACTTCCTCTTTCATATGTAAGGACCTTTATGTTTACATTGGACCCAGCTAGATAATCCAGAAGAATCTGATGATCTCAAGGTCTGTTGATTAGTAAACATAAGTCCTTCTGCAATCTCAATTTCCTCTTGGCAAGCAACACAACATGGTCACAGTTTCTAGGGATTACGACGTGGACATCTTCAGGGGACCATTATTCTGCCAACCGCATTCATCATTTTGTTTTACTTCTCTTAGCTCATGTCCACCTCTCTCTCCTCGCTGCCTCCGTTCCAGCCACATTAACCTCTGCTTTCCTGAAAAAAGGCCAGACGTGCCGAGCAAGTTCTCAGGCACGGCCTTTGCACTTGCCGTTCCTTCTGCCAGGTGTGCTAGCCCCAGGTGTCTGTGGGGCTCCCGCTGCCCTCTTTCCACAGGGGCTTTCCCTGGTCTCCCTGTACGAAATAACAACACTAAGCTCCAGGGGAGTGGAGACTTTGTTGAGTTCACTGCTCACGCCCATACCTGCAGCAGTGCCTAGCAAAAATAGGTACTCAATAAATACTTTCCAAATAAATAACTAAATAATAACTAAACTAAATAAATGGAATACAAAGACTCACTCAGAGACATAAAACTAAGTTACACTTCTAAGCTTGTAAAATATGAATAACAAATTAAATTTGTAAGGAAAAACAGAGCTGCAATTTACAGAACATCTTAGACCCAGGAAAGTAATCAGTAAACGATGAGAGGCTCTTTGCCTCTGACAGGCATCCAGCATTGTGCCCCTTACTGCAGGAAGTCTTAGCTCATTTGTAGTGACTGGAAGTTGTGGGCGCAGAGGGCCACAGAAGCTACATGTAGGGTCTGAGGTTTGGGGGCAATCACGGTGGGTTCTGGCAATTCTCTGACATTCCTGGCAGCAGTTAGTTCAGGTCAGGTAAGGCTGTGAAGGCCAAGGAGGGAGATTGTTTTATTCACATACCTGCCTGCCCCATGGACACAAAAATACTTACTTTGGGGAGACAACCGGTTTTGTTGCTGGTTGGACAAAATTTTGTTTCTTTGAAGCTGGAGGAAGAGGAGTTAGCCTGAAAGCAAAAAATAAATAACAACAAAAAAAAGGAAGTTAGAAATCCAGAAACCTGTTTTAGTATTCCCAGCTTAGGTAGATCCCCACGGTGACCCCAAATTGGAATATGTGGGCTGACAACTGGAAACTTTAAAACCAGGGTGGTTTTTGGCCACCTCAGACCAAATGCCTTGGCACTCGTTCACCATCCTGGGGAGCCCCTAGGTTGGCAGCGCGCAGCTTGCTCCCCAGTTTCCAAAGCTCCTGGTCCCACCTGGAGGGGCAGTTTCCATGGGCCCTTTGGTTGAAGGGTTCCCTTTCCCTGTTGCGCTAACTCTGAGAACTCCTCATTTAAGATGACACTAAGCCCTGGCAGGACCAGCAAGAGCAACGTGCGGCCAAGAGGCTGGCCGGGGAGAGCTGGCAAAGCGAGGCTTTCTGGCCTTCTTGGATTTTGCTACTAAATTGCCTGTTTTGGAACCCAAGCCCCCCAGGCCCTGGTCCATCCAGGTAATCCTTACTGGGGCTTCCCTGTGAAGCTCTTTCTTGGTGGCTGAGGGGTCTTGATTAGTTTCCGTGGACCCAAGTTCCAGGGGTCCCAGCAGGTACAGTACATGAGAGGGTTGGGGTGCATGGCAGGAGGTCCGGAGCGGTTTTGGCTGCTAGGTTAGGAGGCTCTTGCTGAATGGGAAAACACAGCAGAGAGTTAACACCACTGGGAATCAAAGTGACCACACTTAGAGACAAAGTGAGAAGGACTCAGGAAAGGCCCAAAGCACAGACGGTAGACTCTGAGAGCTGTTGATCTGGTAGATGGTCTTGACTATAAAATAGCACCTCACCCCTTGCCACCCAGTAGGTCTGATGTGAAAGTAATTTAATGTTTGCTATAACTGAGTGCTTACTGTGAGCCAGGGCTCAATGAACGATCAGTTATCGGTATCCAAATTTTGTTTGTTTGTTTGTTTGTTTTTATTTTTTATTAAATTTACTGGGGTGACATTGGTTACGTTATCCTAATATTATGGATGAGGATACTGAGGCTCAGAGAAGTCACGGAGATAACAAGCTGCAGAATTGGGAACAAGCACAAGCCTATCTGACTCCAAAGCCCCTGCTTCTCCCTTAGGTCACACTAGCTTTCATTGAAGTGGAAAGAAATCCCTATGGCAGGCCTTACACAGAACTTTCAGAAAATTAGCTCTGTTATTCAAATTAAATTGGATCTCCCAGTTTCTCATTCCTGGCCATCTGTCTGAATTACAGTCAAAACTCTTCCTTCTTGGCTCCATAAAAAAAAAAAAATAAAATAAAATAAAGAAAACAAAAGAAAACAAAAATCCCTATTGTGAAAGTTTACATGAAAGACAACTACCATATAAACATGGGGACTTGTTCACTTGCTTATCTTTTTTGTTTTTTTTTTTTTTACAGAACCCCACTGAAAGGAGAGTACAGGATTGGAAGAGATTTAATTCCATAATAAAGAGAAAGCGAGGGAAGGCAGTATTGGCGCAAGTGATGGCAATATACATTTGGCGCTATAACTTCCTCTCAGCACACCATAGGAAGCCGCAGCTCACTTGTTTGCAAAAGGGGTTTGACCCAGGAGCCCATTCCCATGTGATAGGCCCCACAGGGCTCAGAATTGGGGCTGGTACATTATCTGATGAAACAGGCATTTCACTGATCTGTGGGAGCCTGCGGGTAGGTCGGGTAGGTCGAATAATGCTCCTTCCCCTCTCCCCCAAAACAGGTCCATGTTTTCATCCTTGGAATCTGTGAATATGTTGCTTTACATGACAAAAGGAGCTTTGTAACTAATGACTGAGTGAAAGATCTTGAGATAGGGAGATTATCTAGATTATCTATGTGGGCCAAAGGTAATCACAAAACTCTTTATGAAAAGAAGGTGGGAGGGGCAGAGTCGGAGAAAAAAATGGTCAGATACAGCGATCAAGGAAGGAGTCATGAGGAAGTGGAAGGCCCTAGAAGCTGGAAAAGGCAAGGAGATGATTCTCTCCTAGAACCTATAAAAGGAACAAAGTCCTGTCCCGCACCCTGATTTTAGCCCAGTGAGGCCCATTTTAGATTTCTGACCTCAGAACTGTGCATTGGTGTTGTTTTAAGCCACTCAATGCGTGGCAGTTTAATATAGAGCATTAGTAAAAACAAACAAAAAGAAAACAGAAAATTGGGGTAAAAATTAGCAACAGAAATATAAAAACAGAAGAGAATAAAAATTGCATAATTACTCTAGATTAAAAAATATTGTGTAAAAAAGTACACATACTCATAATAAGATACGCACTTATATATATTTATAAACACTTAATAGTGATTTAACCAAAAAGCGAATTATGACCACATTGAAAGATCGTGGGGAGGGCATTGGAGAAAGGATGCGTAAGTGCTAAATTCTCATCTACTATTACCAATAAGTCAATAGAAAATGTCTAAACTTGAAAAATTAACAAATGGAGTAGAGACAAATTAGAAGTATGAAGTTAAATTACAAAAGAAATCGCTAGAAGAGCTGAAAATAATTACCTCTAGGGAGCTTCGAGGGAATACACTGAGTAGAACTGAGAAGTAAGGAGGGATAGGGCAGAAATTGTAACTTTTCATTAATGAATTTTTAACACAATTTGATTTTTAAATGACGTTGGTGGATTACTTGATAAAAAATAAAACAAACACCAAAAAATGTTATGAGAACCAAGAGACCAACAGAAGAAGCATTACAATGATAGCGGATTTAATTCAAATTTCTAAGTCGGTGACTGGTTTCCAATAGTACACTGGAATAAATTTGCTTAAGAATCAGCTGAAAAGTGACACAAACCCTTTTCTATAACGTGAGATGCTTGAGAAACCCAGTTATGTGGTCAAATGGTTTTTAGAGCTAAAGGGGACCTTAACATTGAATCTTTTTTACAGATGAGGAGGGTGAGATTCAAAGTCACAACTGACTCCAGGCCACCTGTACATGCTCACTTAATAGCACAAATACTTATAGCTCCTGCTGTGAGTACCATGCTAGATGCTGGGCGATACTGAACACTTGTCCCTGCGTGCAGGCAATCAGGCAGTCATCAGAAAGGAAAATGAGCTGTGGCACCAGGGCAGGAGACAAAACCTTGAAGAAAGGCAGGATGTGCAGGTGGAGGTAAGTGCAGGAGGGGCTGCCGTATTTAGCTATTTGTTTGGGGCCCAGGTCAGGGAGACAGATGAGGGTGGAGCACCCCAGGTGAGAAGACAAAGCCACAGGGCCTAAAATTCAGGTGAGAAGCTGAAAAAAGGCTGCAGGAGTAACAAGGCAGTAGCTTTGCTTTTGCTTAGGATCCTGTATCAGCCTCCTGGGAAGTCAGGGGCCAATCCTGAGCTCGGGGGAGTTAGCAGGAGTTTCTGAGGAAGGAAGTGAGAGGCTAAGGCAGGCAAGCTCCCAGCCACGGCCTTCCCTTTTCCATTTCTTGCCTGACCATCTGACTGTGCCATTCTTGAAGGCCGGGACTTCGGTATGTCTTTTTTCATGTTGCCGACAGGGCCTGGTAAGGCAACTTGTCCACAATTAGTATTTGATAAATATTTGTTGCCTGACTGATAAACTGGGTGGCTGTAACCACAAGGACCAGCTCAACAAGGAGAAAACAAATTTGCAGATGAAACTGCAAAAATATAATGGTCATTACAATATTATAGATAACATTAAAATTAGAATTAAAAAACCAAAATGCATAGGTAAATTATGGAACAACCATTCAATGGAGTTTTACATAGATTTTAACTAACCACTTTGAAGCCTGTGGAAACATGAAGAAATGCTATTGAATAAAGATATAAAATGGTACATACGTGATAGATACAATTATGTAGAAGTATGTACCTACGTGGAAAAGGGTTAGAAAAGAATATCTTAAAAAATAAAAATTGGGCCAGAATGTTGGGATTATGATTTTTTTTTCTCTTCACATTCTTAACTAAAATTTTCCTTGGGCTTTTGAGTCAGATGGGACTGACTTTGCATAGAGGCTCCTTTGCTTATCAGCTGTGGGGCATTGGGGAATTTACCGTTACTTTTGTGAGTCTCAGTTTTCTCATCTGAGAAAAATAGGGACACGGGGGTTCACCCCTCATTGGGCCATCATGCACATGAAACGAGACCGTGTCAGGGACTTCCTTGCACACATTAGGTTCTCAAAAACTGGCAAGTGCGTTTAGGCTCATAATATTCCTAAATTCACTTGCCAGTTTTGACTTGGGGAGACTAGGTTATTTGTGTGTGAGTGTTAAATCGAAAGAGGCTCATTGTAAAGAAAGTTATCGCACAGAAGAGCCTAAGGAAGTAAAAATTATCCAAAACAATAACACCTAGAAATGACAACTGAAAATATTTTGGTTAATGTTTTCTAGAATTCTCTCTGAAGAAACAGATTTATATAATTGTCCATAAACAGGAACAAATTCTCTTTACATTGTGGATAGTCTTTTTTCGGCATTGTCCTGAGCTTCTTTAACGTCAGTAACAATACTTATATCACTTTTTAAAACTTGAGCTTACTGTGGAGAAATTTTTTAAATGTACAAAGGTAGAGACAAGAGCATAATGAACTCACACATCACCTAGCTCAGTAGTTAGCAGTTTGTGACTAATCTCATTCATCTGTACTCAACCCACTCCTCCAACACCCGATTATTTTAAGGCAAATTTAAAACAAATATGTAATTTAAATCATACTAACAGCAAATCTTTAATGCATGTCTGATATTTATTTTTTTTATCATCATGACTACGCAGACAATTTCTTGTCTATGAATGTACCTGTTTTTACCAGTTTTGTATTGATGAACAGTTTGTTGTTTTCCTCCCCCCCCCCCCATTATAAAAAATACAGTGGTGTAGATTCTTTTGCTTTTAAAAAGTAAAGGCCCCTCCCTCTAAACACCCCTGGGGATGATACTCCAAATATTTAACAACCGTAAGACAAGGCTATGGAAGAATCGGACAGACATGGGCCGCAGGGCTGGGACAGGAAGCGGGAGGGTCCCACTCCTGCCCTCCTGCCAGGCCTTAACCCCTTAGCTGCTGAATCACGAGAAGACAGGGGAGGAGCTGGGACAACCAACGTGGCAAGGAAGACGCTTGAGGGGCCTGGACAATGTACACGTACAACTAGTACGGCAGAATTTCAATATTTCAGTAACCTTGCGTACCAGCCAAACATCAGCCCTCAACTCCCAGTACTCTCCCAAGAGGGAACTACTGTTTTTTTTTTTAGTCTTTTTCCAGAAATATTTTTTATATGTATGTGTGTATATATTTAAAATTTTTTTGTAAATGAGAGCATACTATGCCATGATGTGTTCTTTTTAGATGACAGACTATATAGTAGGTATTTCCATATCGGCACAGATAGATCTTCTGTATTCCCAGTGGCTTGATGTTGCCTTGAATGGCTTTATAAGGGTGTGTGTGCACATGTGCGTGTGTGACTTAGGAATCTTTCTCCCTGTTCTTTTCCTTTCCTGCATCTCTTTCTAATGATTTTACCCGAGTCTCAGTGGACTGAACGTTCCGACGGGTGACCCTGTAATCACCAATGAGCCGGCTGAGCTTTCAGAAAGGTCACTGGTAAGCATTAATCACCCAAAGGAAAAAATTCTATGAGATATCTCTTCCAAAGAGCTTACCTTGGACTGCCCAAAGATCCGTTTTTCTTATGTGGTTCCTTGCCGAGTCGGGGGGAGTCCTAAAGACAGCACAGTGTTGTATGTAAAGAAACTGTTTCCTATCAACACAAAATCTGAATTCATTTTAGATCAAATCCAGAGGTTCCAGAACTCAAGACTTTAACGCTCATTTCAAGTGATTGAAATGCCAAAGCAGAAAATGTAGAGTCTATGTCGTACAGAGAGACAGACTTCTAGTGAATCCGGTCACAGGCTTTTATAAAGGCTGAATTGGCATGAGCACGAACGCCCCTTCTACAGATAACCCAGTTTGAGTCTTTCAATGTTGCAAAGAAAGTCAGACTAGGAGAGAAAGTTACCCCTTCATTCAGATTCTCTTGAGTTGGGCCTTGAGTTGTGAGGTTTGTCCTAGGGAGATGGCTGGCAAAGGTTTGTTGTTTATTGCTATGGAAACAGAATGGCGGCCTCTCACTCAGGAGCTCTGCTCTTAAAGAGAGAGAAGACTGGAGAAGCAGCCTGTTAAGGAATGCCCCAAGACAGGAGACGAAATATGCGTAAAGATACACTTTCAGAGGAAACAGAATGAAACAGCACTTCATTGGCCTCTGGCAGTAGTTGTCCCACAGAATCCGTGATGTATTTTAAGTTCCTCTGTCATTTGCTCACAGATACCTAAAACTTTAAAGTAGGCACTTCTCTTCCCTGAATTTCAAGCTTTGAAATCGGCAAAAGTACAAATCCCTCAGGGCAGAAGTCTTTTTCAGTTGTGAGGAGTCAACATTTTTTTTTTTTTCTAAATAAAGCTGCTTTTCTCATTATAGAAAAAAGTACTAATTATAGACCAGTAGTTTTCATTTTATGTTGCTGCAACTCACTATATTTTACAATAAAAAGTTGTATAAAATAATACCTTTATTACATGTTATTCTCATTTAGTTCTTTTTCTTCTGTTTAAAATGAAAGCTGATTATAAATCCACTCTATTGCTTTCATGATCCACTGACGGGTCACGACCCATAGTTTACAAAACATTGTTATAAATTCATCCATTCATTCTACTCCACATTTATGACCTACTGCATGCCAGGCACTTTTGTGAGGTGTAGGGATATACCTCGGTTCCTGTGCTCCACAGAGCTTAGAGACTAGGAGGGAAATGATAATTAATAAATTCAATGAAAGCACAATGAAGCTTACTTTAAGGGCCTCACCAGATGCAGTGTGAAGTGTACAGCAGGGATTTCTCTTCTAATCTAATGAGTGAGACAACAGTTTTAATCAGAGAAGGAAATCTGGCTAGCTTTGCATATTAGAAATATCATTTTTACTGGAATGTAGAGAAATAATGGGAGGGTCCAAATTAGACACAAGGGTGGCCTCATCTGAGGGAGCAGCAGTGGAAATGGAGAAAAGAGGGTGCAACAGGACATGATTGACTGGATGCCAGGGTGAGGGAAAGAAGGCAATGATGATTACTGGGTTTTCTAGCTCAAGTATTCGAGTAGATGGCAGTTTCATTTACTGAGATGGAAAAATCTGGGGGATAAACAGGCTCAGGGGCGCAGATCTTGACTTCGACTTGGACGTGTTGAGTTTGAGATACCAGGGAAACATTCAAATGGTGATGTCTGTTACAGAGTTCATGACATATTAACAGGAGTTCAAAAGAAGAGTCTGAGCTAGAAACGCTTAAGGAGTTTTCAGAGCAGATAATATTTAAAGCCAAGAGAGTAGATGAGCTCACACAGTGAAATGATGGCGTGCGAAGAGAAGAAGGTATGGAACAGCGCCCTGAGGAATCCAATAGTTGTAATAGTACTTCTCAATGTGTTACTTACAAATGTACAGCTATCACTTGAATGAAAGTGGCTTAAACCACAGAGGTTCGTTAACTTCACGAACTACAAAGCATGGAGGTGGTGCTACCAGAGTGTACGCAGACTCAGCAACGTCATCGGAGGACTGGGCTCTTTACATCTGTCATGCCAGCCTCAGTGTGTGGGCTGAGGGGAGGCTTGTGGCTGCACGATGGCTCCTGCACCTCTAGCAGACAAGGTGGAGACAGGCTTCAAACGCTAAAAGCCAGGGAACGAAGTTATGAAGAGGGCGGTGGCTAGCTTTGAGTAGTCATCCACTAGAGGTTGGATATTTTACTTTGAGTCTGTTAACTGCGTGAAATTTTACATTTAAATGCTTTCTTATGATCTAAGAAGAGCAGGACTTGGGTCTCGTGTGGAGAGTGGCTAAAAACAAATATAAAAAGGAAGCATCCACTTGACTTGGCCAAAGCTTAATTAATATTAATTAACACTACTTTGGGATTTTCCCCTTCCTTTCCTCTTTTTAATGTTAGCACAACTTTGTCAGCTCCAAAATGGCAGAGGGGGAAGGAAATGAAGGCTTTTAGGGTCTAAGCATGAACTGTTCTTCTCTTTGACTGAATTTAGGGAAACTTAGGCATTGCATGAAAGTCTCTTCCAAGGCCCAGGAAGGGGTCTGATACTACCTACATTAGTGATTTTGCTGAGAAGGCAAGAAAAAAAACCAAAGTATTATGAAATAATACTTTGATTTTTATATATTTGACTTTTCTGTATTTTTCTCGCATCACCTTCTGGTGTGCTTTACTCATACTTTCTCAAAAAAAAAAAAACTAATGAAAAACAAAAACTGAACTTTACTAGCACAACTCAAACTTAATGTAACAAACAGAGAGATGGAAGTCCATAGGATGCTGAAAGCACCAAACATAAGATCTGGTTACTACTTATGACTATTGTTAGTTTGTTTTGTGGTTTGGCAAAATAGAGAGTTTTTCTCTACCTAAAACACCCCGTTGGAAAGGCAGACCTAATGCAGGGCTATCTGTGAAAAGAACTGGGACAAAAACACCAGAAAGACAAACGAAAAATTTAGAAGGTACTCATGTTTATTATCTGATTTCCATTTGACAAAGCAAAGGCAGGTGCAACAAAGAGCTGTCTGACAAAGTCAAGCCCCCGGCTATCAAAGAACAGTGTTTCCCTGGCCGACCAGAGGGCGCTTGGCCACTCCTAGGCAGCTAGCTGTGCTCTGCGATGCGACCACTCACTCTAGACCCTGCGGAGCTGCACGTGGAGTGCAGGCCCGAAGGTCTGACATCAACGGAGGGAACCATAACACACAGTGCAAGTTCCAGAGGTCAAAAATCAACGTGAGTAATCGACAAGTAGTACTAATTATGCCCCGGAACGGTCAGAAAAAGGAACAGGCTTTCAATACTGTATAAAAGACACCCTTTGAGAAGAGGCTCTTGTAGTGAGCTGCCTCTTTCTCCCTTGCCAAAATCTGTTCATTCATGTGAAATCAAGAACATGTGGTATAAAACTTTTTAAAAAACTACTTTAACGATGGTTAACTTCTTCCTAAGATTCATGCCTAAGGTTATTTACATAAGATTTGGATCGTCATCATTCAAAAGAGCTTTTAATTCTGAGCTTACAAAGGTATCCCTCCTACTAAATAGTAGGATACTCAGAAATACCTGAGGTATAATCACTGAGAACCTTCTTGAAGGAGAAAAAAAAAGATTGGAGTTTCCTATACTGGCATATAAATACATACACAGTTGATACAGAAAAACTAAAATGTGAACAGTATTAAAGTATACAGATAAAATGAGGAGGAACTTGCTACAAGGCTCCAGTTCTCCTGACTATATTTTGCACACAAGTTTGTTATAACAAATTATCAGGTTGTAGCAAAAAATGATTTTAGGTCAAAACTTCAAAAAATAGCAAAATCCATTTCAAAACAGGGTTCATTTCTAGAGACAAGCACACATCAGTATACAATCATGTTTCTGGTGGAACAGCAATATCAATCTAATTTTTAATCAGATGTCCTTATTTGGCTATGAATACACCCTCGCCCTTCCTCCAAAAGGATCATTTTAACATTGGTTATAGAAAAGCATACTAAGTAGAGAATACTCCAAAACCTAGGGTAACTTATAGCTATTTACATAAGATATAAATTTGATAATTTAATACTTTATACTACACTCCAGCCCTATATTTTCCTATTTCCTAATGTCTCTTAGAAACTGGCAACAGGAAGATTACTTTCTTAGAGAATAAATAAAAAGCTTTAAGAACTGGCTAAAGTAAGCACCCCAGAGTTTCTACTTTATGAAGCAGAAACTCGAACACTATTTTTTAATAAGTGAAATGGGATATTTTGGAAACAGTAAAATATCAGGAATTCTTCTGGCCAATTGCTACCCCATTTGGGGACTTTTACATTCACTAGTGGATCTGTGGGAATCCTTTCTGAACATGTCTGTACTGTAGTCTCCTGACCTCAGCATGACCGAGAGAAGGGGAGGGAAAGGGGGAAGAATACTTTCACTTTCTGTTTTTAAGAAACTGATTTAGAAAAGTTTTATTAAAAGATTCTACAAAGCACAGAAAACTCATACATTTTTACTACTGCATGCATGTTGGTTTTTCTACCCTTTTGTTGGTTCTTCATGTAGGAAGGCACCTCGAGAGGAGAGAGGAAGAACCCTCCTCTGGCCTGGGAATAAGTGTTTCGGAGAAAATCACAGGAGCAAGACTCTTACCAAGAATTCTTCAGAAAATTCCTTTCAGTTAAGTCAGAACAAAGAGCAAGAGATTTGCAAATTAAGCACCAAAAAGTCAAGAAATATGCTTCCCATTTTCAAAAATAAAAGAATTAGCCCCCTCCCTTATCTTCTATCATGCCTTTCAATATAATGGTGTTTCATGGTGTTTCTTTCTGAACTGCTCTTTCCAGATAAAGCCTGTTCTCTGACGGGGAACAGTGGACCTTGATCCTCAACACTGAGAAAACAGATCTGTTTCTTCCCAATTCGCAGCCTTGCCTCACAATGCTAAATGCTGAAACCTAATTCTCCTTGTTTCACTTTGCTATTTCACATAGTTTGTAAAACGAAAAACCAACCGAGAAAAAGCAAAAACTTTAACTCTCTCATTAAAAAGTTCTATAATTTTACAGATATCTAGAAAAAGGCAGATGTGCTTTAATTTTATTTTACATTAAGAAAACCAGTCTCAAAGCAAGCATCTGGCTTTCACTTCAGCTTATAATAATTTAATAATTTGCCTGAGAAATTTTGTGCAAATACACGTCGTCTTTCATTACAAATATGCATAGCACACTTTGGAAAAGGTTTAGTTGCAATCAACTTTCCTTATAAAAAAACCTTAGACATAAATATACAACATTCTCTAATTCCTACTGATTGTACTTTTGGTTTAACCCCATCCAGCCTCCAAGGAAATTTGAAAGACATGCAATTATGTTCATACTCCTTGGCTACTATGCTTCTCCAGAAATCTTCTGAAAACAAGTTTCCTTGGTTTTACTTTACCCATATTTCCTTCTTAAAGTAAACCCCTTCTACCATCTCCCCTACCCCCAATAGACATTTTAGATGTTGTAGTAAAATACAGATTTAAGAAAATGACCTTCTCTTAATCACAAATACAAAAGGAGTTTGGGTGGTGTTTGGGCTCCCAGTGGTTCAAAGTCCTGAAAACAGCAAGCAAAAAGGGGGCGGGTCTCCACTATTCTGCTCTTACGAAGGAGGTAAAGCTTCTTGTCTGCTAAAGCTGTGAGCACACCACTGCCGGACCAGACGTCGAAGGGGGAAAACGTAAGCCCGCTCACTGCTGTCTCCGTAAGACTGAGCTCACTCACCCTGCGACCTTCCCGGCAACAGGCGATGCTGCTCCTTCTCTCCTCCTGTCCCCTGCCCGGGCGCTCCCCGCTCATGCTTCCCAGGACTGCCCTAGCGAGTTCAACATGTCTGGTATGTTTCAGTTACTGAACTTATTTTCTGGTCACTTTTTATTTTCAGAATAAGAAAACCCAACCTTTCTTCCTTTTCTGCTTCCAAACACTCAAGACCCCTTCACTTACGCGGTCAGCTTACTAGATCTTCCTGGTTGGGGCCTCATCCCAATTGTTTCCCTTCTCCCACTCTCCTCTGCCCACATTCACAACCCGTCTGCGACATTCTTTTTTCTCTCAGTACGTGTATCAGTGCAAATTGATCCTTCATCTGCGAGTTTATGTTACGAGGTCAGTTAACTACCGAACCTCAGTCCTCCTTCAGGATACCCATTTTGGGTGAGGGTGTGCAAACTGAGGTGCCAAAGCTACCCATCATGATTGGTAGACTCTGATTCCTCCTCAATCCACTCAATAAGTTGCTACCTGAATTTAAGTAAACGGCAGACTCTGGTCTTTGAAGACCCATTTCTGCCTCTTGGCTTCTTCCATTTTCCTGGGCGTCGGGGGCCTTGATCACTCTGGCTATCCCCAGTCTCTTCAGCCTGCCCACTAAGTTCATCTTCAACTGGCCAGTATCAGGAGGGCTCCGGGAAGGTCTCAAGCCATACATCTCCTGGAGGAATGTTTCGGCTGGGCGGGAGGCCAAAAAATTTTCAGAGAGATGCACTCGAGGCTCAAAGGGCAAAGGAGAAGAGCAAGGTGAGTGAGATGGTGAATTTGGTGGTGTGGAAGGGATAGCAAGGGCTTTAGGGAGAGACTGGAGAAGGGGGTTCTCTGAAACGGGGCTGTGGTAGACTTTAGCAGAGATGCCTCGCTCTTGGAGAAGTTTGGCCAAGCTCATGGTGCTGCTGAAGGTTATTGTGGAATCTCGTCGGTTGGTGATGGACTCACCAATGCTGAGTCTATAGGACATAGCAGGAGAATTCACCACCGTGTTTGATGAACTGCTACTGCTACTTCCACAGGATAAGGAAGGGAACCCAGAGCTTAAAACAAAACAAAAGAAATGCAGGAGAGACAGATTAAAAAGCAATCTCCAATTCAGTATTTAAGTAATTACAGTAGGTACCCATAGTAAATATAGAGGACTAGGCAACACATTAGTTAGTAACTGAACTCTGTGGAATAGATCTGAGGAATGAAAATTTTGACGTTACTTTGATGATTGCCTAATTATTTGTAATTCGTAACTTAATAACTTGATATATTAAGTTATAAGTTCTTTTTATAGGATATGAAAGTTGACTGCACTCTTAGATAACTTTATTCTTAAATTTGAACTCTAAAATATATTTATCTATGGGAATATAACTAAATTTTATGATAGAAATCAAACAAATTTAAATATAACAGCAAACTCTAGAAAATTTTATTAACATATCAACTCCATAAAGTGAAATACTCCCAAGAGACAACAGTCCATGAGTAAATAACTTTTCAATCTTTTTGAAAATACAATCTTTCACAATTAAACCTAAGACACTCTTCTATAAGCAGCTTTCAATTTTATGTTATTGAGAAGTAATAAAGCTCTAATTATTAAATTCCCATTGTCAAGAATGTGTATTCCAAACAACAGTAGCATAAGGATACCACAAAACAAATTTTTCACAACCTTGACTAAGAACATATATTTCTCGGAAATTAAAAATAATTAAAAACCTTAACGGCTTTTAGAATCTTTCATTTTATGTTTTGTTAAAAAAAAAATTCAATAAGAAATCATGTACTCAAAGAAACGGTGATAGAATGGAGAGAGTACTTCTTTAGTCAATCTTCCCCCTCTGAGCAAATGTTACAGTATTTAAGAAACTTTTATTTCAACACAAAATACTTAACATATCAAGACATCAAGATTTTTAAAGATTATGAACAAAATACAAGTTTAGGATTAATAAATAAACTTTCTAAGGTACCAACTTACATAAAAGCAAAATACAAACAATTTGACTGCTTGGTTAAATCAAAAGCCTATAATCTGATATGGTAAATAGATGGTACTCCCAGTCTCCCACCCCCCTGTCCCGACTTTACTGCAGAATTGCTTGTCCTTTCCCAAGTTATACACTTCATATGACGGCATCAACTTGAACTGAGAGTCCCCTCAGGAACCAATTTTATAAAACTTACCTTTTTGACTATAAGAACAATGTAGGAAGACTACAGATATGTCTGTTCATTACAGACTTTATTGACATCTTTATTGAGTATCACCCAAATGCTTCTCTAAGCATCTAATCTGTTTCTATCTTATAGATACTGTGAATCACAATTTTATTTCCCTCCACATTGGCAGCAGGAAGGTTAAGACTCAAATACATGACTCACCTTATCAAGTATATAATTATGGTACAATTTATACATAGTTTTTAAAAATCTATTTTCTATCCTTATTCTTGATTCCTCTTTCCTTTATTTTTTTTCTATCCTAGTTAACATCATCCCTGAAATGTTCCACATATCTTTGAAAACTACCTTAGATTCTTTTGGGAATTGGTAGGATATAAATAGTAGCAATATGACTTAATAAGATCCCTCAATGACCTGTTGGAATATCCATATTCCATCCTGTGTAGAAAATAATTTGGTCTCAGCTTCTGGGAGGCAATCTATGCCATATCAGTTTTTGTTTAGGATGGAGGCTGGCCATGCCAGAAAGACCAACCATTTGATATAGGGTGAGGGCTTTGGGTAAGTGGACCTGGAGATGAGTTCAACCATATGGGTAATCAATCAATCAATGGATCATGCCTATGCACTGTAGTCTCAGTACAATATCTGGACTGGAAAGTAATGAATCCTAAGGCCAGGAAAGTAATGAATCCTAAGGCCAAGGGAAGCTTTGTGTGTGGAAACCTCCCTGACACTGACTTATGTGTTTCTTCCTTCGGCTAACTTTAACCTGTATCCTTTCCCTGTAAGAAACAGTAACCATGAGCATAACAGTTTTCAGTGAAGTTCTGTGAGTCTTTGTAGCACATTATTCAACCAGATAGTAGTTTTGGAAAACACTCGCAGGTGGTGTCAGAAGTGAGGGCAGTCTGGTATAGAGGAATAATCCCTCAAATTGTACAGTTTGGCTAACTGTGGGTATAGTTCCAGTTGGGCCTTTACTATCTGTCTACATTGGACAAGTCACATGAACTTTCTATGCTTCACTTTCTTCATTTACACAACACACTTGCTCTGCCTACTTCAAAGACTTCTACTGATCGAATGAGAAAATACAATGTGAAAATAATCTAAAGACAAATGATCACAGAACATTAATTAAAATTCTGGGAATTAAAATAAAAGTAAGTTTTAAAAGGAATTCATGAAAACATAGTTGAGGAAAGAAGTGAGGCCTCAAATTGCCCAGACCTACCTGGGGGTAACCTGAGTGATATCAGAGGGATGTAATATCCTACAGGTGGTGAAGGTGAATGTCAAGTTTGTGCATGAGAGACACTTCCCTGGGTTTGAGGTTGCAACTGAAGTAGAAATTTTTAGGGAATCAAACACAAAATTGAAAGACCAGGTTAAAAATGTAAAAAGTTCATTAGTATTTATTAATAATACAGCATTTATCAAGAGTCATTTGCACAAAAATCCCCAAATATGAAAATATACATAAATATTGCATTAGTATTGACTTGTCAATATATAGCTGAATCCTTTGCTACTTTAAAACTATAATGTAAAAGGATTAAAAAGAGCTTAGAAACAAGAGAAAACACATGCTAAAAAAAATACATTAAAAAATCCCCCCAAGATCCAATCTTTCTAGCCAAATGATCTATTCCAGTGGCTCTCAAAGTGTGGTTTGAAGACCTTGTGGGAGTTTATACATCAAAACTACTTTCATAGCAATGCTAAGACACCATCTGCATTTTCGACTGGGTTGGCATTTGCACTGCTGGCTCCTCAGCACAAATCAAGGAAATGGCATCAGGTTGTACTAGTATGCTTCACTGTTGTCCACTTGGTATTAAAAAAAAAACAAAAACAAACAGATTCACATAAAAATGCCCTTGATGAATCTTGACTCTTGAATCTTTTTTAAAATTCTGTGCAGTGAAATGGGAAATGAGCATTAAGCACTCTGCCACATACGAGATACTATGGTTATCCAGAGGAAAAGCACATGTGCAATTGAGTTGAAATTTCGTGGAATACCATTTTATTTGAAAGAATGACTAATAGGCAAACTACAGTTACCAGACTTGGATATCTGGCAGAAGTTTTCTTGAAAATGAATGTAGTGAGCCCACCTCTTCAAGAAAGATAGCTGACAATATTTGCTGCTGACAAAATTTGAACTTTCAAGTTAAAATGAGAGTTTTGGAAAACTTGTATCCACCACTGAGATCTTGAAAGCTTCCTAATACTAAGAGACTTATCTGATAAGACAAGTGGTGATATTAATGTGACTTTAATATATTATATAATGAAATGTGCCAACATTTGGAAGATCTGCATAACTCACTGAATCAATATTTTCTAAATGACCAATGCATGATGTCACAAAACCATGCATGGGGAAAAGATGCATTCAAAGTATAGGATAGAACAATAAATTTTACTGTAATAAAGTATGAAAAGTTCACTGATAGGGTTTATACTCCACATTGCCACAAACCTTAAACTACCATTTATCAATTTTTGGTGTAACATCAAAGAGTATCCACAGATAGCTGATGAAGCCATTAAAATACTCTTTCTTTTTCCAACTACATATCTGTGTGAGGTTGTATTTTCTTCACACTTCTCAACAAAAACAACAAATTATAGTAGTCTGAATGTGGAAGCTGATATGAGGATTTAACTAATTTCTGTTAAATCATAAATTAGAGATTTATAAAACTGTAAAACAAACCACTCTTCTCACTACTTAAAAAACGGCTATTTTTCATAAAACATAGTGTTAATATATAATTATTATTTTAAAATAAGTTAAATGCTTTTATAATTTCTCAGTTTTGATTTCTAATATGGTAATTATCAATAGATGCAACCCATATAGACAAGCTCTTTGGAATTCTCAGTGATTTTTAAGAGTATAAAGAGGTCTCTCTCTCTCTCTCTGCCTAGTTGATTTATATAGTCGGGCTAAGATAAAGTAGAATTAGAAAGGTCGCTAATGCCATAGGTTTTCATTATCTTATATTCAAGACTAAGTACACTGCAATGACAGTTAAGTCAGCTGACCATACAGTAAGTCAGGATGCAAAGTACTACTAGCTACGAGACTATATTCAACTAAGAACTCTTCTTACCTGAAACTGGACCACCTGCTGAAGTAATGGGCGGCAGAAAGATTCCTGTCACTGGCTTGGAATCTGTAGGTTTTTGTTCCACTTGAATAGGTTGCTGAACCTGAAAAGTGATACCTTCCTCTTCATCCTCTTCTAAATCTGAGAGGTGATAGATGGCATCCTTAGGCAACTGGGTAAAGCCTTTAGTGATGACACCTGGTCGTGGGTCAAGAATGGTTCCTAAATTTGGTTGAGCAAGCTGCTGCCAGTGGTACAGAGTTTGTGATCCTGAATATGCAAGATAGAAATAAATAAATAAATAAGCATGTTTTAAATTTCTCACAAATATTAAATCTTGAAGCAGAAGCTAAAATTATGTGTTAAAAAGTAATATTAATAAAATTACTTCTTTGGTCTTAATATTTTGGTAAAATTTATAAATTAAAGTTCTCTGTGTAAGATTGACAAGCTGCTGAAGATCTGAATAATAATCTTTCTATTTCAGATGTTAAAAAGGACATCTAAAGCGGGGTGAAAAAAACAAGACAACACCCTTAATAGAAACTAGGATGTTGAGGCAGTGATGAGAAGAAAGACATGTACCTTAGAGGTGACAAAAACTAATACTTCATTGGCTTATGAACTTTGAAATCAAAAGCCAGGATCATAGGATGGAAGACACCTTGAATTTTTAGTGTTTTGTGTGTGTGCGAGTGTTTATGTGTGTGTGTACTTCCCCACCATTGCATGATTCTCCTTTTCCCAGGCTCACAAGGAGAGGAGGAAAATAAAGGAAATTATCAAAGGAGATTATATCCCTGTGGTCCCTGCCTATGAATACTGGTGAATGATCACTCCAAGCATCTGCACGAGATACAATGTCTAATTATGAGACTATAGTCATTTCATCCTAAAAATGGCAACTCTGACAAACACCTGCAATTCTGACAAATACCTACACTGGTCATTAATGAATAAAACCAACATAGGACCTCACAGGTTTCCTACTCAAAATTTTGTCTAATGCAGACTCTTTTATGATAATAGCAGAGAATCATCTGAAAACTGGCAATATTCTATAAAGCAAAGAAATTTATTTTGAATTCAAGTTCTGTCTTACAAGAGAACAGAAACTGAATTGAAATGAACAGAACTTGAAAGAAAAATACAGGCACACATACTTGTAAATAAACATTACTTGGGAAAAGAACTCTTTTTTGGAAAAAAATGTAGAGCTAAAGAATTATATCTAGATTATTTTTACTTATCATATCCCATTTACCTTACCATAAAAATTGTTATAATGATAGTCCTTAGCAAAGGACGAGAAAAGATTACTCTTCTTCTCTCATATTTATATTTAAAAAAATCAATAAAAGAAAATTGATGGCTGATGACCTGGAGAATGCAGATCTCTTCATTCATTTTCCACAAAGGACTATAATGCACTGTCACCTAAACAGCAAGATTTAGTAATAATAAAGATACTTCTGCACATAGTGCTCTTACAATTACAATATAAATCTCAGTTCGGGTGAAGGAAGGTCAATAAACAATGTGGCTGAACCCACTTCCCGTTTGCCCTGAATATTTCGCTGGCGGTGTTCGCGGCTGCAGCGTTTACCCCAAGATAACTCGCAGATTATAGTCTTAAATCTGCCATGAAATACCTCGCTTTTTCTATTATTTTCGCATCGCTCTAGTATATCCATAGCCTTTGGAAACAAACAACATCATTCTATGTATAGCATTCTGTTTTTAGCTGTGATATTTCCATTTACAATATATAGTAATTCTTGATCACTGAAAATGTCAAATCCTAGAAAACATAGCATTCCTATGTATGATGTTAACATCGTTCTCAAACAGTTGTTAGTTGACGACTCATTTGATGAATGTGATTTATATATATATTTTTGTTATATTACAATTAGAGACAAGTTCTGGTTAGAAAGAAAACTCCAAGAACAGTTTTCATATTTATTTTTATATCGAAAACCAGTCAGATTTGCTTCAGCCACAAAAAGCGTGTTTATGTAAAATTAAATTAACGATGTCAATGAGCTGCACTTTTTTTTTTCTAAACAGGAAATGGGTTAAAAATGGCCCTTACTGATTAATTACCTTCAAGGGGCTTGACAATTTGTAATTTTTCAGGCATAAAACACCGAAGGCAACTGGCACTGCTGAAGTCTGTGATCTCCGACTGGTCAGTACAGAGAGAGGCAAGGCTCTCGGTGGGGGTGCCACAACCACTAACCCCTTCTTTCTGGCCAGCCAAAACCTGAATCTTCCGCTCCCACTCTTCAGCAAAGAACTGCTTCTCACTTAAGTAGTTCTGTCGCCGCAGACTAAGGCGATGCAGTGCGGTAGCCAAATCACTGTCTTCAGAGGGTTCTGGCTGACCCACCTTCTGAATGCTCCTATAGGAAAATCACATTAACTAATTAAATTTGTAAGGATCATAGCACAGTGCAGATCTCTCCTTTCTACAATGGTGAATGCTCAAGAGACTGATCTTATAAATAGTGTATGTTTAGATATCTGGAACAGAAATAGTAACAACAAACCAAAATCATTACTACTATATGTCATTTTTACTGATCATTTCAAGAGACTTCAGATAGGCAAAAAAAAAATAGTTTATTATTATGTAGTGTTTACTGACTTTTCTATTTCACTTAATTTATGAAACTATTGATAGGACCATCTATAAATTCAGTTTAGGTAGTCAAAGAAGTAAATATTATCATATTTCATGAACCTATACTACCATTGATTATAAAAGATACTGTTATTTTATGTACTAAGAAAGAAAAAATGCTACCTGTTAAATATGACATGCCATTAGCTATAAAAAATAAATAATTTCAAAAATACTAAAATGTGAAAAAATTTGCTTTGGCCATAGAATCCTCTATGAAATACTGAAGAACATTTTTTAAAAAAGAAAACAAGATTGGTAAATACTGCATTTTCATAGTTCTGTGACATATTTTTTCACTATTCACCATTTTAAAAATTAGAGTTATTTTACAATTGATATCAAAAGAAAGAGTAGCAAGTCAAGCTGCAGTTGCACTGGCCACTGTGTGTGAATTCACACAGAACTGTCTGTTAGATTTCCTAGAGTGAGGCAGTATTGACACACCAAACTTCTGTGGGTGCCAAACATGTCCACCACAGACAAGGCAATACAACCAAAAACCCAGAGGAATGGATGTCTACATTTGAACAGACTTTTCTCAGGTGCTAAACATCTACCTTTCAGAAGCTTTCGGCTGACTTTCCAGTACTGCTGTTTAATTTCTAGTTATATGTATTTTAAGGAACTGAATTAATGAAAAGTAGAAAAAAAATTAAGTGTAAACAAATAGGAAATTAAGAGCCAGCTAGTTTTCCTCAATAGGTATTCAAGCTTATTGTTTATCCTCAAGGCACCACAAAGCGGGATTATGAGCATGGATTATGAGAAAGTGTCATCTGATACTATACACAACTGCCCATGACCAAACTCCAAAAAATTTGACTTTGAACACAAAGAAGATTTAGACACAACTTTGCCACACTGAAGAAAGTAGGAAAGAATTTCATAGTTCAGTGCAGCTCCATCCTGAACATAATTAAATGTAGCTTTTTTACTCCAAAAACTTTTATGAAATCAATGATCAGTCTTACAAATAATAAAGAAAACTGACAGCTCCAGAACTTCCTTGGGACAGCCCTGACCAATGCTGGAGTCTGAGTATATGAACCGGTATGTCAATACCACAAGAAATGTGGGTAGAATCACTGCCACGATCTATGTTTCTTACCCTGGAACCGCCTCCGAGTGGCTCCCCTGGCTCAGGAGTGTTTTGTCCTCTGTTTGCTGTAAACCTGACTCAAAAGGTTTCGCTGTCATGATGACACTTGAACGATTGGAGCCTGGAATCGTTAGCAGAGCTGGGAATGGGACAGAGCGGCCCTGTGTGTCATTGGCAATCCTGACAGTGTCGAATACCCGTTTCTGCTGGGCTCTGTCAAAAAAGAAGTGTTCATTATTGCCACTGCCTACTACTGGAGTGCTTTAGATAAGAGACGTGTGTGCAGTTCATTAAAAATAAAGCCACCCTGCATAGTCTCTACATTTTAGGAGATCATTAGAAAATAAACTTTAGAACAAGAGAACTCTCACAAATGTGAGCACTAGTAGGAAAAATCTGAATCGCGTGACACCTATCACCTTGGATTCTGACTTCTTTTAAATTCCCATCCCAAGGGTTGAGTAACGACACATTTGATCTGTACTCACTTTTGTTTGAAGAGAGATTCCTCATCCAAACTCAACTTTTTACGCATGGTTCCTTCAATTTCAGCTGCTAAAGATTCCTAAAAAAAAAGTTTGAGATTCCTTTAGTGATTATGTAAGAAGGCTGTTAGAAAAGAAATGAATTGTCCTTAAATTAACAGTCTCCAGAATCCAGTACTTTTGGTATTATAATAAAAGAAAATACACAAAACACACACAAACCCAAAACCGGAAAAAAAAAGAAAAATTCTGGAAATGTAACTTTTAAACAAGAACCAACTACTTTCTCATGGTATATTTTTACAGGAAAGCAATGGCAAAAACCAATATAAGTAGAAAATATTACATATGCAGACACACAAAAATAAAAGGCGTGAAAAGCTATAAACCTAGATGTTAACAGTGATGCTGTGGAGGTCAAGAGTTGATGGTATTTAACAATTCCTTTTTGCTTCTCTATAATTTCTGGCTTTTCTATAATAAACATGTACAGCTTTTATAATATGGAAAAGTCATTAAATCAGAAGTGAGCAAGTTTCCCCCTCCCCTGGTCAGGAATGAGGATTCAACTAGCATGGGGGGCATGCTCAATGAGGCTGAGATGACAATTATTGGGCTTGGAGGTATTGGTGTGAACGATATGGATAGAAAGATAAATATCGATGTGTTTGAGTGGGTGTATGTATGAACATATACCTGTTTCTTAGGTCTACCTAATGAAAGGGCCTGGAAGCAATAATACTCTAGTAGCAATGTACACACGGCACCCACATCTTGAATTTTTAATACCATTCCTCGTGAAAAGCAACCAAAGCAACTTGGAGAAATGGTTGATTTCAAGAGTGGGACAATTCGAATATCAAATAAAAAATACTAATAAATTACAATCCATTGACTAAAATAGGAATCTATGAGTCCATACTGAATTAACTCAATGAACAGATGAGTAAATGAGACTTAAAAGCTCTAACCCACAAAAGAATGCCAATTAATAAATGTTGAAAGCATGATGAAATTAGAAAATCACCACCTGGCAATTATCATAGTATTATAGCAATGTCAATTTCCTGACACTGATGATTGCAGACGATTATGTAGGAGAGTGTCTTTGTTTTTAGTAAATACACCCTGAGGTATGAAGGGGTAATACGGTGTATCTGCCATTTACTGTTAAATGGTTCAGAAGAAAATTAAGAGAATGACACAGTATATGTAGTAAAACATTAAAAATTGAGGAATCTAGGTGAGAATATATGAGAGTTTTTTGTACTATTTTATTCTAAATTTAAAATTATTTCAAAATAAAAAAGTTAAAAAAACATTCTGGCCCCATATTCTTCAGGAACTCTATTATAATTTATAGTTTCAGTCTTTAAAAAAATTTCACAGGATTGCATGTAAGTGTTTAAAAACTGATTGTTAAAATAAGTCTTTAATCCAACATTACAAATTCTGGCATAAACTCATAAGTTTTCATTAATTTACTTAATTCAAAAAATGCTGTTTATTGACGAGTTAAATAAACATGATTCTTGCTCTCAAGGGGCTACTTTCCTTGGGGTTCATCTTATGTATTATAATAAATGTGCATGGTCATCTGTTAGAAGGCTACAATAAATTAGAGCATTTAGGTAGATGTACATATGCAAATTAAGGCCTAAATCAGTCACTGAATTCCAGAAACAAGGAAAATCCATGTTATCTCTTCTTAAGATGCTTTATACCATCAGAAACCATATCACTCTCAGAACAATCTAATCCTAAACAAGCATCCTTAAATACATAACACCTTTTCAGTTCCTTACTCCAGAAAAAGCTCCACATGACTGGGAGTACAGATGAGCAGCAGGGCCAGATCTGCTACGAAGTTCCTTTATTTCTTCCTGGGATTCATGTAACATTCCCAGACACTCCATATTCCTGTCTTGTAGCTCATGTAGCTGAAAGAGAGGATGAGAATTAGCATACTTTATTAAATTCTCATATAAGAAATCCATCGGGAGAAATATTAATTTTGAACCGAGGACTAGCTAAGTTTATGCATATAATCCATTTACATACAAAGACTCTGAAACAAACTAAGCAAGGGTGGGGTTTGGGGGGGGGAGAGAGAGAGAGAGAGTGTGTGTGTGTGTGTGTGTGTAATTTCAAGCTGCTGGACTAGAGGTGTCTTGTCCCTAAACAAGTAGTTTCTTCTCCCTTGTTTAAGAACCGTCTCTACTGTTAGATATACAAGCATGGTTTAAAAAAGCACATATTTTTCAAAGTACATTTTAACTTCAAAAATTTCTTCATGTGGTACGTGGACTGGGTCATTAGCATCACCAGGGCTGGGGATGGGATGCTTATTAAAAATGCAGATTCTAGGCCCTCATTCTAAACCTACTATATTAGGAACTTTGAGGGAAGGTATCTGGAAATCTCCATTTAAAACCCACCCAGGCAGGTAATTCTTACATGCTAAAGAATCCCTAAATTATACCTAATATATAGAATTTTTATATATTAAAAATTATATAAAAGGAAGAGATTTTTGCTATTTCTCCTGACATTTTAAAAACTGTTGGGTTAGTTATTTAAAGTTGACTGCTAAAAGGGTCACATATTCCTAAAGAATCCTATGAAAGTCAAGGTTTTCCCTATTAATTAAGAAAGATGTTGCCATGGTATTAGTTTTAGAGACAGAATTTGTTAAATCTTTTACTTCTCAGCTCTCATAATTTCATCTTGATCCTCCGTTATTGTTTTAAATCTTATTCACAAAGATGAAAGAAGCTATTTATTTCTCCCCCTTGTGTATTATAATTACAAGATAAAGGAAGATTTCATTACCTCCATTGTCAGTTGTCTTTGGGCATCTTTAGAAGCTTGTAGATGAAGTCTCAGTTCTTCCTTCTCAATCACATGCTGATAACAACATATTAAAAGAGACATGTGAAGCCTTTCCATATAAAATAAAGACTAATCTCTTTTTAAAGACATTCTAAGAGTGCATTTCAGGGGTATAGTCTATGTAGGGCCTATAAAAAGCTAACCTTCCATATGCCAAATATGAGCAATAAAATGAGCAGAATATAAAATCTGTTAAGATGTTCAGAGTATAATGAGCATGAGTCAATAATTCACATCACAAGTTCTGAAGAGATGTAACCCCATTTTATAAAGAGAAATCATGACTTGAAAGTAGTTATCCATGATACTTAGGACAGAGAGAAGACTAAAACAGCAATCGGAACTTTAAAAGGGCAGAGACTGTGTTTATTTTGCTTAATGTATCTAGTACTTAAGAGTGCATGGTATTAGGTCAGTGCTTAACAAACATCTGTTGAATGAATGAATAAACTTACTTCTTTAAGTTTGTGCTGAAGATCTACAATCTGAGACAAGAGAGAAGAGATCTCTTCTTGGTATCGAATCAGTTCATCACTCTTCCCAGACAATTCTTCAGTCATTTTAGACATCTGAGCATTAGTTTCACCTTGGAAACAAAACAAAAATTTTAAAAATGAAAGTAAATGTAGGAAGGGGTTGGCAAACTATGGCGTGTGGGCCAAATCCTGTTTTATAACAAGCACTGGACTATCATGAATAGATTTTTCTTTAACACAAATTTTAAAAATAAACCCAGATAACCCAATAGAGAAAAAGAAAGGTTCTTCTGAAATGGGCTAAAAACAGATGATTTGTAAAGGCAAGAAAGCTAAGTTTTGCTTCAATCTTTTTTTTTTCCTATGAGAAAGATACATGCCCTTTTTTTTTTCTTTCTGAAAGACAAGAAGGCTGAAAAGAGATAGGTGAATTATATATCTTTGCAAGTGCTAAGATGTAATCTCATTTATGTGTTTGAGAACACTCAGAGATGTCAAAAAAATCCCACAAACAATGAAAATTAAAGTTAACCAATCTAACTAAGGAACATTTCCAGAATGGAATAGTCACAATCTGCTAAAGGTACTGAGATGCGTCTGTAGGACAGAGATTTTCTGGGATACCTTGCAAACTGAGTAGAGCCTCTAAAGCAATTCTTACAGCCTCGCATTCTTGCATAGAATATAGCCTTACATGAAATAGAACTTTTAGAATTCCACTGGGGAAATAAATCTTTATTTCATATAAAAACTTTGACGCCTAAATACAAGTGGGAAAACCATTTCTCAGTGTCATATAAAACTATTTTTTTAATTTACAGAAAGCCTATAACATTTCAGAGGACGGCAATAGAGAAGAAGGAGGCCTAGACCTGAGCTTTTAGGCAAGTCATTTCTTTCTTTCTCTCTCTCTTTCTCTCTTTCTCTCTCTCTCTCTCTTTCTTCTTTCTTTCTCTCTTCTTCTCTTCTCTTTCTTTCTTTCTTTCTTTCTTTCTTTCTTTCTTTTTTAAAGTGTAAAAGGTGGGAAATGATAGTGCTGATGGGGTGATTCAATTTACATTCCTTCTTGTCCTCTAATATTCTGTTTTTAAGGTATCACTTTCTGAGGCCCAGAGCCCAAATGAACTGACATGATGTTACATCTTCTTTTTCAACATAAAAGACTATATATATTTACAGAGGAATTAAATATTTTTTCTCTAGTAAAGCTGACCATTTTCCAACTACTTTAGTTAGAAGATTATTTTAGTTAACATTATGTCAAACCAAAACATATTCCTTTATAGACTACACATAGTTGGCACTTAAATATGCTTTGAATGTTAGGTTTTGTGTCATCATTTAAGCCCTGGCTCTGCCACTTATCATTTTCTGACTCTGGCAAACATATTCTCTATAGGACTATTGCGTCATCAACAACAAAAGAGCTTTGGTTCCTTTCACCCTAATATACTATATTTGATAGAAATATAGGTCTTTATTTAATGATGATGGCAATTTGAAACATATTTCTTAAAAGTAAATATGGTATTTTATTTAGAGTTGTGGGTTCAACGTGATATTCCAAGATCTTCAGGAATTATTTAATACTGTTTCTTGAGATACTTCTACTGAAACCATTGATCTAATTTCCAAGTTGGAGATATCCTACCAAAGAATTGCCCAAAGGCTAAGAAACAAAATGTTAGTACTTACGAAGTTCTTTAACACAGTCGCTGACAAGCTGTTGTTCCTTCTCTTCATAGGTAATAGTTTCTGTCTTTATGTGACAAGCCTTCAAGAAAAAAAGTAGTATGCAATATCTTCTGATTTTTACAGTATTAACTAAAAAAACCTTTAATTCTCTTTTGAAGATAAAAATTAGTCACTTACAAAGGAAAACCCCATAAAGTTTTATCTATCATAAAATAAAGGTATGGAAAAGCATGTGACAAACATCTACCCCTCCTTCCTCTCAGGGCCTTTGCACGTGCCTACTCACCCCTTCTAGCCACACATCTCTACCTGGCTAATCCCTAGCCACGGTAAAAATATCACTTGCTTAAGGAGGACTTCTTTGATTCCTCCCCATTAAACAAGCTCACAGAATCTTGTAATTTTCCAGTATAGTTCTTATCACAGTTGTAATTATTTAGTTATTTGTGTAAACTCCACAAGATATATATAGTCTATGTTGTGGCTTTCTCTATTTCTTCTGGCAACTTGCTGTTATCCACTTTTCAGTGGGATCTAAATAACAAAAGAAGGCAAATACACGTACCCTGGCTGCCACTCCCTAATTAGAATGTCAATAGCAAATCCTTAGTTATGCCATATTTTGCCTCTACACTACCTGGGCCTATACCTTACAGCCTCTAAGGTAAAGGAAATTGAAATTAGGTTGAATGTACCTTGGATCGAAGAACCATATTCTCTTCTTCCAGTTCCTTGAGCTTTTCCTGCAGCATGTCCAACTGCAGCAAACCCTGCGATAAGCTAAAGGACTCATTAAACCGAAGGGGTGTAGAACAGCTGGAATCAGTTTCACTCTCTTCAGAAGCAATGGAGACAATTCGAAGTAACTCATCTTTCTTGGATAGCTCATGCTGTAGTTGATTAACCTGTGCAGCAAAAGGGCTTGATTTACAAGATGTTCTTTACTTTGCATTATTTACATGTAGTATAGCTTCTAATTCATAGAGCAATTGCTTCTCATCATAAAAATAAAATCAGTTGCTAGATTTTACTGACTAAAGTAGCAAGTGCTAAAAAGAGAATAACAAACCTCAGATACTTCTTAAACTATAATTTTAGAGCATTAATTCAACAAATACATCTTTTTCTATAGTAGGTGAGACCATCCAGTTTTCATATTCTATATAATACAAATATGAGGAAAGTTTCACATCATGATACATTCACAGTTAAAAACAAAACTAAAGAATCTTCAAAGTATCAGAATAGATCCTTACTTCAAATTCTAATCCCAAAGGCTTGTACTTTTAAGCTGTATAACTCTGCATGACTTCCTAACTTTAGTTCTAGGGGATAAATATTTTAAACATAAAGGCTCAAATATTATTAAATATAATTCACTTATAAAATTTAAATAAAACTAGATAAAAATAACAAATTACAGAAAATTTGAAATTTATCCATTCAAGTTAATAAATCAGTTCTCATAAAACTATTTACTGCTTTGGAATAAATGCATTTTTCAAAAATTTCTTTTCCTTTCTATTTTTTCCTTTTGTTTGGGTTTTTAAATAGACACTTCATTTGGATATCTATTATTTGGAAATATATTAAAAAAAATAAAGTTATGATAAGATCGCACACAAAGTCCACAAAGAGTGGTGAGGATAAAGGGTTAAATCTAAGCAAGGTGCCATAAGAACTATAGGTACCTAATACAGGCTTTATATTGACTGAGGTAGGGCCACATGAGCACTCCTCTGTATAATAACATTTCATTTCTTTACTGGTTAGTTCTATGGTTGCCAACAAAGACAACATGTACTGGTGTTATTTACCTACTACAGCATCAATTCAGGGACATCCAGGAAAAAAATTCCTCCATTGCCAAGACCTAATTATTTCATGCTGCAAATACCTGATCAAAAACTTACTTGATCAAAAGCTTGCCCCAACTGCTCCTCAAGGGCTTCATTCTGCTCAGACAAGACATGGTTCCGCTTTAAGAGAGCTTGCCCAATTCGAGCAGCTAGCTCCAGATCACGATCCCTCTGTTAAAATATCAAATACACCTTTTCTTTGAGTACAAACAAAATTAAGTGGTAGTTTAGAAATTCTGCAGTCAATTCTGCTAAACACAAAAGCAATGTCCTACAAAGCATCAAGACTCATTTTAATTAATGCCCAGATACCAAAATGAACACTGGGTCTGGCACATAGGTGGTGTTTAATATATGTTGGTCAAATAGAGGACTACCACAGTTGCGAGTGCAAGAGGGCATTTCTTTTCTTAGTATCAAGTGAGATTTATTGATCACCCTATTAATTAGGAATCAGCAATCCAATCTGTAAACTTAAAACTTTGGGGAATGAGAAAATCAATGTAGGACAGGGTCTGACACACAGTAAAAGCTCAAAAAAATTTGTTAAACGCATCTGTCTACCAAGCATGGTAATGATACAGAATAAGGTATATAAGAAAATCAGGTAGGTACGTTAAAAAGTTTCATTGAGAGCAAAACTTATACGCATTGAGAGCCCGAGGATTAGAGGAAAGCACAGCCAAGAGCCCTACTGTCAACTGGTGCAAGAATGACGTGAAATAATATAAGCGACAAAAAGTTTTAAGGCTACAAGGTTCTGCTTAGACTATAGAAAAAAGGGGACTCCTTTTAAAGAAGTTGGTGGCATGATGCAGGGAGGCCTACAAACAAGCCAAGTAAAGCAAGTGTTACTCTTTCTGGGTACATGGTAATACTTAGCAAGGGCATGGGAATGCCAACTACATGGTGGAGGTGAGGATTATATTCTGTAGGATGAAAAACTGTCTATAAACATATAACTGCCTTATAAATGAGTAAGGGCTCCACTTACATTACTCACAATAAATAAAATTAAGCTTCTGTCCTTTTGCCTCACAGCACATGAAAACGGGTAGAGGAGTTATTTCCAAACTGTCAAGGTCCACTTATCTCATTTTCCATATGGGCTAAGTGGCATACACAAAATCACTTTGGGGAGCTGGAGGGGAGAGTAGAGAGGGGTACTTCAAGGAGAAAGACAGCCTTCCATAAAATGAACTGAAATTAAGGTATAAGGAGGGGCCTCTATGACTGCCAATCGGAAGAGATACACCATACGCATTGAAAATATCATGTACAAAAGGAGCTCAAATAAAAGCAAAATCTTTGGGAAGATGTTCCAAACCGCATGTGTTGATTTGCAATGGAGTTGCTTCTTAAATAGGAAGCTCTGCTACAGGTTGAATAACAACATGTGCTTTTCTAGGACTGGGAGGCCAGCCAGCATCACTATAACAACAAACAAACAAGCAAACAAACAGCTCCACCCCCTCCCCAATTCACTAAACCTTCTATAATTTTATAACAATAAACTTCAAGAACCACTCTACTTTGGAATGCCAGTTGTTTCAATTGTAACAAACTTATAGAAAATAACTGAGAGCAAAGACATCATCATTTTTCATTTGATGTAAAAATTTGATAGATTCCAAACAACCTTCAAGTTTTAGCTTTTTGTACTGGAGAAAGAAATTATATATTCCTACCTCTGCCAGGAGATGTGTAACCATGTCGATGTCATTGTAAGTTTTGGTCATCTGCTCCACCCTGTCTGTGCCTAGAACTAAGATAGTTAAAAAAACAACTGTTTATAGAATTTAGAAATAACAGAAAAATTAAAATATTTGTAAGAACTGAAAAATAACAACAACAAACCCAGGCTTTTACAAAAGGACATTCAGGAGAATAAAAATATATGTGAAAAAAGAAAAGGAAAGAAACATTTTATATATTAGATACTCAGGAAATATACAAATTATTACAAATAAATGTGCATCATAAGATGAATTAAGAATCAAAAGATCACAAGGCAGTCACCTTCTGACTACCTCTTCTCCCACTGTAAGATTAGAACTTTGGCCCACTCACACTAGAGAATGTGGCCTGGGAGAATCCATTAGACCACCGATTGTTGTATATCCTAATCTAAACTAAAGTTATTGAGGAGCGAGTTAGTGAAAGGCAATGCAGTTACAGAGGAATTCATTAGAATTCTGTTGTGATTATCTTGAATATGTATCATCACCTACCAATTGAGCTAATATCAATCAACAAGGAAAAGGACTTCTAGGACTTCTTGTAGCTCTGCTTTAAACCATAATCTTTTTTAGCTTACTTAAAAACTTTCTGATAATCTTCATATCTAGGCCTTTGCTATGAAATAAGTTGTATACTATACTATTACTTGCGTAATTCAAGCCCAGTATTTCTGTACTTCATAAACTGAGGAACTATCAATGCACTTGGATAATTTAGTTCCAAAGAGGACAAATATGACTCTACTGATTCCAGTCACAATACACAATATATCTTTTTAAGCTAGTGACAATGCATAATAAATAAGGGATATTTTGACTTTGAAGTACACTACATGATACAGATTTGTGTTTGACTTAGACTGATTTTATAATTAGTTGTCTTGGAAAAAAACCTGAGACTTTGGCGCAAAAAAGTTGAATTCACATATTTGAGTGGGCTTGCACAAGTCATTTAAACCTTCTGATATTCAGATTTCATATTTATAATATGAAGGTGATAATACTCATCTCAAGGTCATTAGGAAGTTAAAATATGATGATTTTACTGAGCAAACTGCAAGTATCATAAAACTGTTTATAATTATTACTTTTTAAACACAACTGGTATGTATAAAATAGTCCTGGTTTTAAATTCTCTGTAAATAATTCACCAAATTGGCAGTAGATATTATAATTTAAGTCATTTGTAGTTTATCAGTCCTGTATTAAAACTTGAGGTTGCCCAAAAGATACCATTAGAGATATTTTACCTTTATTTGAGCTTTTAATTTTCCTTTTTAGCATCACTGCTTAAAATGAATCTGGGGATTACCTAGAGCTAATTATTAATGATAGTCTTATTCCTATTTAAAAGTACAACAAGGTGCTAGGTAGATAATACTAGGAGATAGCTTCAAAGAGTTTTAAATATAACTAAAAAGCAAACAAATAACTCAAACGAAAAACTAGAAACATTTTTACTCCAAAAGAATTTATATTTATAAGTAGAGAAACTGATTCCATAATTTAACCATGAGGATAAGGGAAACAGGCTTTTGGGCCTAAGTTATCTTCACAATTTAACTAGGTAGTATAGCAGGAACTAAGAATTAAAAATAAGGCAGATACAATGGATAGTTATGAAAAAGTCACAGGGATGTAAAGTACAGCATAGGGAATAGAGTCACTAATATTGCGATAACTATGTATAGTGGCAGGTGGCTACTCAGAGGGATCACTTTGTAAATTATATAAATGTCTAACCACTATGCTGTACACCTGAAACTAATATAAAATAATACTGAATGTCAACTATAATTTAAAAATTTTTAAAAAGGGAGGAGGTGAAGGGGAAGAAGAGTTTCCAGTTATAAAATAAATAAGCCATGGGGATGTAATGTATGGCATAGGGAATATGGTCAATAATATTATACTAACATTGATTGTATGGTGTCGGATGCTTTAGACTTACCATGGTGATCAACTTCTTTATCTAATAAATGTCGAATAACTATGGTATATGCCTGAAACTAATATAATATTGTATGTTAGCTATATTTTAATAAAAATGTTTTTAAAAGAAAAAAGATACCTGCACACACAAAAATACAAGGCAGATACGGTGTGTGGCCCCCACTGCTTCTGGTCTTGATAATAAGATGGGGGGTGGGAATCAAAACAATATATCTATGCTCTAAATTAACTTCAGGAAACCAGCTAACAAATGCAAAACCAAATTGAATGTCGGGCAGTGGGTCTCAGCTCCAGATTCTGATTTACCTGATTTGGAGCCAACCTAGGGCACAGGCTGCAAGTAAAAGATGCCCAGGTGTTCTCTGATGTGGAGCTAGGGATGAAAACCACTGACCCAGGATGAACAGTGTAAGCAAGAGCCAGGAATTCTGGAGACTGAAAAGCTGGCATAAATGAAGCCATTTCAAAACATAGTCAGGGCAGCCACTCCAGAGGAACTGCATTGCATGTCCTTGAGCCTTCGAAATGTTTGAACTGAGCAAAATGACCTTCGGAATGCGCCAAGACAGCATAACCTTCCGAACAGCTGTTTACAAAGCTAATAGGAAAGCAGACCTCCTGATTACAGGACTGAAAATTAAGATTCTTTAGCACCAGAATAGCTAAAGAATAACTTAGCTTACTTATACCAATAGAAATTCCTTCCTTGGTTTATTGGCACCGATAGGAATTTCTTCCTTCTATTCAATGTAATTTTTTCCCTTTCTTTTCTCACAAAAACCCCTTCTCTTCACCCCATTAAGGAAACACTATTTGGCTTTCTGCCTGAATCAGTGCTGCATAAACGGCTATTCTTTGTGATCTCAAATAAACATTTATTGTCTCCCACCTTGGCCTTTTATTACCACATTAATAAGACTCAGTTAAAAACAGTTTTAATACAACTGACTTTAAAAATACATGACATGGCTTCAATTACATAACTGACCAGAGTTGAAGTGGCAAATTTAATTTGAAGTAAAACCAGCAAGTTACGGATGTAAAAAACAGCCATGAGTTACAAGTCAGACATGATGAAAGGGCGAGAGAAAATGAAGGACACAGTGATACAGAAATGTAAAGAACAAAACATGTTTTAATGGAGAACCTAAATGTATTTCCTACAAATGCTTACCATCTGTCACAGTCTGAAAATGGAAAGCTGAACCTTAAGAAGTTAATTTAGTTTAATGATCTTATTTTCTTATATAAAGAATCTTGATTGAGAGGAATTATATGACATGTCCAATACCACAAAGCAAGCCTTTAGTGGCAAAGCCAGGATATTAATGAGGTGATAGCAGCCTCCATTCCCAAAGTCATAAAATAAAACAACAACAAAAAAACTTGGGTGTGCTCATTCCCAGTAATGGGCTTCAACACCATTCTGCCAGGTCCTAAGATCAAAAGGCCTTTATCTGATGAAATACTGGAGTATTCTCATGTTATTAAACAGCATGGATCCCGATTTTGTTCCTTAAAATGTGAGCATATCTACATACAAGAGAAGCTGGAAGGATATACATTAAAATGTAAATTGTGGTTATCTCAGGGTGGGGATTATGGTTGATCTGTTTTGTTTTCGGATGTTTTGCTAAGTTTCCATGAAGAACAAATATTACCTTGGCAATTAAAAAACTGCAGCTCTTGTTAAGAGGTTTCAAAAAGCAAAATTGAATTTTAAAATGTTTAAATATATATTATGGCAGAGTATTAGATAATGCAACCAGAATTCTCCAATTCTTATGGTTTATGTGAAATGGGCTCTATACTACCAAATCCCAAAGGCTGGGCCACCTCAATGAGAGTTGCTAATTGATGTCAGTCACCAAGCATATAGGAACACAATGGATTCCCCTCTGCAGCCTAATGCGTTCTATCTTCTCTTCTTATCACAATACTCCAGCCAAAGACTTGTTACTTGGGAGGATTCCAAAAGCACTCAGAGAAAAGCTCTTTCCGGTTCTATTGGCACTTAGGTGTGATCAAATGCTTCCAAGGCCATAGACTAATTCCTCACTGTAATTGTTACCAGGAATGTGGAGATAGTCAAGCAGACTGACTTTTATTCTCATCATTCCTACCAAATCCTGTTTTCCCTTCAGCTATCAGCTGTTAAAGTAGAAATAGGTTGAGGGGCTGGGAGAATGGGGTAAAAGGTTAAAGAAGTACAAATTAGTGATAGATGGTATCGGGGGATGGGGAGCATGGGCTAGGGAATGCAGTTAGCATTAATTAAATGGCTAGGTGAAAAACCAGAGGAGAGAAGCAATTAGGTAGATCGTTTTAGAAACCATATAAATGTCTAACTGATGTACTGTATACTTGAAATTAATTAAAAATTTTAAAATGGTAAAAAAAAAAAAAGAACTATGTTAAATGGTACAGAAATTGGCAATGCTTCTTGCTTGTTTCCAGACATGAACTTGCCTAACCTAATTCTCGAAAAAAAATTTATACATCAGGGAGATGATAAACGTTTTACAGAACAATTCTGCAACTTGATTTCGGAAGGTTGTTAATTAATGTTCAACATTTCTGGTGTAATATCCAGAGAACCCGATGTGCCTGAAACAAATATGGGGGGTAATATACATAAGCACTTCACTCGTCCTTACTTTATGTTCTAATTGCATAATTTCATATCAACTACCCCAATCTCACATTTTTTCAGGATGGGAAATGCCGATGTTAATCTATTTTGATATCCCTGTCATTCACATGAGATAGTGCTTGATAGTTCTCTCAGATGACCCTTTTCAAGATCTAGGGTTTTCACCACAATTACTGAATTTTAAAAAGACTTCTCATCTTTCATCACTCTCCCACACCCAAAACGAAACACAAAAACACCATCCACGTGGCACAGTAAAAGATGCAATAGCTCCCTCCGGACAATTGGAGAAAGATCTTGAGAAGAGACTGCAGCTCTTGCTATTACAATACAAAGAACATTTCTGCAAAATAAAAAACTGCCTTTGAAAGAACTGAGAAAGACGAAGACTGATGACATATACCATCTACATATTGTATATATAAGACAGCCTTTCTCGACAGGGTTCCAGGGAGAATTAAACCCTATAGATGATTTGAGTGCAATGTTCTCAATTCCCATGGATAATACTTAGCTAGTACATGATGCATAGGTGATAAGGTAATCAATTCATTATATAATAGATGTTTTAGGACATATGGCTTAATTCTTTTGTGGAACTGGTTCAGACGGTTGATCTAAGGAAGTATATATCAGCTTATTTCTACGACCTTATGGTTAATGCTCCTGAGCATTATATCAATTATATTTCCTTTTCTGCTAATACAAGTCAATAATTTTTGAGGGCACAGCTTTTGAGGAAAAGTATTAACTACCAATTAGAAATAATAATTTCTACATTTTTCTGCAAAATTGTATTCCTAATTCCTTCCATTCTCTAATTAATGTCAATTTACTTTTCAAATTGTTGAAGTGAAAATAGTATAATTCAATTAAAGGAATAGAAGAGTTTTTCAGAACCCAGAAATAAGATCTGTATCATCCTATTAATCTCAAGTTTTAAATTGCTCCCTTGAACATTATGGTTTGTTTTGTATAAAGTCTTGAAAATCAAGTATTTTAGAATTTTCTTATTTTTTAAAATTTTCTTAATTTTCTTATTTTTCTTATTTTCTTTTATTTTTCAGTTTTTTTATTTAAAATTCATCTTAGAAATACCTCCATTAAATCGTGATCTAAGACATTATTCTAGCACAGTTCTGCCCTTCTCCCTAGTGACCTATAGGACAAAGAACAAGTAAACTAAAGGGCACTTTCTGTGCCATTTTATTAAAATAATGATAAACTAAATTTACCATAATGAAACTTCAGTTTGAAAATTTCTTCTCACACATCTAAAAACTCATGGAACAAAGGGAAATGGAAATAAAAAATAGCGTTCCTTCTAAAAAGCATTTTCCAGAAAATCTCAAGCAATTTCTCAAACTAGAAATTTAGGAAAACCCTAAGAACCTTAATTTAATATTTAGCTACTTAAAAGAATGATAGAGGACTGAAATACAGTTTTATTTGAGTTTCTCGATATTCTAATTCAAGTTCAAACAATGTTTAAACTTCTTTTTCTGAAAGTAACCTGGTTCTAGGAAACTATCAAAAACAAGTTAATGATTACTGTGAAAATGAGTATTTCACAACAATCATTCTCTACCTACAAGCTTTAAAAACACTGAAGCATTCACTGAGAAAATGTCTAGGACCTGATGCAACCTCATATCTAATTCAAATGGAAAGAATTTCACAAACATATCAATGTTGAACTTAACAGATTTTATTAGATATTCTAATAGCTATTATGCACAAAATATTTCTATAGTGAATGAATAAAACAAAAAGTAAGCTCAGCCTGAATGCAGTTTTTTGGAATGAGGTAAAAACCAAAAAGTTCTCCATGCTTTAAAGTTTAAAAAGTGTTCTATTTAATTCTGTCATTTATAAGAGCTTGGTATAAAACATGTTTTCGGACAAACATGGCTTATCAGCCTCTCACTGAAATATTCTCTATGAATCCTTAAATAATGAAGATGGCTATATAGTGTGCACTTATTTCTCCTTGGCATTATTAAAACTACTCACATATTTAAGAACTATCCTTAATGACTGACAGTTCCTGTAATTATATTAAAAAAAAAAAAAGAGTTAAAAAGCTGATGGTCAGGATAACAAACCATTGGGAAAATAAATGTTGAGAGATATAAAGGAATATTAAAATTTTACATGGTTTCACCATTTCTTAAGTTCTCTTTTCTAATCGGTCTGAGGAAAGTATCACGTAAAAGATGAGAGAAATGGAAACATCGAGTATGCTTGCAATCCTGGACACTCAGTCATAAGAATCACAAACTTTCTGCATTCGGACCTTGTTAAATCAGTTTGAATGAAAGCCACTACACAATGAACAATGGCTAAGGATATCAGATGCTTTAAAAATCAACACTAAGTTATTCCTGATTTTTATTTCAATGGACAAACTCGAAAAGGATAAAAAAACCACTCACTCATATAACGGAAAGTCTCTTCAGCAAGGACTGGAGAAAGGGCATCCGATGCATGCTGCTGCTGCTGTGGGGGCTGCGTCCAGTCTTGATTTTCATAGAGAAAGAGGGAGTCCACTCTGAGCCGGTACTGGGGTAGCTGTTCTTCTAGCAGACTCACCAGCTCAACTTCAGGCAGATCCTCATTGGAGCAGACATCTAAAGAGGAGAGTCCATGTAAATGAATCCAAGATATTTCAATTACTAGGCAACAGGGAAAAATCAGTGAATTAGTTTTATGAAAGTAGGATCATACATTAACCACGTCATTTCTCCACTGATTTTTATTAATATATTCTGATACTGTAGTTGGTCTTTCTCCAGGTTTCTTTATTATGAGAACTTCTATAGTAAAAATAATACCATGCATTTAATTACACCCTATCTAAAAATATACTGCATAATGAATATAACTATGTTTTTAAAGTTTAAAATAAATTTAGACAAATTTCTTATTTCTCCCTTATCAATCTACTTAGTGCTGCTTAAAAGAGATCTGTTCTTAAATAACTTACATGTTTGAGGGAAAAAGGCAGCATAAAAAACCAGCAGAAAATAGCCAGTTTGAAAGGAATTCAACTATATGTTCTTAAGTAACAGAATTTGAACTCTGTGCGAAGACTTTTCAAAATCTGGTAAAATTAATTTTAGTATATTTTCACAGCAGCTACATATACTTAAAAAAACCCAAACATTTCCTGGTTAAATATGAATGTTAACATTCCAGTACCGATACTGGAATATATACTTTATCATTTTTACTTGAAAGATGGGGTACATTTAAAGTCCTGAATACCTTTAACACCACTACTTCCTCTCCCACACACTCTAACTCCCCACTGCATACACAACTCAAAGGCTTGTTTTTTATGTGTTTGCTCCTGGTGTTCTGTTCCAAATATTGCCCATCATTTAACACTTCCCAAATTTAGCCATTTACAAAAAGAGGCAAGTTATCGCTTGTAATATGCTTAAAATACTAGGGCTTAAAATAGAGAAAATACAGGATGTCACATCAACCCTCTCACTTTTTAAAGAGATCTGGTATTTCCTTTGTGGGTAGTATAAAGAAACATGTTCTAACTCTGGCAACGAATAACAAAGTTCATTTTAAGACAATATATCTTAGAAGAGTAAACGTCTACTACTTGACCTTATCTTAAGAATGACAACTTAATAAATCAAATACAAAGAGGCTGGCAATATCAGACAACCCTTCCATCCTTCTGAAATATTCTCTATGTGGCTTCATAACCACAAAGATGAGGTACATATAAAACCTTAAACGTGGTTCTAAAGAAGCTCTCCACATTTAGCAGATTTCTTAAATCAGAGCCCTAAAATACATATCCAAATTCTATTTCGATGAATTCCATGTGATTATCCAAATTTTGCCTGCCACAAATATCACATACAGGTTGTCACTGCTAATACTTGCAGGAAGAGAGGTTGATTATAAATATATGCAAAGCTAAAAATGAACTCTTAGGCATTCAAGGGTACAACAGAAATGAAGAACAAAAGTAACATTCATTAAAAGAGCTACAATTCCCTAGAAAAATTTTTTAAAGAAACATTAATGAAATTTTGTGAAAATTCAAAGTTACCAATTCCCTACTTCCGAAAGGTAATTTTAAAAATGAAGACAAAATCAGGGTTTAGTAGATTAAACAAAATATCCTTTAGACTAGCTCCTCTCATTTGCTTCCATAGTTCTGATAATATATTATTTATTAGTCTGATTGTCTAGTCATAACCACCTCGTCTCTACCATTTTATCCTCCAAATGTCTCTTCCGTACACATACTTCTTTCTAGCTACCTTGCCTCCATTTAGGTTCAAGGCTTCCTCTTGTTACTCTTGAGTATGGCCTCAAAACTGGTCTGCCTTCATTACACTCAAATTTTCTGCCACATCTTCATATCTTTATTATGCCACTCTCCTACACAAGGCTAAGAAAGGTCTGAATTTCATCTAGATAGAAGAGAAATCTTATGAACAGCTGGGATAATCAGGAAAGATTCAAGAAGGGTCATGCCAATTGGTACTAAGTAGGATTAAGTTAATGCTAAATAAAACACACTAGGAATATGGTCTGGAGTATGATATAGGGTCTCACATAAGGGAGATTAAAAACAGTGCTCAAAAAGATAGATTTGGTTAGTAAGTAACTTAATGACCTGCCAAAACAAATTTTAACAGTCTTCCAAGGAAGACAACAAAACCCAAACATGACAATGTAACATTCATAATGTTCAGCATTCAATAAAAAATTATTAGATACACAAAGAATTAAGCAAAGTATAATCCATTATTGGTTGGAAAATGAGTCAACAGAAACAGGCCTAGTAATGACAAAGATGATAAAATTAGTAAACAACAATTTTAAAACAGCTATCATTAACATGCTTGAAGATGTAAAGGAAAAATATAACCTGAAGAAAAGAGAAACAAAGTATTTCTGCATTTATAAAACTCAAATAGAACTCGAGTACAATATCTAAAATAAAGAATTTATTGGATACATTAATAGATTAGACATTCCCCAGAAGAAAAGAATAGCAGACTTGAAGGTATAGCAGTGAAAACTATTTAAAATGAAGTAAAGAGAAAAAAAGAATGGGGGGAAAAAAACAAACACACATCAGGAAGTTTAATATATATGCAATTGGAGTCAAAGAAGAAGAGAGGTGAGAGCAGAAAGAATATTTGAAGAAATAATGGCCAAAATGTTCTAAATTTAATTAAAACGATAAATTCATAGTTCAAAGAAGCCAAATGACTTCAAACAGGATAAACATAAAGAAAATCCAAAGAGAAAATCTTAAAAGCAGAGAGGAAAAAAAAAAGATGCATTACATTTAGGGGAACAAAGACAAAAATGATCTCATCAGAAGCAGTGCAAGGTAGATGACAATGGAAGGTCATTAAAGGACATATAAAAGTCAACTTAGAACGGCTAAAATAAAAACGCTGACATTATCAAGTGTTGATGCTGTACAGAAGATGCCAGCAAACTAAGGCCCACAAGCCAACTCTAGCTTGCTGCCTCTGCCTGATTTTTAAAAATATTTATTGGAACACGATCACATTTGTCCTTTTATGTATTTTCTATGTCTGTTTTCTGTTACAACAGCAGAGTTGAGTATTTGTAATTCAGCAATAAAAATGAATTAACTAATTACTGACACACATCACAATGTGGATAAATCTCAAAAACATTTTGCTGCATAAAAAAGCAAGACACAAAAGATACAGATTAATCTATATGAAATTCTAGAATAAGGAAATTTTACCTATAATAACAGAAAGCAGATCAGTGGTTGCCTAGAGCCAGGGGTGAAAGGTGGTGAGTTCTGGGTACGAGGGAACTTTTGGGGATAAAAAATGTCTACAATTTGATTGTACTGCTGGTTATATGACTGTATATATTTGCAAAAACCCAAATGTACACTTAAATGAGTGCATTTTATTATATCTTCATAAAGATATCGCAATAAAGCTGAATTTAAAAAAAAAAAACCTTTGAATTTAGATGGGTTTAGACTTTTTTGGAGTTTTGGTAAAGTAGTCCTGGAATTTACTGTATGTTATATAACATTCCCACTGGTTATATAGCAGCAACCCAAACTTAAATACATTAATATATTTTCAGCAAACATAAATATTTAAGTTGAGAAATAGCTGCACAAGTCAGGTTTTGTGAACCAATGAGTTTTAGAACCAAAGTTTAGTCTCGTAAATGAGGATTTATAGGTCTTCACCTTTGTTTGTATACCCTGTATGTTCTGAGTGCCTCTTCTGTGCCAGGCACTGCTGTCAGGTGCTTGCAGGGTATACAAATGTGAACAACTCTGTCCTTGCTCTGTGGAGACAGGAAGAGGAGTATGACACAGTTCCTGCTGACCAGGGGCTCATACAGTACAGGGAGTCATATACAGACAAGGAACGGCACACACGGCAGATTCTGATAACGTGATAGGAGACTAAAGGATAAAGAAGTTAATTCAGTCAGTCTCTGAAGAGACCTCTGAGAAGGCTGGAAAGGGAGGCCAGGTTTCATCATGGCAATCTTATACACTGGATTAGGCATTTGCCTTTTATCCTGTAAGCAAACAGCACTTCCACATTTATTAAATTGGACTCACCAGTGATGCTCTCTGAATCTCTGGGATTGCTATTCATGAGGTTTTCTTCACCCATTGGTGATGTAAAAATGGCATTCTGGGATTGATTCATGCAGGATCCTTTTTTGCTTTGGTTGAGAAAAACAGCTTTGGTATGAATTAGAGTGAAGGAAATCCATCAAGCCATTAAAAAAAGAAATGGATCTGTTTGTATGGGTAGTTCCTTTTAAACAGATTTTTTTCTGCTGAGTCAAATGACATCTGCAGCAATGAGTGCTTTCAGGTGATTATCATACCTTGGACAGTCATGACCTAAAACAAAGAACACATCAAGTGACTGATATTCAGCATGTTCTTTAATAATAGCAATCCAATTACCTGCAATGTCTATCATTAAGAATGTTTTCCTAATAATACATACGACATGGCTAAATCTAAAAATAATTATGTTGGATGAAAGAAGTCAGATAAAAAATGAGTACATAGTTTATGATTCCATTTAAACAAAAATCTAGAAAATGTAAATTTATCTATAGTGACAGGAAGCAGATCGGTGGCTGCCTGGGGTTGAGGGAGGGATTCCCAAGGGACAGTGGAAATGGTTTGGGGATGATGAATATGTTCACTATTTTGAGTGTGGTGATGACTTCACAAGTGTATATATAATGTCAAAACTTCCCCAAGTATGTACACTTAAACAATGTGCAATTGAAGGTATGTTCATTATAGTCAATAAAGCTGTTTAAAAATTTTTAAAGCTAATTGACTATTTAAAATAAAATAATAATAATACGTTGTGAGGTCTATAACATAGGTAGATATAAAATATACTATGAAAACAGCGCAAAGGCCAGGAGGAAAAAAATGGAAATATACTGTTGTAAAGTTTTTATATTACATGAAATAGTAAAATATTATTTGAAGATAAACTGTGATAACTTAAAGATGTATACTATAAACCCTAAAGCAACTAATGAAATAACTCAAGAATTATAGATAATAAACTGGCAAAAGAGTTGAAATGGAATAACATAAAACAGACTTTCTCAACCCTAGCACTACTGACATTTTTGTCCAGATAATACTTTGCCATGTGCTTTGTAGGAATTTACTATTTGATCCTTTACAGAAAAAGTTTGCCAATCCCCAATCTAGTAGTAAAATAATTCAGGCATCAAATAACCAGCTGTTTAAATCAATGATATCCTACATCAAATAACTTCTTAAACAAGGTTTCCCTCCTTCCTACATGTAATTAGATCACTACCTCTAGAAGAATTTCAGTAAAGAACAGATTTTACACCTACAAGTATATTTAAAGTTATTTTCAATTTCTAAGGAAGCATTTTTTAAAAAAGTAATAAGTCCCAAACTTGCTTGTGAAAAAGGGAAAGAAGAGAGGAGGGAAAAAAAGGGAGGTAAGGGAGGTGGAAAGGATGAAAAGGGAGAAGATAAAAGGCAAGTGCCTCTCATATTGGTCCAAATTGGTTCTTAAATAAAACTGTGGTTCTTAATTATATTTTAATCAATTCCGTTGTGAAAATTTAATAACACTGGGACCTACTGCTTGACACTTTATTACACACCAGTTGTTTAGTCTTTTAGTATTTATAATACCATTCTTGTTTTTTTAAAAAATATTTACATATATCACACAGGAATACACACACACACACAAAACTATATATGTTTCGACTATGGACTCTAGATTTTGCTCTAGAGAATTGTTTCTTAATCAGTTTTGGAGGATATGTTAATGGTTTGGTCTTAACTCTTGCACACAAGAATAGAGAAAATCCTGCTGAACACAGAACTAAGTCCATCTCCAGAGTCACGCAGGAAGAATCTAGACCTCCAGGGCAATCCAAGAACCTGACCAACCTGTAGACTGTGTGCTAGGTCAGGGATGATCTAGAAATGGTATGTTCTTCCTGGTGACTCTTTAGAACTCAATAAACCCTTTGGATATGCCTTGGTCTAGAGATCTGCGCTCCGCAGGAGGTTTAGTTAGGAGTAGCAATGGTGAGTATAGGATAATGTCCACACCTAGGCATTAGCTAGCCTGAATTTTCATTTTGTTTACTGGTTTTCTGACTCAGTACATTATTTAACAGTTCCTCTCTGTCTAGATAGGAGTTATAATTACCTTCTCTTTATAGGGAGGGTCAAGTACAAGGACTGAAAGAAAAAAAGAAATTGCTTCCCTGGTACCTGACGTATGATAGACATTAAAATGCTCATTCCCTTCAGCTTCCCCCTTTCACTTGGGCCTGAGGAAAAGATTACATCTTCTGCCTCATATTTCTTAAGTTTCTGGCTCAACAGCTGATCCTGAGCCCAGAATGGCTGCCCTGTTTTGAGTATGGAATAGATGTAGTCTAAAGATCACCTCTGAATTATCTTCACATAGAAAGAGATAAGGGCTGAGAAACTGTGCTTCTAGCAATAAAGAGACAAATGCCATAAGGGAGTACTACTGAAGATTATTACTGAAGCTCATTTCTTCATGGATTCTGGAGAAGGGCCGCTTATAATAAAGTCTTAACTATAACTATTACTTTTATCCATAGCACAGTTGCTATATTCATTTCCTGTTGCTGCTGCTGTTGCCGCTGCTACCAAAAAACACCATAAATTTAGGCTTAAAACAGCACTAATTTGTTATCTTACAGTTCTGGACGTCAAAAGATGAAATGATTTCAATGGACCAAAAAGGCAAGGCTGCGCTTTGCCTGGAGGCCCTAAGGGCGAATCCATTTCTTTGTCTTTTCTAGCTTCTAGAGCTACATTCCTTGGCTCTCAAGGCCCCTTCCCCCATCTTCACGGCCAGCAACACGGCATCTTCAAATCTTTCTTTCTGCTTCTATGTCACCTCACTACCTTCTGCCACATCTCTCTGGACCTCCCTCTTATAAGGATACCTGTGATTACATTTAAGGCCCATTGGGATCATCCAGGATATTCTCCCCATCTCAAAGTCCTTAATTTAGTTTCTTCTGCAAAATCCTTTTTGCCATATAAAGTAGTATTCACAGGTTCCAGGGGATTAGGGTCTTGATATCTCTGAAGGCTATTATCAGCCTACCACAGAAATTCAGCATGGATTCTGGAGGCAGACAAACGATATTGGAACCCCAGTTCCAATACTTACTCGTTGTATGACCTGCACCTACCTCAGAGTGTCCACGGAAGAATTACATGAGTTATATACATAAACCTCTTAAAACAATAACTTAGAATACAATAAATGCTATGTAAATATTAGTTACTATTCTATCAATACCAAATAGTACTATTTTATCATTATTATTATTATCATTATTGTATCTTACACAAAGCTGAGCAAAAGTAAACCCTGCTCATGACTGCTTAATGGTGTCCTCTCTCGACATAAGCCACACTTACTTTCTGTACTGACAAGCGATGTTAGTTTAGTGCCATTAATCATCTTCTTTCTTCCTCTCTGATGCATGAATAAAGAGGAAGCTTGCAGAATTCGAATCCTAAATGCAGCAGAAACTAAACTTTGGCAAACACAAACAACACATTTTCAGTGTCTTTCCTGGTGTGTACATACATATTCTTAGTATTTCCTTGAGTACCATTTACTTTCTATGTTGGATCTCTATTCATTCTTTTTAGGAATGACTATGCTTATTTTCTTTATAAAATGATCAACCAAGCATGTATTATTAACAAGAAGCCAGCCTTTGTAATTCATGGACATTTAGGAGAAAATAAAGTAAAATAGCCAAGTGACATTTTAATAAAAATGAGAATTAAAAAGGACAACCAAAACATGTCATTGATATAAATATTGCTGGCAGAAAATAACATGGTTAATGACTTAGTTTAACCTAGCCATGGAAACTAATGGTCAATAGTGAGTGCCTAAATATAGGCCCTGTGCCTTAAAAAAATCTTGCTACTTCCTTAAAATAGAATACTCTGGCCAAAACAGCCTTATAAAAAGGCTAAAACAATTCAGGAAAACTTCGCCTTAACTGGAGTGCAGAGACAGAATTACAGTAAATATAATAATTTAACAAAACATTTAAGTTGGAAATATAGTTTAAAATTTTATTGTACGAGTCATACTTTGGAGAGGAATTTAAAAATACGTGTTGGCTGCTGATATGTGTGCTGAAGTAGGAACAGTGCCAATCACTGACTCTAGCCACAGCTCTTTTAGGCCATGATGGCCCTACTCCAGAAAAAAAAAGATAAATTGTACGATTAAAAAAAAAATAAATGTCCCATGTCCCTACATTAAATAAAAGATTCTGACAGAGATTTCCAACTTTAATGTATCCGGCTACATCAAAGACAAGACTTCCCCCCCCCAAAAAATCACAATAATTTTAAAACCAGAGATGAAATCACAAAAAAACTATTTGATGGCTTCAGTGTTAAGAGCTTAAAAAGAAAAGGGGGGTGGTGGTGGTGTCACCACCAAAATCCAAAATCCAACCTGGACAGTGAGCAGCTGACCTGACCAAGGCAGCGACCACACACCATCCACAACCAAGCCGGCGGCACTGACGTGCCACGCTCCACCACACGGCTACATTAGCGCAGCTGCTCTGCCAGCAATTGTCAAGTTCGCCCTGAGGAAACAGAAATCGCGCCCAGTAACAATTTGTGCCTCTTTTTTTTTTTAGTGCCATTCAATTTAAAGAGCAACAGGGTTTTCAGAATATGAAATACATGGAGGCAGTTCTACTTACAAACAGGTTGGATCCTAAAAGGCGGTTAAATACGTTAATTTGAAAGTGAAAACCATCAGTGAGGTTTAGGCTTACAGGCCCACATTTCCTACTAGCTGATATATTTTGGACATTTAAGAAAACTGCCCTATTATGTTTATAATGAACATTTGCTGAGGTGGGCAACCCCTCCCTGCCACAATCTCTACCGACAGAAGGGAGGGAACCGCTGGCAGTTAAGGAATCCACACCAGAGCTTCCACTGCAGATTAGAAAAGCCTTGAACCCATGGTGCCATCTGTGGTTTTTGATAAATTTCCCCAGCTGCACTTTCATTGCCACGCTTAGCCTTAAGTTCTTAAACTCCTAACTTTAACCTGAATTAACCTTTGACTAAAAACAGGCATCCCATTTTAACAATGATCCTTTGCCCAAACCATTTCAGATATTCACATTTCTTCACCTTTGACTATCAGCTGCACAGATACATTCCCTGCCCACACATTATGGGACTATCTTTCATAATCATTCTTATTGCCCAATCATTTATTGAACATGTGTAAATTTCTCACTTTCAATATTTTATATTCTTTCTACTTTTGTAGAAATCAATTTATCATAGCACTGGTTTTAGAGACAAAATGAGGTTTCCAATATTTATAAAATACCTCAAAACTGTACACATAACAAACGTGCTATCGATAACAATAATGGCTGAGTTGAAAATGGCCACCTGTTAGTGATCAGCAGAGCAGAATCCCTTCTCTGGAGCATATTTTGTCCCTTCCCAGAAAGTTCATAAATTATAAGTTTTAAGCAGGATGAGTTTGTGTTTCAAAACACAGATAAGAAAGTAAATCTATTACATAAGGACAAGGCTTTCTATTCTATACATTTAGAGATATAATTTTAGATGTTGTGTTGGGCATTCGGTTTCAAGCCAAATATTATGGTTTGAAGCAAAATTCAGCCTGATGTCTTTTTTGAAAAGATAATGAATTTCATATTCATTGAAGTATTCTAGCATCAACTACTGAAGTGGAAAGGATAGTGTTTCTCTACACTTTACTCAACAAATAGTGAATAGCAAGATAATGGATGACTGCTAGTAAGTACTATTTGTGATTCATCAAGATCCTCAAACCACTAGGAGCTAAAACCATCACAAAACACTAAAGAGATTTTCTTGGCAAGGAACCACTTGTAAGTCGATTAATTTTATATTATACAATTATGATTTCACGTTCCATACTTTACCTTTTATAAGATTAAGCAAATAAACACAAAGCTAAGGATTTTAGGGACTTTTTCAAGAAAGCAAGATCTAGCCATGCTGTATCATATTTTACATCTATATCCTCATCAAAGTACAACAACAGTTATCAAAATATGACCTCAATCATTAGGAAAATGTTAACTCATGTGTTCATAACCACTCTTTAAGAAGTTAGAGAAGCAAGATTTAAAATAAAATGATAAAATAAAAGATTTTATTTGTCTTACATAATTAAACTTTACCCATTTGGAAAATGTACATGACCAGTATGCTGCAGTACCAACTATGGAATCTAAAAAAGGTTATCACTATCTTTGCATTTTATTTTCAAATTCTTAGAACTATAATGTTAAACATGTTAGTAGATGTTTTTCCTTTCACATTGGCCTTATGAGTTACACATGTTGGCATTCTCCATATTCCTAATTACTGATATTACAACTGGAAAACTTACACTTGGATAACTTAATCCCGCTATGCCTCAATTCCTCATTTATAAAATGAGGACAAAATTGTACCTATCTTATGGAGTTGTTATGTGGATTAAATGTGGGTTAATATTTATAAAGCATATATAACAGTACTTGGTAAGTACTATTTATGTATATAATTTAAAAGTTAAATAGATAAGGAAGTAGAATTATAAATTACAAACAATATCATTTCATGGTACCTGGCCATCTGGATATAGATGGTATATGATTCAGGTCAGTTCCTACCCTTCCACATTGTTAACAGCTCTAGCTCTCAAAAAAGCACAAACTCTATCTCATCTGGGGCTGCCGCCTAGCAATAACTCAGGAGTTCTAACAATTATTCTTACCTAAGATAATCCTTTCTTGTCACTAACTACTGGTCTTAGAGAAACTCATAAAAATTTCCCCGAATAAAAAGCCCATGGTGGGAATGCAGACTAGTGCACCATTCAAAAAAATCATCTATGAAACTATGTATTCAAATTAAATATATATGTACCCTAAGACCCAGCAATTCTGCTCCTGGATATATGTATCCCAAAGAAATTCTCATATCGGCCCATAAAGAGACATGTCTAAGATTATCTCTTGCTTCACTGTTTGTGATAGTAAGGTGAGGCCTATTCCGTAGAGAGTAGCTGGGCAAAATGTGGTGGGTACACACCGCAGAGCAACATAGCACTAGAAATACAGTGCTGAGCAAATAAAACAAGCAAAATGAGAGAGTTATCACAATGCTATTTACATAAATTAAACTTTTTCTGCAGTATACTTATAAACATTAAAATGCTTGCCTTAGGGAGAAGGAAGTGAGGGGAATTTGGAGCAAGGTATGAGGATAAAAGGGGAAATTTAAAAACCTATGGAAATCCTACTGTTCTTTTAGCAGACTACTTATCCTATAATTATTATTGCATCTCTTCAATCCTTAAAGTCTGAACACATGCCTGGACATGAAAACATTTGTGGAAACAATCTATGCAAAACTAGCAATCTCTGCAACGCAATCTATGGGCACATAGTTTCTGACTATTTCTTAAAAGGCCATGTTGCTTTTATATTACTACCTAACTGCTCTAAAGCAGTGTATTTAGACTTCAACTAAGGAAATGGTATAAAACAAAACAAAACAAGAAACAAGTGAGATAAAGCCTCAATGTTGACATTTTCAGTTGTTTGGTTATCTTGTAAAAACTTTGAAGGAAAAAATGTTTGCATGCAAAGATGACAAGAGCATAATAAACTACATTCCTTAAATAAACCACCTCTTTCTCATCTGATGAAAATCAGCCACGAGCTACACTAGAACTTTCCATTCAGTTTATATTTCTCTTTAAACCATGCGAACACAACGCATACACATGCACTTTTGTTTATCATTACGAATAAAGCAATGTGTTCATTCAAAAAAAATTCAGGGAGTGGATAAATATGAAAAAACAAAAGAAAGCTATTTTACCAGCTTTCACTGCAAGATAGAATGTTAACATGTTGTTTAGCAACCTACTTATTTATCTTTCAATGCCAACTTATAAATATGCCATCATTTCAACATAATTCATTTCTGAATTACATAATATTCAGATATACAACTAAATAATCTCTGATAGTTTCCATCAGTGGCTTTCTAACAACAATCTAGTTATTCATCCACTTTAAAACTCAAGAATCCATAACAAGGGTCAGAAAACTTTTTTGTAAAAAGCTGGGCAGTAAATATTTTAGGCTTTACAGACATGTAAGGCTTCTGTTGCCTGTTATTTTTATTGGTTTTTTTTTTCAACAATTCAAAAATGTAAAAACCATTCTTAGCTTATTACAAAACTGGCTGGATTTGGCCCACAAGCTGTAGTTTGCTGACCTCTGGTCTATACTCTAAATCATGGTATTTCCACACCACGGAATAAGAATACAATGACACCAATCTCATAGAAAATGCAACAAATAGCCATGTACGATATATCGGCATCACCTTTTCAAAACTTTACTTGCAGACAGGAACTCCACTTGATGTCCCAGAGTGACAATGAGTATCAAAGGAGATACTAGAAATTTAAAAATCCTTAAATTAGCATTGACTGTTATTGAAACAGCTCTAGTTTTATATCGGTTCCCACTACCAATTTCTTTCAATCTCATTTCTATAAAAGATCATGATCAGCTTAGAAATATGAGAAACAAAGCAGTTTCTCATATTCACAGTCAAAAATAATTTAGTAGTGTCATATGGTAGTTTAGACAAAGGAAATGGGATAGAAAATAAATAAAATATACTAAACACAAACCTCAAAAGGGTAGACTGCAGCCTCATATTCGTAAAAGAGCCAACTTATTTTTCTCTAAAATAAAAAGCAACTCAAATTCTGTCTACAATTCTGTATTCTTTTAAGAGAGCACTATCCTCTCTGTGCCATGCGGCAAAAGAGCTACAATGCTACTATTAGCATATCCAATTTTAACATTGCAAAAGCTTCTTCAAGATAGAATTTTCTTATAATTTCCAAAGAACAGAGACTGAGTTTAGTATAAACTATTGAAATATATGAAAGTTGGATAAATGGAGAAAACAAGTTATTTGAAGGGTTATTTTTCTCAAGTCATACCTAATAAGGTGTACATTTCATCAGCTTAACATAGGACTACAGAGCTCCTCGGAGAAAAGAAATGCTTTTTGTTTGGAAAACTACACAAAAATCCCCCTTATGGTAGAAGGTGAGGCCTTACAGCATCGAAAGGTTAAAAGCCTCTGCATAAGACTAAGAAGATAACTTTTTTCTTTCTCTGGAGAAGGAGAGTGAAGAAAAGGGACAGAAGTCCAATCCAGATGGCAATAGTTCAGAAGCCACAAGAACACCAGGAATTTACAGAAATTAGGGAGGGTTCTGGATTCTCCATAACATGAAACTGAAGGTTCAAGCCAACTATTTAGCTCTTAAAGTCTGGACACTCGGCTGACATTTGAGTTACAGACATATTAAAATATTTGTTCACAAGAGCAGTTGCTGTCAAGAATTTATAAATCATCATAGCTATTATCTTTTAAATTTCTTTTTAAAACATAGAGAATTATGTCCTTTTGACTTAAGTACTGGTTTTAAAAAGGAAAAAAAAAACAATTATATGTCTTCAAAAATGAGAAACAGAGTAAATGGCATTATAGAGTTTGTGGATTTCCTGTTCTCTTAGCCAAAAATGGAGGAAACATCTTGAGCAGAGGCATTTCATACACCAGATTCTGGGTATTGAAGTCTGTACTATACTTCTAGAGCCAAATAAATCCTTTCCCACCAAATCAGAAAGCATTTTTTTTTCAATGTTGATTTGCAAAATTTAGGTAGTAGATTAAATCAAGAGACATCATCACCTGAAAACTTACAAACACTTCACAGATTAAGAAATAAACCGAACATATATAAATCTTGCTGGCAAATTTGAGTATTACTGTTTAATCTGCTCTGTAGGACTTATCTTCAAATCAAATAGCTCAGAAGACCCCTTGAAGCAACACTTTCACATAGTAGTAAATAGGAAATTTAAAAACAGAAATAATTTAAGGATAGAAAATCTGTCCTCATTTCTTTTTGTCCCCTCTAACAACCAAATATAAACTTGCTTTTGGAGGCTTAAGATGGTCCTAAATCTTTCAGTTATTTTCAACTTATAATACTTCAAGCCTTTAGAAACAGAAGTTTCCAAAGGTGCCAAAAGAAAAACTGTAGGTAATATAGCTCTTCAGATCAACAAAGTAATCAGTGGCACCAGGGCATGCAATCGTATATTACCAGGAACAGGGTGTAACTTAAAGTGGGGTGGAGTGATGATCAAAATAGAATAGTATATAAACATATTTATAAACATATATAATTCTAGAATGATTCTAGAATTCCACATATCTAAGATATAGAGCCATTTTAGTAACGTAATTCTATTAGGCAAGAAACACTCAAAGTATATTATAGTTTAGACATAAGACTCATTTTCCAAACCAATTTCCACAATCAACTCCACGACTTCAAGATAAGGTTACCTTTTGAGGGGAAACTGACATATAATAGATGATTTTAGTTTGCCAGTGAAATTCAGGAACCAAATAATAGATAAATTTTTAAAGATACAGCTATTAGCTATCTGAGATTCAGGAGCTTAGATTCTCAAAGGAGATTGACAGATACAGTTACTGGGTGGCTGAGGAAATTTAGGAACCCTCTGCCTCCACCTGCCTTTAATAGCTAATATCCCTAGTTCTTCGGATTTTATCATGGGCCCTCTCTTTTCTCTCCTCAGAAATCTCATCTACTTCAAAGGCCTTACTTTCCAATTATATGATAATCATTCCCCAAGTCTCAATCTTCAGCTCAAATGGGCATTTCTTAACTTTAAACCGGAACTCAAAATATCAACCTATAATTAATACCATAAATTTACCATATTCTAAAATGAACTCATTATCCTTCTTCCAAGAAAAAAACCCTGTTTTTTCTTGCTTTACTAACTAGTTAATATTTTCATTTTATCTGATCAGTAGGGCCGAAAATCTAAGAGCCATCTTCCTTCTCTTCAATCCTTGTTTTCCACGTAGTTACCAATTCCTGTGAATTATTCTCAAAGCCTAACGTGATGGTCTTATTCAAGCCCTTCTCTCTGTCTGTCCCTGGCTACTGCAGTAGCTTCCCACCTGATCCTCCAGCTTCAGCCCTCTCTACTCTGAGCTAGTGTGCCTCTCCAAATGCATACTGCTACCCAGCCCACCCCTCCCTGTTCCCTTAGCACCCTATTCCTTATGCTTCAAATGTCTTCCACTTCTAAATGCACACACACGAAAAAAACTTCTGGTAACTTGGTTTCTCATGAAGATTTTCCTATAAGGGAAAAACACACTAACTATGGGGACCAAATCATGTAGTTCACTTGACAGTTCTATATATTAAGAGCAGATACCCTGGCCTGTTTACCATTCTTTATTGAGTTTGCTTCGTGTATCTTTTCCACCAGTCCCGGTCAACACTGAATACACTGAGAAAACTTCGGTTTCCAGACCTGAACAACCAAAGAGACACTACTGCCTTGGGAGACTTTTCCTGAGAAGAAACGAGCTCTTTTGACACTGAAAACAAAAACTAGAACCTCTTGGTTAAACTCGTGACTTTGCTGTAGAATATAGCAAATGGAACTAGCACTACAGAAGTTTTCTAAGATTAGTTTGTAATGGTTAAACAATTGATAATAAGACAGAAGAGCTCTGTGTTTCAAATGTACAATACATGATAAAGAAATAATCTCAATTCTGTTCCAAATTCAGTCTTTCTTAATAATAGCTAACACTGATGGAGAACACACTATGTGCCAGGCACTTAGTTAGATGCTTTATGTGCATGATCTCCTTTGATCCTCACAATAACCCCATGATGTGGATATCAGTGTCACAGTTTTACAGAGAGGGAAATTGAAGCTTAGAGGTGAATTAACTGATAAGAGCAAGAGTCAAACCCAAGACTGTGTTCTTCCAAAACTGGGGCTCTAACCTCTGAGCTCTACTGGCAGGGGACTTCCAAGTGTGGGGGTTGGGAATGTGTGTGGTGTGAAAAGGCCTCAGAGATAATTCTAAAACAATCCTCTCTACTCCACTTTGTAAAACATATGCGTTGATTACTGAAAAAGAAAAAATAAAGACAAGCTCCCAATTTCTTATGTGTTTTATATCTGCTTTTAAAAATGAATCAACTGATCTCAAAGTTGGTTGTATTTGCAATGAAGCAAAATGATCTTTTTTATGTTTTTATGGTGTTTCTTTAATAAGACAACTCCATTGTCTTTAGATGGACTATTCTACAGTATCAAGAAAATAATACAGATGTATTACCGTAAATTGGGAATAATTGTTACTTGCTCTAAACTGCTAAAATAAGTGGAATATAGACCAAAATAAATCCTTATTCCAATAAGTTAAGTCCACCTATATTGTAATATCTTGCAAATGCCATGCATTCAATAAATATCAGTTGAACGAATTAATCTGTAATCAGGTTACATCACTGCAATCTGTAGCAGGGAGAAAAACAGAACTACACAAGAAATGTAAGACTGTTAGAGCATTTGAAAATCGAAGGCTTTCTTAGCCCAATTTATAAAGATCTACATAGGCCTCTCACCGGTTTCAGTAAGAGGTGTGCATGTATGTGCAGGCCTATGTTAATTAAGCCCACCAGTAACACGGAAGCTGCAAACATTCTCTAGGGAGGTGTTTGAAAACACTGTGGCAAAAAGCGAAAAATCTTTAATACAACCTTCTCCCCCCGCCTCCCAAGTTTTTTTATTTTACAAACATTGGTAGTAAGATGTTTTCCCACTAAAGTTAAGACATGGTAATAGGAAAAGTCCAACAAACTGCTATTGAAGTAGGGAGAAAAGTCCTTAGATAGAATAGACTGAAAGAATTCGATGACTCAGGGTCATTGATGACCAAGCGATTACTATATTATAATATAATTTCAACAGTGATAGCTTCCAGGATTATAAGCTTTTAAAGAGCTCTCTCCCTGCACTGAATGGTCTCAAACTAATATTTTTTCTTCAGATTTTAAGTCTACTTCTAATTTTCTTTTTTGCTTCACTGTGAGGTTATCACCATTACAATTTACTGTTGCTACTGTGCCTCTCCCATTTCTAAACTGCTGTTGGCTGAGAAACCAGATAACCGGTTATCAGAGAACTCAGAAGGTATCTGCTTGAGACTGAACCTTAGGACCTGTTTTTCTGCCCTTGGCTGGTTCCTCAAGCACATCTTTCTTTCATCCCTTCAGCACTAGGGATTTAGTTGGCTTAAGTCTCTTTGGCACTGTCACCAAGAGCTTTTCTCACCTGGTATTCTTTCGCCTAGGCAGGCTATGAATACATTCTGGCCTTTCTTTATTATCTCCCAAGAAAATTATAGGTCTACTTCTCTCTTTTGTGAGAATTTACTCTTAATCACTATAGAATAGTACGAGGTGGATTACAAACATGGAAAAAAATGTTTAGGACATCTTAAAATTTTTCATTGTGCTTTTGCTCCTTAATCGGCGTTCACTGACTCCCCTTTTGAATGCTCCCAGAAGACTATGTGCTCGCTGTCTTCCTTCCTATACTGTGAGCTCCTTGAATGAAAGTATCTAATTTTTGTATGCCCCCAACCTAAAAGGAACTGATACATAGCAGGCTCATAATACATGCCTAACTATAAGCTTAGTGTTTAAAAATGTCAATATACTGAATTATAGAAGTAATTTAATGAACAAAAGTGATTATTAATACATTTCAGTCCAACATCAACTAAATTAATTGCCTTTAAAAAACAAATCAAGCTAAGATTGAACATCTGAAATAAAACATTGTATTTACTTTATGAAAAACTCTATATAAGAGTTTGGTGTTAAAAGGGTGATTTATCATTTTTATAGCAGTGACACAGTACCCACTTTTCTTGTAATAACCGAAAAGAACTGGTTGTCAATGTCACAGGCAAGCTAAAGCTGAATTTCTGGCTCATTGCTTAGTTTTATCATGTTTTCCACCAAGAGCATTTGCAGCTGTTTATAAAATGCATTTAAAATAAGCCTACGTGAAATGAGAAGTGATTAAATATCTATTTAAAAATTTCACAATTGCTAATAGTCTCATTTGTAGTCTTTTGATTTTGCGACTAAAAACAAAACAAGTTCAGTGATTTATCCTAATACTAGCTAAAATGATAAGAACGACTGAGGGCAAAAATTTTTTAAGTGATTAAATTATGCACTTTGAGAACAGTAGTACTCTCAGAGACATTTTAGTGGTTTCCAGTCTCCTCCTCTTCCTTTCTTCCTTCAGACAGAGAGTGCTCTTTCTTAACCAACAAACTTCTCTTTGTTTTGATTTATACCACTGGCCTGAATAACCCCAAGCACCACACTATAACATGCCTATGCTGCAAGCAATAAGGGCAAAAGCAGAGGTTTGGTGCGTGGACCCCAAACATGTATTTATTGTACATAAGTGTTGCATTTTTGAGAAGTCCATTTTCTAAGGTGACATGCATTTTAAATATAAAGAAGCAGTCAGGTTCTCCTGAAAAGGTCACAAACCATGTGAAACTGCTGCAAATTTGGTCATAAACCTGGCCTTACACCGTAGGCATGCCCTCCATTATTCTCTTAAATGTCCTTTTCTGAGACAATTCCATACACACCCCTTTCTCACTCATCCCTGAATCCCCAACTGTTCTCTATTACTCTACTCTCATTCCTCCCACCAATATATCCCCATAATCTATGGCTAGCTTTCTCTTCAAACTCTGAGAATTAAGTACAAACATAATCTCAATCACATACTTGCACACTTGTTGATGGGAGTGTCACTTAGCAATCCTCTTATAAGAGGACCTGAGTGTCTGGAAGACAAAAGGGGAGAGAAACTTATTTTTTATCATACGCCTCTCAATTTTTCTACCATGTGTACATGTCCACCCAGTTAAAAAAAAATGAAATATATCTCACTTAAAAGTCTCTACTCCTACTTTCTCTAAACTTTGTTCCATTGGTTGTCCCTATCTTCCAATACCTTTGTCCTCTTCCTTGGCCTATGATCATGCTCAAATCTTCCATTTTATTAAAAACAGATAAAATGGAATTTAAAAATCTCCCTTCTCCAAGAAGGTTCTCCTTTAGCTAATGTCCTCTGTCCTCAGCCATACTTCTTTAAAGAGTATTTGCTCTCTTTCTTTTTTCTCCATTTTTCATTCATACCTTCACCATTACAATCTGATTTTTCCTGAAATTGCTTTCTCTTCACAGTCACAAAAGTCCCTGCTAACCAATCTAACCATTCCTTCTGAGTTGTTATCTCATGTCATCTCTGGTTCAACACTGTTGACGACTCTCTCCTTCAACTCTTCTGTGGCTCTCCTGGAGCTACATCTTACAATGAATGCTTATTCTCAGGTCCCTTCACCGGATCATGGAACTCTCTCCTCTTGGTCTTTAAATGTTGGCGTTTCCCAGGGTTCCTACTGTGACCAAGTTCTTTATCGTTGCTGGTTTTCATTTACCTACAAATTGTGCAAACCAACCACTACCAGAGATCAAAAACTTCTTTAGTGTTAATAACTCCCAGTCTGGCTCTTCAGACCAGATTTCTCCCTGAGCTCCACTCAAATTTCTCACAGGCTGATTATGACCCCGTAAGTTGAACTGCTGAACACTAGATGCCTCCTTTCTCTCACCTTGCCACATCCAGTCCATCACCAAATCCTGTGCAGTCTAATACCAAAATACATCTCAAGTTTACCCACTCCTCTTCACCGCCCCCCTTCTATCATCCTAATTCAAGCCATTATCATCTCTTAGACTATGAACCAACCTCCTAACAGGACTCAATGTTAATCTCTTATTCCTTTCTATTCCTCATAAGGCAACGAGAATAATGTTTTTAAAACTAAACTCCTTTTTTAAAAAAATCAAGGGTTCCCATGATATCTAGAATAAAATCCACATTTCAAATCACAGTCTACTAGGTCCGGCATAGTCTGTCCCCTGACTTCTTGTCCCTCATCTTGCAGCACTCTCTTTGCTCAGACTCAGCCACAGAGACACAAACCTTGCGTCATTCCCTTTCACTTCCTCATCACACTCTCTCCTGTCTCTGGGCCTCTGTAACTGTTCACCGTACCTGGAATACTCTCCCCTCTTGCTCTTCATATGGTAACTACTTCTCACCCTTTGGGTCTCAGCTGAAAAGTCATCCTCAGGGAGAAGTTACTAGTCGACCTGATCTAAAGCAGCCTCCTCTGCCACCTTTATTTTCTAATTCAGCATCTAATTTGTCTCTTTTACAACATATATGTTACAATTTACTTCTTGGAAGGGGAAAGGTGCTATCTTCTCCCTTTCCTCCTCCTGGCTAATCAGAATGGCAATACAATAACAGGAGCTCAAGCAACTCAATAAATATTTGTTGTTGAAATGAACTATTAAGTGAACTGTGGGTGAATTCTTTCACCATTAACACACATAACACACATAATTTATCAACTCCATTGTTACATAACATAGTGTAACACTCTTAAATTAGACCCTATTTTATTTGAACTATTTCTTCCTTGTTCATGACTTATCAGAAAGCTTTCTAAAGAGAAAGAGCTCAAAGTTTGGCAACCACTGACAGAGATGTATGGATAAGCTTCAAAGACCTTAATGATCTTTACAACATGAATTAGTTCCACCTCTCTACCACGAGTAGACTTTGTATACTTATTTTCTAACATGAATAAACCACAATACAGGATGGTAAAATAGGTTATCTCTAAGGTTACGTGAGTCAATAGTAAAGCTAGGAATAAAATCAGAACATAACACATTAAGAGAACAGTTATAAAACAAACTTCAATAAAATGGCCTCAATTAACTGTTCAATAAATCAGCTGTTTATTGAACAGTTTTCAATAAACTGTTGAATTAAACTTGCCTCTTGAATTAAACTTGCAGTATCAAAAAGAGATAAATAGCAGTATACAATAGCTTCTGCTCTAAGGGACATCAAAGATCTAAGAAATCTAAGATCTACTGGTAAGAGCTCTAATGATTTCAATGGTTTACATTAGATCTAGGATCAAATGATCTAAAGAAATTTAAGAAAACAAGATAACACTGCAAGATTTATTAAGTGTTTAATAAGTAATAGAAGAGAACTCTTCTATAGATAGTCAATGAGTGGGGACCTCTTTTCTAGCCAAAGTGGTCTGGCTTCTCATAGGAGTAAGATTTAAATGGGTTCCTCAAGGATGGAAAGATTTGCATAGTGAAAATGGGGTGTCTGGTAAGGAAGACAAAGGAAAAAGAGGCCCTAAAGCAAAGAGCAGACAGAGCGAGTTTGGCAGCAGTGTACAGACTGATTTAAGTGGGAACGATTATGGAGAAAGTACTTGGAGCTTTAAATTTGACTAGCTCAGATTAAGAAATCTGAAGTTGATCCCACAGGGAACAAGTTTCTAAATGGAAAGTGACATCTGAGAAATAAATCTGGAGTCAGAATACAGGATAAATTTAAGAAATGGACAGAATAGAGACTGAAAAATAATTAAATTTTACCACACTATGCCTGAATTATTGTAACAAAGGCATAAACAAGGTGAATGGAAACAGTAAAAGGGATTTGTGAGACAGTGAAGACAGGACTTGTTACTGATGAGCTGGGACTAGATTAACTTTATTCTCTCCTAAAAGATAATGACATATAGTACACACCACAATCATTTGGTTTAAAACCTCATAATTTTTCTTGCCCCTCACTCCCTAAGAGTTCTCTTTCCCAGATATGTGCTGTCCCCCACACCTAAACTGGCTTCTCCAGCCACACAATAAATTCCAGCCAAAGCAAAGAATTATATTTACTAGTTTCCTAAACATATCAGTAAATTTCCAATCCTATAACTTTGTTCATACTATTGCTTCTATCTTCCATGTGTTCTCACCTTTCTACATATCCAAAATCTAGCCATTCTTCACACCCAGTTTAAATGCCACTTTTTCCACCAAGCTTTCCCAGAAGCCCCAACTCAAAGTAAGCACTGCCTTTCAATACTTTCTACTTTTCTCTAAAACACTAAAAAAAAAAAAGCACTTATGATTGTTCCTTATCTCCTCTGATAAACGGTATATTCCCTATGGAAATCATGCCCAGTTTATTTTTGTATTCCCCCCTCCTCCTTTCATAGATAGTTGAAGATCTTAATAATATATGGTAACAGCACAGTATAATGTTTAAGAGCAAAGACTCTGAAGACACTGCTTGAGTTTAAATTGTAACATTACCATTTATTAGCAAGTTACTTAACATCTCTGTACTTCAATATCTGTATGTATAAAATAGATAATAATAATAGATATTTCATAAGGCTGCAGAGGGCTTAGCTTAGAACAGTGTAAGCACAATAAAAGTGTCTATTAAATGCAGTGGAAAAACAATGAGTAGTATTCTACGGTAGTTGATTAATGTTTTCTTTAGGAAAAGTAAAATGTCAAAAGCAAAGCCAGTCTTTAGGCACAAATCAAGTATATACAAATTCTTCCTAAATCTTCATAACACACACCCTAAGGGTTAGCTGTGCCTTTTTAAATCTTTATGTTAGCAATGGTTCTGTTTTAGTTTGACATTTCAATATTCTGAGAAAATATTTAATTGAGCTTCCTATGGCAACAGATACCTAATTAGTCTCCTTGCCTGCGGTCTTATCCCCTTGAATCTATCCTTCATGAGGCTTGCAGAGTAGTCTTTCTAGATGCGGATCTAATGTTTTTCCACCACTACAAACCTTCTCCATTCCATTTCCTTAGGAGAAAGTTTAAACTTAGCATCTCATACAAAATTGTCCTAATATGTCTCCAATCTAGTATCTAGCTTCATCCCTCAACACCTCTCGCTATAAAAACTAATCACCTGGCCACACTTCAAAGGCTTTTTGTATGTCATTTCTTTAGCTTAGAACATCTCTGTATTAGTCTGCTAGGGCTACCTTAACAAAATCCCACAGACTAGGTAGCTTAAACAACAGAAATTTATTTTCTCACAGTTCTGGATGCTAGAAGTCCAGGATCAAAGTGTTGGCAGGTTTCATTTCTTTTGAGGCTTGTAGAGGGCATCTTCTCTATGTAACCTCACATAGTTTTTTTTTCTCTGTGCTCACATCCCTGGTGTCTCTTTTTGTGTCCGAAGTTCCCTTCTCATAAGGGCACCAGTCAGTATGGATTACGATCCACCCTAAGGTCTTCGTTTTAACCTAATCATTACTTTAAGAGACATAGCTCCAAATACAATCACATTCTGAGGTTACGGGGGGGGGGGGGGGTTAGGTCTTCAATATTTGAATTTTGGAGGGTCAGAATTTAGCTCATAATAACCCCTTCTCCTTTTCTTTGTCCAGGCTAATTCCCATTTGTTCTTCTAAGACTGGTACAAGCCTTCCCACCCTAGGCAGATTTCAGTGCTCTTTCTCTGCATTCCCATAGTGTGCTTGTACGCTGTTCTCTGTATGCTGCTATCCTATAAACACAGCATCACAACTGTCTCTTTCTTCAGATTCGATTTCTTAAGAGCAGAGACTAAATCCATAGCACTTAGCACTATGTCTAGCCCGTTGAAGGTATCTAATAAAGATTTGATTATTGAGAGAAAGTAGAAGAGAGAACATAGACTTTAAAGAAGGGCAAGCAGTGGGTTTAAATCCTGGCTCTATCACTTTATAATAAAAGTATCCAATTGGGGGGTTGGTCTACAGTAGTAGATGGTCAATAAATGTTAAGAGTAAAGATTCTGAGATTGCCTGGGGTTAAGATCCAGTGCCACCAGTTAGTAGCCAAATGACCTTGTGTATGTTAATATATCGTCTGCTTCAGTTGCCTATGTATAAAAACACCTCTTCTGTCTGACTTATTTCACTTAGCATGATACTCTTAAGATTCATCCATGTTGTTGCAAATGACAATATTTCATCTTTTTTATGGCTGAGTAGTATTCTATTATTTATATGTACCACATCTTCTTTATCCAGTCATGTTGAAGAACATGGGTTATTTCCACGTCTTGGCTATTGTAATAATGCTGCAGTGAACATAGGGGTATATATATCTTTACAAATAAGTGTTTTCAAATTTTTCAGCTGGATACCCAAAAGAGGGATTGCTGGGTAATATGGTAGTTCTATTCTTTGAGGAACCTCTATACTGTTTTCCATAGTGGCTGCATCAATTTATATTCCCACCGGCTGTGTATTAGGATTCCTTTTTCTCTACATTCTAATACTTGTAATATGTCTTACTGATAACACCTATTCTAACGGGTGTGGTAGTATCTCATTATGGTTTTGATTTAATTTCCCTTAGAGTATAAGGCAGACAAAAAAGGACAAGAACCATATTTCACTCACATGTGGATATTAAACAAAAAGCACCAAAAATGAACAAAATAAACAAACTCATAGATACAGACAACAGTATGGTGATTACCAGAGGAGAAGGGAAGTGGGGCAGGACGAAGAGGGTAAAGAGGGTCAATATAAGGTGATGTAAGGCAACTAGACTTTGGGTGGTAAGCACACAAGAGTATACAGATGTTGTACTATAAAGCTGGACCCTGACATTTATATGTTATTAGTCAATGTTACTCCAATAAATACAATTTAAAAAACACCTCATGGTGCTTCTGTGAGGATAAGTTAACACAGTTAAAACATTAGGTGGGTATCCAACACACAGTATTATATTAACGTTTCCTATTTTTACATGAACACTGCAGCTATGAACAAATATGACTGGAAATCATGAATAATGTAGTTCCTTCAATTACTAAGTCATTTAAATGTATTACCATAACGCCTCAGATTTCTTACCAACTAAATAGAATGGTAACTAAAAGGTTCAAAAATTGGCATGGGTGATATAAACAGAGCACAAAATAAACATGAAATAATAATCTGTCTCATTCCTTATATTGGTGTTTAACATAATTTGGGTGCTGAAGTAAAATTTTTTAAAAACAAATTTTTCTACTCTTCGTGACTAAAAGTGTTAACCATTTTCAGTGAAGAATAACATCCTTGGCTCACATTTTCATTGTAGATACACCAAACCTTTGAATCAGAAAGGACCTTTGAGATGAAATCCAATCCTATCATGTCTTACATAAATAAAACGAGGCGGATTTGGAATGAGCTTTTAGGGTCTTAATGAGCAGTTCACTGGAGGACAGGAATTGCAAGCTGAGAGAATAACTTCTTCAAAAGGACTAAAGCAGGAGTTCAAATTTATTCTAGATGTCCAAAGAGTGTAGGGGCCAGTATTAGAAAATAACGCTGGAAATACTTTTTAATCATCCAATCTTGAAGGTAATTTCTTAAGTAGGTACAAGTTACCTGACCTGTAACTTTGTAGCAAGATTGAATCTTCACTTAATGTCTCTGTGCCTCAGATTTGTGCAAAGGGTATTATAGTGATTAAGTGTGTTAATGTATGTAAAGCTCATAACTGGGGTGCCTGGCTGATTGAAAGTACTCAAATACTTGTTCTTTTGGGCCCCTTCCATCATATGAACAAAAATCTGTAAAATAACAAACACTGCTCTTCATAAAGTGTGTGCTTGCTGAATGTCAGGACTTGTTGAACATTACTTAATTTTAAAAATAGAAAGCTGGATGAATGCTGAGATGATAAAATGGCTTCATCACTGCCCTTTCTCACTACCAACTGTCCTTCACAATTTGATCTGAAGTGTCACCTCACCACCATTACATGCTATTTGTAGATCACCGTAGCTCAGACATCCAATTCTACAGCAAAGGTTTGAAGGTCGGGAAAAATTTACTGAAATATTTTTTAAAACTGGAAGAGTCCATTTCACGTTATTCTTATGGTTCACTCTAGCCTGATGAACTTCCAGTAAAGTTACTGGTTTTGTTTTTTGGTTTTATTTTCCAGCGCAGAAACTGCAGGTTTAAATAAAAGGTTCGTGGGCAAGTAACGGAGTTCACCACTATTATTTTGACCCTGAAATCTGGTACTAAAAAGGACAGCTGTCAATATCCATTATTTACGCTTGAAACTAAAGTCAACTGTTTCTTGTAAAAGACGTGTGGTGTCTGGTTCAAATTCAATTGCAAGAAAAGCCGAACTCCACTCGGCATAGGTTAAGAGTCCTTTCAAAACCCCTCTCCTCTCGCTCACATCACAGATGGCGACCGAGGTTTAATGTTTATCGCCAGACACTAAAGCCGCTCATCGCTCAGGGATGGGGCTCTCAGTGGATACTGTCCCGTAGAGGATGAGATGCTGCCAATCCTCAGAGGCAGGGTAAACCCGGAGGCCAGAGCCCAGAGCCCATCACTTCGCACTTACACTTGAGAAACCCACTTCTCACCGTCAGGCGGGGACCCGGCGAGGATCCAGCCCTCCCGTACACAGCCTTTGGCTCTGGTGTCCGCGCGTGACCTCCGAGAGCCGGGAAGAGCGCGGGGAGGGGAAGCTCCTTTGCTTTTAGAGGAAGTTGTCAAGGACAAGTTCGGGTCGTGCGCGGGAAGGTTACTCACAGGAATAGCTCGGAGTCCTTCCTTCGCCCGCACTCCCTTGGGGGAGAAGCCTCTAAAGCGGTGGCAGCCTGAGAGAAGCAGCCGAGCGGCCACCGCCGCCAGTAACCACCCGGGCGTGGCAGGGATGGGCGGGCGACTTCACATCATTACTCGGCGACTTGGGTTTTGCAGAGACGCCGGGTCAATAGCAGTCCCCACGCAATTGGGAAATTGCATAGGAAACCCACTCTCCCAGCAGCCTCCGCGGCTAGCGCAGAACCTGCTGGGAATTGTAGTTTCCTGCCCGTCCGCCCCGCCCACTCGCCTTCCAGTGATGTAGTTTCGCCTCTGCCCCGCCCCCACGCTCGAAGACCCCGCCCCCCAGCTGCCTGGCCCTGGGGCGGGAGGCGGGTCCGCGACCCTGGGGTCGGGGTGGGGCGAAACCCGTCCCGGGAGATTGCCTGGGGCTGGGGCAGAGTTCCAGGCCGACGGTCCCAGTCCGGGTCGCGCCGGCCTCCTGCGCCCCGCGGCCCGCGCTGGGAGCGGGTCTAGTGCCCTCGCCTTGCCCCTCGGCTGACCGGGCTCCTAAGCCCGCCCAGGCCCTGTACAGCTGGCCGCTTGAGGACAGTCGCTAGCCGTGATCGCCGCCAGGGTAATGAGGGGAGGCCGGGTCCGGGAGGGGAAGGTCTAAGGGCCGGTCGAGCCCAGAGGGAGTGCGCTGGGTGCGCGCATGCCGCGGGAAACCCGAGGCTGGAACTCGCCGCCGGGTCTCGAGCCCGGCCCGGCGTGGCTAGCGGCCCCTGCACCCCCGCGACTCCGGCTCTGCGCTGAGCCGCGGGCCACGCGGTGGTGGAGGCACCTGCATGCGAGATAGGCAGTGCTGGCCAGGTGCGCGGGTCGAAGCTGCCCGCAGCGCTGTCTGCCCCAGAGCTCTCACCTTTGGCCGCGCGCACGAGTCTGGCGGAGTTTCCAAACACAAGACACCCTCCAGCGCCAGCTCCAAGTGCCACCTTTTGCGAGTTCGCTACAAAGTCCCCTCAAAGCAGGCCTAGGAAGGAACCTTTAAAAGCAAATGCTCAAGCTTCGTTTTGTCCTCAGTATTTAAGTTCAGCGTTGTGTTTTTCCCCGTGGGTTTGTATTGTACAGTACCTTATACCTCAAATCTTGATCAGTATTGTAACAGCGCCTACCTAGCACAAAGCACACAGTAGGCGTTCAGTAAATATGTTTTGAAAACATGACTCATGATACTAATTTTGGAAAATTCTACTGAGTTTGCGTCGCTATAATTTTTGAGATATTATGGGTTTCCAAGATCACTTTGAAAATTATAGTAATTTTAAAGCTCAGCAGAGAGTTAAATCAGGTGGTTTTTATTTTTTGCATTCCCTATAACAGTGGACTCTTGGATGATTAACTCAAAACCCGAGTTCTGTAAATAGACGCAGCCCCTGATTCTCACACAGTGTCAGCCTTTCGGATTAAAGTCTTCAGATGAACCATTTTATTATAGAACAAATTTAAATTATTTATAAAGCTTTATCCTTATTAGCTTTTTAAATACAAGCGCAAGGGACCACACTGATGTACTTATGCATACATTAGAAAAAGGCCTCTGAAATACAAATTTTAAAAAAGTATTTTTATATTCATACCTTGAAAGAGCATGCAGAGAAAATTATGACAGCAAATCACCCCCCTCTCAGCCCTTACTAGGTGCAGCTGCTGCCCTGACCTCAAAATGTCTTGTAAAATTATCTCTTAATAATCTTGCATATCTAAAGCAAAAACCTCTGGGATTAAACCACCCCATCGGGACAACCTCTTTAGTATTAACAGTTCTCACAGATTGTGCCCGTTTCTTTTGAGTTTTTCTGAAAAACATAATGTAACAGTTTAAAGTTTTTATTTTAAGAAAGAGCTTACTGATATATTAAGTGGAAAAAGCAGGAAAAAAAATTCTAATAACCAGAAAATTCAGTTAATCGTGATGTCTCTAGTCTTTCTGCTTATGGGATAGTAAGTGCATGATCACAAGTGAATATCCCCAATGCCCTGCACAGTGCCTCATCCATAGCAGCCATTCATTAAACAACTGCGGAATGAATAGTTAGTTGGCTGTTTCGCATTACAGTATAATGACTTTCTATGTGTATATAGTTTCTTAGTTTGATTGCATATTTCCTTAGAATATTCTGATTACTAGAAGTGAACATTTTACTGGGTCACAGGTATTAACATTTTCTTGATTATGGAAACATTGCCAACTAGCTTTCCAAATGAGCCATTCCATTTTGCACTGATATAATTGAGTGTGCTTTTTAGAGCATCCACTCAAGTTCTTATATTGATACAGTGTTTGGTAGTTATGAGTACTTTCAGATGAAGTAACTCATTTGATCTCAATCACTCTGGAAGATGGGCAGGGCAGGCATTGCATTCCTCCTTTCCAGCGTCTTAAATTAATGATAGTGAATGGCAGATGACGAAATAATCATAACTTTCAGTTTCTTCTTCCCATTCTCTACCTTTGGTTTGTAGTGAACATCTTGAGTAAATTCATATCTTTCCTGAGCAATAAAATTCGGCACCACTCTATAGTATCTATGGTTTACAAAATCTTCCTTTTTTTTCTCATTTTGCTCAGATATTTGCAGAGACCTTGCTCAAACTTGAGGACTTAATTAAAATGAAATAGTGAAGCACAATTTATGTGAAAGAGAAGATATTATATTGATTAGGTGTAAGGAAACAAACACCCAGGCACTAGCAAGTTTAGAACATTAGGAAAGATCTGGAAACTTTTGGTGGTGCTTTTGCAGTTCCTGAATCTGAAGAAGTTACAATTTTAAATCTCTGAATCTGTTGCAGAGTCTTCATAAACAATTGAGAGTAATACTTTATTAGTGGAAGTGGACAGGGATTAGTTGAATAATAATCTGCATATCTTTCATATCTGTCAGTACATTACAAGAAATAATTGAGCACTAAATATCACAAGGTTAAAATATTCAACCTACAGAAAATACTTTCACATGAACACTGAAAAAATTTTCTTTTTTAAAAACATGGCAACAAGAAAATGTTATTAATTTCTAGTCTGTTACTAATTTTAATTCTTCCCAATTTTGCTGGTCAGGGATGGGTTAATAGGTAATCTGATCAGGAAGTTTTGGAAACTTTGAAGTTCACTTATAATGGAATCATTGGAAATTCTTGCATATTTATAAGTAGCACCATTTACATCAATAGTGGGTCCAACATTTCTGTATTGCTTTCACCTTTGTTTATGATCCTTTAAAAAAAAGTAGTACAGAAAATATAATGAAGGACAGATACAGGTATATGGAGGCTTTGAAAATATTCAGAACCTCCTTTCAGTTTCACTGTGCCTTTCTGTTGTGATGTCAGATCTCAAGTAGTCTTCAGTAAACAGAAATGCTTTAAAAGACACTTTTCAGGAATGTCTCCAGTCTTTGTAAGGAATAGCTGATAAATATTGTGTGGGTTTATGGCAACTAGTTATTCAAGGAATGTTCATATAAATTTAAATTATTTTGCTTTTTTTTTTTTCAGTAGAATATTTCTGTATCTTGAAGATAAGGCAATCTTCTCCGTAATAGATGGATTTTTATCAGTTTCTGTGAACTAAAGCGATTCAATGTCTCTTCTGGTAAGTTTTTGTTAATGTGGATCTAATTTTGTGCCATCAGAGTAGTTGGATTTTAACACAGAACCATAAAAGGCGATTCTGATGGGATATTGTTAGGTTCTGAGATGTTAAGAAATGAGTTAAAGTCTCATTGAGTTTTTGCCTCTTCAAAAAAGAGGTTCTCTTATACTTTTTTGATATACTCATTATTCTGCTCCTTTGACCCCTACCCACTTTTTCTCATATATATACTGTGCTTAGATATGTCTCTCTCATCCAGTTAACTATGCCTTATCCGTTAAATCTTTAAATCCATCTTACAAATTTTCATCTTACTAAAGAAGCGAAATAATATTAAAAGTAAGCCCCTGACTTAACAGCAAGACAAAAAACATTTGGATCAATATATAATATGACATATAGGTACCAACTTGTTTTCTGTTTATTTTAGATCCATGGGATCTGCTTTAGATTAAGTAGTTTTAGGACATTCACTGTGTCTTACGTAGAATACAATACATGAATATTTGAATTATTAGAGCAGTGATCTTTTAAAAAGTGATGGGTACATTTGGATGATGATTTGTAATTTACAAATGCTTTCATACATTATATCTCCTTTAGTCTTCAAAATTGTGAGTGATTGGCAGGGCAGGTGGTATAATCCTATTTTGAGTTAGGCCCAAATTGCAAAGAATTAGAGCCAGGGCTCACACTTAGATCTGCCAATCAACTCCTTTATTTGCCAAGTCTGAGAGGCAGAACTATGAAGTTAGGAGACTAACTTCAGAATAAAGAATATATTTACTTTTTGTTTAAAATATAGTTTTTCTACTTAAAAGTGGGAGCTTTATATATCTGGAAAATACATTGAGGTGAAATACCTACCTCATTTTTCAAAGCAAGTATCAGCAAACTTTTTCTATAAGGGGCCAGATAGTATTTGTATGCTATATGGTCTCTGTTAAATTACTCATCTTTTATTCCAGTGTGAAAGCAGCCATAGGCAACATGTAGATGAATCTGTGTTCCAGTAAATTCTTATTCACTAAAAAATATGGATCAGTTTGATTACTTAAGATGAACAATTTTATATCAATTTGTAAGTTGGATGAGATATAAAAGGGCATTTGGTAGATGAAGATCCTGAGATTCAGAAGGCTATATGGTTGCCCAGGGCTTCCAAATTTTGCAAAAAGGATATCTTAATCTATTATTCTATAATTATGGATTTTATTATTTATATTCATTCAATTTGTTTATAATTTTACTTTAAATGATATTCTTTCTGAAACGATGAAATATTTAGAATTCTTTGAATGAAAATATTTGTTTTTTCCTAAATGAGATATTTGTACAACTGAGATAAAGTTGATAATTTTACTTATGAAGTATTCCTCTTCATTCAACTTTACTCTTTGTTTGAAAGCTAAAAAATGCTGTTTTCAAAGGAGCAACATAAGTAAAATATTATCCTTTAGCTTCTCCAGATTATAACTGCTTTTCATTTGGCTATTATGATAATGGATAAAAAAAATCACGTTCTAAAATATTTTGGAAGAGCTTTCTCCTGGATGGTTTTAAATCATCGTACTGCCTAAGAGATCACTGTGTAGATTTTTCATGAGCTGTTATATTCATCAGCATCCAGTTGATTCAATGTGGACATAAACATGTTTTGAAGGATAAAATATGACTATTTTGTAATCTTTTTATAACCCAGGCAGCTAACAAACATGCTCACATTTTTTTTAGGAGGGATCAGCAAAAATATTCTGCCTTGTAATACTGGCTGTTTTAACTGTCTTCATATTCAATAGTGACCAGTTTCTTGCACTGTGAAAATTTTATGTAAGATATTGAAATGGAAGTCTATCATGTTTATAAAATGTTTTCTCTATAAACTAAAAGCATGGATCATACTCTTATTTGAAAATAAATCAGGGTCAATTTAAGTTTTTAAAAATATGCCCAATATGTCTTAAATTAACTTCTCTTTATCAAAAAAAGTGATGGGTATTTTTTAGAGAGAAAGACTTTTTATATGCTTGAATGTCTTTTGATAACTGTGTCAGAGGTCCCCCCTAAGACTACTTCCGGGTTTGGTGATTTGCTAGGAGGACTTGCAAAACTTGGCATATAGTCAGTCATACCCACAACTAAAATTTATTATAGCAAAGTATATAAAGCAATATTATCAAAGGGAAAAAGTACATAAAGTGAATTTTGGAGGAAACCAGGCACAAAATTTCAGGAAGCCTTTCCAGTGTGGTCACATAAGATGTGCTTAATTCCCCCAGAGCAATGACAAGGTGTGAAACATTGCTTACGAGTAGCCCATGAGAGACTCATTCTCAGGGGTTTTATTAGGGATTAGTCACGTGGGTAACTTCTGCTAGCAGGTAATGGATTCCAGACCCCTAGCGGAAAAGCAGGTATTCACATAAACCATATTTTTTGCACCAACAATTAGGTACTGTGAGCCATTCTTATCAGAGGATTGTGGGAACTCTCCCAAAATTTAAATTCCTACGTACCAGCCAAGGGTCAGCCTTGCAAGCAGGACTTTGCTAACAATGGCAGTTTTAGGCTTGCTATGTTAACTCTTTTCTACACAGTGATGTTAATGGTTCTTGTGAAAAATTCAGGGTAAATGTTGCAAAAAATATATAAATACCAAATATATAAATAACCTAACCGATGCTTATTTTCAACATGAGCAACAGTAATAAGTATCTTAACTGTTATTGTAAAGTTTATTCACCCAAGATAAATCAGTAGAAACTTTGCAAAGGAAATGATTCTATAGATATCTCAACATTGTTAACTTCTGTTCTTCAAGGTCAAATTTTACATAATAACAATGGGATATATATCAGATTATTTTGATAAAATTAATAAGGTATACAGATGAATTCAACTTAAAATAATCAGTAATTCAGGCTAACTGGGAAAATGGTTAGTTCGATTAAATGAAAAATTCTGGCAAGTTTTTTTAATTAATTAAAATTTTTAATTAATTAATTAATTAATTTTCTGGCTCCCACACCTGGTTTTGTTAATTCTTTAACGTCACCACATATTTGACCCCTTGTACCCCATCTACCTGACATTTTAAAAGAAAGAAAGTTTGATTACTTTTAGGCAACAGACTACAAAGTGTCAATGGATAGACATCTTAATATCTCATTTGATATTAATACTTTAATGTTCATATAAAAATGAGTGTTCATGACATGCTTAAAAATAATTTATTATAAAAATCTCTTTCATACAATTTGTTTATACTTTTCATTCGACATGTCCTTTCTTCCTAAATGCTATAAGGCCAACTTCACTCCACTAATTGATGATGAGATAAATCATATGTAGGTGTACATTTCTTTATGGGCAATATGTGACAATAGGATCATGGGTTAAAATGCTGGAAAATGTAAATTGTGATAATGAACTAAGCCTTAATTTGCTTTGAGTTGAAGTTAAAGATGTTTATCACTTTAAGAAACAAAAGTGATTCCAAATATACTCACTTTGTGGTTTAATGTGGATAAAAATGGTTCCTACACTTAAGAAAAACTGAGGATCAAAATTAAAAAGGATTTTAATAAGTACAGCAGAATAATCTTTAACTAAATATTCAGAAGAAAACTGCCAAGTCGAGGAAAGGTTAAATATTAATACCAGGTGTAAAAATTAATTTATACCATCACCTCCAGAGGGGAGGACAAGGATTAGAGATAATGCCAAGTATAGCAGATACTAAATTTGTCTTCTGTACATCCAACTGCCTCTCCCTTCTTTCCCATACTATGTACCTCTAGGTGTGGATCCTGGCTTCAATTTCAGGCTCTTGCATGCTACCCTTCCCTTTGCTCCTCACCCCGGTCACCAGACCTTTTTGTATCCACATAACCACCCCTACTTATCTTGTGACTCATTTTTCACTTATTTAATGCATTTCTGAATTTCCAGGATTGTTTTTGTGCATCTCGAACACAAGTTGAATCACTCAGACCAGAAACACAGTCTGAAACCAGTATCCATCAATACTTGGTAAGAAAATGATTGAGTACAGTTAATACTCCTTCTTTGCCTTCTGTAGTACCATTCACTCCTGTTCCTCCTTATCTTTTCTTTATAGTGTGTTTTACTATGTAGTCTTCCCCTACTCCCGTTACTCTCCAGAGATCTATAATTGACCTCTTCTTTTCTGCCTAAACCAGCTTTCTCTGAATGGTCTCTCCTATTTCTGTGGCTTCAGTTGCTCAGATTTCAGATTGTCCTCAAGTTACCTCAGCTTTTCCTTCAGGTTATGAGGGGACCCTGGCATCAGTCAGGACTGATGATTCTCAAATTTTTACCTGCAACCCTGGATTCTTCCTGAGCACCAGAGAGTCTATCAGATTAGGGTTTTCAAAGGCATCTCTATCAAGTTTGAGGAAAACCTTAATCTTTACTAACACTTCACCAACCCATTGTATTTCCTGCTTTGACTAATGAAAACACATTTACTAGTCACTAGAAACTATGGAGTTATCCTCATACCGCCTCTTCCTCTGCTCCCATATCTAGTTTACACACCAAGTCGTATGAATCTATCCGAAATGCCCTTGAATCTATTCCCTCCTTCACCTGATCACTGCTGCTATTCAAACCTCATCATCTCTCACCTAGACTATTGCAAGTAAACTCATCGCTCTAGTTTCCTACACACACACACACGTAACCTTTCACCACTCAGATCAGTATTCAACTCTGTTAGCAATACAGGTCTGCCGTGTCACTTTCCAGTTTTAAAACTTTCATTGGTTTCCAAAGCCTATGGGGTAAAGCCTAAACGTTTTTTTTTTTTCTTTTTGCAGGCAGGAAGTTTATTGGGAAGTCCCCCTCACCAACACTTGTGAGGGGTGAGGGAGGCAGAGTTGGTTGTACCCAGGAAATCTGAATACAGACCTTAGCCGGTCCAGTGAGCATCTCCAGAGCTGGCATGGCTGTACCTAAATGTCCTAGTTATCCAAGGGCTCGGGCATTTTTTACTCCTGTATCCATCAGTCTTAAATATAGGCTGCCCCTAGGGAAATGCTGTAAACCTGGGCAGGGCAGCTGCTTTCTGAAGAGGGCACTTCCCTTTACAAAACTCGTTTGTCCTGGTAGTTAGGGAGATGAGTGTCGCCATTCTGAAAGGAGATCTGGCTGTACACCGCAGTATCCACCCCAGGAAGAATCAGTTTGTCAAGGGCAGAGATACTGCTGAGTCTTAGGTTATTAGTAGAGGTTTTCCAGGTAGGTGAAGGGAAGGGAAGGCCTAAACTTAGCATGGTATAAGGACTCTTAGTGGTTGGAATATGTCTTATTTCTTGCTACTAAGTCTTGGCACATACTCTTCTTTCTGCTTGAAATACCCATCTTTTTTTTTGCCTCTAAAATGTCTTCTCATTTGTAGAGTTGGCTCAAATATCACATCTCTGAAGCCTTTCCTCGTACCTTTTATTACATTAGGCTCCTATATATCTTAGACATTCCATAAAAGCATTGACTATATTATCTCACAATGATTAATATCTCTCCAGTCATAACATGATCCCCATCAATAGGCATCCTGTCTTTCTCGTCTTGGGCAATGCTTGATGTAAGTAATATGTAAAGAAACATACTTGGGAATAAACATTCTGGGATTTTCTCCCCCCACCCCCCCACCCCCTCATTCATCCTTACTTTATACTGTAATTCTTACACCAAAATGGAACCCTTCTTGCAAATGGCTTGTTTCCTACAAAATAAGGTGATCCCATTTAATCCTGTTTATAAATTATTCCGATCCTATCTTCAGTTGGCTTCTTTTTTTCATTTCACATTTTACTTACTAACACTCTAAAGTCTTCCAGTTATCTGTCTTTTTGTACAGTAGGATGTAGCATCCAGTCCTAGTTTTCATTTAGATATTACCCTTTAGATCGAGGTGGTGTTCAGAGAGTGAAATATCTGTTGTTATCTCCTTGCTGTTGCTGTGAAAGAGGCCTAGAACTCAGAAAACTTCCACAGGCATTGCTGTGCGTGTGTGTGCACGCGTTTCCAAAATTCATGTGATTTAAATTTATCATTTTAACCATTTTTAAGTGTACAGTTGAGTGGCATAAAATACATCCATAATGTTAGGCAACCATCACCACTATTCATCTTCATAACTCTTTTCATCTTTTAAAACTGAAACTCTATACCTATTAAGAATTCTCTCTCCCTTCCCATCCCCTGCCAACCACCATGCTACTTTCTGTCTCTGTGATCTTAACTATTCTTAGTACCTAATATAAGTGGAACTATACTGTCTGTTTTTTTTCTGACTGAGTTATTTCACTTAGCATAATGTTCTCAGGGTTTATTTACATTACAGTATTGCAGAATTTCCTTTTTAAGGCTGAATAATCTTCCATTAAATGTATATACCACATTTTGCTTATTCATTCATGTGTTGATGAACACTTGGTTGCTTCCACATTGAGCTATTGTGAATGATACTACTGTGAACATGGTTATACAAATATCTCTTCAAGACCCTGTATTTCTTGCTTTCTAATTCTCTAACTAGTCATCAAATCAAAAAGAGAAAGGTTAGTCTAGGATGATTTACTCTTAGTAAACCTATGCTGTCTTTTCGTGATTATCATGGTAAGCATCCTATAATTCACCTATCTAGTAATTTGATATCAGTCTTTACTGGGCAGCTTCGTCAAGCTGGTTCTTTGTAGTTGCCTTCCCCCCACTTTTTTTTGAAAATTGGGTCATTGTTTGACTATTCCCATTCTGGTTTCTTGTCCGAGTTCTACTATGTCTGCAAACTTAATACCCTGGATGCACTTGTCTTTGACCTAGAGGTTTGAACCTATTTAAAATAACCTGTTTTAGACTTCAGCTGCTTATTTACAACATGTACACTCCTTCTAGTTTAAAGAAGACTATTTTCCCTAATGGAGAAGATGGAAGCAAAGTACAGGTTGATTAGTCTGATTTCAGTCCTCTTGTGGTAACCTTATTCCATTTTTTCAAGCAGTGAACTATAAGACTCAGTTCATTCTGTTCTCTAGACTTCCTGACAGTCTGATAGGTTATCACTTTAAATTTTTAAAAAATAGTTACATTCTCTTCTATCTCTTCTATATGTTCTTTACTTCTGAGTTTATTTGAAGATTGCCTGTTCTAAAGAAATTAAATTGATTTATTTAGATTTCTTTTTTCTTCTTTGGATTATTTCCAATTGTATAGTAGAATTTGTTTTTACAGTCCTTCACCCTCTTGAACAATATTCACCTTTATTCATCTTTAGCCATGACTTTATATTTTTTCTGTTCTCTTAAAAGTTTAGGGAACATGTAGAATCAAGAATGTAAAAAGTAGTTAGCACAATTCCTAGCACATAGTAATGTCATTCTAACCCTCATCTGTTTTCTCTCTACCCTGGAGGTAGCAGTAAGATTTCCTGACACCTGCTGGTGCCTGTAAAGGCTCCTAAGTGTCTTTTGGATACTGGTGTCCTTTGGGAGAGCCTCCTGGCTATCATATGACATCAGTGATGTCAGCCTCTTTTTTCTCCTGTGTGCATGTTATTTCACTGCCACAGACTGGTGCAAACCTAGTGTCTGACTCCAGAGCACCTCTTTGAGACACCCCATATTGGTACATGATCATTAACTCAGGATGTCTGTACTCCGTTCTCCCATCTCTTGATGTTTATTTTCTTTCTGACTTCTCTTCTGATTAATTTCATCTTGTGAAAAACTTCTTCAGCAGTTTTAATAGATGCAGTATGGAAATTGTTCCTTGACTGTTAACACCTTCTCTAGCTGAGCAGGTACCTCTATTTGTAGTGGATATAACTGGTGACTACTTGAAGCAAGTGCACAAGCGTGGACTGTCTTTCACAGGTCTCTGCATCTCTTCCCTTGATATATTTGTTAGATACCCTGAAGAATTAATAGCCATTCTAGCAACTCCTAAAAATGCTTACTGAAAATCATGCTTGAAAATATTCTTTGCTACCTGTAAATCTGTTTTTTTTCTGCCCTCTCCTCCTTTACAGGCTGATAACTTTTTAACTAATATCAATTATTAGCAATTGTAAACTCTTTTTTTAGATCTTAAAACAGTGTCTTAAGTCACCTTTCAGTGCCTTCTTCATAAGCACTTATGTGTTTAAAAACATATCTGTATTTTATATTGTGGTAGGGGACCAAAAAAGTTTATATCTATTTTGTTTTCATCTTTTTAAAACAATGCAGGTTGATGAGCCAACCTTTTCCTGGTTGCCTCCATCTGCTAGAACCAGAGAAGTAATCTGTTCCACCAATGTTTCTCACTATGAACTCCAAGTGGAAATAGGTAATAATCCTGGCTTTCATATAATTGACCCTTCAGTGTTAGAAATGAAATTGATTACATAAGGAACTTTTCAATCATAGTCCTTTAACCAAGTTACTTTCTTTTAACTTAAAAACTTAATTTAAAATCCTTTTGTAGTACAAACCTTTCTCAGTTAAGTTTGCAACAGTGTGGGTTGTTGTTTATAGCCTTATACATGTGAAACATTTGCTCTGAGTGTTCAGAAACATCTATTAAGTACTACAAACGGGCTATGTTGGGTGCTAGGGATATAAAACCATGTAAACACTTGAGTTCACATTCTCTCTGGGAAGATGATAGCTTTGTTTTATGTACTGGAGGATACTCTAGTAGAGGTGTGCTCAGTGTCAGGGAACATCCAACTCTCTACCTGGGAGTCAAGAAAGATAGTGAAGAGGGGCTGGATCCTGAAGAATGAGGAAAAGTGCTACATGTTCTAGTTGGGGTTCGTGTTACAGATAACAGCAAACAGTCCTAACACAAAAGAGGAATTTTTTGAACAATATTGCTAACTCACAGAATTATTGGCTATCAAAATAAATAGGTTTGGAAGAAGCTAAGAGAAGGTATGGTACCGGAACCATGCCAGGGCCATGGCATAGGAGCAGCCTAGGCAATACTCCCTAGTGCGGTACTGACAGCATCAATGTCGGACCCCACTGCAGTGAGTTCTGACTGCCTCTGCCTCCTTATGTCACTCACTCCATCTTCCAGTTGACCAAGTTTAGGTCATTGACGTCCCATGCCAGGGTCATGGAGACAAAGAGAATAAGGATCTGACCTTTTCTAAAATAGCACGAGGGTGGAAATGCCCTAAAATTAGAAAGGAGGTTCAGATGGTGTCACTTTAAAACAGGTAAAAAATATCAATTCATTAGATGACTGAGGAAAGGTGGTTATAAAGGGACTACCACACAGTTGCTCAGAAGTGGGAATAAGGGGAGAATAGGCAGTGGTAGGAGATAAACCTGGAAAGGGAGGTTCGGAACACATTGAAAGATTTTGTACAGTGAATTTAAAAGGTAAGACTCTGTCGCCCTTACAACTTACCCACTTCATTACTCAAAGGATTGAAGGCAAAAGTTTGGAATTTATCCTCTCCATGCTAGAAAGATATTGTGGAATAGTGGTGATGGTAATAATAGCATCAAAAGGCACTACGCTGAACAGTATAAGTAGTTTTTCTTTTCACCCTTTGACCGCTCCCATTTTTCAGGCTCTGAGAATTTAGGTAACGGTCATATCGCTAGTGATCTGAAGTAAACCTTGCTGACTACAGAGTCTGAGCTCGCAGCTGCTGCCCTGTAGTTCTGTCCCATGGCCGCAATGCTGACTTTAGAAGGACGGCTCGCAGCGGTTCAGGCAGCAGTCTGGAAGATGGAGTAGATCACTGATGTGCAACTGGGGGTATCATCCTCATCACCTGAGTTTTTAAAATTGCAATGCCTGTATCCCACCACAGGCCTCTTGAGTCAAAATTTCTGGTAAATGGAGGCGTTGGCTTTTGAAGTAATTCCTTCAGTAATTCTGATGCGCACCCTGGTTGAGAATGCAAGGCATAGTGAGGAAGTCACTGTATCTGTCCAGAGAAAGAGGACCGAAAATGATGCTGACACTCAAGGGATGAATTTGAAATTAACATCTTTTCAAGGATAAAAATGGCAGAATTTGGTGACTGGAGAGAGGGAGGAGACTAATGTTTATTAGGTGTTTTAAATTTTAAAAACTGACATCAAATGCTGGTGAGTATATCAAGCAATGGCAGCTTTTATACATTGCTCTCGGGAACACGAAATGGTTCAGCCACTTTCCAAAACAATTTGGCAACTTCTTATAAGGTTATACATACGTGACCCAGCAAGCACACTCAGAGGTATTTGCCAAAGAGAAATGAAAACATGTCTTCTTTAGAATGCTTTTTAACAGCTCGATTTATAGTCTTCAAAAGCAGAAAACAATTCAAATTGTCAACTTATGAGTGGATAAATTGTGATAATAACCCATAGGATGAATTATTACTAAGAAATAAAAAACAACTTAGTACTGAAGCATACAGCAACATGGATGGATCTCGAAAGCATTAAGCTAAAAAGGAGAGGAGCCAGACACAAAAGACGACATTTTTTATAACATCATTTATACAACAGAAGTTAGATATATCACTGGTTGCCAGGGACTGGGAGTGGGTGTAGAGTACTGAATAGCATTCCCTTGTTTGAGTATGTCACAATTTGTTTATCAAGTCCCAATTTTAATCATTATAATAGGTACGTAATGGTATATGTGTGATTTTAATTTTCATTTTTCTGTCTTGAGCATCTTGTCATGTGCTTATTGGCCATTTCTATATCTTTTATAGATTTAGAAATTTTTTCATTGAGTTTTTGTTATTATAGAGTTGTTAGGAGTTATTTATATACTCTGAATTAAATCTTGTGAATTATAAAAATTAATACTTTCAATCAGTGGCTTGCCTATTCAATTTCTTTACAGTGTTTTCTTGAAGTTTTTAATTTTGATGAAGTCCAAATTATCAGTGTTTTTCTTCTTTGATTGTTAACACAAGTTTTATGTGTGATTATAGGAAGAGGATTCGACAACTTGACTTCTGTCCATCTTGCTCGGCACACTCCTACAGGAACACTGGTGACTATAAAAATTACAAATCTGGAAAACTGCACTGAAGAACGCCTGAAAGCTTTACAAGTAACAATATGAAAAAATAATGCATTTCGTGTACTGTGTCTATCTGAGGAAGAATTCCTTTCCCCAAATTCATAGTTTCTGTGAGAGAAAGGTGGATTTCTTTTAATAAACATACAGTTACAGAATTGGAAAGAATACTTGGAAGCCAGATCCATGGAAGGATAAATATAATCAAACTATAGCTACTCTAAATCCCTTCAAGTGAATATCATATTCAAGATGCTGGTCTGGAGATTTATAATATTCCTAGTAGGTCCAATCACAAATAGTCATATAGGAAAAAAAAAATTTATTTTTCATTCGGTTGAGTAAAATTAACTTCTGAATTGATCAATCTTAACAGAATTGCATTTCAGGAATAATATAATACCATTTTCATTGTCACTAATCATTTTCGATATAGAGAAAGGGTTTTGTTTTGATACTGTCCCAATTTTTAAAATATTTGTATGTGCACATGTATCTTGCACAGAAAAAAAAGATTGGAAGAAATGATACAAAAATGTTAACAGTGATTCTCTTTGTGATGTAGTATTATCAGTGACTTTTATCTTCACATTTTTATATAATTTGACATGTTTCTATACTGAGAACATAGAATAGCTAATAAGAGTATGACCTCTGGAGTCAGATTGTGTAAGTTTACGTCCCATGTTCACTTCTTCTATTATGTGCTCTTGGACAAGTTTTCTGACTTATTTCTAAGTATCTTTTTCTGTAAAATAGGGATCATAATATCACATACTTTATGTAGTGGTGGTGAGATTTAAAGAGATGACAGCACTAAGAACAGCGGTTAGTACTAAGAAGTTCCACCGTTAGCTGCCACTACTGCTATCTTCATCATAAGGAAAACAAGGTTGTTTTAAATGTCTTGTGTCTTATGTCTATCCTAGAAAGCAGTGATTCTATCCCACTTTTTCCGGCACCCCAATATTACAACTTACTGGACTGTTTTCACTGTCGGCAGCTGGCTTTGGGTTATTTCTCCGTTTATGGCCTATGGTAAGAAAACTTATTTTAGACAAAATAACTCATAGTTTAGCCTGAATGCTGTAATTATAAGTAGGATCTTAGATTTATGATTCATTACTTTTAATTTATAAATCTGATGGCCAATTCTGGATTTCATGATATATATCTAAATCTGGTTCAAGTTGCTATGGCCGTGCTACACTGAATAAGCCCGATCCCGTGTGATCTCGGAAGCTAAGCAGGATCAGGCCTGATCAGTACTGGGATAGGAGACCACCTAGAAAGACCAAGTGCTGTAGGCATAAAAAAAATAAAATAAAATAAAAAAATAAGGGATTGTAAGCTGACAAGGTCCTTGCAATCTGTGAGGTCAACCAAGTGTGGCCTCACCTAAAAAAAATAATAAATAAAATAAAAATAAATCTAGTTCATGTTGAATTTTAGTCTTCAGAAAAAAGTAGAATGGGGCTGATGGTCAGTGAACCACCACGGCCCTCAGGAAGCCCGTGCCTCTGAACAAGCCGTCTCTTCCCTTCAGTTCGTTTCCTTTCTCTCGGTAGAGAGCTACCATTATTCTGTAAGCGTTATTCCACCTGTGCACCCATTTCCATCCCTGTTTCTCCACATTGTAAATGTGCGTCTCTGCGTTGTAAACATCTGCGTGTGTACCTGTCTCCTTCACAGGATTGGAGCTTCTTGAGGGCAGGATTACGTATGTATTTTTCATTTTAGGGTACCCAGGTGCTGATACAGAACCTCGCAAAAAGCAGTGCTCAATAAGTGTGTTGAATAAATAGGCCCTAGAACTTTGATTTTTAGGACAGCTTTTGTGAATTTTCTCAAAAATTTATATACATAATATATACTGAAAATATATAGAGAGATTTAAAATTATCTACACACATATATACAGAGTATGTATTTTTTGAGTAATACTGAAAATTGTTAATTCTCTTTCCTAATCTTGTGTCACTAGAAAATCTTAAAGATTTGTGAAGGACAATAATTTTTGCATAGGAAAATGGTTAGACTCTAAAATGTAACAGAAGTGCGTATGTGTTTATGTGGGTGTGTGTATTTATGTAGGTTTATGGTTGAAAGAACATTTAAAACAGCTAAAAGCAAAATCACTCTCAGTGTTCATTTAAAGATTTCAGGGGTTTCTTTCAGGTTCAGCAAGTCAACTCCTGAGGACTTATTTTCCTGAAGGAATGAGTGAAACCTTAATAAGAAACATTCTCTTTGGAGCAGTGAGAGGGTTGAGCTATCTGCACCAAAATGGCTGTATTCACAGGTATTTACTTAGTTGTATTTTACAAAATGAAAGAATTTAAGTGGAAGAAATCTTTCAGAGATCTTTTGGGTAGGAGGTCGATGGCTAGAAAGGAGGAATGGGAAATTTGTAAATAAAAATGAAGGGAAGAAGTTGTCAGTAGCGCTGTCGATGCTGACGTGTTGTGTTCGTTCACCACTTCCACTGTGCCACGCGCTGTGCTCAGCGCTGGGGTAAGCGTCTGCCCCGCTGGAGCTCAAGCCTCAGTCGGAGGAGGCGCATAAGCTACAGGGAGTGGAATCCTACTTAGCTCTCCTTTTATTTTTTCTTCAATAAAGAGCTGCTTTATCTGCTTTTCAGCTTTATGGCATAATTGTATCATATATAAATTATAACTAAACTAAACCTTTCTTTGATTTCTTAAATATGTTGCCACACTTTAATATTATCATGCTAAATGTCAGTTCTCTTGTTACCAAACTACAGTTGCAGAAGTAATTGGCTGGGTATTAAAACAGTGCTGTTGTAAGATATACTGGGACCTTGTTTTCCTTTTTAATTAAGTTACTTTTAAATAAGCCTGTTTCTTTACTGTTTGTTTCAACCGCCTTAAAGCTTTTTTTCTTACTATTTGTTGTTGTTTTTAGCGGCGTTCTGCTTAACTGAAGATTTCTAACAGACTGTTTTCTAACTACTCAACGTTTTATTATACTTTACTGGACTATTAGCCATCCTATTCTGTTTGTCTATTAGGAACTCAGTGCTTTGGATGAAAAACAAGGCTCTGTTGTAACTTATTTGATAAAAGAAATAAGACATTCAAGACATTTTTATAAATAGCTTTAATACCATGAGAAACTGTCTTTTAGTGGATAATATTGCATTTAACTTTAAGTTATAACTTTATGCTTTAAATATCATTTAATTGATTTTTTAGACTTCTCCTTGGATGTCTTGCAATAACATCCTAACATAGTGAAATTAATAATTTGAGTCCAAGTTTGAAAAAAAATATTAGCACTTCCAAACATATAGCTGTCAGTTACATCGACCTTGTTCTCATGCTGCATTAACTAGCTGAAGGATTCCTTAATCCCCTGAACATATCACACACACACACACACACACACACACACACACACACACACACAGCAGTGTGCTGCTATTTTATAGAGTATTTAATTTCCAAGAGCACATGTAGGTTTGTTCTGACCAGATTTTTATTCTTTCTTCATTGGCCAATTTCCTAGTATTTAGGATTGTTTCTTTTTGTTCTAGGAGTTTTAAAGCCAGCCATATCCTCATTTCTGGCGATGGCCTAGTGACCCTCTCTGGCCTGTCCCATCTGCATAGTTTGGTTAAGCACGGACAGAGGCATAGGGCTGTGTATGATTTCCCACAGTTCAGCACATCAGTGCAGCCGTGGCTGAGTCCAGAACTGCTGAGACAGGTCAGGTGTGGCCGTTGCATTGGGTTGTCTGTGCGTCTTGAGTGTCTTCTGAGCTTGGCTAAAGGACATTGTGACCTTATATTTGGATTGGTGAATGGCCTGCTACTGTAAGACTTTTTCTCTTTCTTGCCAAAATTATGATGTTAGGAATTTTAAAATGTATACAATATATTAGATATGGCTTGATTTCTCACTTAGGAGTTTTTTCTTATTGTTCACCATCCTTTATCAAAAAAGCCCATATATGTAACTTTTAAAGTTATTTACACTAAAGGACTTCAAATTAATTGTTCTACAGGATTTACATGGATATAATGTAAAGTCAGATATTTACAGTGTTGGGATTACAGCATGTGAGTTGGCCAGTGGGCAGGTACCTTTCCAGGACATGCATAGGACTCAGGTAAATGCTACCAAAATCCCTGAACTACTTTTTTTATATGATCCCTTATATTCTAGTTACTATCTGTTAAACATCTTTGTTGTAGACTCTTAGGATCTTTATTGTCATTGCTTTAATATTCTGCCTGAAGAGTATCAAAGGAAATTTTTGTTTCTTTTAGATGCTGTTACAGAAACTGAAAGGTCCTCCTTATAGCCCATTGGATGTCAGTATTTTCCCTCAGTCAGAATCCGGAATGAAGAATTCCCGATCAGGTGTTGACTCTGGGATTGGAGAAAGTGTACTTGTCTCCAGTGGAACTCGCACAGTAAATAGTGAAAGACTGCAAACACCATCAAAAACTTTCTCCCCTGCCTTCCTTAGCTTGGTTCAGCTCTGTCTGCAACAAGATCCCGAGAAAAGGTACTATGGCGCACTTCTGAAAAGCATAAAACAGATGCGTTTTATATTTTACAGATGCTTTGTGAGAGTCCCTTCCCACTAAATTCAAATATTTATCAGTTTTTTGATCAAAAAATTATAGTATACTCCAGATAATATGCATGCTAAAAACAAGCAGAAGTAATAAGGAGATGGGAAGAACACAAGATTCAAGGCCAGAAGACTTGGGCTCCAGTCTTAGCTTTATCATTTCCTGACCAAGGCACTTTTGTAAAAGTCGGTTATTCTGTATGGGCCTGAATGACTGCATTTACATTAAGACACTTAGAAACTTCCAGCAGTACAAAATGTTAGTGGCTGCTATTAAAATAATATAAATTGTTATCATAATATATATTAGCATTAGTAGTTTGGAAATAAGGTATGCCTTATCTTTTTTAGCCCTTAATGCCTTGCACAAGCTTATAATTAGTGCTCAATAAATGTTGAATTATGGACTAAATGAAGGATATCTCTAGATCAATTCTTCCCATTAGTCAAGGATATAGCTGAGAACTGGGCTTCCTGTCATGCATTATTTTTCCTTTTAATTTTTTAGTATGAGGTTTTATAGCTCAAAACCTAATTTCAAATATAGTTTATACCTAAAAATCTACATCCCATAATGAACTCCCCCCATTTTTTTTATATAACTTAAAAAAATTTTTTTCAGGCCATCAGCAAGCAGTTTATTGTCCCATGTTTTCTTCAAACAGGTAAGCTGATTTGTCAACTTTTTGATACTTTTTAAATGCTTTTAAATACTTTTTAAAAGTCACTTCATTTTGTTGGCTTAATGGGATAGTTTGGTGGCCAAGGTTCTTAATAATAACTTTGTTACAAAATAAAGTTAAAAACAAAACTTTTTTGGTAGTTCAATTATAGACTTTCTAAAACATGTCCATTCGGCAAAACACAATGAGCAAAAACCAATGGAATATCATCATATGTTACCATATCCTCAGTTTATATTTTAATTTAGAGACATTTTATCTTTCTGTATTGATTTAAGGGCAAAATAATTCTGATAAAAATCAGCTTTGGCTGGCACTTCTTCCTGTTTTCAGATGACCAGAATCAAAGGTATTTTCGGTGAAAATACCTTAAAACAATTTTAAACACTTTTAATATTACTTCTTTAAAAGTTATTTATTGCCAACAAAATTAATGTATTGAATTTATGTACCAACAGCCTTATTTTGAGTTTCTTTAACAGATGAAAGAGAAAAGCCAGGACTCAATACTTTCACTGTTGCCTCCTGCTTGTCACACGCCGTCAATAGCACTGCCTCCAGCATCTCCTTGGACTGAGTCAGAGTGTGATTTTCCTGATGAAAAAGACTCAAACTGGGAATTCTAGGGCTGCCAGATCCTTTTATGTCCTATGTATTTGACACTCTCCCTGCTGCTTTTTCTTCTGTATACAAACACTAGAACTATACTTGAAGATACAGGTGCACTGGAGAATCTATCATTAAAAGCCACTCTTCAAAGGAGCATGAGTTTGTAGCCCCTTAGGTTAGTTCAGAGTGCTGTTGCAACTCCAGGGAATTTAGAATTATTACTCTAGCTACATTTAGGGTCATCTATTCTCAATTTTTTTCCCCCAAAGCTGTGACTAATCTTCTTGATATCTAAATATAATTTTTGAGCCAGTTCATTTTTTCAGCATTTTGTTGCCCTCAGGGGAATGAGCCTTCAAACGACAGTGCTTCCAAGTAGATTTTTTACTTCCAGATTCTCTAGCCTTTTTGATCAGCTGTTGTTGTTAGACCAACAGGCTAGTTTATCCTGGCATCAGACCTTTTTTTGGTAGCAGGGAAAATGTTTATAGTTTCCCATTTTCTTACATTAATACTTAGGGTAATATCAAACTGAGCCTCACATTAAATGATTCACTTGAAATATGTATAGAAGTTGTGATTTGCTTTTTTTTTTTTTTTTAAAAAGGGCTAGTTAAAGTAACACTTTTCTACTTATGCAAATTATAGCTCCTAAATTCATGCACCCTGTGGGAGCTCAATAAAGATTCACTGAACTGAGTTTATGCATTTATGTATTTTATTTGTGTGGTTTGACAGATTCTAATTTGTTTTGCCAGTGAAAACTGTTTTTCAAAAAAAGTTTATTTACATAACCTAATTGGGGGCATCCTGGTATTTGATTCAATGGAAGATGTTCTGGCCTTTTATATGATTGTTCTTGTTCCTGTAAGTGATACAACATATAAGGACATAGAGATCTTATTTCAAGGTAATACCAGAGGGGTGCTCTGTCTCCAAGAAGATGTAGTTTGAACTGTAATAAATTGGGACCTACCTCAGTTAGTAGATTTTCTTAATTTGTACACTCTTATTTAACATTACATTAAAAATTATTTTTAATGATCGTGTGAAGCTTAAAAATTTAAAACCAGTGAGACATTATACAAATTAATAGACAATTTGAAACAAACCTTTTCATGTTTATTGGCCAGCACCCCTCAAGGATGTTTAGGTTACCCTATCAAGTAAGCCACCAAGACCTGCCAAGGTGGAGGAGGGAGAGGAGGTGAGTACCAGTTGAGGCCCTGAGATCACCTCTGGTGGTGAGGGCTATATATATATTCCACTAGCCTCCTCCTAAATTTTCCTTCAGCAGCAGAGGCTCACAGGAACCATAGAGGAGGTTCTCCTGAGTTTGTGTGGAGCATTGGTACGTTGATATTTGTAGTGCCCAAGATGAACTGTGGAGACCATGAAACAGTGCCTCTCAGATCTCCTGTGATTCTCCAGAAAAACAGAACCAAAAGGAGATTTATTATAAGGAATTGGCTCACAGAATTAGGGAAGCTGACAAGTCCCAGTCTGCAAGGTGAGTGGGCAGCTGGAGACCCAGGAGAACCAACGGTGGTGTTCCATTTTATGGGGTGGCAGGCTCAGGACCTAGGAAGAGTCAGTTTCAGTTTGAGTCCAAAGGCAGAGAAAAGCTGATGTCCCAGGCTGAAGGCAGTCAAGCAGGAGGAATTCTCATACTCAGGAGGGTCAGCCGTTTCAGGCCTTGAACTGGTGAGGCCCACCCACATCAAGGGGGCAATCTGCTTTATTCATTCTACAGAGGTAGATGTTAATTTCATCCAGAATAATGTTTGACCAAATATCTGGGCACCCTGTAGCCCAAATTGACATACTGTCATTACATACTGTACTTGACTGATAGCCTCGCCCTGACAGTGTCTTAAATTTTGCCCCAGAAGGCCCCTTGCTTGCTGTATTAGTTTTCTATCACTGTTGTAACAAATTGCCACAAACTTAATGGCTTAAAATAACACAATTTTATTTTACAGTTCTGGAGTTCAGAAGTTTCAAATGGGTTGGCAGGGCTATATTCCTTCTGGAGGCTCTGGGGTAGAATCTGCCACCTTTTCCAGTTTCTGGAGGCTGCCTGCCTCCCTTTGCTTCATGGACCAGCATTACTCCAGTTTCTATTTCAGTGATCACATCTCTTTCTCTAACTTACCCTTCTGCCTTTTCTTATAAGGGCTCTTAAAATTACTTTGAGCCCAGGATGTGCTCCCCAACTCAAGATCCTCAATCACAGTTGCAAAGTCCCTTTTGCCACATAAGATAACATACTCACAGGTTCCTGGGATTAGGATGTGGATTTGTTTGGAGGATCATTATTCTGCCAACCAGACATCTAACCATCATGGTGTCTGCTTTCTGAAGGACCCAGAAGCAGTCACGTTAGCTAAAATACCCTCCTATGAACTTCCATGGTACTTTACCCAAACAGCTCTTACACAGCCCTAGTATAATCCCAATAGACTGGAGTCCTTTAGAATATTGTATTCACCAGTGTTTAGCAGTGTTTGGCATATTATGGACATTTAATAAATTCAAGGAATTCAACCTTGAATAAAGGTTATGAGTATTCTTAGAATTAAAAAGCAACTTGAAAATTTGGGAGATTTCCATGGTAGGAAGTTTTTAACTCTTTGTCACAGTATTGCCATTAAAAGTTTAATGAGGCAAAGGGATTGAGATTTCTTACTAGTAAATATTTCCTCCTTCACCGCAAGCCATATCAGTGGTTTTCTTTGTTCATACTGCTGGTCGATTGTCAGCTCTTAAATCCCTTTCTCCACCCGTCCCCCACACACTCTCACTCTGGTTTCCAGGGAGGCAATAATGGAAAATCAGAGGCCAGGAGGGGAGAGAAGACACATGGTATTCTCACCTTTGCCCCACTCGTTTCTTGTGGTGTCCCTGGCGGTGTCTGTATCTTCTTTGTCTTCTGGCTTTAGGACTCTGGTAATACCACTTGCTCCTGGTGTCTCTTCTACCTTAGGGGTGGTCGCATCTCCTGCTCTTGCTAATCTCTAGATTCTCTCACCATCCCTTAGTTCCATCACCCAGGAAACCAATTCCCTGTGTTTCTTCTTGAAAGACCCAGTTATTTGCGTCTTCCCAGTTACACTCTGACTGATACAAGTACTGACAACTTTGAGGATTACTAGAAATTCTTGATCTCCAAAAAAAATTACTACCTCAATAATACAAGTAATTGAATGATCAGGAATTATGTTTTCCATTAGCCAATCTATTTAAACCATAGTCTATGATTTATGGGATAAAAACTGAAACTAACAGAAATTCTATAAATTGAAATTTTGCTATTCTAAAGTATACCAAAGTTCAACAAGATGCAAACATTGTACTTGACAGGAATGGAACCAACTCTCAGAAGTTTCTGATTTAAATCCTAGGTTGATTTAGCTAGGTAAATTTTATGCAGTTTCTACAACTTCATGCAGCTGAGTTTCATGTTGTTAAAGAGGCCCTTTCATAGTTTTTCAAGTAGTTAGAAAGTCACTCTGGTGTGGAAGGTGACTCAGGAACTTGTATTAAATCTATCTTCATAGTGTAAAAAGTTGTAATATCCAGTGATACTAAAATTAACAGAAGTTTTTTAGACCCAGAAAATTGCATTCTGTTGAATCTAGAAATATAACTAAAGCTGAAGAGTAAGAAAATAGAAACACCTACAAATAGAGAACTTGAAACTGGACAGACAGGGATAATTTAGAGCATAACATGATTTGGGAAACCAGAGGACTATGAATCGGAGTGATATGGTTACATAGTGAAAAAAAGGAAAAGCTGGGAATAAAACTTTACTAATGAATATGAACTGAATGTGTTATTTCTGGGTTTGTTGCCTATGGTTTATAAACAAAAACACTTTTACATCAAAAACTGTGTCTTTTCATTTTAATTAAAACAAAATGGTTCTAACGAGATGAAATTTGGCTGCTGACTTCCATCACACAAAAGGACACATCGCCAAACCATTTTGTTAATTGAAGAAATATTCCGACTGTTGGCCTCACATATCATTTTGAACTGTTTAACAATTGGATATCACAAATGAGTGAACATTTTCAACATTTTGCTTTTTGAGGGGGCCGCATTTTTTGGATTTCATAATCTGGAATTGTTACATTTAAATGAACTAAGCCTGCTGAGACCATCCGAGGATTTCTAAGTTTTCCAGAGTAGCTTTCTCGTCGTTTGCTCACCTCTGAGCAGCAGTGTACGGTCTTGCAGTGTGTTTTAACTGATAATGGCTATCATCTGATCTCTTTCCTGAAAGCCTTGCTCTTGATTTTGCTTTTTCAAGATGCTGAAACGAAGTCCCACGTAAATCCTCAGATTTATCCAAACAATCCTAAATATTAAAATAAAAAAATCAGGTTGGTGAGTTAGGTTTCTTAAAAGTATATTTTAAATTTATAAGGACTAAAGTTTGTAATATCAACAGTTAAAGAATGAGTGCCAGTGGGAGTACATGGAGACCTCCTACTAGTTATGTTTCTGGAGGTTCCTACAATCTTCTTGGTTCTTTGGGAGATTCCTGGAGTTAAGAGACTAAGATGAGCAAGTCTACCTGATGATCTGAAAAATTCCCTCTAACTCTGCAATTTTCTGTTGTCAGTGTCACTAGAGAGAAAAGTTTAGATACCACTGGTTTAACAGAGGGAAATAAAGATGATTCTCCATTGCCCATTCTCAGGATAAGGGTTCTAAGACCCTATATGGTCTCATACAACATAAATACTGTTTCTCATTTTGTTTGAAAAAGTGATATGAAGGAACTTCAAAAAGTCATTCCTTCCCCCAAAAATGAATCATCTTCTACTTCCTATCCATTGTGTGCACATTCACTCACTCAATACGCAATTACTGAATTTAGATCCAAAGTTGAGAGATAAGCTATGTTGATATTTACCCAGCTACTAATTTGCTTTACTGTTTGCTAAAGCTAAATATTTGCTTTATTGTGGAAAAACAATTCAAAGCAACTATTCTGAAATTAGATCTATTTTATCATTTAAAGGTGAAATTATGCACATAAAATTATCAATACATCATTTTAGAACATGAGTTTTCCCAATTGTAGGTCATGCCTATTTATATATACTAACAAATAAGAGCAATAGTCCAGAAAATTAAGTCTCTTCCATTCCTAGATTCTAACTTTCTTTAGAATGGTTTGTATAAAGTCTAGCAGTATATTTACCTTCTCGTTTCATGTCATTAAAAATAGATTTGAATTCCCAAATTTGTCAGCACATGATATAGCAGTGGAGTGGTGGTAAAAGAAGAGCAGAAGTTAAATTAAAATTTTACAAGTCAACCTCTATGTTCACTGCAGCGCTATTTACAATAGTCAAGATATGGCAACCTAAGTGCCCATCAATAAACAACTGGATAAGGAAGTCGTGGTACATATATATGCAATGAACTATTACTCAGCCATAAAAAAAAAAAGAAATCTTACCATTTGCAGTGACATGGATGGACCTAGAGGGTATTATGTTAAGTGAAATAAATCAGAAAAAGCCAAATACCATATGACTTCACTTATATGTGGAATCCAGACAAAATAAACAAAATGAAAACGCATTCATAGATAAAGAGAACAAAATGGGGGGATTGCTAGATGGAAGGGAGGTTGGGTGAAAAAGGTGAAGGGATTAAGAAGTACAGATTCGTAGTTAAAAAAAAGTCATAGAGATGTGAAGTACAGCATAGGGAATCCGGTCAATGATACTGTAATAATTATGTACGGTACCAGGTTGGTACTAGACTTATCAGGGGGTATCACTTTGTAAATTACATAAATGTCTAACCACTAAGCTGTACACCTGAAACTAATATAATATTGAATGTCAACTCTAATTAAAAAAAATAAAAAAAAATATAAAACAATTTAATTTTGCAATTCATAATCCAATAGATTGTACATTTTGCATGCCCTAATGCTTAGCAGAATAACTGGCATATAATAATATCTTTTTTACTGAAACAAAGATAATTCAGTGACCTGAAGAGAAGCTACATATTTATACTTGAATCTGCATGAAAAGAAAATCCCAGCTATGTTTCCATAGTATACAGCCACTGCCAATGGTTGGTTGTATGGGTTGTGCTTGTACAACAGCCCCTGGCTGAGGGGTGAGTAGGGGCTAAAATCCTACCAGTTTTTCAGAGACAGGACTGTGTGCTCTGGCTCCCAGCTGGGTCAGCCTGCAAAATCTTCCCAGAGAAAAGGATGCCTTTTTTCTAATTTATACTCCAGAGGGGGTGCCCTTTACCTATTTTAAACAAAGGTACTAAGTGTATTAACAGCCCCCTGATTTTGTGATTGCATTTTGAATCAGGTAAAGTGATATCTGAATGTCAGAAGAATTTTTTAAATTTGGAGGTCTGTACATTTTGGAGCAATGAAGGTTACATACACACTTGCATGCAGACATATATACGCTAAAGTAGATTATTTACAGAGCTTTGCAAAATAGAGGTAGAAGACTTAGAAAAACATTATTACATGTACAGTTCTTCTTGCAGTCCAATGAAGTAATGTCCTTGGAACAGATTTCTTTAGAATCCTTGTGGTGGGTGGTGCAGCTGGTAGTATCTTAACTATCTTGTTAAATGACTTTTTTTGTTTGCTGACATGGTTTCTTTCTTTTTGGACCTTGGGCTTTAGATAGTCTTTCTTTAATACTTCTGGGAAGAGGAATGGTTTTGATTTTTTCTGAGCTTCCACAACTTTAAACAATTGTGATGCAAGGACCGTGGCACATTTTTCATTGTAAATTTCACTTGGTTTTATATAAAGAGCTTGTATTTCTTTTTCATAATGCGAAAATGTTATTAAATGTTTTTTATTGTTATTATTATATCCTTTCAATCTCTGATAGTATTGGTCAAATTTTGAGTGTTCACCAGCCTCTGAATTGAAATGAGTTAAACTGTTATTCTGCCTGGAAGAAAAAGTGAATTTATTTAAGTATCCTTCATCTGCATTTGGCATTTTGCAAAAAGGAATTCTTGGATATGGTGATAGCACTTCAGGTTTTTCCTGTACCATCAATTTATAGATGTTATGCTTTTTCTCAAGGGGCATCATTTTTAGTGTCCTTTCAAAGCAAACATTTGACTGAGTTATTTTTGATTTACCACATAAATTATGTGGGTCCTGAATCTCTGTTTTAAAATCAAAATGTTCTGCTTGAGGAAGCTGCATGAAACCATGTTCTTTCTTTACTTTCTGAAGCACTATATCTGTAAGTCTTTCTGATGACTGCTTTAATGGAATTGCCTGGGTATTTTTGTTGGAAGAAGTTTGTACTTTAATTAAAGTCAGAGTTTTAGCTCCTTCAAGATGATATTTTTTCTGTTCTCTAATTATTGATGGATTTCTTGAATATTCTGTAAGAAAAAATATTCCTTTTCTTCCTTTCTGGTCAGTTCTGTTTCTATAAGGCTTTTCTCAGGAACTTTTGGTAAAGGTGTTATGAACAATTTTTGAATATTTATTTTGCTCTTCTGAATGCTCCTCCATAAGTGGATTTTCATCTCTAAAAGATAAATCTGGCTTTATATATTTTAATGGTGTGGAACTAGAAATATTCAAATTTATATGGTGGCTGATTCCTTCTAATTGCTTTTCAGTGATTTGTCCTGATTGTGAAAGTTTTTCTGTAAAAAGTCTCTGAAGGTATTTGCTTAAATCACCTTTTAGATTTACCAGTTCATTTTCTGATAAAGCTGTAAGGTAGCTTTGCAGAAATTTATTTAAAGGGTACTTCATGTTTACTTCAAGCCTTCTACCAAAACTCCCTCTGGAAATACTTTGTCCTAACTCTTCAGAAGATAGTGAAGCACTTTCAGCTCTTAGAGAAGATACGTTTGAGTGTATAGGTTCAGATTCTGTCTCTTGAGAAACACTGCTTTCTGAAAGGTTTTTTAGGAAATAGTTTTGGAGAACTTCATTTAAAAAAGATCTTAGGTTTATTTCCAAATGTTTATCTATGAAATGATGATTAAAATTATTTACAAAAGACATGGTTTCTTTTACAGTTTCTGAATATTTCTCCAGAAAAACATTTGGCTCTTTTGGTTCTGCTTCCTCATTCATCAAATACAGATTTTGATAGATTTTTGTTAACTCCTCCCCGGTGATAAGTCCTGATTCTGAAAGTCTTTCTACAAGGTAATGCTGGATATGTTTACTTAATTCGGATTTAAATTTTTCTAGTTCTGACTCTGAGAGTTCTTCTAGAAATACACGCAGCTTTGGACTCAAAGTAGGGTTTCTCCCCAATCTACCCGCCTTATCAAAATTCTCTTTGGTTTCTTCAGGAACTTTTGTAGTATTTGGAAAAGGATGTTGAATCAGTCTTTCTTTTGCTGGTTGTTCCCTTTCAGCCTGATTATATTTAAAAAAAATGTTAAATATGTTTTTCAAAAAAGATTTTAACATTATTACATCTGACTCATTGCATTTATCCATTAATAAGTTACTTAAATTTTCTACGGTAGAAAACGTACCATTTTCTTCTCTATCCAGCCTCTGACCATGATTTGGCAAATCTGTGTTTTCATCTGGTGTTGACTGAGACTTTGAATTTTCTGGGGATATATTTTGGCCATTGTCTATAAATTCAACTCGATTTAAAAAAGAAGTGGTTTCTGTGGGAATGGTAGGTATTATCTGCTTTGAAAGAGAATCTGTTTTGCTTTCGATTTCTAAACAATCCTCTGTGGAGTCCTTTGGCTTTTCTTCAGCAAAGGCTGTCTCTGTATGCAGCAAAGAACTCTCCTGGTGTTCTTTGTTTAATTCTATCACTTTGATTATCCCAGATTCTAAAAGAGTATCTACAGGAAATGCTTCTATTAGTTGGCTTATAACAGATTTGGCCTCTGGAGATTCTATTTCGCCATTGTTTTCTCCACTGTGAACCAGAATATCTGAAGATAAACTCTCCCAAGCTGCGGGATGTTGATCTTGCGAGTTCATCTGTGACTCCCTTGATTTTTCTACTCCTATCTTCAGCTTGGAGAACGTTGGCGCAGTGAATATTTGTTTTATAACATAATCACGCAATTTGGAGCTAGAAACTTCACTTTCTAAATGTTTCTTTTTGAAGCTACTTTTTTTTTAATTGAAAAAGGTGGTATCTCATCAGCCTCTACGGATTTTTTGGAGACAAGTTCCCTTTCTACTTCTGGAGAAATTCCTGATCCACTTTCTGAAAGGGAATCTATAGAAATATCTTTAATTACTGGACTTATAAAAGACTCTGAATTTGAAATGTCTCCTTTTGAAAACCTGTTATTTAAACCTTGGACTTTGTCAAATATGTTGTCTTCCAAACTACTTAATGGGTTATCATGAACACTCAGAAGCGGAGAACTATGACTTTTCTTTCTTGCTTCAGTGTCCACAGAATCTTCTGTTTGAGAAAATAATTTATCTGAAAGGTCTTGCAGATTTTTACTTAAAATTGACTTGAGTACCATTGATTGTTTTAAGCTTTCTATGTGGGAAGTAAAACTTAATGATTTTGAGAGGCGACATGCATGTACATTTACATTTTCAGTCCGTGATGGTTCTCCTTCAAAGTTTGGTAAAGATACATTTGGTAGTCTTTCCTTTAACGTATCCTTAGTACTTAAAGACTTTATTGTGATGATAGCAGGATCCTGGGTTAACTTTTCCGTAGTGTCTACAGGCTTCACTGTGGCACTATCAAAACCATGCGGCCAGGTTTCCTTAATCAGGCTTGCGCTTTTTGAAGGTGTTGGGTGAGGAGGGTCTTGGTCTTCAAGCTCTACAATGTCTGCACTTAAAATGTCTCTACATTTGTACATATCTCGGTCCTTCCTTTTTCCGACTGATATTTTGTTGTTTAAATTCCTTATACAAGGATCAAAACCATCCTTGATGTTGGAGTTCAAGAACTGTAATATTAAAAAAAAAAAGATAAGAAATTCTGTAACATTTATCTTGAATTTATAGTAAATTTTCTAGCAATTTTCTTTGAGAAATCTATGGATTTATCTATTTGTCCTCCTAATTTCTACAAAGAAAACTAACTTTAATTATTTTTAAAATATTTGAAATTGGAATATTAATAAGAATTTCAATGCAAAATTTTCAAATTCCTAACTCTGGTACTATTTTGTGTCCAAAAGCTTTTTGCTACCTGGAATACTTACAAATACTTAAAAGGCACTCATTAACAGTTTTCTAAGAATTCAATTTCCAGTGTCAGCTACATTTACTTAGATAATAGCTAACATCGAGATCTAAGTCTTGTCCATATAAATATTTACCATTTTAGTATCAATGCAGGAAATTTTTTAAAATGTCAAGCAAGTAGCAGATATCCCATAAAAACGATCATAAATCTTTAAAAGCTGACTCAGGGGCCTAAATCATCTGCATTTAAGTCTGAAAGTTTTAACAGTGATGATAAGCTCCACTCAGCCCTTAGCAGTAGAATCCTGCTTTTTGATGAATACTAGATATGCCTCAGAAATGGTTCAGAGACAGTAGTACAAAATATTTTGGATCACAGTGAAATTTCAGTGTTACTATCCCTTACGCAGTTTTGTAGCTCTGAAATCAAGCTATTTTATCGCTGAAATAGCCTTCCAAAATGAAGCCTCTTATACAAACCCTTTGTTCATATAACTTCTACATTACTCAGTTGCAAAAGCAAAATGTTAATCAGCCTAGAATGTGTTTTAGTTACATCAACTTAATGGTTCAAGCTTCATTTTAATGAATACAATTTATTATAACTGGTTTTCAAAAGATAGTTGATACTGAGGTGACAGTTTAAGAATCCTCTTGGGTTTTTGAGAAGTAAAGATTCCTAGGCTCTATTTCTAGATTGAGATCCATTAGGTCAGCGATCGGACCTGGGAATACGTATTTTTTAAAAGATGGCCAGGTGTTTCTAATGAGTAATCTGGTTTGGAACCACTGAATTACATAATGTATTAGAGAAACCTAGTATTTAAGTATAATAGATACTGAGATAGGATAACTTAGGACTCACCTGATGTTTTGGTTTGAAATCTATATACTGTGGTTTTAAAGATGGTACCATGTGTTCTTTTTCTGAAAAAGCCACCTAGTAAAAAGAGAAGTTTTAATTTTAGACTGCTTAGAATACAAGCATATCTCCCAAGATAACTTATTCCTTCAATAGTTATAAAAGATACAAAAAATTTTTAAACCTAAATAAGTATTTTCTCTTAACTACTGTACTTTACTCTGCCAATTATCAAATAAATCTGCATACACACATATGTAATCTTAGCTTCCTTGATACTGTAATATTCATTCTCTTGTATCTGTAAAATCATGTAAGTACCGCGCACTAACTGATTGCTCCACCGGAGTGCTGAATTTGTAAAATCAAAACAATGCACAGCAACTTCAAGCAGAAACAAAAGTAGAAAATAAAATTGTCAGAACATAATCTAATTTTAAAAGGTTGTGAAATTCTTTAGATAATCATTGGCATTTGATATTACACTGAAACAGCAGTTTCAATCGTTGTCAGCTTGTAATTGTTAAACGAGTACTTAACACTGTAGCCTAAAAGAAGCACTTGGTGATAAGTCAAGGGGTATAGGAACTATTATAGAATCACAGAACCACCAAATTTTTAGAGATGGAGAGTACTTTAGAGATAATGCAGTCCTACTCCTTGTTTTACACATGAATCTGGAGTTGGAAGTCAGTTACCCCAAGTTACCCAGATGATTAAATGTAGCCTAAATCCTGGGTGTCCTGAATTTTCATTTGATGCTCCTCACAGCACACAATGAAGACTGCAGTGAGGGAGACTGGGCCTTTGGAAGCATCATTAATGTGCATCCACACTGCCAGCTCATCTGGAGAGAACGTGACACCATCTCTTTGTAGAACACTTAGTAGCTGGATCTCTTGGGTCCTTCTTCATCACTGTTCTCAGTGCACACAGAGCATACACTGCTGGCACAAACCATTTTCCTATACATCATCTCCTTTATGTCCTTATATGTCAAGTTAGTTGAAATAACAATTCAATAAATGATGTTTTCATAAGAAAAACTTTTAAAAAAATTGTCTTTCATTTTTTATTGAGGTAACATTGGTTTATAACATTATAAGTTTTAGGTGTACAACATTATAATTTAACAACTGTATATACTTATTGTGTGCTCAACCCCAAAAGTCTAGTTTCCACCCATCAGTAATATTAAGCAGTTAATACTATTTAATATTAAAAACACTTAAAATTAACTTTATAGGTCATGTATTAACTGCTTAGTATTAATGAACACTTAAAGTTTGTAAAGTTATTTTAAGGTTTAGTTTAATATTAAGTGGTTTTAACAATATGACTTTATTCTTTTTTAAAATTTTTTTTATTTTTAATTAAGTTTTTTGGTAACATTGGTTAATATAATTAATTAATTTTCAGTGTACATATTATTTTGACATCTGCAATTCTATTGTGTATTTACCACCCAAAGCCCAGTTCCTTCAGCCACCATACTATTTGATCCCCTTACCCACCCCACCCTCTCCCTTAAACCCTATATTTGACCCCCTTTACCCCATCTACCTCCCCCATCCTCCCCATCCTCCCCCACCTCACTAGTACACTCTATATCCTCTGGTAACCACTAGAACATGACTTTATCTTAAATCTTCAGTGGCTTCCCACTTTTGTTGTAATACATTGCCCTCACAACTGACTCTATAAGTTATTTCTGCAAATTTCTCAATGTTTCCCCACTATTCCTCTCTTTTCAGGAAATGGTCTAACTCAGAATTCTTGAAATACATTCTCATATTTTTTCCATACCTGTTGTTTTGCTCATTTTGTTTGAATTTCCCCAAACCTCTCTTTTTAAAAACAGTTTAAAGTCCAACATTCAAAAGTCATTGCTTTAAATGAATTTAGCAGAAAAATTAAAAATAAATGATATTACATAGGATGAGAAAGTAGAGAAAAAATTAGGTAGAAAAAAAATCTTCATTTTTGTAAAAAACATAAAACAAACATAAACTTCTTTACATAAGCATGGAAAAATGTGTAAAAAGGATACAAAATGCTGACATTTTCCTCTCTGGCAAAGAGGAAAGAGAACGCATTTAACTTTACTTTGTATCAACTCTGTATTATCGATTAGCTAAAACATATAATACTTTTGTGAATAAAAAAACTTCCAGTACAGTTATATTGGAGGGAAATGCTCTAGGCATTCATCTCAGGAAGCTAAAAGGTTCAAACGAACCAATACAGGAGCTTCAAAATGGTAAACTGAGCATGTGGATTTAGCGTTCAAGGTTCTGTAAATGAACATAAAATAATATTAACTTTTAAAAAATCCCGTGGCAAACACTGTGAAATCCGACGCCACAATACCAGAACGTTGAGAAATTCAGTAAAATATGAAAGCAGGTAAGACTGACTTAAAGAAACCCACCCATCAAGGAAAATTCAGAGCCTTAAACAACCGAAATCAAGCGGACCTGAGAAAGCAAAAAATTTAAGGCCAGCAGATACGAAGACAATCAGATGACACTCTGTAGCTGCAACACTCGGGCCCTGCTTTCATCTATGCTCTTCTCAGTACACCACAGAGGCACACCCTGCTGGCAGCATTGTCCTTCCCCGATCACCCACAATTAAAAAAAAAAAAAACAAAACAACAACGACAAAAAACAACAAACCACCACCACCTTGCTCTCTCAAGAAGATACACCCTTGTCTAGGTGGAATCCTGTGTGAGTTTTGAGTCTTGACAGAGAAGCAGAGTAGAACTTTTTTGTCACTCACATTTCCACAGCAGTACCTAAAGAGGGATAAAAAGAAAGGAAGGAAGTTCCATTTAGGAGAGAAACACGTTGGTTCCTAGGCAATGCCTGGAAGGGTGCCCAGCCATTCTGCCTGCCCACTTCCATCGCCACACACCTCTCCAGGAAGCCTGCTTGTCACAACAGCATACCCACACGACCAACATATTCATTCCTTCACTCACAAAGATGAAATGAGTCGACAAAGTTCGCCAGGTTACGTGAGGAAAATCAATACATGTAAGTGAAGAATCAATTAGAACAAACAGAACTAACTCCAGAGTAAACAGAGATATTTTCTGAGGACTGTGGGTGGAAGGAAGGTGACCCTTGGAAAAGACCCTCGGAGACACTCAAAAGGGGATTGCCTCCACTTGGCTGTATAACAGGCATCTTGAATTTAATGTATACAAAATAGAATTATAGATTACCACTCTGTGCCCCTCCCCCCGTAAAAACCCACAAATATCGGCCTTTCTCTATTTTTCCTCATTTCAGTTAATGGTGCTATTAAACACTGAATTGTTAGGCCAGAAACCTGAGTGTCACCCCTTTATTTCTCTCTTCCTTCTGCTTTTCATATCAAATCCAGCATTATGTATGGCTGCTCCCTTCAAAATATATCAAGTATCCAATCACAGCTCCCCATCAACCCCACTACCAACACAGTACAAGCCACCATCATCTCTCCCCAATTAGTCTCCTAACCAGTTTCTTATGCTCTGTGACAGAGACTGATAGTTGCCTTCATAAAATACCTATTATGTCAAATTTTTAGAGGACAAAAAAGTCCCCTATTAAAAAGCTACATGTTCCAGCCTCCTTTGAAGACAGCAGTGGCCATATGACAGGTTGCCGGCCAACTACATTACATATAATTGCAAATTGTTAGGAGCTATTTCTGAGAGTGTAATCTTATAATAGAGGCAGACTCAGCAGACAGGTCCCTGACTGATCTTTGTTTCCTTCTTCCTGCCTGAAATAGACTGTGATGCCTGGAAGTAGAGTCCAGTTTACGTAACCCTACAGTAACATGCACATGATGAGGACAGCGCTGTCCAAAAAGAAAGGGAAAACTGGGTTCCTGATGACATCATGAAACCACTGCACCACTATTATGGAACTAAGTTTTTAGTTACTCATAACTAAACATACTTCTAAACTGATCCAACAAACTTCACACACACCAAGTCTATTCTTCCATAATGGAATGAAGCTAGAAATCGATAATAGAAAAAAAACTGGAAATCACAAATACGTAGAAATTTAAACATCCTGAACCAATGGATCAAAGACGAACAAGGGAAATTAGAAAATACCTTGAGATAAATGCAAGTGAAAGCACAATGTACCAAAACTTATGGGATACAGTAAGATCAGTGCAACAGAAAAATTTATAGCTGTAAACATTTACATTAAAATGAGAAAGATCTCAAATCAACAACCTAACTCTACACCTTACAGAACTAGAATAAGAAGAGCACACTAAACAAAGCTAGCAGAAGGAAGGAAATAGTAAACACTAGAGTGGAGATAAATAAAATGGAAATTGAAAGGCAATAGAGAAAATCAATGAAACCAAAAAAAACCTGATTCTTTGAAAAGATCAACAAAACTAACAAATTAATAAAGACTCAATCTTACTAAAATCAGAAATGAAAGTGGGATAGTACGATCAATTTTACAGAAATATAAAGGATTAAGAGGAGTACTATGAGCATTTGTGGCCAATAAATTGGAAAACTTAGATAAAATGGACAAATCCCTTAAAAGAGCCAAACTGCTAGAACTGACTCAAGAAGAAACAATCTGAATAGATTTGTAATAAGTGAAAAGTTGAATTTGTTTACAAAAAAACGAACTTCTCTGGACATTAATACAGTCTATTGTATATCTCTTCCCAGAATCTCTTAACCCAAGTATCTGTGGTCTTATAGTTTCCCTTAGTGTTTATGACCAGTACCCACTGCTTTTCCCACCTGTATTCCAAGTTACATGAGACAGAGATGAACCAGTCAGTCCTTCAAGTATCCCCGAGCCAGGTTCAAAACACAACAATAACTTGTAAGTAAGGTCTGCTTCAGTGAAGGAAGAGAACTGGGAACTGAGCTTGACTGCTCAAGACTAAGTGATGCCATCCTGGAAGGGGACAGAGCAAGACTGGATAAAAATGCCACAAAACTCCTGCCATTACTGAGATGGCTTTTTTCTTGATTGGATATTTTCCTGGTTGCTGTAGACCTTTGTTTCCCAAGCTCCTATGAAGTTGGTTCTGACAGCTTCTGGTTGTTTTTTTCAGCATTTTTCAGGGGACAAGAACTTGGAGCTTCTTAGTTGACCATTGTGTGGCTATCACTCCCCTTCAACATTTCTTAGGGTGAATTCTCTAAGCTTTTGTTGAAAAAATATATTTTACCTTCTATTTTGAAAGGTGTCATCGTTGGTTAAAGAATTCTAGGTTGACTTTTTTTCCCTTTCATTACTTTAAAGATGTTCCATAGTAATCTGCCTTGTATAATCTCTAGCAAGAAGTCTTCTGTTATATTTGTTCCTCTGTAATAAATGTGGCTCACCCTCCCTGTTTCCTCACAAGTGTCTGAAGGTTTCTCTTTATCACTGGTTCTCACCAATGTGATTATGGTATGTCTTAACATGGTTTTCTTAAGCTTTATTCTCCTTGGGATTCATTGAGCTTCTTGAATCTATGGGTTTATAGTTTTTATCAAAATGAAAAAAATTTTGGCCATTATTTCTTCAAACACATTTTTCAGTTTCCCCTCCCTATGAGTCTCCAATTACATATATGTTATTCCCACTTGGTTTTTCACACACGTTACAGATGCTCTGTTTATTTATTTTTTAATCTTTTTCCTCCATGTATGTTATTGTGTATAGTTTCTAATCCTGTCTCCTGGTTCATTGATCTTATATTTGCAGCATCTAATATGCTGTTAATCCCATAAAGGTCATGATCCTTTTTAGATGTTTCATTTTCATCTCTAAAAATTCTATTCGATCTATTTTTACCATTCATTTCTCTAATTATGCTTATGTTTACTCTACCTTTTTGAACATCTGAATTATATTTACAGCACCATTTAACACCATCATTTTCTTTTTTTTAAATTATATTTATTGGGGGTAACATTAGTTAATACAATTATATAATTTTCAGTGTACATTATCATTTGACATCTATATATTCTATTGTGTTTACCACCCAAAGTCCAGTTTCCTTCAGCCACCATATATTTGATCCCATTTACCCACTTCTTCCTCCCCCTAACCCCCCTATATTTGACCCCCTTTACCTTGTCTAACTCCCCTTCCTCCCCACCCCACTAGTAAGCACTACTGTATAGAGTCCTCTTGTAACCACTAGTCTATAGTCCATCCATGTCCATGAGTCTCTGTTTGTTTTGTCCTGTTCATTTGGTGCTTTTAGGTTTATATCCCACATGTAAGTGATATCGTGTGATTTTCAACTTTTTCTGTCTGGCTTATTTCGCTTAAGCATGATTATCTCGAGGTCCATCCATGTTGTCACAAATGGCGTATTTCATCAATTCTTATGGTTGAGTAATATTTAATTGTATATGTATCACAGCGTCTTTAGCCAATCATCTATCGTAGGACACTTCAGTTGCTTCCACGTCCTGGCCACTGTGAATAATGCTGCTATGAACATCGGTGTTAACACCATTTTTCAACACCATTTTTTTTTTAACACCATTTTCTGTTAGTTCCATACTCCTCTGTTATTTCTAGGTCTATTTCTATTGACTGCTTTTCCCTGCATTATGGGTCATATCTTCTTGCCTTTTTGAATGCCTGTAATTTTTATTACATGTTGAGAATTGTGAATTTTACAATTTTTGGTTGCTAGGTTTTGTTTTCTTTTTTTACTATAGTGTTTGATTTTATTTTTGATACACATTTAAGTTACTTGGTATTCGTTAAATTCTTTTAAAGCTTGCTTTTAAGGCTTTACTGCGGGACAGTGGGGGCATTGTCTAGAGAAGCCTTTAGTGTAGGGCTCACAGCCTGTCTACTAAGGTGATAGCTTTCTACTTGCTGTCACATGTGTTAAGAGTCTTTCCGGTCTGGCATGTGGAGAATGATTTATTTCTGGCTATGTGAGTTCCTCAAATTTTCTACCTAATCCTTTCCAGTGGTTATTTCTCTTGCCTTCAGTAGTTCACTGCTCAAATCAGTACTCGACCTAGATTTAAAGAATCTTGCTCTCTAATTCATTCCTCTTTGGTATTCTACTGCACAAATTCTGCCTCTGCCACCAAACTCCAATTCCTGTTTCCTCAACTCAGTGAGACCTCAGAGCTCCATTTCCGTCTCCCCTCCTGGTGCTGCTGACGCCAGGCAGTACATTGGTGCAATTGTCAGGCTCATAGTGTCCCCTTCTCTAAGAAATCATAGTGTCATGCTGCCTTCTTTCCAATTTCTGAAAAACGGTTTCTCCACATATTTTTTTCTCTTTTTCTTATTGTTTAAGGCATAAAGGTAAATCAGGTTCCTGTAATTCCATCTTGGCTAGATGAGGAAGTGTGACATTCACTGTTCATGATCTAGCATATACATTATTTGGCAGAGCAATGAATAATATATTTAAGTTATTATAATCTATAAAAGAATTTTCTTGAATTTAAAATAGACTCAGTCTATAACAAAGCATGGAAGATTTAACTACAGCAACATAACAAATGTAAGTCTTAGAAACCTTGACAAAGAAGTTACAACATGTGAATAAAAAAGTTAGTAGATGGAGGACATAGAAAATGAAACCTTTTCTTAAAAAATCTTTTTCATCATTCATTGTACGAAATTGATAGACAATGTCCATGGTTTACATACCAAGAAATATTTTAAACATATTTCTCAAAGCATTACATATAACCATTAGAAAAATAAAAAGTAATGTCTAGTAAGACTGAGAAGAAAAGTTGTAAAAGGAAGGTTTGAAATATTATAAGTACTCTAAATCACTTATTTTTCAGTGTGTGATATCAACACATTCTGCCTGAAGTTGATAAGATGATAAATTAGAGTTTCAACTACCTAATTTAAAATTATAATCAAACTTACTGGAAGAACTATAAAGCAAACTGTTAAAAGTAATTGTCTTGGGAAGCAAGACTGGTAGTGTGGTTGAGGGCAGAGAAAGATAACTTTTACTTTTCATTTTACACCTTTCTGTGCAGACTGAATTTTGTGGGCTGTGTAGGTATAGCTTTAATTTTAAAAAGGGCTTTAAAATGTAAAAAAATAATAAAAGTTATTCTTAGTAGGGCATTGATTAAATCATTGTTGTGCAGGCTCCCCAATGGGAGAGAGTAGAATTTAGTGGTTTGCAGCACTGACTCCAGAGCCAGTCTGCCGATGTCAAAACCCAGTTTACCACTCGATAGTTAGGTGTCCTTAAATAAATCAATTAGCCGCTCTATCCTTAATTTCACACATATAAAATAAATATAGTAATAATAGCTACCTCACAGGATTGTTGTGAGGGTTTAATGAGTTAATGTATTAAGGCACTAATAAAGTAGCTTGCAATAAAATTACTGGCTATATTAATACAATAAAAACACTTTAGCCATTTAAAGTATGAAGTAGTATATGAACAATGTGATATTAAGTGAAAAGTTTAAGATGCAGAACAATAGGGCTAGTTGATTCTAATAAAGCAGTCTGGGAAAATGCTGGTGGCCTACAGGGAAGTCTTTCTGCACAAAACTGACTGAAACAGAATGAGAAAATTTGAATAGACAATTTTTAAAATTATTTAAATAATTAAAATACATGGACTGCATTTGTCACGATCCATTGAACTGTATTTCACAAAGAGTAAACATTAATCTATGCAAACTAAAATCAAAACAATGAAACACAGGATGTTGGGGATGAGAAATAACACAGACAGTGACAGATGGATTTAACTGTATTACAAATGTTAAGATATAACTACACTGAAGGGGAGGGAAAAAAAGAAACTGGCCTTGGCAATTTGGAATGTTTTGACTGGAAACTGTAAGGCTAAAAAGTAAAATAGATTGTACATAAACACTACACTAGTAGGTAAATTTGTTCTTTATGGATATAGTACAAGTTATAATTCTGAAGCTGCTTTGCATGTATACAGGGTTGAATAAATAAGAAAAGATAGTGAATGATGAGAACCAAGATTTCCCACTGTTGGAAAGAGAAGTTAGGTTATAGACAAACAAGAAAGGAAGGCTAGATACTGGAATCGAGATACTTCAGGAAACATTAGTTTAAACTCATTTTAGCTAAATATATAGATATGGATATATACAGAAATGACAAGATGAGGGTTAGATGGAAATATGAGTAGAATCATACATTTCTGTCCTTTTGTGATGGGTTTATTCCACTTAGAACAATGTCTTAGAAATTCATTCATGTTGAAGCATGTGGCATGATTTCCTTCTTTTAAAAGACTACATAGTATCATTCTATTGTCTGTATAGCCACATTTTCTTTATCCACGCACCTGTTAATGGGCATTTGGACTGCTTCACCTCTTGGCTATTGTGAATAATGCTTGCAATGAACATGGTGTGCGACATCTCTTCGAGATCCTGCTTTGAATGATTTGGATGCATATGCAGAAATGCAGGACCATGCGGTAAACTCTACTTTTAATTTTTTAATGGAACCTCCATACTGTTTCCCCATGCGGCTGCACAATTTACACTCCCATCAACAGAGCACAAGAGTTCTTGGTTTCTCCACATCCTTGCCAACACTTGTCTTTTGTTTTTCGGGTAACAGCCATCCTGACCAGTAAGAGATATCTTACTGTGGTTTTATTTGTATTCTCTGATAATTAGTGACAGTGAGCATCATTTCATATACTTGGGGACTATGTGTATATCTTCTTTGGAGAATTATCTTATTCAAATGTTTAGCCCCTTTTAAAATTGGTTTATTTGTTTCTAACATTGTTGAGTTAAAGAAGTTCCTTAAACACTCTGAGTATTTTACTCTTTATCAGATATGTAATTTAAATATCTTCTCCACTATGTAGTTGCCTTTTTACTCTGTTGATTGTCTTCTTTGATACACAAACATTTTTTAAGTTTGATGTAGTCTCATTTGCATTTTTACAATTGGTTTTAAAGGTTCTAAAATGCAGACCACTCAAACCACACCTGAATAAGGGCTTTGCTAATTTTCTCCTGAAAAGGGGTAAGATATTAATGCCAAACTCCTGCTTGATTTGTTCTTAGAGTGGACATTCCATATAATGTTGACTTCATACAGTAAATCCCATCATTTAAAAAATTTATTTTACACATTTAGAATTTTTCTCCTCTTAATTTTATTTTAAAGGTATGCCTTATTTAATTTTTTCTCTGAATTTGTCATTAATTAATTAAAACATAAGGAGCAAATACTATAAGCCAGGCACTCCTCTAAGTACCAGGTCACAGTTGCTCCCTTTTCCCTTCATTCCTTGGCTCAAGGATGGGTTAACATTTAAATATAATCAGCCTTAAAATATAATGTACCTATTTAACTCTAAGGACAATACATTTTATGGTGTTTGCTTTAGAAATAAAATACGTCATTAAAAAAAGAAAGACATGTATTGGCTTATATAACTAGAAGATCTAGTTCCAGGGACTCAATGTGACCAAGTCACTACCCTTCCATCTCTTTGTTCCTCCTTCTGTTGGCTTTCTTAGGCATTTTCTCTTGGTAGAAAAATGACTACTGCTAGCTCCTGATATAAAGAATTAAAGACTATCTTTTCTTAATATTCTTTAATCAAAATTATATGGCCATCCTTGTAATCACAAGAGGAAGAGTGTCAGATTTTTCCAGCTATACCAAGATGGAGTTGGGGCAGGGATGATATCCTCCAGAAGGGCACTGACAGACAAAATATGTTAACTGTAGGGACAATTCATAAATAGCGTTGAGGCAACTGTCCTCTTTGTCCACTTTAGTAAAAAAGTAGATTCTTACCTCAATAAGAAATAATAAGTACAGATGGATTAAATATAAACATAAAAAGCATATACTCAAAAAAACATCCAGGAGAATACTGACACTATCTTGCCGAGAGCAAAGACCTCCTAAACAAGATATACTAACAGCTGCAAAGGAAAAGGTAGCAGATTTGACAATGCAAAAATTTTTAAATTTCTATAAGGACCTCAAAAAGTAAAAAAAATCATAGATCAAAAACATCATAGATAACAAAGTAATGTTATTCAAAATATGTAAAACACTCTCATAAGCAGATACAACCCAATTTGTCAATATGGGCAGAAATTGTAAAAGTCAAATAACAGAAATACAAATGGATAATAAACACATAAATATTCACTCTCATTAATAATCAGGAAAATACAAATTAAAATATCAAGCTATCAAATTTTTATCCATCAAATTAACAAAAAACTACAATAACTAGGCTGTGATAACAGGCATTTTCTGCATTTTGGGTGTAAATGCAAATAAATTAGTAAATCTGGTTTAAAGATAATCTGGCTGTATCTATGACAAGGAAAATAAGCTCATATTTTGACACAACAATTCTACTTCTCATTTTTTCTTATAATATACTTTTACAGGTGAATAAAGATAATACCAATAGCAAGTTGACTATTAGGTTCCAAGCCCTTTATAATTCTTTGAAATAGATGACATACTCGTTTTGCAGATGAGAAAACTGAAAACTCAGATGTAAATTGCCCAGAGTTAAATTGACTATGAAAGCGGAAGAATCTGGATTTGAATCTAGATGTTTCTGCCTGTAAAATCCAAGCTCTTTTACTATTTCATACTAGTTCTCTTACCATCACCAAATATTGCCTTCCTCGATGGGTAAAATTAAAGCCTCATCCATCCCCACCTTTCTTGCCACCTGACCTTGGAGAATGTTTCAGCATCCTGTCATTGTCAGGGTTTAAACGGAAACTAATTAAGCCATGTCTGAAATGTCTTAATTTATGAAGGGCTCAAAAAAATGTGAAGGAACTATTGAAAGACTGTCACCTGAATCAGCTATGAGTTAAAAGACATGTTAATCCTTTCCAATTCAGATTAGCATTTCAGCAGTTTGTCTCAAAATACTGCATTTCTTTATCACACTGTCTTACCTTGGTTCATAAAACAACTCTTCTTTTTAACTTAAAACAACTTCATAGTTTAATTACCATAGAATTCTGAGGATTCTGCAACTTGTTTGTGAAGCAATGAGCTTAGACTTGGAAGAATTTGTTCTAGAACTCTGATATGTCTTCAATTTATAAACCTGTTGCCCTAGGTGATGGGATTCTTTCAACCTTCTCAGTCTGTAATTCTGTATAACCTATGTCCTATTGGTTACCTACTGATTTTATATTGTTCAATTTAATTCAGTTTTAGCTGTCATATCCTTGGTCTGACTACCACCTTCAAGAAAAATATTTAAGGTAAGTTTTCTTTTTTATTTTTTAATAACTGAGCTGTTTTGAAATAATTGTAGGTTCACATGCAGTTGTAAGAAATAACACAGAGCCCATATACGCTTTATCCGGTTTCCCTCAGTAGTAATATCTTTATAAAAATAGTAAAATACGATAACTAGGATATTGTCTTATACGGTCTTTCCGCAGGGATCCTCAATGTCCTCTTATAGTTGCACCCACTTCTTTCCTACTGCCACCCCCTACTTAATGCCTGGCAACCACTAATCTGTTCTTCATTTTTATAATGTTGAAATTTCAAGATTGCTATGTAAAAAGAGTTATACAACATACAGTATTTTGCGATAAGCTTTATACATTCAGCATAATTCTCTGGAGATTTATCCAGGTTGTTGTATGTATCAACACTTTGCTCTGTTTTATTGCTGAGTATTATCCCATGGCATGGATATACCACATTTATTTGGCTATTCACCAACTGAAGGATACCTGGGTTGATTTCACTTTGGGGCTATTAAAAATAAGGCTGCTATGAATATTTGTGTTTAGCTTTTTTTGAAAGTTTTGTTTATTTAAAATTTATTATTTTATTTATGGTGACATTGGTTAATGAAATCCAGTAAGTTTCAGCTGTACACGTTAACGTAAGGCATACATATATTTACACTGTGTTCACCTCCCATAGTTAGATTTCTTTCTGTCGCCTTATGTTTGACCCCCTTTACCACATCTACCTCCCCCCTCCTCCCCCACCCCATACTCTCTGGTAACTACTAGTCTATAGTCCATGTCCATGAGTCTCTGTTTGTTTTGTCCTGTTCATTTGGTGCTTTTAGATTTATATCCCACATATAAGTGATATCATGATTTTCAACTTTTCTGTCTGGCTTATTTCCCTTAGCATGATTATCTTGAGGTCCATCCATGTTGTCGCAAAATGGCAGTATTTCATCTCTTCTTATGGCTGAGTAATAAATATTCCATTGTATATATGTACCACAGCTTCTTTATCCAATGTGTTCAGTTTTTCCTTGTAAACATAAGACTTAATTTCTCTGGGACAAATGTCCAAGAGTACAATTTTTGGGTTACACAGCAGTTACATATATTGTTTTTTAAAAACTCCAAATATTTTCAGGAGTAGCTATAAAATTTTCAATTCCCATCAGTAACTTTTCCACATTTCACTGGATTATTTGGTTTATTACTGTTTTTCATTTCAGGTATTAGCCTTAGGTCAAGGTTTGGTTTTGTCTGTCCATGAATGGTCAATTGCTCCAGCATTGTTAGTTGAAAGGCTCTTTCCTCCATTGAATTGCCTTAACATTATAACAAAAAATCAGCTGGGCACATTTTCATGGATATATTTCTTAAATGTCTATTCCATTCTATTGATCTTGTGTCTGTCTCTCTTCTAATACTACACTGTCTTGATTCTTGATTACTGTAGCTATGTAACAGGCCTTAATATCAGGTAGTGATTCTTCCCACTTTCTTCTTCTTTTTAAATATGACTTTAGCTATTCTAGTGCCTGTGCCTTTCTACAGAGATTTTAAAATGATCCTGTCAATATTTACAAAGACCTGGAATTTAGATAAAAATTGCATTAAATCTATAGGCATCTGGGTAGAACTGACATCTTTACTATGTTGTCTTCCAATCCGTGAATGTGGTATGTCTCTCCATTTATTTAGGTCTTTGATTTCTTCCATCAGCATTTTGTAATTTTTATCACACAGATCTTTCATATGTTTTGTTGGGTTTATAAGAATTAATTTCCTTTAGTTTTTGTAATACTATTGTGTTTAAATTTTTGTTTCCACATGTTGTTAGTATATAAAATTATGCTATGGCTTTTTGCATTTTATTTTGTATCCTTCAACCTTGCTGAGCTCATTTATTAGTTCTAGTATTTTTTTTTTTATAGACTCCTTGGTATTTTCTATATAGACAATCATTTCATCTGAAAATAGAGACAGTTTTATTTTTTCTTTTCCAATTTGTGACTTTTATTTACTTTTATTTTTATATTACAATGGCTAAAACTTCCAGTACTATATTGAAAAATAATAGCAAGGCATACATCCTTGCCTTATTCCTGATCTTAGAAGGAAAGCAGTCTTTCACCATTAAATATACTATAAGATGGAGGTTTTGCAAATGCTGTTTATCAAGCTGAGGAAGTTACCTGAGTGTTTTTATATTATGATTGCTGAGTGTTTTTATATTATGATTGGGTATTGAATTTTGTGGAAAACGTTTTTTGTGTCAACTGATATGATCATTTTTTCCCCCTTTAGTCTGTTGAGATGGTGGATTACCTGGATGATTTTCTATTTGTCATGGTATATAATTCTTTTATACATTGCTGTGGCATGCTAATATTTTGTTTTTTGATTTATATATCTAAGTTCATGAGAGATATTAATCTGTAGTTTCCTTTTTTGTACTGTCTTTATCTGGTTTTATATCAGAGTAATGCCTCTATTTTTTGGAAGAAATTATATAAAACTAGTGATACTTCTTTTTTGAATGTTTGGTAACATTTGCAAGTGAAATCATCTGGGCCTGGACATCATTTTTCAGGAGCATTAAATTACCAACCCAATTTTTTCAGTGGCCATGTGACTATTCAGGTTGTTTAATTTATCTTGGTTGGTTAGATAGTCTGTGGTTTTCCAGGACTTGGTCTATTTCTTCTAAGTTGTTAAATTTATGAACATGAAGTTTTTTGTAGTATTTCTTTTTGTATTCTTGATAATTGCAATAATATCTGTCATGATATATTCTGTTTCATTTTTGTTTTGGTGACTTGCATTCTTTTCTCTTTTTATCTTTGTCAGTCTTGTTAGATGTTTACAAATTTTGATGATTTTGAAAAACCAGCTTTCTCTGTTTCATTAATTTTCTCTATATTTTTTCTAGTTTCCAATTTCATTGATTTCTGCTCTTTATTATTTCTTTTCTTCTTCTTGGTTTGGGTTTATTTTGCCCTTCTTTTTCCAAGCTCTTGAGGTGAAAGCTTCGATTATTGATTTGAGTCTTCCTTCTTCCTATGTATACATTTAGTGCAAATACATTTCTGTCAGTGCAGTTTTAACTGTGTCTTACAAATTCAATATATTGTATTTTCATTTTTATTCGGGTCTGTGTATTACATTTGAGATTCCTCTTTGACCCAGGATTATTGAGAAGTATGTTATTTAACTCCCAAGTGTTTGGAGGTTTTCCTGTTGTCTTTCTGTTATTGATTTCTAGTTTGTTATGTAAATGAGACAAAGCCTCTGTATATTGCCGCCAGACCCCACCCCAGGTTGTTTACTTCTTCACAGTAGGCTGAGATCCATTAGCTCAAACTAAATTTTTACATATCTAATTGTTTGAAACATCACCTAAATGAGCAGATTTTTAGCTATGTAGAGCCTGCCTGCTTCTCATACCCCATGAAACTGTTCCCAGCATAAGCTATTCACAGATATGATAAACCCGGAAGATGTTAAGGCCCAAGCCTCTGTTGCCTGTTAAGAGTTCTCTGACCCAGAGACTCTCTGCCAGGTTGCTGAGTAAAATAACAAACTTGTAACCCCCTTCACCTCTAGGAATTTCCTTGCCCTGTTCTCCTTCTTTGTGGTGACCTCCAGGCTATAACCTCTGGATGGTCTCATGCTGTGAGGGACTTCTCCCACATGCAAACCTATCCAAGTGTCACTTAAAGAAAGCTTGCGTGTGCTACCACCATCTCATGGTCATACCTTTCCTTGATCAGCCCCCAAATTCCTTGAATCCCTACATTCCCTTTTGGTCAGAGAGCATAATTTCATGCGATTTTAATTATTTTAAATGTGAACTTGGTTTTATGGCCCAGTGTTGACACCCAACTATAATTGTGGATTTTTATGTCCTCTTTTAGCTCTATCAGATTTTACCTCATGTATTTTGAGGCTCTGTTACTTTAGAATTTTTATGTCTTCCTGGTGGATTGACTTTTATTATTATATAACATCCTTTTTGTCTTTAGCAATTTTCTTTGCACTGAAGTCTATATAGTTTAACTGATATTAATACAGCCATTGCTGCATTTATGATTAAAATTTTCCATGGCCTATCTTTTCCCATTATTTCTCTTTTAACTTACTTATGCCATTGTATTTGACTGGATATTGTCAGATCGTGTTTTTTATTCACGCTGCCAACTCTGTCTTTTAAATGGTATATTTAGGCCATTTACATTTAAGGTAATTATTGACATGTTGGAGCTTAAGTCTGCCATTTTACTATTTGCTTTCTGTTCCCTCTATTTCTCATCCTTCATTTCTTTTCTCACCTTCCTGTGAGTTATTTGGATATTTTTAGGACTCCACATTGATTCATTTACAGTTTTGAGTATATTGCTTTGTACAGTTTTCTTAGTGGTTGTGCTAGGTATATAATATATTATATGACATCACATTCTTCTGGTATTGATATTTTACCTCTTTAAGAATACATTCACTAATGTATTTTTAGTTACTCAAGGTCAGGAGGCAGGGAAGGTGGTTGATCAAATCCAACACCCTGACTATGTGACATTGTTCAACTTATCTAACCTCACTGAGCCTCAGTTTCCTCATCTGCAAAATGTAAACAATAACATACTTTGTTGTGAAGATTAAATAAAATAATGCACACAAAAAAGCTTAATATATTGTATTAAGTACGTATGACTATAGTATATTATAGTATATTATCATTTATTAGCATGGTATGTGCTATATAATTGGTATTCAATAAAGGTTTCATGAATTAATCCCCATTTAATCTTTAGCTAATAGGGAAAAGAATGGTGCCAGGATCCAAGTTTTCTGACTCCAAATCTTATATTCCTGCTGTAACAACTCCAGATGCATTGTAGATATTATGCCATTTTTTTTTTCTAGATAAAGTTTCAGCCAGTATTCTGATGGGACATTTGTACTATTTTTTGGGTACATGAATCAGTTCTAGAAGTAGTAGCGTGGATTACTGGAACAACTGGATTGAAATTAGAATCAGTAATGTCTTGGAAAATTGGGATTGCTATCTTTAAAGTAGCTAAACCCTTTTACGGAGTCTAAGACATTCTTATATCAAATTCTACTCTCTAAGAAAAAGAGTATTAGCATGGGGTTCCAATGTCATGAATTAAAGAGCCAGTCAGTCATTAAAAATTACAAGGAGGATCTTGGAATATGGTAGAGTGAGAGATGTCCCCAGATTTCTCCCCTTGAATAACAATCAGCCAAATATCTAAAACTCAACAAAAAACACCCAAACTGCACACCAGCACGTCTGAGCATGGGATCTGCACATAAGAGCTACCACAGGTCAGAACTCTGGGTGCAGGGCGGTGGACTGGGAGCAATAAAGAAGCTGCCTCTCGGTATAGAAGGAAAGTACCGTAACATAATAAAGGCCATCTCAGACAAATCCTCAGCCAACATTATACTTAATGGCGAAAAGATCAGGAACAAGGCAAGGTTGTCCATTATCGCCACTGTTATTCAATGTAACACTGGAGGTCCTAGTGAGCGCAATCAGACAAGAGAAAGATATAAAAAGCATTCGAATAGGAAATGAAGAAGTCAAACTGTCACTATTTGCAGATGACATGATTCTCTATATAGAAACCCTAAAGACGCCACAAGAACACTACTCGAAACAATAAGCAAATACGGTAAAGTCTCTGATACAAAATCAATGTTAAAAATTCATAGTTCCTATACTCAAATAATGAAGCAACAGAAAAAGAAGTGGAAAAAATAATTCCTTTTGCAAATGCAACAAAAAGAATAAAATACCTAGGAATAAATTTAATGAAACATGTGAAGGCCTACATAATGAAAACTATAAGACCCTATTAAAAGAAATCGAAGAAGATACAAAGAAATGGAAAGATATTCTGTGTTCTTGGATTGGAAGAATCAACATAGTTAAAATGACCATATTACCTAAACATTATACAGATTTAATGCAATCCCATCAAAATCTCATTGGCATTTTTTAAAGAAATAGAACAACAACAAAAAATCATCAGATTTGTATGGAAGCACAAAATACCCCTAAATTGCCAAAGCCATCCTGAGAAAAAAGAACGAGGCTGGAGGCATCACTCTGTCCAACTTCAAATTATACCACAAAGTAATCAAAACGGCATGATATTGGCAGAAAAGCAGATATATGAAACAGTGGAACAGAATCGAAAATCCAGAAGTAAATCCATATTTATATGGGCAAATAATTTTCAACAAAAAGCCAAAAACATACAGTGGAGAAAGGAAAGCCTCTTCAATTAATGGCGCTGGAAAGCCACCTGTAAAAGAATGAAACAAACTGTTGTCTATCACCACACACCAAAATTAACTCAAAATGGATTAAAGACCTGAATATAAGACCCGAAACAATAAAATGCATAGAAGAAAACATAGGAACTAAACTTATGGACCTTGGACTTAAAGAGGATTTTATGAATTTGACCTCAAAGGCAAGGAAAGTAAAAGCAAAAATAAATAAATGGGACTAGATCAAATTAAAAAGCTTCTGCTCCGCAAAAGAAACTATCGACAAAGGAAAGAGACAACCATCCAAATGGAAAAATATATTTGTAAGCAACACCTCCGATAAGGGCCTAATATCCAAAATATACAAAGACCTCATATGACTCAATAACAACAACAAATAAACAAATGATCCAATCAAAAAATGGGCAGAGGACCTGAACAGATACTTCTCCCTAGAGGACATACAAATGGCCAACAAATATATGAAAAGATGCTCAAAATCACTAGCTATTAGGGAAATGCAAATCAAAACCACAAATCAAATCTCACACCTGTTAGAATAGCTATAATAAACAGGACAAGTAATAACAAATGCAGGAGAGGATGTGGAGAAAAAGGAACCCTTATACACTGCTGGTGGGACTGCAAATTGGTACAGCCACTATGGAAAACAGTATGGAGGTTCCTCAAAAAACTAAGAATTGATCTACCATATGATCTAGCAATTGTTCTACTGGGTATTTACCCCAAAGATTTGAAAACCCATATCCAAAAAGATATTTGCACACAGATGTTCATAGCAGCATTATTCACAGTGGCCAGGACATGGAAGCAACTGAAGTGTCCTACGATAGATGACTGGCTAAAGAAGCTGTGGTACATTTATACAATGAAATATTACTCAGCCATAAGAAGAGATGAAATACTGCCATTTGCAACAACATGGATAGACCTCAAGATAATCATGCTAAGTGAAATAAGCCAGACAGAAAAAGTTGAAAATCACATGATATCACTTATACGTGGGATATAAACTTAAAAGCAACAAATGAACAAGACAAAAACAGAGACTCATGGACATGGAATATAGACTAGTGGTTACCAGAGGACTTTTGACTAGTGGTTACTAGTGGGCTGGGGATTGAGGAGGGAGGTAGATAGGGTAAAGGGAGTCAAATATAGGGGTTTAAGGGGGAGGATGAAGTGGGTAAGAGGATCAAATATATGGTAGCTAAAGGAAACTGGACTTTAGGTGGTAAACACAATAGAATGAATATACAGATGTCCAATGATAATGTACACCTGAAAATTATATAATTGTATTAACCAATGTTACCGTATTAAACTTAATTAAAAATTAAAAAAAAACTAATAGTGCCAGTTTGTAGTGGTAATAAAAATAACAGCCAACAACAACAACAACAACAAAAAATTGCAAGTGAAAGCACTGATACTTCTTTCAGGGCTTAGAATCTTCTCCCCTGTGTGAGCATGGTTCTTAACTACCGACAGCAGAATATGAAGTCAAACAAGGTTTTTTTTTCTCTTCTCCCCTTTTATCTCAGTATTTCTTTCTTGCCTGATCCTCATCCCAAATCACACAAACCCTATTCCATTTCTAATATACTTACTGCTGGGAGCCTGGCATGGCATGTAGACAGGTGAATCTTGAAATATTAAAAATTTTCAAGGTGCAAAGCAAGGAACCCAATATAATTAATTTCAAGTATTAACGGGCAATTGGGATGAGGAGAATGGCTTCTTTAAATTGTTCATATCACAATAGATAGGCAGAGATAGTCTGTGATTTCCTGTGAGTTGTCTATTAAGCAATAGCTATTTTGGGGAGGCAGAAGTAAAGAATTAAATAGTGCAGTCTGCCAAAGTTAATGTTATATTTATATTGCTTTATAATAACTGATACATTTATAATACATTATAAAATATTGATTCCGATAAATTCATAATAATAAAACATATGCTCTTTTGATGATAGCATACTGTCAGTAAACACTCATTCAAAACAACATAAAATGTTAGCAACTATTTTTTCAAGGATATATCACCTACTTACCGATTTGCCTTTTTTATTTGTATTTAGCGGTCTATAGAACTGAGCTTGCATTAACCCATCTGAAAAAAAGTTTTAAATGATTATATCAATAAGTTGGCACTTGCGGCAGTTGACAAGTATGTTCTACACACATTAGTCTCTGACTAATGGCTGCACAGCAGAGCGACTAAAAGCACATGCTCTGGACCCAGACTACTTGTTCTCAAAGGGTCTCTGCGACTAACCAACCATCGCACGTTGGACAAGTTATCTTGCCCCCTCTCTGTTTCCTCATTTGTCAAAGAACGAAGACCCTCCCTCATAGGGCTGTTGTGATTTAAAGGACTAAAGCACCTAACACTGTGTGCGGAATATAATAAGCACAAAGTGAATGCAAATTGTGTTGTTATTGTTTCCATCATTACTACTTCCCTTGGTCTGATCCCTGTCACACTGTACTCTTGGGTTTGTCACCTAATAACTCCAGTTACTATTTTCAACAGTGATGTTAAAATACACATGAGTGATTAAAATTAAATGTCATCATGTTCTATACTTTTATGTACATAAATGATTGTATTTTTAGTCAGATTATTGCACACATATTTTTTGGCTCTTAATGTCAGTTTAAAAAAGAAAGAAAGAAAGAAAAACCTAAAAATCTCATCATTGCACTCTAGATGGTTCTGAATGTTTTTGTGGATGTTAAAAATGATGCACATTATTCAAAGCTGTGCTTGACTAGCTGGTTAAAATATTGCTTTTACTCATCCTTCTTAGATCCTCATTTTAGCCTACCCTCTAGCAGTCGCTTGGGAAATCTTCCATCATATGTTTGCTATACAGACCTAACTCTGTAAAACTGTGTGAACAAATAATCTACATTCTAGATACTTTCTGTCATTTCCTTAAGAATTCAGTTCACGAGCCTAGAAAGAATTCTTATGTAATAAACTAAAACAATTTATAAGGTATGGAGTGGAATGACCATGGTGTTCAATGAATTGTGGTTCTGGGCTAAAATATATGTGCATAAATATCAGGAGTCAGAGAGTCTCTATAAAAGTAGTTCCAAAGTAACTAGGCTAGGCCTATGCCTTTAATCTGCTTACAGGTAATGATAATTCAAGGAATTCAGCAAAAGCATTATATGAGCCCTACTAAATTAAGTATTAGATTAATTATATGACTGGTCTGCATGAGTAAACTGAAAAGTGTAACTCAAAGTATAACAAAGCCATTTAAAATATATATTTAGGGATCCTAAATAGTTTTTTAAAGGCTCTGTTTAGATATAAATTCAGGAATATAGACTTTTAGAGAAAAAGGAAATCTAACAGTCTAAAGCCAACTCTCTCATTTTAAAATGAGAAGAAAAAACAGTAAATGGCCTGCCCAAAAGCAAGATAGGAATGAGCAATAAGAAAGGAAGCCATTTCCCACGCTAAGGATTTATTTTTATTTTTTTAAAAAAGATACCCCATAGACAGTCTTTCCATTTCTGTATTTGATTAACACTGCTTATGAAGGCTCTTCACTCTTCAGAAGAGATTGAACTGGCTTGTTTCAGGTACTTCTTTTACAGAATTTTCAAATTACTCAGCCTTTCCATATCTCAGTTGCCTCATCTGTAAAGCTAGGATAATAGTGTCAACCTCACAGGGCTGCATGAAGATTAAATAAACCAATATATGTAAAATGTTTACAAAGTTATGATGAGCAAATAAGGCAATATAAGGCCACCATAAGAAAGTACTGAAATATTTATTTTTGGTATCTAGTTCTACTCTTCCATTTTTAAAATGGGAAAACTGAGGCTTTTCTAAGAAAAATGATGGCTGGCATTAAGGTCACAGAGCGCTAGTTAGTGGCAAGGCAGAAGTGAGACCCAGCTTATCCTCTCATTAATATTTTCTATTACTTGATAGAATATTTCTCTTTTTCAAGGAATAGTTGAAAATAATAGACTAAGGAGCTTCCTTGATGTTCTATTTGATTTACTCCAAAAGTCGTTCTATGGTATGAAGAATCTAAAGGATGTTAGGATAAAAGTTTTATACTAATCATGTTATGGGTACTCAAATATCCCAATTTCCCAAGATGTCTTACTAGTACTGAATGTTTTTCCCAATGTCCACTTTTTTCCCAGGAATAATAATTTAGGTGTACTTTCATTTTTTTCCTAACATTTAAAGTATTAGTTCCTGAAACTGACATTCAATATTCCAAAACAGCTTCTCGCACACCAATATATGTTCCTGGAACTGTTATCATGGTGTAGAATAGATATATTAATACAAATACCATGTATCTATGTATAAAAACAAAAAATACATGGCTAAAGCATTAATTTCTAGTTATTTTTATTTTCGACTATTCAAGATATGCCAAATTTCTCTTTGGGGGACTTTGTTCTAAAAATATACTTCTTAGTCACATTTTCATTTGATACTTTTTTCCATTAAGTCCTTAATTGAGTATACTCTCTATCCAAGGATGCTTGTGTGTTACCAGGAAACGCGTTCGCTTGCTCATCTTCCCTGTCAAGTGTTCTATCTTCTTATTTTCTCATTTTAATTATATTACTGCAGCCTCCTCTGGATGAATATTCAGTCACTACATAGTTATGTCTGTTCCAACTGTTAAATATTAAAGCATTTCTGTAATAATTTGTAAAAAGTTGTTGCCTAGAGACGTTCCAGTGCCCACCTTCCGTTTATTGCCCTAACTACGCTGGTTTTCTTAGGAATCTCCGTTTCCTTCAACCCACAGCAGGAAACCCCCAGAACTCTGATCCAACAATATTGTCTGATCTGCTTGTTCCATGCTTGTGCTCTACTAGTTGTTATATATTTTGATTATCACCTTTGGGTTTAATGATATATTGAATGTGTCTTCATAATATCACTGAACGACTCCTTAAGTTAGAAAAACCTCTTCACTAGGTAAATAAACAGAATAGCCAATATGTTTGTAATACAGTTAAACATAATAAATGTTATTGTTATTTAACAAATGTTACTTATTATGTACTTGTTGATACATAATAAATGTTATGTAGTAAAACAACATATAAATGTTTTAATACATAAAAATAAATATTATCAAGGATTTTAAGACCACCTGTATTTTGCTTTGCTTGATTTCTCAATAATATAATTCCATAGGTTTTTCATGTCAGTAATTACAAAACAGAATAGTGTGATATAATTGTTTTATAAGTGTTGATAATAATTGTTTTATATGGGTTCATATTCTCAATTTCACTGAATATTTGAAAATTACAACAACATATATACAAACAATAACTTACCTGTATTATTAGGGATCTTTAGATTTTTATTCAATGTGCTTAAGGAATGATATGAACCTGAAAATAAGACAGAAAGAAAAAAATGAATAGAAAAAATGAAATATCAATATGACTTTTAAACTTAGCTTCATGGATGGTTATAAAAAATAATAGCATGCGATCTAATGTTATCATTTGGCTTTATCTAGGAATAAAGCTGCTTGACATTGGCCTTTGCAGTGTTTTCTTGGATAGGATGCCAAAAGCACAGGCGACAAAAGTGAAAATAAACAAGTGAGACTGATCAAAACACCTGTTTCCTTTAATTGTCTATTCTCGAATTGTTGGAAGCAGTCTTCATTGTATATCCACCGTATCAAGTTGTTAATTAAGGGAGATGGGGAGATGCCAGTGAAATGGGGGATGCAGTTATAAAATGAGTAGGTTCTAGGAGTAATGGAAGCATGGCCACCACAGTAATACTGTATTTTATATCTGACATTTACTGAGTGGATCGTAAATGTTTTCACTACCAAAAAAAAAAAAAAGATAATTCTGTGAAGGGATCAATGTGTTAATTAACCTGACTGTGCTAATCATTTCACGAAGTAGTCATATATCAAATCATCACATTACACTTTAAATATACACAATTTGTTTGTCAATTATATCTCAATAAAGCTGGAGAAAAAAATATTATCATATGTAATAGTATAGTAATGGAAATGTTCTAGATCTTGATATGAGTGATGGATACACTGAAATACACATTTTGAAAACCACCAACTACCCACATAAAATTGGGTACAGGGATACCCATTTTATTGTACTTTGCTTCACTGTGCTTTGCAGATATTGCATATATTGCATTTTTTTTTACAAATTAGAGGTTTATGGCAACCCTGTGCCCATCAGTGACATTTTTTCAACAGGCTCAGATGATGATTAGCATTTTTTAGCATTAAAGTATTTTTTTTAAGGTATGTATACTGTTTTTATAAACATATAGCTATTATTGCACAATTAACAGACTACAGTACAATGTGAACATAACTTAGATGCACTGGGAAGCCAAAAAATTTGTGACTCATTTTATGGATATTTGCTTTATTGCAGTGCTCTGGAACTGAACCCATAACATCTCAAAGGGATGCCCGTATATTTCATGGTATGTAAATGTTATGGATTAACTTGTGTCTCTCAAAAAAGACAATGTTGAAGTCCAAACTCCCAAACCTTAGAATGTGTACTTGAAAATAAGGTTATTGCAGATGTAATAAAATGAGATCATACAAGAGTAGGCTGGGACCTTAATCGAATATTTCTGATATCTTCATTAGAGGAAAGACACCCAAAGGGAGAAGACAGCCATGTGAAGACAGAGGTAAGCGAATGGTGTGACACAGCTATAAACTAAGAAACGCCAAGGGTTGCTGGCGAACATCAAAAACTAGATGAGGCAAGGAAGGGTTCTCCCTTATATAATTCACAGACAATACATTTCGATTGTTTTTAGGTGCCCTTTTGTGGCACTTATGGCATCCCTACAGATTAGTACAGTAAGTTATACCTCAATAAAGTTGCTAAAAACAAAAGACAAAAACCACCATAAGATTCCATATTGATAAAATTAAAAGCCTGACAGTACCAACATGTTCTTCAGGAAACAGAGCTACAGAGACCCTAATATACTGTCGGTAAAACAACCATCTTGGTAAATGGTGCGGCTTTATCTTTAAATTTTAATTTGAACATATTATCTATTTAGGAACCAGCAATTCCACCACTCTGTATCTACCCCAGAGATTTTCATGCCACAAAAATGTTCACAGCAGCATTGCTGTTAATTGCTGGTTCCCCTAAATTCCATCAAGGATGGGTGGGACTAATAAATTACATTCACACAACATTTCAATTCTATTCCATTAGTTGAGTATTTTATAGCATTAGACATACGTTAACTATATCCATATAAAAATGATTGAACTTCACAAATATATTGTTGCTGAAAACAAGCAACAATACAATAAATGCATGCATAACTGCTGTTTGGGAATGTAAAAATTAGTAAAACTATACAGTAAGGAAATGTTATCACAACAGTCAAGAGAAGTGGACATTGCTGGAGGGAGTGAGATGGGACTGTGATCAGGAAAGGGCACATGGTTAAACGGGAGCTTCTTGCGACACTTGCAGTGTTTTATTTCTTGACCTGGGGAATGATTACAATGGTGGTTACTTTATAATTAATCATTAAAATGCTTTCATGTTTTGTGCACTATTCTGTACGTATATTATATCTCACAATAAGATAAACATATTGGTAAGGGAGTGATGAAAATGTGTAACAGGTTCTTAAAACGGGTTAATAATAAGTATTAGGACATGGACAGAACTTATTTTAGAAGAAGCAGCAAGCTAAGAAAGCGCTGGGTTTTTTTTGTTTTTGTTTTTGTTTTTTTCTATTCAGGAAGAAAACTGAATTCAACTGAATATAGGTAAATGTTTAGTAACACTGAAGAGAAGTTTACCAACATTTCATTAAAACTCAGAAATCATTTATTGATGCTGGATATGTATTATGGAGACTTCTAGGTAAAATGGAATAAAGCAGGATGGAAAAATCCTTACACTATTATATAATAAAACAAAAAAAATATATAATAATGAAAGGCCAAAAATTCACAAGCAGGAGAACAAAAGAAAAATAAACAAATGGGACAATATCAAACTAAAAAGTTTTTGTACAGCAAAGGAAACCATCAACAAAACAAAAAGTCAACTGACTGGAAGAAGAAATTCGCTAACGATACATCTGATAAGGGGTTAATATCCAAAATATATAAAGAATTTATACAACTCAACAACAACAAAAAAAAACAAACTATCCAATTAAAAAATGGGCAGAAGACCTGAACGGATGCTTCTCCAAAGAGGAAATACAGATGGCTAACAGACATATGAAAAGATGCTCATGGTAGCTAATCATCAGAGAAATGCAAATTAAAACCACAATGAGATATCACCTCACACCTGTCAGAATGGCTATCACCAATAAATCAAAAAACGACAAGTGTTGGCAAGCATGCGGAGAAAAGGAAACTCTCTTAGGTTGGTGGGATTGCAAATTGGTACAGCCACTATGGAAAACGGTATGGAAGTTTCTCAAAAAATTAAAAATGGATTTAAGTGAGTGCCTCCACCCTCTGTTGTCTAAAGATAGAGGTGATATCCTGTTGGCTAGCAAGTCGAAAGCCTCAATCCTCAACGGTGGTGGCATCGCACCTTGACCAACAGGGGTGGCTGATAAACCCTGACAAATTCAAGGGCCCGTTTGCCAAAGAAATTTCCTTGGGACTGCATGGGAAGATTCATGACGCTCAAATCCTCTAGTGATCAAGAAAAGTGTTGTTTCTTTGGCCACCCATCCCCTAAAAAGAAGCCTAGCATGTTTTTTAACTCTTTGAGTATAGGAGACTGTATGTACCTCACTTGAGCATTCTACTTTGTCCTTATGATCAGCCAACTTATATAACATGCTTTGAGTGGGATCTAAACTAGCAAGCTTTACTGATCCACCCAGCTGTGGCAAGTGGTGAGGACTTCTCTACATGTGGCAGTGCCCTAAATGGGAGAATTTCCTCTGACACTTTATGAGTATTCGCAGTATAAGCATGCAACAAACCAGTTTCATTACAGAGTTAGCAGTGAGAGGTATAACAATAGAACACTGAATCAGCAGAAAGGGCCCTACCCATAAGGTCATGTTAACTTAACATTTTTTTTCCCCCACTGCAAGTTCTGCCCAAACCCTACCAGCTGATTTCCGGGTTTTGCCCCCTGCTTAACAGAGACTAACATACATGTTAGGGGGCTACAGCTATAATGGTCGTCAAGAGGTTGTTATTTACAGGCTAGGAGCACAGGTAAAGCAAGGGTGTGAGGGAGGCTAGCTGTGGAGAGCAGCTGGAACAGGAGCAAGGCTTTTGTTTCTATTTGGCCCCTTATCTCAGGGTTGGAGCCACCTCCTGCTTGTGCACCTCTCTGCTCCCAGAGTGCATCTCGGCTCGAAGCTCTTTTCTTTCTGGTACTTGCTACTGTGACTCTACCATGGAGTCTTTGCCACCTATATCCACAGAGCTGGTGCCCTTCACCTCCCAGAAGTTCCCCGGCATAGTGGGCCTTTTCCTGAAAGCAGCCTTCCCCCCCTTTCTCCCATCCCCAGAGAGGGGAGTAAACAATAAATGAAGCACAATTTGGGTAGTTTGTTTTAATCCTGTCTCTCACCACTCAGCCTTTGAATAGTTATTAATAAGCAGGACAAGTGAAAGGCCCTTACTCTGCATCCCCTCCTCACATCACCACTATTTGGGTGAGAACATTTACAACTGAAAGCCAAAAAAGGTCTCACATTCTGCAGCCAGTCCTTTAGGGGCCCTTTTTCCTTCCTCTTCCAGAAAGTCAGGTCTTTCGTCAGCATGCTACTCTCATTGCCAAAACTATCCGAAACTGTCCAGGTTCTCAGACTTTAGCCTACTTACAAGCTGTGGGGTTATCCTGCCAGTCTCATGGATGATAGCAGAAGACTCCTGGGATCAGAGAGAAAAGACTTTATTTAGAGCACAAGCCCCAATGAGCCACTGATTTTCTTCAGGGGGCAGAGGGAGGATACGATTTTCTCCAAAGGGAATTGCCACATTGCAAAGCTGAGATACTGCTGGGGTCAGGCAGTCTGTGTTCTTAAATATGCTATTTCCATCTGAAAAGATTATTGGGCCCTTTCCACTTTGTTAGTTGCTGAGCTCAATTTTCTATTCCCAAAATGGGAATAGCAAGCCAGAGTCACAAGGGCTCTCCAGGTAAGGTGTTCACTGAGCTCAATAGCTCTTGGTACTATGTACTCAAATTAACAACTGCTTTTCAAAAGGGGGAACCTGGTAGCTATGTCAGAGAAAAACAAGTCTGAAACCCCAAGAGGGCAGAGGTTCCAATCAGCACAGATTTTTGGCTCAAAGGGGTTATTAGGATTGTAGAGCCCCAAAGACTATGTATCACAGCTTGCTAGACAGCTTCCAACTCGGCCTGTTGGCTTGGGCTCCACTGAACGGATGCTGGTGTGTAGGTTAGCCAGTATAAAGGGTGAAGGAGAAAGTGAAGGAGAGGTACAAGTGAGGTACGTATTGTCTCCTATACTCAGAGTGCAACGCAGTGCTGGTGGAAGCGAGTGGAGCAGAGAGATGAGTTTTTCTTCAACTGTCAGTAGGAATGAACATTATGAATCATTATGCCCAGATAGTCCCAATGAACTTTACCTGGTAAGTAGGCCCCTAAATTTCATCAGGGTTTATTATCCACTTCTGTTGGTGGAGGTGTGATAATACCATGTTCAAGGCTGTTGAGATTAGGCTTTTAACTCGCTAACCAATAGGACATCATCTATATAGTGAAGGATGTGGACATCAGAGGGGAGAAGCACTCATGCTAAATTCTGACCCACTCACTGGTGACAAATGGCAGGTAAGTAGGTACCACTGGGGAAATACTAAAAATATATGGAAACTGATCTTGATCCTCAGGTGTCAGTGGTACAGCAAAGATGGTGTTGCCAATGTCCATCAGTCTGAATAATGGCTTCAGTTGTAGTCACAATATCTGGAAGAGCTGGGATATAGAAGCAACCACTAGATTCTGTTGGTGATAATCCACTTTAGTCTCTAACTCCATTAGCAAATTTCACTGGGATATCATACTAAGATCACGCATCCCTTACTTTCCCTGCTGCCTTGAAGTCCTTAATGAAGGCTGTGATTTCCCTTTGTCCTCCCAGGATTCAATAGAGTTCCTGTTAGACCATCTGCGAGGGCGTGCAGAGGCAAGTTGGGTAGTGACTTACTTTTACCACCAATACTTTTCTACGTGTCATTCTTCCAATCCCTCTGGCACTATGTGTTTGATTTCAGTTAACCTGAAGAGTCCCATTGAGGAGGCTATGTTCCCTTCCACATTGTGACCCTTGCCAAAAGCCCATAAACTGAATCTAAGTGACCTTTTCCTTCCACAGGTCTGGGTAAGGTACAGACTTGGACACCCATATCCAACAGAGACATAAAAGACTGGGTCCCTACCCTCCCTGAAATTCCCTGGCAAATTTGGATGGCTGCATAGAGCCTTCCATTCTATTTAGGGTGAAGGAGATCTTGGTTCCACCTCTAATCATGTTTCTCCTTAAAGCAGCTGAGATTAGGATAAGAGGAAATGGAGGTGTCATGGGGTGCAGGAAAAAGCAAATCATACCACGTAACAGGACTTTACATTTACTTTCAGTTTTGAGTGGTACAGCAGCAATTTATGGCTCAATCCAAAGAACTTTTATTGTTGTTGGTCTTCCCAAACCTCTGTATCAGACAGCAAGGTCTTCCTAGCTGACACCAACTATTTCATCTTTAAAAATGCTTTGACTCAGAAGCCATGGTTACACTGTTTTCTGGATAGGCCATGAGGTTTGCGGTCCTTAGATGACTTGAATTTGATTTGCAAACCAGTGAGCTACTTGTGGAGTTCACTTTAATCGAGGGCATCAGCTGTCTCATTAACATGATGGCATCTCATAAATCCTTGCCTGGTTTCAACATTAGGGCTACAGGAGTTTTCCAGGGCAAGCTGACTGCAAGAATTGATCTGTATTTCTTGGATCAGGTTCTCATTTCCTAGGGGATCATCTTCATCAGCATTGTGTATCCAATTCAGGGCAGTAAGAGCCTGAACACTAGACAATGCCTATATGTGGTTTCCCACAAGAGTTTGTCTGTTCCAGAGAAATATATCCAAGAGGGCCAAAACTAGCTTATAACAGCCAGAACCTACTACAAAAATAACAACAGCAACAACAACAACAACAAACACTGAGATCTTTTACTGTTGTTTTGGAATGTATGTACGATTGTCACTACAGATTGCAGAAGTAGTTCGCCAGAAGATGGCCCAGCTGTTGCCACCCTTCCTTTACATGCATTACACAGTCTATACACAGTCTCCCAAGCAAACCAGCCAAAGTTCTAATGATTCACTTGGTCTCTGTTCATAGCAGTCATGAATTCCCATCCTGTCATCCTCAGTGTAGGTATGCATCTCTGTAACTGAGCAGAATCTTCTGTCCATCTGGGACAAATCTTAGTGCTAATTATTAATATGAAACAGATTGAGGTGGCCTATCAGATTGGCAAGGAAGTCTTCCTACCTAGAGGATAATTAGCAACAACCACTATTCAAGCAGCTGTTTTTGAACCTACTTTCCCTCACTTGCAACTACCTCTCCAATTCCCTCTCATTAATAAACAATAAAGTGGAGGACAATTTATTGCCTGATTGATCATATAATTTGGTCACTACCAATTCCCATGTGCTTCTCCTAAATCCACCTGATCAGACCACAGGTTCTTGTCCTTTGTCTTTTAGAAAGCCATGTCTGTCAATATCATGGATGCTGAGAGAAGACATGAGTTTCCTGAATAGACACAAAGGACAGTTTATTACTCAGAGCAATTGCAGATAATTTCTGGGTGGTAAAATTACAGGCTCTTTCTTGTATGTGGAGGGGGTTGCTTGAATTTTTATAATAAGTATGCATCATTTTCAACTCTGCACTTTAAAAAATGCATTATGAACATTCAGGTCAAGATAATCTTTTGAGTTTTTACAAAGCCCCTGTGAAATGAGCATGCAGATATAAAAATAGAGGAAAATCTGTATGCATACTAAAAACTTAGACTACTAGTTAGAGTTAGGGTAGGAATTAGAATTCCTATAAAATGGTTCAACTAAAGAGGCTTTAAGATAAATGAAGTGGGTGTAAGGATAAGGAACCAATAAGGGATGTTGAGGACAATACTGAGATGATGTTACTGCTCTAGCCAGAGCCCAGAGTTGGCTGGGGTCATGGAAGTAGGGCCACCCAGCAGTAGCTGTAGATGTGAAGGATAATCTATGGCCAGAATCAGAGCACCAAGGCAGAAAGATGGTAGGACAGAAAACCCCAACCTTTTCTTTCCCTGCTTACCCTCCATTACCCTCCAATGTCCTTCCAGCGCCAGCCACTTGCTGGATCTAACTAGAAGTCAGCCAGAAAGAGAGCCTGCTGAGGCAGTACACAGGGGTCACCATCTTGGGGCTAAAAAAAAACAAAAAACAAAAAAAACAAAAAAAAAACAGGACAAAGAAAAGTGAAGAATAGATAGGGGTGGAGATGGGATGGAAAATAATAAGCATAGGTACCATCCACGGTCCAAAAATGTTTCTGTAAGATACAGTCAAGATAAAAACAGACTGAAGGGCTAACCAATCAACCTGTGACTTATGATATTTAAGTAAAAGCCTGACTTGGAAGAAAGTGAGCAGAATCCTCTATCCCTCAATGGAAATAAACCTTTCTTCAAGCTCATAGCGCCAGTAATCAGCCTAGGGTGCCCAGCTAAGTAAAGGAATGCCGGCTCAATGAATATGGAAACACTCTGAAAATTTAGTGATGTTCCCTAGTATCTATTGCTTCAAGTTGCATGTTTTTTTCCTATTCCTCACAAGAAAATGAAAGCCTAATGCAGCAACATTATAATTATCGAAAACATAAAATAAGTCCCTTTCCTTTGTCTGGCACCAAAAAATTTAAATAAATAATCTCTGATAAATACATCTCAAATACCAATGAACAAATAGATCTTCCAGAGAAAAGGAATGAGCAAAGAGAAAAATGATTAGAAATTTTAAAATTATTTCAAAAGAAGGTCTATGTTGATCAATTGGAAAAGTTCCTCTTCAAAAATGATGGAAACTATCTTTATTTTATAGTCTCGATTAGTTTTAAAAAATCATGTCTATGAAAAGAAAACATAGACTAGAAAAACTTCCAGGTGAAACAATTATTGAATTAAAAAAGATAGTGGAGAGAATAATTATAAGGTGCATTTCACATGCATGACTTGGGTTGATTGAAGTGCAGAGTTAGCAAAGAAAGAATTGGCGAGATCATGGCATATTTCCCATCTGTCCATTATTCAAGAATTCAAATTTCATAAATGGGATTCTTAGCTTAATGAAGTCAATTAAATTCAAATGGATGAACAGAAGATTAGAGATATCACATATACCATTCCTGTCTTCTTTAATCCTAGTCTTCTGCAGGCACCTAGAGGCTTTAAACTCAGACTCATTCATAATCAAGAGCTATATCACTACTCTTTCTGGAATGTGGAATTAATCTTGCTGCTTTATGCCTGATATTTGCTATGCTAGAGCTAGGTAGTTAATTCACCTTAAGAGTACTAAAATAATTTGCATTTCCTATGACCATGAGATTTATACACAAAATGAGGTCCAGGAGTTATAATATATTCAGAGATTCCTTTAAAATGTAATACTCTGCAGTATTTTTAACTAATTAATTCAAAAAATATTTCTTGAGTGCTTATAATGGACTTACCACTTATTCTAAGTGGCAAGATTCTGTGGTAAGACTAAATTACTACTTTCTAGAATTAAAAATAAATGGGAATAACAGACAATAAACAAGTAAGCATGTAATATATAATATATCAGGTAATGATACATGAAGAAAAAGTAATAGGGACAGGGTTGGGTGGGTGAGTAGATAATACTTTATACAGAGTGGTCAGAGAATCCTCCTCTAAGGAGGTAACAGCCGAGTGGAGACCTGAATGATGTGAATGAATGAACCCTGAGAATATCTGGGGTAAGAAATTCCATTAGAGAGAATAATTGCAGCACTACCTTAACTGATTACACAATAACTGTTCCCCATATTACCTTGTTACTGACAGAACCTGAATTTTGCTTGTAACAGCAATATATACAGTACTAAGTGATAAATCATTATCGGCAATCCCATTCTCTCTGCAGAATAGTTTTCCCATTCTCCTTTGAAGCTAAAGATAGTCATGTGACCTAAATCTATTTAGTGAGACACTAAATCTACTGGGCAATTATTGGGTGAACTTCTGTCTCTTTGTAAAAATAAAAGGGAGCAAGTGCAAGAAAAGTACTTGATTCTTCTACACCCACATTATTTCACCTGCCTTGATCTATATGTGATGCCTAGAACTGAAGCAACAACTTGTGATTATGAAGAGACAAATATGAGCGTGAAAAAGGTAAGACAAGAAAGGGTCAGTTTCCTGGGTCCTTGATGACACTGTTAAGCCAATGAGCCAATGCCCCAAATCCTTATCTCATGATTTCATTGGTCAGGGTCCAATGGCATTGCCAGTAAAATGTGGTTTCAAGGTCTATATCATAGGGTGCGGCTGTAAGAAATGCTGTTAAGATTTCAAAAAGATTTAATGTAGTGTCTCACAGACCAACTCAGCTAGACAAAAAATATTCTAAGTAACTTAGGGTGACCTCTTAGATCCTTTCTGCTCAACAAATAAGCTTCTAAGATTTTTAAGGATATTGTGCTACAGAACTTTGACTATCAGCCAAAGGTAAACAGGGACCAGTCTTGAAGATATTTAGAGGAGTAACATTTGGCTGAGATCATAATTTGATACACAGGAAGCCCAAAAAATCTTTAAGATAATCACAGCATCTTGGACTGAAAGGAAAAGAAACAATTTAAAGTGAAAGGAAACCTTGAATTCCCAACTTTCTACAGAGAAAACATAGGCTGCAAAGCTACTCAGCTACAAATATAAGCTCTTTCTTAAAAAAAAAAAAAAAAAAAAAAAGGTTATTCAGAGGGTAAAGCCAAGCATCAAGGGCAAAGCTGGGAGCTTCAGAGTTACTATGGCCCACTGACTTCTTTATGGTTCACTTTCCCCAACCTCCACCTTCACAATATTCCAGTTTTCCTGTCCCAGACTCACTCTTGTATGTAGGGTATGGATAACTGGTACCTTCAATTCACAGGTCTTAAAATTGAGAGGAGTAATACTCAATAAGCCTCATTCATCTGGATCTGATTTAGATGTTAAAATTATGTACATCAAACCTAAGCCTGATGCAGTAATAGCATAAGACTAAGAATCTTGGAAGGGGAGTAAGTATATTTTGCATGTGGGAGGGACATGAATTACTTGGAGCTAGAGACAGTTAATCTGTGGTGGTTAATCTCCAAATTCAGCCCTCATGAACACCACCTTCCAAGATTCATGCACCTATGAAATCTCCTAACAGAATGCAGCAGAAGCGACTCTATGCAACTCTAAAGCCCAAGTCTTTAAAGAGTACCTGAAGCTTATATTTTTGTATATTGGAAATCCCAAGCTGACACATAAGAAGTTCAGCTGCCCTGCAAGAAAGATCATGTGAAGAGGTGGAATAGAGAGGGAGAGGGAAAATCCCCAAGATTAAAATTACATGGGGTGGGGGGGGGGAGAGAGAGAGAGAGAGAGAGAGAGAGAGAGAGAGAGAGAGAGAGAGAGAGAGAGAAACAGCCACACCAATCCAGATATACAAACATCCCAACTGAGCCCAGATTTACAGCTGTTCCCATCAAGATGTAAGGCATATAAGTGAGTGAGCTATCATGAGTGTTCCAGCCCAATTGAGTTCCTAGATAACTATAGGATGGGCCAATATCCAGTATTGCAAAACAACTGCCCAGCTAGGTGCAGTCGACCTACAGAATTTTGAGAGATAATAAAATGATTATTTTAAGCCACTAAGTTTTGGTGTGGTTTGTTACGCAGCAACAAATAATTCACTTATCAAATTAAAACTAAATATTTTGGAAGTCCAACTTAATAAGGAAATTAAAAGGCAAACTACAAACTATGAAAAAATATGTGAAACAAATATACAAGTGGTTAATATCCTTATGATAAAAAGAGCTCATTATAAAACCTAAACATCACTAAATACTCAACAGAAAAAAATGGACAAAGAACATGATCTATCTATTCACAGGGAAAATCAAAATGGCTAATAGCATGAAAAAGTTTTAGTCATTATTTAAAAGACCATTAATACTCAAATACCACTACTGAAAATGTAAAGTGGTATAATCTTTCTGGAAAGCAATCTGTCAACATGCCATTTCCATGAATATATGAAGAAATAATCACAGATCCAAATAAATAGTTAAGTAAAAGGCTATTAATTTCAAACTTAATGTCTGACAATATTTAAGCTGTTAAAAAAATTATTGAATACCTATATGTGAGGGTATTCTGTATCTTGCAAATTTTTAAGAAAATTCAGATAACATGCTTATAATATGATGTCATTTTAAAAAGCACAAAGTTATATATATATACACACATATATATATACACACATATATATACACACATACACACACACACACATATATATATACACACAGTCTGATCCAAGTTTTAAAAAATAAATGGTATTATATGCATAACAAAGACTGAAAGGAAATAAAATTGTTAAATGTGGCAGTAGAATTATAACTCTCTTATTTTTTTCTTTTATACTTCTATTTTCTAAATTTTCTATGACTATCACTTCCACATTTAGTTAAAAACAAGAATGTTATTCTTTTTAAGTTAGATTGGTTATTGATCTAGGTAATTAGGAATTATTTATTCCAAATTATTCCTAATTACTTATTCCAACTAAATATATTTAATAAAATCATATCTTTTGGAATTTGGAAGGGAATTTAGAAATGACCTAGTATGATCAGCCATTCAGAAGATGAGAAAATAGGCCAAGAGATTAGTTGCCTATGCGTATTGACATATTTAGCAGCAGAGCCTTATTTAGAACTCATACTGTTTATCTACTGACCAGTACACATTTTTACACTGCTTTATAAGAACCTATAATAGTAATTCAAATAAGATGTAAAAATCTAAACAAAATGACTGTTACTTTGAGAATGGCTTTACCCTAATGTACCTTTAAATTTACATTTAGATCACTCTTATTCTAAACTATAAAATTGCTTATAACAGGGAGAAAATATGCTATTTCTTATTATACAACAATTTTATTAAAAATTTCCACTGAAATAACTCTATTACTGTTGTTACACTTTCAGCTGAATTTTACACCAACTCATGAGACTAGTTTGTATTACCAGTGTCTCTAATCACTTTGCTTTAACGGTTTTTCCCTCCTTACTTGATGAGTATAAACAGAGTAAGAATGTTTAATATACTTAGATACACTTCCACTTGTAGACATTTGAATGTATTTTCAATTTATTTATATTTAATTTGTTTTTAAAATAAATTATGTTTTTCCTAGTCCTATACTTCTAACATGAGGGCAGATACCTTAATTCAAGGTCTTCCTTTGGATCTTGGCTTTGAAAGCTACATTTTGATTTTGAATCTGGGGTCTTCCAGCTGACTGAGCTTAGACTGCTACTTTGCCACCTATTTTCTGTTGGAGATAAATCTAGTTTCCTCCTTTAATTTCACCTGAATTTATAGGGATACTTTTCAACGTTACCTCTGATGAAGATGAGTCTTTTTTCAAAATGCCTGTATGTTTATCTTTTAATTTTACTCCTGGTTGAAGGAGTACATTTTTCATTTTTCTGTCCATCATGTCTTCTGATGGGTATTCCTCTAAAGGTATTATTTCGTCCTCTTCTGTTATTGTCAGGCTAGGAATAATGCGCAGTGGAGTATTTGTTTGTTTTGTTGATTCTTCACTTTTAGGAGCAACATCATTTAAATTATCTTGATTTGATTGGTTCAAAGTTGGTAGACTCAGGCCTTTCGTATCATCATTATTTGGTAACTAGAAAATATATCAATAAAACAAACTACCAATTAATTATTACTATGAAATATTTAAAACTAATAAAATTGGATTTAAAATCATTTGTACATCTTTAGTTTTTATCATAACAAGTTACCATCAATATTTGTAAATTGTTACATTCCTTATTAAAAGAGTTGAGAAATTCTGCTTGCCTGAATATTATCCATAAAAATGATCATATTGCTTTAAAAATCAGTGGCTCTCATATATTCAGATTTTATAAATCAGCAATACCTCAAAGAGAAAATTGAGAGGTCTAACATTTTACTGTTATACTATCACTAATATATCCTAAAATAAAGGACAATTTAATAGCAAAATAGCATGTCATAAAATCACAGCTATATCACAAAGGAAATTTTAATAGCAAAATAGTACAAAGAATGGATTCATATAACAAAGGACAGCTTGTTAAATTAAATAAATTTAGCTGTATGAAAAATTCTCTTTAGTGTCTTTTTTCTCTCTCTCCTTGACTAAGGAAAACAGTACATCCTGACTCTTCAACTGGTATTTGAGAGCCACTGACCCAAGATGGAAATCATTAAATGTTATTTGTCATTGGTTTACATAGGGATACACTGCTTATGGGATACCTTTATAAAATTAGATAAAAGCAAATAACATCATGTGAACTTTTTATTTATAAAATGTAAATTAGTGTATGCTTTTTTAAAAATTTTAATTATTTCTCCCTTCTCTTTGTCAACACCTTTTGTCCCTATCTTCATTTGTATTTTTAAATATTACTATTTTGTACTGAAAATTTCCTTGAAAGATAATTTTATGTAAATTGTATAACTGTACAGATAGTGTCATAAAAAAAAATAACCATGATAACCTGAATAAGTTCTTGAGTACTTTTGTCTTCTCATCTATAAATATTTCTCCACTTACAAATATTTAATCCTTTTATAAAATAGTGACTATTAGAAGTTCTCTTCCAAGTTCCCTTACCTCACTTGCAATAGTTTCAGATTCCTCCTTTATAAGAGAGAGCTCTATTAAAAAATTAAGAGAAACATTTTATTACATGTAAAATGATAAACACATTATATGTATGTACACTAATAATATATTTTATAGTTTTTCTCGCCAAGAACAAAGAACAATTTAAATCAAGGCAGCTATTCAAACATATGCACTATTTAGTAAAAACAGACTGATGAGGGTTTTGGTCAAGATGACAGAGTAGGTAAATGCTGTACTTGCCTCCTCTCACAACCACATCAAAATTACAACTGTCATTGGGAGTAATTGGAAGTCCTACAACTGGGGGCACACAGAAGAGGCCACCTTGAGACTGGTAGGCAGGGTAGAGACACGAAATGGGCTGGTCCAATGCCCACATGTGGTGGTTGAGAATTGGGAGAAATATCTCAGCTGCAGAGGTCCCCCTAAAAGAGTGAGGGGTCTGGGCCCACACTGGGCTCCCCAGTTTAGGGTTCCAGTGCTGGGAGAAGTCCCTGCAACTTCTGGCTGTGAAAACCAGTAGAGATTGTGACTGAGTGAGGCAGAGGGCTGAAGTAGTTGCAGATTTTCCTCTTCAGGAGCCTGTGGGGACTGACTTACTTGCTGATGGACTTGCTTGCTCTGAGCTCCAGCACTAGGGCAGTAGCTTGAAAGGCAACAGGGACATATGGGGAGGAAATGAGTTGTCTGGCTGCAGAGTGAAGGTTGGAGGGGCAGCTATCTCCCAGACAGAAGTGCTGGCAGAGGGCATTGTTCCTTTGTTGAGCCCTCCCCCAGCCAGTGTACATATGCAGGTGGCTGCCATATTTGAGTCTCTATCAACCTGGCTAATACTAGTCACCCAGCCCTGGTGATTCCCTGAGACCCTGATCCTCCCAACTCCTAAGCTGTTTCCAGTGGATTTTCCACACAAATAGGCTATCTTGGCTCATGCTGAGGACTTTCTAAAATCTCTCAAAGTTTCAAAAACCTAAACAAGCAGCATCTGGCCTTGGCATGTGCCATAGCTCTTGCTGGGCAGCCCCAAGCCTGGCACTAGCAGCAGCTGGCCTCGGTTTGTGGCTTGGCCTCTTGCGACACTTCCAAGCCAAGCATGGCTGATGGCCAGCTGTGGATTGCTTGGATGTTGGTGCTGGGCAGGGCATAGGCTGAACTTGGTATGTGGCAGGGCTCCTCCCCAGATGCCCCAGCCTGCATACTTGGTGGCCAGCTTCAATTTGAGCCAGAACACCACCCAGGGTTACATCTGAGGATGACACACCCAAAGGGCAGACTTGGAAGGCACCAGAGCCCTGTTTTGTAGGGTCAGCCCCTGCACAACAGCTCCTCCACTGGTCACGACCAGTCTTCATAACCAATCAGCCTGAGGGTCAATCCCTCCCACTGACCAGCAAACAGCAAGCAGGGCTCAACTACTATAGGAGGGCACACACAACCCATTCTAGGACATACCTGGATCACTCGACTCAGGTGACCAGGTGTGCTTTATATAACACACCTACTGTATAAAGCCACTCTAAGATTGGGAGACATAGCATCCCTACCTAATAGATAGAAACAAACACAAGTAGGCAGCCAAAAAAAGAATACAAACATGTCCCAAATGAATGAACAGAACAAAGCTCCAGAAAAAGCATTCAACAAAATGAAGACAAGCAATCTACCAGATGCAGAGTTTAAAACACTTGTTATAAGGATGCTTGAATAACTCAGTGAGGACTTTAACAAAGAGATAGAAAATATAAAAGTGGAGATAGAAAACAAAAAAGAACGAGTCAGAAATGAAGAATACAACAACTGAAATGAAGAGTAACCTTAGGAGGAATTAACAGTAGATTAGATGTAGCAGAGGACTGAATCAGTAATTTAGAAGATAAAGTAGCAGAAAACGCCCAATCAGAACAGCAATAAGAAAAAAGAATCCAAAAATATGAGGATAGTTTAAGGGGCCTCTGGGACAACATCAAGTGTACCAACATTCACATCATAAGGATAACAGAAAAAGAAGAGAAGCACAAGAAATTGAAAATCTATTTCAAGAAATAATGACTGAAAACTTCCCTGACCTGGTGAAGGAAATAGACACACAAGCCCAAGAAGTGCAGAGTCTCAAACAAGATGCATCCAAAGAGGCCCACACCAAGACACATATAATTAAAATGAAAAGGATTAAAGACAGAGAGAACCTTAAAAGCAGCAAGAGAAAAGCAGTTAGTTATTGACAAGGGAGCTTCCACAAGACTGTCAGTGGATTTCTCCACAGAAACTTTGCAGGCCAGAAGGGACTGGCACAAAATATTCGAAGTGATGAAAAGCAAGGACCTACAACCAAGATTACTCTACCCAGCAAAGCTATCATTTAGAATCAAAGGACAGAAAAAGAGTTTTCCAGACAAAAAAGCTAAAGGAGTTCATCATCACCAACACAGTATTACAGGAAATGTCAGTGGACTTCTTTAAGAAGAAAAGAGGGACTTCTTGAAAAAGAGAAAAAAATGTGGATAATAAAATGGCAATAACTACATATCTAGCAACAAATACTTTCAATATAAATGGATTAAATGCCCCAATGAAAAGATAGGGTGGCTGAAGGGATTAGAAAACAAGACCCTTACATAAGCTGCCTACAAGAAACTCACTCTAGATTGAAAGACACAGACTGAAAGTAAAGGGATGAAAAAAGATGTTGCATGAAAATGGAAACAAACAACAAAAGCTGGGACAGCAATACTTATACCAGAGAAAATAGATTTTAAACAAGGGCTATAACAATAGACAAAGAAGGACCCAGTTATCCCACTTCTGGGTATTTATCTGAAGAAACCCAAAACACTGCTTTGAAAGGACATGTGAATTCCTATGTTCATTGCAGCCTTATTTACAGTAGCAAAGATATGGTGGCATCCTGGGTGCCAATCAATGGATGAATGGATAAAGAAGAGGTGGTACGTATACACAATGGAATATTACTCAGCCATAAACAAGAATGAAATCTTGCCATCTGCAACAACCTGTATGGGCCTAGAGGGTATTATGCTCAGTGGAGTAAGTCAAAGAAAGACAAATGTCATATGTGAAATCTCGAGAGCAGGATAAACAACAGAAACAGGCTTGTAGATAAAGAGAGCATTTTGATGGCTGTCAGATTGGGGGGTAGGCAAATGAGTGAAAGGGAAAGGATTAAGAGGTACAAAGTGGTAGTTACAAAATAGTCACAGGGACATAAATTTTAGCATGGGGAATATGGTCAGTAGTATTGTAATAACTATGTATGGTGTCAGATGGGTACTGGTCTGTCGGGGTGTCACTTCAAAAGTTACATAAATGTCTAATCACTGTGTTACACATCTGAAAGTAATATATTGCATGTCAACTATAATTGAAAAAATAAAAATACGAAAATAAAAATAAACAGACTCATGAATCTCTGGGAAGATGGGGGAGTGGTAAATGCACAGGTGCGGAGATAAAATGAAAAAATATAAAGTGATGAGTTTCAGATCCATTGATATAAGGCATAAAAACAGGTATAGAGTATGTTTTGCTAAAAGTCAAGAGGAAATTTAAAAATCCCAGTCAGTGATAGGGTTGGGATTAGAAAAAGAGAATAGAATGAAGTTTATGTAACCAGCAAAAAAAGGGACCATTCAAGAGAGGCTGTTTGAAGCACTTGTAAAATCCCTAGAAAGATAAAGAATACATATTTAGCAAGTATAAAAGGAAAACTTAAAAATGAAAAAGAGGATTAAAGACTTGAGATATTAAAAAAATGTATAAGTCCAGCAAAAAATTTATATGGTCTTTATTAGCTGCATGACTGATCAGCTCCTTTTTCTGATCCTTGATTTTCTCACATGTAAAAGAGGATAATGATAGCTTATCTTATTAGTATGATACAAGTTACATAAGATGTGAGCAGCGATATGGTTAAATGCTTGCACTCTTGAGCCAAACAGGTTCAAATTCCACTTTTAACATTTAATGGCTATGTGACCTCTGATTGATTTGATCCTCAGTTTCCTCATCTGTAAAAATGTGGATAAATAATAATAATAATGCCCTCAATTGACTGCTGTGAGGATTGATTTATATAACCCCCAAAAAGTGCCTGGAACACTGTGATCAATAAATGTCAATTATAACTCCAGGAAGCTTTAGGAAAACCAAAAGGAAAGAAGTCACTACATGATCCGATGGCACGTGAAATAAGCTCTTTGGCTAAATGAAAAATAAATTAATTAATTAGAAAAGGAAAAGATGGCCATCACCTGTGAGTGAGAGAGGTTAACTGCCTATCTTTAACAATAATATTGAAGAGGGAAATGTGATTCCCTTACATCTAAAACTTGAATATTTCAGGTAAAGAGTAGACTAAAGATGCATTAGCTCTGGTAGGCTGCCTGATCATCAGAGGTTAGGAAATGAATATAACAACGCCTGTTTTAGCCAGGGAAGTAGAAGCAGAGAAGTAGAAAAGTATCCTGTGGTTAAAATCTAATCACAATAAATCATTATTCCAATCTGCAGAATAAAAGATTTTAAAGATATAGTATTATGCATCAATTTGAACTTACTTTCTAAATGAATCTTTTAAGAGATTTTTCAAAAGACTGCATGAACAGTTTTTCCATTAATTAAATAGATTCTTAAATGTAATGCAAATTTAATTTCCTGTCCCCTCCTGTCTCACCTCCCCACCACACACACACACACACACCCCTCTGCTTAAAAGAGACCAATAGCTTTACACCTAATAATACTGAATAAAAATATTTATTCATAGATCATAGTTAAGATGTAATTTATTTTTATCATCCTTAAAAATGTAAAGGAACATTAAAAAATAAAGATAACTCTGAATTAGGTCAAGTCTTTTCTTCACAGTACTATAAAATATATACCCAAACTATAATGAAATGCATATTTATTCTTTAATGAAACCCACTTAAAGCAAATTATTAATTTTCTGTTTGTGATATAACAACTCTGATTTTAATTATCTTAATAAGAAATATAAAAAGTGAATTCATTTCTTAACCTGACGTTAAAATGTCTTCAGAACCCTCTTTGATTTTGCTTTCAAGTATCTCATTGGTATTACTTTCCTGTAAGCAAAAAGAGAAAAAAGAAAATATACCAGAGAAAGGGTTAAAGGCTAAAACATTTTTCTCTGCCTTCATAACTTTTAATACTTTTTAAAAATTTATAGAAGACAAGAAGGAAATAAGTTTGTGAGAAAAGCAAACCAAAAAACTTTATTTTACAGAGAGGCACACACTGGCTAGGAGTTGAAATTCCAGGGAGAGGAAAGTCAAGAATTGATAGGGTATCTGAGTGACAAATGTATGAGAGAAAAAGATTACCAGATAAATGAAATAATGTAACTTTCAGGAGTATGGGAGGATACCCTCAGGAAACATGATTTTTTATTGAAATACATTATGCCCTATGAGTTGAAAAATGATGTTGATCTTTACAAAATTCTAAGAGAATTATAAGGTAGAGTGATCACTGGTTCTTATAAAATACTGATCTTTCAATAAGAACCCAAAGTTCATAGTCCTTTTAATGAAAAACACTCCAAATTGTCCCTAAAATACCAATTCTGTATTAGTAAATGTTAATCAATTTATCCTACAGCAGCACAACTCTGCCCAATAATCGAAGAGGCATTGAAAATCATGAATATGTTGATATGTTCTAACTACCATTTCAAGGCTGTGATATTAGTCAATGTTTTATCGATCTACTGAAATGTCAGGTCAAAATGTATAGGTTAGATTGCATTTCTAAATATTAAACCTTATTCATTAATCTGATAAAGGTCTAGCATCTAAAAATTATAGAGAACTCTTACAATTCAACAATAAAAATATAAATAACCAAATTTTAAAAATCAGCAAAGAATTTGAATAAACATTTATCCAAAAAAAGAAGATATACAACTAGCCAGCAGGCACATGAAAAGATGCTCATATCACTGGTCATTACAGAAATGCAAATCAAAACCACAATGAGATACCACTTCAAACCCACTAGGATGGCAATATTTTTTTTTTAAAGGCAAATAACAAGTGTTGGAGAAGATGTGGAACCCTCATACATTGCTGGTTGAATGTAAAATTGTGCAGTTGCTATGGAAAACAGTTTGGTAGTTCCTGAAAAAGTCAAATGGAATTACTATGTGATCCAGCAATTCAACTCCTAGGTATATACCCACCAAAATGAAAAACATGCTCACACAAAAACCTGCACATGAATGTTCACAGCATTGTTCATAATAGGTACAAAGTGAAAACAACCCAAATGTCTATCACTATAAATGGATAAATAAAATGTGTTATATCTATACAATGGCATATTACTTGGCAATAAAAAGAAATAAAGTATTCAGACATGCTACAACAAGAATGAACCTTGAAAACACTATGCTATATACCTGAATCTAATTTTAAAAAACGCTATACTTAGTGAAAGAAGCAAGTCACAAAGGACCGTAATTGCATTTCACTTATATGAAATGTCTAGAATCTATAGCAACAGAAAGTACATTCATTGTTGCCTAGGGCTAGAGGGGCCTGGGGATTTGGAGGGTGTAACCTACAGGGTATGAGGTTTCTTTTGAGGATAATGAGAATGTTCTAACTGATGGTAGCCGTGGGCACACAGCTCTGTGAGTATAGTAAGGGCCACAGCATCGCACACTTTAAAAAGGTAAATTGTATGGTATGGAAATTATATCTCAACAAAGCTGTTAAAAAACTAAATGTTATAAATTATTAATCAATATTTATTGAATGCCACATTATCGAAATAATAGAATGCATGAACCATGAATAACATTTTATAATTTTTATAATTGAGAACATGAACCCTATTTGATCATCATTTTTAATTACCATAATCTTTTTTAAATAAAAAGTATTAAAAATTATGTATGGGAGAAAGAATTATGTTAATTACCTTAGGTTGACTATGTTCCAATTTTGGGTTAAGAAGTCCTTCTAAATATGTAGCTTTTTCTCTCCATGTACTCAGATCTCTATATTCCTTTTTCATTTTTTCTAGCCTAAAGAAAGAAATGATAGCATTATAGTTTTAAAAAGCAAGTGACAGAAGAATATATATGGTAGATTCAAAAAGAATTTATACAGTATGATCCATTTTTAAAAGTTCTAAAAGAAGCAAACCAACAATATCCTGTTTAATGATACAGTAAAAGAAAAAGGAATGATTACAACAAAAAGCAAGGAAGTAGATTCCTGTGGAGAGTTGGGGAGAGGAATGTAATCTTATAAGGCTACACAAACACATTTCTGATATTGCGGATGCTGTATTTCTTAAACTGAATTGTAAATACCTAGGCAATATTCTTATTTTTATTTAAGCTATACATACGTGTTTTGGAAATTATCCAATATATATTGGTCTCAATATTAATGAAAGAGAAGAATAAGTTTCAAATTAAACAAGATAAAACTCCAGAAACAGAACTTAAAGAGAAATAAGTGATTTACCTGATAAAGAGTTCAAAATAATGAGTCATAATGATGCTCACAGAGGTCAGAAGGAAAATGCATGAATGAAGTGAGACTTTCAATAGAGACGAAGATATAAGAAAGTATAGAAAGTATTTCTTATAAGATATAAGAAAGTACAGGCAGAATCATAGACCTGAACAATACAATAACTAAACTGAAAATTTCAGAGGGGTTCAAGAGCAGACTAGGAGATGCAGAAAAAAGATCAGTGAATGCAAAGATATGAAAGTGGATTTCATCCAATTGGAGTAAAAAAAAAAAAACTTCAAAAGTAAAAATAGCTTAAGGGACTTATGGGACACCAACAAGTTGACAAATATATGCATTATAGGTGAACTAGAAGAGAAAGGGGCAGAAATCTTATTCAAAGAAATAGTGGCTGAAAAGTTCCATGTTATCTGGAAAGAAACAGATGCCTAGATCCAGGAAGTCCCAAAAAAGATTAATTCAAAAGACCCACACTGAGAAACATTATAATTAAACTATCAAAAATGAAAAACAAGGAGGAATTTTCATCTTAAAAGCAGCGAGAAAAACAACTTGTTACACAAAAGAAAGCCACCATAACATTATAAGCAGATTTTTCAGCAGAAACTTTATAGGCCAGAAGGAAGTGATTTGATATACTCAAATGCTGAAAGAAAAATAACTGCTAACCAAGAATACTCTGCCCAGAAGTTGTCCTTCAGAACTGAAGGAAAGATAAAGAGTTTTCCAAACAAAAGCTGAAAGAGTTCATTACCACTAGACTGGCCTTACGAGAAATAGCGGTGGGGGAGTAAAAATGTAAAGCTTTAGTATGCATTCAAAGTTAAATCGTTATCAGCTTAAAATAGATTGTTATAAGATGTTTTAGGAAACCCTTGTAGTAACCACATACACACACAGAAAAACCATAGTAGATACACAGAATATAAAGAGAAAAGAATCTAAGCATATTACTACAGAAAATCATTAAACCACAAAGGAAGGGAGCAGAAGGAACAAAGGAATGACACACAACCAAAAAAAAAATTAACAAAATGGCAATAGTACATCCAATAATTACTTTAAATGTAAATGTACTAAATTCTCCAATCAAAAGACACAGAGTGGCTGAATGAATTTAAGAGCAACCAACACTCACCTACATGCTGCCTACAATGGACACACTTCAGCTTTAAGGACATACATAGACAGAAAGTAAAGTTATGGAAAAGATACTCTATGCAAATGGATATTAAAAGAAAGAAGAGGTAACTATACTTATATCAGAAAAAATTTAGACTTTAAGCCAAAGACTTTAATAAGAGATAAAGAAGGTCATTATAGAATGATAAAGAGGTCAATCCAATAAGAAGATATAACATTTATAAATACTTATGCATCCAATGTAGGAGCACCTAAGTATAAAAAGCAAATATTAACAAATATAAAAGGAGAAATAAACAGCAATATAATACAAGAGTAGGGGCCTTTAATACCCCACTTTGAACAATGGTTATTATCCGAACAGAAAATCAATAAGGAAACACTGGACCTAAAATATATATTAGGTCAGATGGACTTAATAAGCATTTACAGAACATTCCATCCAACACTAGCAGAAAACACATTCTTCTCAAGTGCAATGGAACATTCTCCAAGAAAGATCATATATTAGGCCACAAAACAAACCTTAATAAATTTAAAAGATTGAAATCATACTAAGCAGCTTTTCTGACCAAAATTTATAGTATAAAACCAGAAATCAATTCCCAGAGGAAACTAGAAATTTCACAAATATGTAGAGGTTAAACAACATGTTACTGAATAACCAGTGAGTCAAAGAAGAACTCAAAAGAATAGTCAAAAAACATCTTGAGAGGAATGAAAATAGAAATAAAACCTACCAAAACTTATAGGACATTGCAAAAGCACTTCTAAGAAGGAAGTTTATAGTGATAAATTATTACAATTATAAAAAGATCTCAGATAAACAACCTAATTTTATACCATAAGGAACTAGAAAAAAGAATAAACTGAGCCCAAAGTTAGTAAAAAGAGGAAAATAAAGACCAGAGGGGAAGTAAATTAAATACAGACAAAAAAAAAATCAATGAAACTAAGAGCTGGTCCTTTGAAAAACTAAAAACAAAAAAACAAAATTAATAAACCTTTAGCAGACTTACCAGGAAAAAGAGAGGGCTCAAACAAATATTTTTTTAAATCACCATATCTGGTACCCTAGGTAGCTAATAAATGTTATTGAATGAGTATTACATCAGTCTAGAGGATAAAGGAGTTCCTTGGTTATGCAGCTCAATGTTTATAAATTCATTTATGAAATCTGAGTAAAACTTATATACGCATAAATTATTTTCTAAATGTCTGGGAGCTCTCTTTCTGGCAATGATGGAATAGGTTATTTCAGACAAACCATCCCAATGCACAACTTAAAAAGCTGGACAAAATATTTCTTTAAATTTTTGTTTGAAAGTAGCAGTCAGTTATAAAGGCAGCAAGAATTTGCAGATCTAAAATTCCAGACAGAAAGGAAGTCCAGAGACTTTAAGCTCATAATTTGGTATCATTTCTCCTTCAAGGCATTTTTGGTGGCCAAGAGTTAAGAAGCCAAGCAGAGCTTTGAGATAGATATACAAGGACTGAGGAACAAAAACCAGAGTTCAGACCCTGCCAAGGGTGAGAAGCCATGATAAATACCTAAGGTTTCAGGTGGGATCCTAAAACATCCTAAGACCTAAGTGCCTTCTTCAGTATTGTGCCCTAGCTGCCTCACACTCACCCCACTCCTGATTCTAGGAATGAGTAAACCAGAACACGACTAATCCTTACGAGAACTAAAGCCCCAAAATTCATTTCAATCTTGATCCCAATCAAATTAAGGTGATCTAGGATTGCTAGTGACCCTGGTCTAGCTGGCTGCCAGATGCAGGAGATGTAGATAATAGAATTATCAGAGATGAACTTTAAAATACAAATAATTAATATGCTCAAAAAATTAAGAGACAAGAATGAGGATTTTGGTAGAGAAGTGGAAACTATCAAATAAAGAATAATTAAATAACTGAGAAGAAAATAACTAAAATTAAAAATTTAATTGGTTTAACAGCAGATTAGAAACAAAGAAAAAACAGTGAACTATAAATAGATTTTTAAAAATCTAGACTAAAACAGAGAGAGGAAAAAAAAGTGATATACAGAGAAGAAAATAAGAGACTAATAGAATACATTGTTGAGTCAAGAGGCAGAGCAAGTACTATACTTCCTCCTGTGAAAGAATTTTAATCTAAGTTGAAACTGGAGGACATAAAATGTAAAATCTCATGCATGTGCCCTCAGAAAAACAAAACTTAAGGACTGAAATACTGATTTCACATAAATCCCAGATTTACAGAAAACTGTTAATATTGGAACTTTCTTAAATGATAGGGAATTGGTCAGGGGTTGCCTCATATCAATCTTGGGAAGTTTGGTTATGGTTTCCAGATAATGAAGAAGAAATGACCCAAGTCAAGTTAGTCCTGCAAAATAAGCTGAATTAAACTTTTTTTGTATGACTGGATGACTGCTTTTATCAGCTCAGGAAATTTTCAAAACTGGTCTCCGTTTGTTTTTGATTTTAACAGACTCTAACTGAACTTTCCCTTCTTTACATTCCTTGCCCATAAATACAGCCTACCCGAACCTCAGTGGACTCACCCGTAGTTTGCTAGTTTTCATGTTCTGAATTACAATTCTTCTATATTTCTGAATAAACTCATCTTTTTTGACAATTTTGAGATTGCTTCAGTTTACCTCTTTCTTTAGGTTAATGCTACTTTATAAAAGAGTCCCTACCTCTCTTCTCGTCACAACACACTGACTTTTTAAAACAAACACCTGAATATAATAAGCAACATTCAGGAATAGCCTCTGAACCCATGAAATAAAGGTTTCTGAACTAATAGCAAGCCCATGTCTCAAAGGAAAATATTAATACACAAATAACACATAAATAATATTTAAAATTTATTTTGTTTGTTTTTGTTTTTTACCTTTCCCGAGGTGGTTGTTGAAGCTTTTCGAGCCGCACTACAGAAGGCTGGTTGGGTTGGATAACATTCAGGTCTGGGGATAAGAATGCTGGATATTCTACACGCTGTGGTATAATAACGTTTCTGCAAAATGGTAATAAAGTTCAATATGAAATTATACGAAAGTACACTCTAAAACCAGTGGTAGCTACCACTTTGGAATCATTCTGTTTTTTCACACTGTAAGCTCACCTATCCACCTTGGAGCATCAGAGGACAGAGCTAAGAAAGAAGACAAAAGTCAACAATCCTAAGAAAAGTACTCTCTTGAGTACTCTTCCTACTAAGATCATGGGCAGCAGGGATGGAAATGAAAAAGGACCTGCAGTTCTAAAGGGAAGTGTTCGAACCCAGACGTCTCTCCTAATTTCTAGATCCAAATCTGATCTCATGGCCCAGTGAAATTGACACATAAAATTAACTATCATAGGTCCACCCCATGTCAACCTGGCACTCATAAACACCTTAGAACATACTTAATCTCCAAATGGAAACAATAACAAGCTCATAATTCCACCTAACACAATACAACTATCCTGCAAACACCCCAAAACTCACTAGCCCTTCTCCAGAAGAGGTAAAGTCCTTGGTGATGTTTTCTCTTCTCCTTGACATCCTAAAAACTTAAAAACTTTGATGTAAAGTTAACAATACTTAAATATACGATAAGAGACAACGTATCTTATTACATAAGGATTAAGAGGACAATATATTCTCTGTGTATATAATATGTAGTACATGGTAATTGGGCCAGAGCAGCCCACCCAAATGAGAAATATGTTGCCTCCAAAATCCAAAAGAGGCACACCAGTGTTGTGCCTCTTTTATTGGTTTAGAAGGGGCCAGATACAACTAATCCTTCATCTTAGCAGGACTACCTTGACAAGCCCATACACTAGATTCCTAAAATTTCACTGAGGCAGAAGGCCCCTGAATTTTGTCAGACTTATTTCCCACCCTCTAACATGCAAATGTCTTACCAACAAGTGTAGAATAGTTGCTACTTCATGCTCACTTGGTCCAATTAATATAATGTCATCACTATAATGAATCAGTGTGACATTTTGTGTAAGGGAGACAATGAAGATTCTTGTGGAACTAAAGTATGACAGGGCTGGGGAGTTGAATACCTCTCAGGTAGAACAGTGAAGGTATATTGCTGACCTTGCTAGCAGCAATCTAACTGCTTCTTTATTAACAAATATGGAGGAAAAAAAGCACTTGCCAGATTAACAATTGTAGACCAGGTGCCAGGGCATGTGTTCATTTGTTCAAGCAATAAAACCACATCTGGTACAGCAGCTGCAATTGGTGTTATCATCTGGTTAACTTACAATAATCTACCATCATTCTCTAAGACCCATCTGTTTTCTGCACAGGAAAATAAGCGAGTTGAATGGGGATGTGATGCGAATCACCACCCCTGCATCTTTCAAGTCCTTGATGATGGCATTAATCTCCGTAATCCTTCCAGGAAGGTGGCATTGTTCTTGCTTTACTATTTTCCATGGTATAGGCAGTTTTATTGGTTTCCATTTGTCCTTTCCCACCATAATATCCCTCATTCCACAGGTCAGGGAACCAATGTATGGATTCACTAACTGCTGAATATATCTATTCCAATTATGGATTCTGGAATTGGAGAATAACCATAGGATGGGCTTGGGGACCTACAGGACCTGGTGTGAGATGAATCAGAGCTAAAACTCCTTTGATTACCTGACCTCCATAAACCGTTACTCTTGACTGGTAGACAACAGTGATATTTTGGGTCTTCTGGAATTAGCGTCAGTTCAGAGCCAGTGTCCAGTAGTCCCTAATGCGCAGCGACCCTGGTAAAAAGCTGTAGTTCCCTTTGGGGAAAAGCTGGGAGAAAGACTAACATTATAAATTTTTAGCAGTGTACGAGGGTCTCTCCTCAAGGGGACCAGGCCTCCCCGTCCCTCAAGCTGTAAGCTAGCTCAAGCTGGGAATTGATTGAAGAGCTGTGACTGTTTTTGATTCATGTTTGACTTTTGTTCACTTGACTTAGAACTTTTCTGCTTATACAGATAAAGTAAGAATTTAGTAGGCTTCTTATGTATATTATTTCTAGGAACATCATGATCAATTAAGCCGATGTCATAGGTCTGTGTGAGTCAGACTATTCTGATTGCCGCCATGACTCTGCTGTCCATCACAGTAACCACTTCCACCTTGCCTTTGGTGGCTGCGTGCCATCACTTGGCCCGTGCTACTTTGGAATTCAATTACTCCCAATTCATTCAGGTTTCCCAGTTCAGTGACTATAGTTCCCAATGTAAGGCCTGGGATGAGCATCATAGAGCTCTTTAAGGATGGGGCTCCCCTCACAAATTTCTTTCTCACAGTCATGGTGAAAGGTGTTATTTGCTGGAGCCTCTCCGGGTGAGTGCGTAGGTCTTAAACAACAAATCCACTCTAACACTACAATCTTTCTACACCTTTGAATTCCTTCTTCTACGTCAAACCAAGACATGTCTGGTGTTTCCAATTTGCTCAGAGCATCTTTTGGTCCATGTTCTAGCCAGCCAGCCAACCAACCAACCAACCAAACTGTCAGAGTCCTTTCTAACTCCCCAAGCTGCAGCATTAAATGAAGAATCTCTGCTTAGTGAGCCCATATCAATAAACTTTGGGTGATCCAACTTTCAGTTCCTTCCACCATTTTCACACCCTTAATATCAATTTCCACACATGTTCCCTGGATTCTGTCTGTATAAATTAGAAAACTCAAGTAGTTCTTTTTGGAGTGTAGCTTACCTCCTCATGGGTCACAGTTTGTACCTTACCTGTAGGGGTCCTCTGGGCCTTTAGTCTAATTATAGGCCTAGAAGCAAAGAGAGATGGTAGGGGTAGGTCCTGAGGAGAACCAAGATGTGTGGCAACTGCCTCAGAGGAGGCTATAGTGTTTTCTGAAGCAGTGCGGGTGGAGAGGCCACTATATCCAGGAATATGTCACTTTTGTTGGGGAAGAGAGGTCTCTTCTAGTAAAGGTTGAGATGTCACTTCCACTGGCAAAGAAGATGCATCAGAATTTAGGGGCTCACCGTCTCCAGCTTCATTAGGTCTTCCTCCATGTTCCCATTCCAACTTTAAGTATCCCATTTATTCCCAATTAAGGCCCTCAGTTTAACAGTAGACACTGGGAGTTCAGCTTGTGTTGTAAGTCAGCCAGTCACAGAAAGAAATTCTAGGTTTGATTTTTAGCAATCTTAATTCTATGGCTACAAGATAAGGGTCCATCAGGGCACACATAAAATATTTCAGGTCATATATGCAATGCTTGAGCTGAGAATCTGAATCCTTGAACTCATCCTTTTCTTTTTCAACTCTGTCCAACAACATTAAGAGTACCCAGCCAATATCATTATATTCTTAGTTTGACAGAAATGTTTAAAGGTATTATAAACACAGTTGCCCAGATCTTTGCTTCTTATAAATGGCTGATTAGGAGCACCTAATGGTGATATTTTGCATATCTCTACTGCCAGATTATGCCATAGATTATCAGAGCTCTTTTTACTACTGGAAATGGAGTCATTAGAGTCTTTAAACCTAATCAGATTAAAGAGTTAATTCCATAAACAAATGAACCAATTTGGATAACTCATCCTTAATAGTCTGTTCCTCTAGAGCCACTCCGAGTATCAAAATATGGATTAGGGTTGACTAGAGAAACATCTAATACATGTTTATTGAATTAATAAATAAGTGGATAAGGAAATAATGATCAATAAATATAAGAAAAACATTCCACTTTACTATTTCAACAAAAATTTAGTTTTTAATGATAATACCTAGTTTTGGTGAGACTATATAGGACAGTAAACACTTTGGAATGTAATTTCCCATCCTATAACTAATTCCCTCAATTCCGTTTCAGAAATGTTCCATTTCTTATTTTAGCACTATTGATTAAATCTCTCCCTCAGATATTCAACTTTCCTTGATGTATTTTTACTGTTAAAATGTCAAGACTGGTTGACAGACTATACCTTAAGTTACTTTTGGTGTGCTAATGGTATTTTTGCCGAAGATCTGGAAGTAACAATCGAAGTATGTGGAAGTGCGGGCAGCACTACTGTACTGAAGAGCAGAAAATGGAAAACTATTAAATACCTTGATTTTAGAAGTCCCTCACCTTCTTTCTACAAGAGGACTATCTCACTGGCTGACTTTCCTCATTGGCTATTCCTCCCTTCCCTCCTTCAGCCATGAAACTGGTATCCCCTCTTTTCTTTTCCTTATTTCCTCACCTCCTCTCTCCAGGGCTATACTCAGAAACTCAAAATTTCTCTCTTTTTTTTAAGCAAAGCACTTCACTGATCTCTTTACCCTTGAGTCTGATCCATTCTGGCCACTTCATCTTCACGTAACCGAAATGCTCCATCAAACAGATTAAATGGTTTAAATGCCACATGAGCTGACTGTGTTAATAAGATTTCAAACACTTACGTCTCAGGGTCTGTTCTTTCTGGAGGTGGTGCAATATTCATAAACATGGATGGCTCAACAATTTTCTGAAGAGGTTTTAACTGAAGAAAACGGTAAGCATATTTTAATATTGCTTAGTTACATATGCTCCAGGACTACTAAATAGGCCTTAAATGATATGTATAAGGAGAAAAGGAATTAATAGAGGAAGAACTAATATTTATTCAGTATTTACTATCTACCAAGAATTTTATATTTTTGATATTACTTAAACCTCTCAATAATCCCATGAGGTAGGCAACTGCTTATTTTACAGATAATAGTGAAAATCCGTAATTTGTTCAAGGTGACCCAATAGGCATGAAAGCCAGGATTCGAATGCAGCTTTGTCTGTCCCCAGGGCAGTACTCTTTTTACATTATCATGACAGGTAAGTAGGGGACTGTATCACTGAAAAGTTTGTAGACATTAATTCAAGTCAAACTTTTATTCCCCACTCTTCCATGAAATACCTTTGTGCTTTGTTTATAGCAGAATCCACTTACATTAAACAATACTTGCTCGGTTTTATTTGAGAAGGATATAGCTCCCTAAGGATGGGATTCTTACATGTTTTACCTACATTCGGTACAAAATCCACCTCTGAAGTTAGTGCTCATAAACTGTGACTGTCACAAAAAAGACTAAACAATTAGGGGCCCCTATAAGACCTAATTCATGATAAAAAAAAATAATAATAAAGATAATATGGAGAAGGAAAAGAAAGATTAAAGCAGAGAAGAAAAAAAGCTTATTATGCCTAGTGGCTTTCATCTCTATATTACTTACTTCTGACTTGAAATGCATTAAAAATTTGTTATGCTATACATAAGCAAAATTTTTAAATTTGTAATTAAATTCTCAATTTGTAATTAAAGAAACACTTCACTTAAGACCATAAAAATAGAAAAAACTAAAAATGAAAGATTATATGAAAAGCATCAGGGTCATTTCCCCATATAACAACAGTTATAAATCCAGAGACTGGATTTATAAATGTCCCAAAGCTGCAGTACAATAATTTTTAAAAGGTGAACCAACCTGATGTGAAAATCCAAAACCAAAGTTTCCATAGGAGAACATAAATTCTACCTCCATCCTGCAGATAAACTGAACATTGGGTAAATTTATTTTATTGTTTGATCAGAAAGCTATTTTAATGGAGAAATGATAATAAGTGATATTTTTACTTCGCAAATCTTTAAATTAGAAAACCAAAGCATGAATCTCCTGATTTAAAAAACATTTAGACAAGAAACTCCTATAGAAGAATCTATAGAGTTCCTGAAATGTTAACAACTTTTATGTTAAAGTTAAGGAATATTATATAACTAAAATATGGAGAATATCCATTTACAATTGTTAATAGGATTATGCTGAGATACACATTTATGCATATATTCATATACACGTATATATTTTTTGAAGTATTTAGTCACACTTCTCCCACCTCCACTTCCATTTTCAGAGACTATTTTGATTCAGGCAAGTGATTTCCTGTCTCTGAACCCAGCTTGCTCATAAGTTAAATGAAGGAGGGTGCCAGAAGTTATAACCACAAATGTCCATCGTTCTGTTTTTTACATCCCTTGTCCCTGTTTCGGCTATTCGCAGCAGAAGCCTCTCTGAATAGATCAATTAATCAAGACAATAATGTTTAAGTACTTAAAAAGAAATTGAAGTAATAACTGTCAACAACTATTTAGAAACTCCTCAGAAGAAAAATATTTCCTTCATCGGTGAGGGAGGATCCTGAGGCTGTGCAGTAAATGAAGGGACTAGAGGCATTTTACTCTCTTACCAATGATTTCTAATTTTCTTGTTCACCATTTAGCAATAAGAGCAGTATTTTTTTTAAAAGGTGGAGATGAAGATTTTGTGAGCAAATACTGTATTTATTGAATACATTTCCATTAATTTAAACAGTGACTAGCAGATAACAAAAGAATAAAAACAGTATCAGAGGCTACAAACAATATCAGAGTAAAGTCGTATGAAATGTTAAGTATGTACACTAAACTTTGAGAGTTTCAATAAAGTTCTTACTGTGTTTTTATTCAACATCTGAAATTCTTCAGTAAAGCATCCTTTCTAGAAAAAAGTAATAAATAATAAAGTTCTAAAATATAAACTCACTCATTAGTCCCCTATATATAATCTAAACCATTTCATAAATTTTTAAAATCAGGTAATGATTTTTAATGCACATATTTATTTAATAGCTAAGACACAAGTATGATGTTTGGAAGAAAATTAAAAATTTGTTGTACCAAAAATGGATGTTTTATATTTACATTTCTTTTCGACAAAAAATATTCCTGCTAGTTACAGTTCTCCTTTTTGAAAGTCTTAGAGAAACTCCCATGCTTATACTCCTTTTGAAGGGTTAAACATAAATCTACATGATAAGCTGACTCCTGACAGAACTTGAGTGTTTCTCTCATTTCTCAGGGACTGTTGGGATTTTTTAACCAGGTAAAGCTTTGGTATCGTTGGTCACCATCTCTGGTCATTTCTGCAGTGCTGTCAGTCCTCCCGCCTAATCCAACGTCCCATGGTTCCTTTTCTTCCCAGCATTTTCCACTGTGGCTCGTGGAATTCCCATTCCATGATTAACAACCTTACATCTTTAACTGCTCCACTCAACATTCCAAGCCTTTGCTTTACCTGAGACCTGGCTTACCAGTAAGGATGCTGTTTCCCTTACAGACTCATGTGAAGGCCCATATACCTCAAGGTCAGGAGGGGAAGCAACATCCTCCACACTCCCTTCTATTGCCTTCATGCAGCTATAAACAATTTTCCTCTTTTAATTCTTATGCTATCTGGCATATCTTTCAGACATTCTGGTCACTAATTCTCATTAGTGAAGTCTGGCACCTGGTTCACACATCCTTTGCACTCCAAAAACATAATTATCCACAAGAACCTATTTAACAGCTGCCCTCTCGGTTCCTAGTAATGAGGGAAATCACAGGTGATTCCAATGGCAGACATTGCACAGAATTAGCATCTCATAAACAGTAAGTTCTCACTCAGTATAGTTGACAGGGTCTGTGACTTCAAGCGAAATGACGTACAACGGTACCACCAATACCAAAGACCAATTGATATAAACCAAAGCTGAGTTATATGGCATCTCATCAATGTCATATCAAAAGGACATTATTCAAGGCCCCACTGTAAGTTCTTCATATAAAAATCACAACATTTCTCAGAAAACTTATTAAATAACTAAAACTGATTTCCTTAATGACCCTGTCAACTGCTCTTTATAGCTTCTAGCTCTTGAGAGCTTCCCTTTCCCAAAGTGGGGAGTGGCGAAACATCTCACTATTCCAAGACTGCCTTTTGCTTCTTCTTTTCTTTTATAAACTGTGTCTCTGCTTTTGATCAAAGATCTCAAACTATTGATTCATCTCCCTCATTTAAAAGTAAACTTTTAGTCATACTTTTAACTCTTGTAAATAAATGCCTTTGAGGTATTTCTGGAGGTCCCACTCAGATCTGCCCAACTGAGTCTTCGCTGGAGCCAATTAATATATTCATCCAGAATGTGTATCTCATCCCAATCCACTGAGTTTTAGGGCTTTCCTTCGCTCAGCTCCTCTGATGAGTTTCAATGTTTGGCAATGACCTTTTTAGCTTCCTGTCCTGAATTTGGATCTCCTCAGCCCAAAGTAAGTTACATGGCTAAGCTTAGTCAGGGAAATTATATAATGGGAAATGACAGATTACTCAAAGGTATGGATACAGAAAGGTATGGTTTTGTAAGGGGAATTACTATAACAATCTTCTACACCTTTGAATTCTCTATTTCCTTCTTGAATAATTACAGTGGCTACCAATCTAACTTTTGAATTTATCATCTAGTCCTAGGCTCATCTAGTAAGGATTATATCGCCAAACCAATAAATGCAAATACTACTACAATTCATCCCAAAATTAATAATCACATTCCTTTTTATAATCAATACAGGAATATTATAAACTCCAATACACTTATATGCCTTAATTGACTCTAAGCCTTAACAATTAGCTGATGTTTCTGGTTTCTCCCAGAACTGCAAAGGAACCAAAGATGTATCAGGGATAGGAAGGAATCAGGGATTAATGATCAAGCTACCAACCGGTTGTTTTTTTTTTAAAGCTATGTAAAACCTATTAAATGATTTGTTTAATTTAACTCAAGGTCTTTGTCCTCCATAAGCAGAACCATTACATTCAGAAACCAATTGGTACTAATTGGTAATCATAAACAATACATTTGTGTCCTCTCCATGTATATTGGCAGTATAATTGTGCAATCAAATGGCCCTCCCATGCTTCCAGACATGAGCTATAGTTTGGATCTGATCATTATGTCTTTACACCTCATCCAAGCACCAGATTTTACCAGTCTGCATGAAGATTTCTATCCTGGTTAGTAGTTCTAGAACTAAAACAAATGGTCTATAATCAATCCCTGCATGTGACCTAAATAGCAAATGATACAGCTCAAGCTTTAGCGAACATACAGATCTGCATAAATTTGTCGACTGGAATAATTCTAGTAATAAAACTGTCCTTGACCTTTCATTATATAGTTGTGGTGCATCTGTGCTGTAGCCTATGAATTTTATTGTACATGATAACATTTCAGGAAAAGTGGAATAATCAGCAAATTAAAAGGCCCTCATGAAAATATGTTCAACATGGTTAGCTACTAGGAAATTGCAAATTAATACCCATGATATCACTACACACCTATCAGACTGGCTAAAGTAAAGAATAGTGACAACACAGATGAGGGTGTTGAGAAACTGGATCATTCATATATTTCTGGTGGGAACGTACAATGGCACAGCCACTCTGGATTGTCAGCAGTTTCTTTAAAAACTTGACATGCAACTACCTTACAACCCAGAAATAATCTGAGAAATGACTATTTATATTCTTACGAAAACCTGTACATAAATGTTTATAGCAACTTTTTTCATAACAACCAAAAACTGAAAATGACTCAGTGTCCTCCAGTGGGCAAACGGTTCAGCGAACTGTGATACATTCACAACCGTACTACTCGACGACAAAAAGGAACACGCTATCCATCCATGCAACAACCTGGATGATTCTCCAGAGAAGCATGCTGATGAACAAACTCTATCCTAAAAGGTTATGTACTCTCTGATTCCACTGATATAACATCTTTGAAATGAGAAAATTGCAGAAATGAAAAACGGATTAGTGGTTGCCCAGGGTTAAGGCGGGACGGGGGTGGAAGGGAAGTGGGCACAGCTATAAAAGGGCAACAGGAGGGATCCCTGCGGAGACGGAGGCATTCCGAACCTTGGTCGTGATACTGTATTATAGTTCTGAGTTACAAAAATGTAATCCCATCATTCCTTCTGTATTTATTACATCATTCTTCTGTTTAAGAATTTAAAAACTTCCCTTTTCTTCCCATGCTCTCTTTTATTTTTTTTTTCTTTTTTGAAAATCACCAAGGGTTCAGGGATTTTTCTTTATTCATAATTGTAATGATCTTTTTGATATTCAAATCATCCTGAAACTGGCCAGTAAGAGCCCCTGCAATCTGGCATCTGTACCTTTTGACATAACTCCAACAGTCTTTGAGGGCTTAACATCCTAACAAATATTCCCCCCAAATCCTTTAGATTGTTTATACTTGTTCACTAATCAGTAGGTTTTCTTCTTCCGAGTTCAGGGCAACCATGGCTACTGGAAAGAGATAAGGAGGGTGGGGGACCTCCTGAGAAGGAGAAAGCGAGAGAGAAGGAACCACAAAATCTGTGTAAAGACTCTGCCAGAAACTTTGCTGACCCCTAAACAACACATGTACCGGGATAAAAGAACTGAAATTTATGCTGCCAATTAAGACACAGAGTTTGTAGTTTGAGTCTCATTTTAAAACATTTCAGAAAACATAATAAAACACGCTTAATCTTTTAGGTTCCGTCATTACCCTTCCAGAAAACAGATTTTCAAAAAACTACGTTGTTTAAACCAAATCTTTATATAATATATATACATATATATATACATACATATATATTACATACATACACACACACACACACACACACACACACACACACACACACAGCCAGAGGGAGAAATTGTTTCCTAAGCATATGAGCTGGAAGACAGATAATAAAAGGAGCCCATTAGGTATAGATAAATCATAACAATGAGCACCAATCGGACAATGTGATACCAAGGTGAAAAAATGATTTTGATACATACCTGAATTACTTCATAAAGGTGTACCTGAACACTTCCTAACAAGAGAGGATATTTCTCTTTACTGACATTTTGCATTAGTTCCAAGTAAATATTATTCCGCTCATCATCTTGACGTCTGGGAACCTTGATACAAAATACATACAAAAAAAGCATTAAATGTTCAGTCTGAGTTCCAGATACAATATATTATGCACATACTTAATGATTAGTTTTTGTATGTTATTAGCCTTATGACTTTTCAACCTCGGAGTTGCAAATACCCTAATGTCAATAAAAATCAGGACCTTGTTTATGTCTAACCTCAATTATAGTCTTTTTGAAATACCCATTGCCTACATTCTTTTTAAAATTTTAAACAAAGTTTAGCCTTAATGCTCCACTGAAACTACATTTTCAAAGGTAATCCAATATCCAAAACCAAATCATCAAGGTAATCCAAACATCCAGTATCAAAAGACATCCAATATCCTTTTCGGTCTTTTTTCTTTAACTTTTGATAAAATGTATACCATTGTCTCAACTTGGAACTCTCTCTCAACTTTGAACTCTGTAACACAGACTATTATGTTGTTATTAAAATTCATACATTTCCACTAGAAGAAAATCTCATGCCTCCCAACCCCAAAATTCTAAGTGTCTTTAAAATAAAGTTTTTGAGATATAATTGACATATAACATTGCATTACTTTCAGGTGTACAACATAATGACTTGGTATTTGTATATATTGCAAAATGATTATCACAATAAATTGTTAATATCCATCACCACACAGTTAAAATAAATTCTTGTGATAACTCCTGTAGTAACTTTCAAATATACAGCACAGTATTGTTAACTATAATCACTGTGTTGTACATTACATTCCCAGGACTTACTTATCTTATAACTGAAGTTCGTACCTTTTGACTGCCTTCATCCATCCCCAAAAGACTGTATGTGGCAATCGCTAATCTGTTCTCTGCAACATGAGTTTGGTTGGGACTTTATTTTAGTTCCACATTTAAGTGATATCATACAGTATTTGTCTTTCTGTCTTATTTCACTTAGCATAATGCCCTCAAGGTCAATTCCTGTTGTTTCATATGGTAGGATGTCCTTTTTTTTATGACTGAATAGTATTTCATCATGTGTTTATGTGAGTGTATATATATATATATATATATATTTACTGCTATTGTAAATAATGATGCATGAACATGGGGGCTGGAAGCAGGCACTTTTTTGAGATAGTGATTTTGTTTTTTTTTTTTTTTTTTTTTTTGATAAATACCTAGAAGTAGAATTACTGGATCATTTTTCGAGGAACCTCCATACTGTTTTCCATAGTGGCTGCGCCAATATACATTCCTACCAATAATGCACACGTATTTCTTTTTCTCCACATTCTGGCCAATGCTTGTTACTTTTTGTCTTTTAGATAGTAGCCTATTCAGATGCCCTGCTCATTTTTAAATTGGATTTTTTTTATTGACTCGTGTGAGTTCTCTTATATATCTGAATAACCTCTTATCAGATATATGATTTGCAATATTTGTTTCCCATTCTGCAGGTTGTGTTTTCATTTGTTGATGGTTTCCTTTAATTTGCAGAAACTTTTTAGTTTGATGTAGTCCCACTTGTTTATTTTTGCTTTTGTTGCTTTTGCTTTTGGTTACAAATCCAAAAAGTCTTTGCTAAGACCAATGCCAAGGAGTCGTCCCTATGTTTTCTTCTAGGGGTTTTATGGTTTAAGGTCTAATGATCAGGTCTAATACATTTTGAGGTTATTTTTGTATATGGTATAATAGTGCAGTTTCATTCTTTTGCATGTGGCTGTCCAGTTTTCTCAACATCATTTATTTAAGAATTGTCCTTTCTCCATGAATATTCTTGTCATACGTTAATGGACCATATATATGTGGGTTTATTTCTGGGCTATTTTCTATTCAGTTCCATTATTTGTCCATTTTTCTGCCAATACCATACTACACTGCTTACTATAGCTTTGTAATATAGTTTGAAATCAGGAAGTGTGATGCCTCCAGCTCATTTTTCTTTTTCAAGATTGCTCTGGCTATTCAGGGTCTTTTGTGGTTCCTTAAAAGTTTTAGAATTGTTTTTCTATTTCTGGGAAGAATGGCATTGGAATTTTGATAGTGATTGCATTAAAATTGTAGATGTTTTGGCTAGGGTAGACATTTTAACCATATTAATTCTTCCAATCCACAAGCATAGAATATCTTTCCATTTATTTGTGTGTCCTTCAAAATCTTTCATCAGTGTCTTATAGTTTTCACTGTACAGGTCTTTTACCTCCTTCATTCAATTTATTCCTAGGTATTTAAATTTTTTTGATGCAATTATAAATGGGACTGTTTTACTGTATCATGCACAACAGCATAATTTATACCTCATCCTTTGTGCTATTCTTGTCATATATTTTACTTCTACATATGTTATAAATTCCACCATTCATCATCATTACTTTGTTTTCAAGTCAGTAATATTTCAGAGAACATTTTTAAAATAGGTTTTTCTATTTTAATAGTATTTTATTTTCACCCACATATTTATCGTTACCTGTGCTCTTCATTCCTCCTCCCTGTGCATCTGAGCTTCTGGTTTGTTTTTTTTTTTTTTTTTGACATTTATTATAATGCAGATCTCCTAGATACAAAGTCTCTCAGCTTTTGCTTTTACAATCGTTTTGAAGAATATTTAATTGGATTTAGAAATCTAGGTTGAGGTTTTTTTAGCACTTAAAAAATGGCATCCCTTTGTCACCTGACCTCCAGTGTTTCTGATGGAATGTCTGCTGTTATTCACTGATGGGTTTACCTCTATTGCTTGTTTTTACTTCCTTATGAGTAGCAAACTTTTACTGTATAATGGGTATTATAAAGGATATGTAGTATAGACTCTGGGTTTTTATATCTTCCTCTAAAAAGTATTGAGTTCTTTTCCAAAAGGTAATTAATTACTGTCAGACCATATTCATCTTATGACAGCTTGGTATAAGAATGGGTCTATTTCAGTTTCTGTTCTTGGTCCTAGAGTTTAACCCTTACTCTTAGGTAATGGTCGTTACTCCTGAGACTTGGCCTTTCTGGGATCTCAAATGAATACTGAGAATGTTCAACCAGGTCTCTTCCTTTTAGCTGTGTCAGACTCCAGTCACTCTGAAGATTGTGACTTCTGTAATCTCCACTCAGCTCTCAGCTCTCCAGCACCTGCCTTCTGCAATTTCTCCTAGAAACTCCCTTTGCACATGCACAACTTAGGATCCAGCCAAGAACCTAAGTGGAATACCTGGGGCTCCTTGTCTGCTGCTCCTTCCTCTTGAGTATGCTGCCTTATAAATTCTAGGCACCTTAGCAGCCCAACTCCCATCCATCTCCTCTGCTCAGTCTCTGCCTCCTTCCCCAAGCAAGACTGTAATTTTGCTTGGGTGCCACTTCCCCATGCCAGATTCACTGCCAGACAGAAATCTGTTGTAAACGTGGAGCTCACCTCTAGTGCTTCTCCTCTCTTAAGGATTGCAGCCCTCTAATTTCCACCGTCAAATACAAGAAAATAGTTTTACAGCTATTTAGAGCAAAATAGTAAATCCAATATCAGCTATTCCAGCATGGTCAGATCAGAAATCCACTACTATTCAGTCTTCAATATGAGTTTTTTACATCACTTACCCAACAGCTATCCAGAACAATTAAACTAGTTTAAATCAACTTACTGTTCCTTTATGTTTTTTGGTTTGCCTGTGTTATTTTAAACCTAGATCTATTTTGTAAGTTTTCGCAAATTAAAGTCCTAAAGTATATACAGTATAATTTTATTTATCCTAGTTATACTGTACTTAGTTAAAAGTCAAACAATTATAAAATGATTTTTAAAAAGGAATCAACTTATTTTTTCTCCCACCTATATTAACCTTTTTTCTCTTGTATTTTATGACGTTTTAACATCTTAAGAAGCTTGAAGTGTCTATGAGTCTGTTTCTGTTTTGGGAGGGGGCGTTCGGCAGCCAGGCAAAAAGGCGAAGAGATTAAGAAGTACAAATTGGTGGTTATAAAACAGTCACAGGGATGTGAAACACAGCATAGGGAATATAGTCAAGAATATTGTAATAACTATGTGTAGTGCCAGGTAGGTACTAGACTAATTGGCGGGAATCACTCTGTAAGTTACATAAATGTCTAACCACTATGCTGTACACCTGAAACTAATATAATATTCGTATCAACTGTAATTGAAAAATAAAAATTAAAAATAAAATAAAATAAAATAAAATAAAATAAAATAAAATAAAATAAAAATAATAAGCTTGCTGGCCAGAGAGACTTTCCCTTCCTGGGCTAGCCAATTCCTAGAGATAGCAAAGGGCTTGGCTGTATGGAAATAATCCTTCAAATACAAACTAACCAGTCCAAAATTTATAGCCCTAATCACCTCATCTAACGTCCCCTGCCCTATATCATTGCAGGGCCTGGTACCAGGCAACCAGAGACTACTCCTATAGCCCAAAGCCTTCTGGAATTGTTCAGATTAGCCAACCCTAAACTACTGACTCTGCCCTGCATTGCTTTTCTCAAGGAAAGCCTAATAAAGGCTTTGGTCTAGGCTCCCCACTTGCTTCTGTCTTCTGCCTCCTGAATACCCTGATACTTTCCCTGTAGCCCTGTGTGGTGTGGTACAATGTGTCCAATTTTCTCGGGAAATATGAGTAATAAATTCTTCTTTCAAAGGCATTAGCTTCTCCATGTCATCGTTCAGTCATACCTCTATTAATTAAATCTTGGGTATCATTTAGAATACCACCCTACCCACCTCCTAATTTCTACTCCTTAAAAGTCGACTTTCAACTCTTTTTAAGGAATTTCTTTGTTCTTTGCCATGAAATGTTTCTAAGTAACATGCTTATTATTAATTGATTTTCGAGCTTTAGAAACAATCTACTGACTGCTTACTGTAGAAGAAAAATATTAGCTCTCAACACTCCCCCCTCACAATTTTCACAGTTGTCTTCTCTTTATTCCTCAATATATATTTTACTTTTTTGTTAGAGCAATACTTAGTGTTTACATTATTATGTATATGTAACTATCTTTCAGAGTTTGACGATATAGTTATAATGACTATATTTCCTTTCTTGTATCATTTTTTAATTTCCTTGGTGTTAATATGTGTCATTTTTTTTGTTTCTTTCTGCAATTTTCTATGTAATTATTAATAAGTCATTCCCAAACTTTTGAGTTCCATTAAAACTCTCTTCTTAATATGCTTAAACTAACAGTTCCTATTAAATATAGGAAAAAGATTTTGATTATGCCAATAAAGATAAGCACACTATTAATTTATATTATTTTACAATATTAATTTCAAGTTTTATTTAAATAGACATATATCCACAAAATTCTTGAAAACTTGGCAATGAAGCTTAGGAAAACTACTTGCAAAGTTAAAGAAATAATATGGATTACCTTTAGCAAAACTATGCCTTGTCTTTTTTTAAAAAACATATGCTTAGAGAACTATCTTAATACTTACACTAAACAAGTGAAAAAAAATAGAGCATAGAGGAAATTTTTAGGATTTCACTAAAATTCAACCAATGTAATAAAACTATTTGGAAACAACTGGACTAATCAATGAATCCTACAGCAGTATGAAATAGTGTTGCTCCTTGTAAAGAAAACTCTTAGATACATTTAAGATTCCAAGAAGTTTAACTATAAACAGAAGCAAACTCTTAAGTTCTGGTGTGAGAGGCAATTTAATGAATTATAGCCTGAAGCCAGACTGATTACATTCCCAGCTCCACCATTTACAAGTTCTATGAACTTATGAAAATTCTTTAAACCTTACAGTACCTGTTTCCTCATCTGCAAAAGAAGGATGCTAATAAGTGAATATATATTTGGGGGAGGGGTGTTATAAAGACTAAATAAGTTAATCCATGCAAAAATAATTGGAGAGATTAATTGGAGAGAAAAATAATTGGAGAGAAGAAAGGAGGGAAAGAAAGGGATGAGAAAAAAGAAAGGGTGTGCTATGGACTGAATATTTGTGCCCCCTCAAAATGTTTATGTTGAAGCCTAAATTCCCAATGTGATGGTATTTGTAGGTGGGTATTTGGAAGGTAATTAGGTCATAAGGGTAGAGACCTCATGAAATGGATTAACACCATTATAAGAAGAGACACAAGAAAAATTATCTCTTTACTCTTTGCTATATCACTATACAATGAGAAGACAGCCAATAGCAAACCAAGAAGCTGGCTCTCATTGGACAACAAATCTGGCAGCACCTTGATCTTGAACTTTTCACCCTCCAGAGAGGTGAGAAACAAGTGTTTGTTGTTTAAACCACCCAGCCTATGGTAGTTTGTTCTAGAACTGACTAAGACAGAGTGGCAGAGGGTTGGTGAGAGGGGAAGAGATCAAGACAGAGAAAAATACATGTGTGAAAAACACTCAGAACCATAGACAGTAAGATCCTAGGGAAGAATACCGCCAAGTGTATGCATTTTACAATAAGCTGTTTATTTAAAAAATACCAATATAGCCTATAATATAGAAATGGAATTCTGTAAAATATCAAATAAATAGATATAGCTTTTGTTTCTTTCCTAGCCACCCAAAAAAGATATAATTAATGTAGGATATTTGAAACTATAAAAATGCACTCATACCTAAAAGAGAACTTTAACATACCTGTACAGAAAAATACTTCACTTCATCAAACTTAATTATAGCGTTCTTTTCATTATAGCTATATAGTTTGTTTTGGAATAGCAAGCCACGGATTTTTGTACATTTCACAATATTGTTTATAGAGATGCGAATGAACAAATTATTGTAATGCTGCAAACTGACTGAAAATACATAGATATTTAGGAAGCAAATTTTGTTGTAATTGAATAATAACACATTATAAAATTAGTCCATTAAGCAATTCAGGCCAAAACCTAATAATCAATCAAATAAATAAAGAAGGTAATTATAGAGCATATTAAAAAATAAAAAGTCCTATAAAATAGCATTTTTGCCCATTAATAGTAGGCACAATATAAGCTGGAAAAGGTTGATTCTTCCTTAGATCATTTCTCATATGTTTATCTTCATGTTATAATTTCTTTGCAAATTTTTATCTTTAAGGTGACTAAACATTTACAATATATAGCTGAAATTTTTTTAGGCATAATTATATAGAAATTCAAAAATTCAAAAAATGTGTCATTTGAGAGTAATTTATTTTTAATTTTAGGACAAAATGTAAAGCTGCATTCTATTCTAATTCATCACTTCACTATATACTTCACTTATACAACATTGGTCTGTATTTTTATTTTTCATAGCAATTGCTGCAGTAAAACAATTTTGTTTTTATGATGTAACTAATCATCTGCAAAAATCTCTTTATATAAAATTCTCTTCAATAATTCACTTATATAAAAAAGAAATACCATGTCTTCATAATGAGACTAGGTTTATGCCATGATATATCTATTACTAGGCATTCAGCTTATTTGAAGGCACCAAGATAAATAAATCCTTTAAACAATATTTAAGAGAAGCACAGTTATTACTTAGAAATAAATTAGTATTACTTAGAAATAAATTAGTAACATATATTTCAAGCAGACACATATTTTTCCTTTAAGTCATATGGTGATTAAGGTAGGTTACAGATGGCTAAAAGTCTTTTATCACTCTCCACAACAAAAAGTAGAATTGATTTTCCTTTGCTCTTTGGATCTGGCCTGGCCGTTTGACTACTTTAACATGCAATAGACATGGCCACAGGACATGTAAGAAAGGCATTAGTCACAGATAGTGGCTGGTAATAAAATAGTTTTGTTTTTTTTTAATAATCGACCTAGACTTTATTTTTTTGTTTTTGTTTTGTTTTATTTTTTCAAATAGTTACTGTTTTAAGCCATTAGGTCTTAGAGCATATTATAATGCAGTAAAACAGTAACATGATTATAGTATGGTTCCGAAGTCAAAAGAAAGGATACTCCTAGGCGTAAAATGTCTGCAATTCTTTATACGAACAGCCAGGCATCCGACCTACAATAATCAAAATAAAAACACAGCAAATGAATTTTCAAAAGTTAACTTTTCTTCCATTTTACTCTATACCAAACCACATATTTTGAAAAAGCTCCACTTTTTCTCTTTAGAAATATTGTTTCTCATTAGAAATATCTAGTTGTTGTAAAATGCCAGAAAGCAGAAATGCAGGGGAAAAAATAGCATTTATTTAAAATAAACCTAAAATAAATAAGAATACAAAGGAAAACAATGGTTCACTACCAACTTAACTCCAATCATCAGTCTTTGAATCATTTTTATTTTATATCGAGAACTGATAAAATGTAGCACGTTGCATATAATGAGCTTTGCTTCAGATAAGCTTTTTTACCCAGTATACTAAAACCACTTAATTTATTCAACAATCATTCACTGACTAGAATATGCCCTGTTCTTATTCAAAGTGTATCTAAATATTAAAGAAAATTATACCTTGTGTTTAACCATAAAATTAAATACAAAATGAATACAGGAACACTTGAATGCTAATTTGCAGTATTCACCAAATATATTATTTAGCCATGTTTGGTTTTAAAAAATGAGTAAAAACAACACCAATATTATATTAAACATTGTGAAACAGATTAAATGGCCCAATAGTATTTTTAAATGTAATGTAAATAATTTTAAAGATTTGGTTTTAGAACAATACAGAAAAAGATGTTAACATTCAACATTTAATTAAAAGACTAAACTATATCTGAATGATGAAATCCTAAAGAAGAAAGTATTGTGGTCAATTCTTATGGAAACATAGTTATGAAATGTTACATGAAAGAAAGGTTCTAAGTTTTCAAATTCCAAGGGGGGGAATGCATGTTACATAATTTAGTCAGGATTTTAAATGGTATTGCCATAGGTGATTCTGTGAATCATTTTTTATTTCTTAATATTGGGTTGTACAAATGAGGGTTAAACAGGAAGTACAGCTACAATTTTGTATTGTATAATTCTATATGGTAACGTTGTCATAAATCATTGCCTGTCTGCCAATTATCTCAACCCGAAGCCTTGCACAACTGCCCTAACTTTTTCATGTCTCAATACCTCCTTATACTTTTATATGATAGACCCGTATACCATAGAAAAGAGAATAAATTTCTACTCCAGTATAGGAAAAGATTTAACACTCAGAATAATGACCATCAACAGGCTGCAGATAAAAAATGTTGCTGCAGATTCTGAGACTGAACATCCTCACTCCCCACTCTCAAGCACACATTTAAAACAGAAAAGCAACCAGAATGCTGTTCACAAAAGCACTTTATGTGCCCAATTTTAAGACACAGCTTTTTCACATTTTTTTCTGAAAATGAGATGTCACTACCAGAAATAGGAGTAGTGAGCTGTGTCGTAGTTATCATTGTTGACACATGTACAAACCTTGCCAAATATCCCAGAATAAATCACAGAACTTTCAGAGGGAAAGTGATGTGACTAAATCATGCACTGAGAGGAGCTATCAATCACATGCCAAACATCTCTCCATCAAAAACTTCCAGCTGACTTTTAAGAGAAGCTTTTTCATGTCTAACAACATGTAATTCAAATAAGGAAAATGCAAACTATGAGGTTAGAAAGTGCGAGTGAAATAAAAATTTTCTTCAAAATGTCAGTTCTAAAGAGATGTAAATGTCAGCCAAAGTGATTTCAAAGAATCTTTTCTAAGTTTAGAATTGAACAGTGAGGGCTTTTACTCCAACTTTGTGATAGAGGAAAAAAGTGTTATATAATTATATAGATAAATGCACACCACAGAATATTGTAAAAACAAAAATGTATAAATTAATATAGGTTTACTTTTTCCCTCAGAAAGATGGTATTAAATTCATCATATACTTTTTATTCAAGAAAGGTATTACTATATGATAGGAGCTAGAGAAACTTATTTCATACCCATTGACTATTCCAATAGTGTTCTGAAAATAAAGATAACTGGAAAAGAATACCACAATATTTGACAGTTCTAAATGTGCATACACCCTCATGTCCTATATTCTACAGCACCCAAAAGAGAAAACAGATTGTTCTGGTTCTCAGCCTAGATACCAGGTATGTTTGTGTGTATGTGTATGATTGATGAGTATATTTGCTTTTGTTTTGGAGTTTATTATTTTTTGGATGAGGGAGAGGTGTGGGGTTAATTTTCAAAATGTAGCTCAAAGGTTCCTAAATCTGATAATAAATACAAATCTAAAGGCCTCAATAAAAATAATGATTTCTTGGCCCCATTCTCAGATTCTAAGTTAGCAGATATGTAGGTGGCGCCCAAGAATTCATGTGTTTATAAAGTATTCTAGGTGATTCTGATGTAACCTGAGGTTGGGAATCCCTAGTGCAGAAAACTTTTTTTTTTTTCTGTGAATCAGGATGTTTCCTACAATGCCACTGATCATGAGAATGCTTTTCTGACTTATAAAAGTAAAAAATTCATGATTATTAGAGAGTACCATTTTCTATATACACCTTTTGTTTACCAAATAATAAACATTAACTAGTCTTTATATGAGATAAGAAATAACTTGTATAGGTTTACTGAAGATTAGTCATACATACCACATCCCCAAATGGCACCAAATTTGGTGCCTCAGGTGTTACTTCTAGTTCTTTACTTTCAGACCCTCTAAGAGTTCTTCTCAGCATCTACAATGTAAATAAATTAAGACTGTAGATGGTAAAGAACATAACTAGATAAAATATTTCTTCAATTTTATGAGTATCTAGTAAATAGCAGGTACTATTCTAGGAAGTGGGATATTAATATGACTAGAAAACTCATCCCTACCCTTGATATGTTTATCAGTAAGTTAGCAGAAAAACAAAATGTACATAATTAAACATGAAATCGTTTAGGAAATCATCAAAGAAAAAAGGGCATAGTAGCGTGAACAATAAGTTCTTGCAAACTAAAAATGACCATCATTACCATGCTCCAGTCTTAATCTGATGTTGACTAGGTACTGTAACCCACAGATGGCAGTGATCCTACTTGTAAATTATCCCAATATTCCTTCTTTGTTAATAAGGGCTCTGGTCACTACACACGATGGTTAGCTTTTAAAAATTACAAGAAATTTTAACATAGATTTTAAAAGCAAAATAAAGAGAAAGGGAAGGGGAAGGATTGGAAGAGAGAAGTGAGGGGAATAGGGAAAAACTGCTTATTAAAAAAAATCCAACTTGAAAAGGAGAAGTAATGTACCCCTAACCTTGGTCGAACTTGAATTAACATGGCCTTATTTGCAAGCACTAACTTCCCAGGAATCTTTGTTGTTATGTCTTTTAAAAAATCACTTGTTCGATTTTTAAAATAGAAACTAAATCTTTAGATATGTTGAAATTTTGTTTTAAAGCATATACTACTTTCGTTGTATGGAAAAAAATTGTTTTACATATCTTGGATTATTTTGTCATTGGTTTAGCCACCTGGTTTAATGTGTTTTATACATATAGAATTTGATTTGTAGTTTAAGGTAACTGAGTGACAATTACCATATTGTCACAAAAATATTTGACTGTGGCACATGATATGTGTATTTAACATGGAACCTCAAGCTATCCAATGTTTTTGTAATCTTATTACGGAAGTCTACTTTGAATGGACACTTTATTATTTTTGAATGGGCATTTTAATAAATACAAAACAACTGGGGGAAAAACTCCTTAGCATTTTTAGGTTCAATCTATCCTTAACAAATTGGCAAAAATCTACTTTCCCCCTTCATTTTACTACCTTTTTACTTTTTCCTCCTCGTTTGAGCAAAGCTCTCTTCAATGACGTGAGCAAAACAATTCTTTGCCAAAATTCTGTTAGAACGTTGAACAAAAGTTCTAAAGACAAGTCTTGTAAAGCCTCTGACATCACCTAGAATTTCTCCTGAACCTGCAGAGAATTTCTATTTGTCAATTCCACTTTGCCTCTCACCTCTGTCACTTTGGGGCCACCTTGAACTTCTAGAAGTCTCTCGGCACTTCTATTAAGAGGTCTGTACATTCACTCACATTGTTCTGCACTTCTTCCCCAAAGACCTTTTGACCTACTCTCCTTCATTCCATACTTTTCTCTGAAAACCCGCTAGCCTACCTGCTTACCTTTTCCTAGGATACTTCTATTTCCTAGCCCTAGCAGAAGCCTCGCTATCCTTACATGTGGTTACCATTATCAGCTATGTGCCTGGCACTGTGCTGATTCCAGCCTGAAGTGTTCCTGCCCTCAAGAAGCTCGGTCTGGTGTTGAATACAGGTAGGTGGGAAAACGCAGCTTCGTTATAAGAAAAACGACTGCCGAGAAGAAAGAATTTTTTTCTTTGTTGTTTCTTTGCCCAACCCAGATCTTCTAAATAAGATCTTCTATTTGATGAGTCAGATCTTGCTATTCATTGTGCAAGTTACAGGTACGTGGAATTATTAACTCTAGAAATGATTTGTTTTAATGCTCTTTTTCCCTGCCCCAGCTCAAGAGCAATGACTTCTTTTCACCCTTTGTCATTTTCTGTCCCCATAAAACAAGGACACTCACAGCTGGGACCCAGAATTATCTCCTAGAGTAGTGGGAGAAAAATATTGGAAATTAACAATTTCTTTAACACATAAGAAAGTAAACACATAGAGCTGACTCTAAGCAGTAGACAAATATTCTGAGGAAAAGTGTGACTTTCTGCTTAGAAGGGTTCATATCAGTGCCTCATGCTTTCAGGGTATTATGTTTGCTAGTTAAGTGGATTGACCAATTACATGCCCTTAAGGAGTAGAATATTTTTTACAAATAGATGAGGACTGATCTTTAAAAATTTCATGGCAAAACAATTTTAAAAGTTGGCAAACATAAAGATGTATATGCACTTTGCTTTTACAAAGGGCAAATGTACCAAATTTGCTAACCTTTTCTATGATAACAAATAGCTGTTAGTAGTATGTAAATTAGAAAATATTTTAAAGTATATATTCCTTAATCTGTCCTTTCAGAGTAAGGTGATAACATTTTAATGAATGTGAAAACAACTATCTATTTGAAATAAACTCATGTTAAGGTGAGAAAAGTTAGAAAACTACTGAAAATACTTCCATCTAATGTTATTTTATGTGTGCAAATGTGTTACGATCACCCTAGAAGCTCACAGTATTATACTCTAAAGACTCAGAAACAATTTTATTTCTTTAAAAATCTCACAAATGAAGAGTTTCAGCAGGTTAAGAGACTATTTTTCCTTGTACATATTAAAAAATGCAATTCCTTCCAATTAGTTTGCCAGAACTAATTCATCAGAGAAGATAACACTTTACTGATAAAATCTGAACCAAAAAGTTTGCAAAACAGAACAGAAATGACAAGTGACAAGTGTTTTATTAGGCAGAACCAAGATGCACCTCTTCCATTTCAGAATTTCAAATTTTTGAAGGTATCTTTTTCAAATATAATAGCATTAAAAACAAATATTGAAATAAATGTGCCTTAGAACCAGACCTTCAAATCACTATATAACAAAGTATTAAATCATGTTTTTCAAAAAGAGTGATATTTATGAGTTTTATACCACTAATAAATAAAATGGAATTAAAAATCATTTTTAAAACAGTCCTTATTTATTATTTTTAATTTTTGTAGATTACAGAATTCACATATAGTGAATTACAGTATATTTACATAATACATAAACAAACATTGGTGACAGATGTTCTTATGTTTTTACTGACAAGATTGAGCAATAAAAGAAACTGGAGACTACTGCTATAGAGTCACATTTTTATGCCTATAATTATGTTGCACTTTCCTAAATCTGCCTTTCTGGAGGCTTTAAGCTGCCAGTTCCCATGCTATGCCCACCTCAGCACAGTCTCCTCAGGATGAAGGAGGCTCACCATCCCCAGTTGCTGCCCCCCAGTGCCTTCAATTTAAGATGGAGGTAGGCGTTGCCTAATAGCTTGCAGTTTAGACTCATTACCGGAAAGCCTTGATAATGCTGAGACTTAGCTCCTCATTCGATTGTCCACTTTTTTTGCAAATACTAATGGTCACAAAAAGAGGAGCAAGGGGTAAGATCCTAGTACCAAGCCCCATTCAGGATGCCTAAGAACTGCCTCAGAGACACAGGGCAAATAAAAAGGGTGGGGGGAGAGAGTTAGGGAAGAAGGAGATGATACTTGAAGTGGATGTGAAGAGGAGGGAGAGGAGCCTAGACAGAATAAGTGCAAAAGCATAAAGAAGCAAGACACCATTTATATTATTGTATCATGTTTATATTACTATATACTTAAATGATATAAGCACTTTACCCATAGAGGATGCGTTCCAAGACCCCCAGTGGATGCCTGAAACCGCAGAGTGAACTCTATATATACTATGTTTTCTCCTATACGTACATACCTATGATAAAGTCTAATTTATAAATTAGGCGAAGTACAAGATTAGCAACAACTAATAATATATAGAACAATTATAACAATAAAAGTTATGTGGATGTGGTCACTCGTTTCAGGGGATCCTTACTGAAGTCTTTGTACAGTCTCTGTACTTTCTGGCACCACACTTTGCCACCAACTGGAACGTGTTTTCTATTCATGTCCTCTACCCACAAATTGAATGCCTTTCCATCTTGACTAAGCACTCACCGCACTCTGTGACCTTAACTTTTGCAGTTTGAGGTGCGACAGCAAAACTAGCATGAATTTCTTTTTCCTTCTTCCCAATTTCAGAGATAAAAGATTCATTCTTAACTGTAAATCTTAGCAACCTCAGAATATCCTTTTTCTTCCTTATTAAGTCAAGAACTTTCACCTTTTAACTTAAAGAAGCACATTACGGTTTCCCTTTGGCATAACCAAATCCCCAGCATCACTACTCACATGTTTTGGGAGTATTATTAAGGGTTACTTGAACATGGGCATTGCAATACCATGGCAGTCAACCTGCTAACCTAGACAGCTACTGTGGGACTAGCGGATGGGTAGAACATATGGTATGGATATGCTGAACAAAGGAATGATTCAGGTCCCGGTCGAGATGAAGAGGGATGGAGCAATATTTCATCACGCTACTGAAAACAGCGTGCAATTTAAAACTAATGAACTGTTTATTTCTGGAATTTTCCATTTAATATTTTCAGGCCATGGTTGACTGTGGGTAACTAAAACTGCAAAAAGCAAAACTGTGGATAAAGGAGACTACCATATATTTGTATATTGTACATCCATATTATAGCATTATGTTATGTTCATGTAACATATAAGCATATTATATATAGTTATATTTATGTAATAAAGCCTATTATATATAAAATTCACCACCTTAAATTGAGCTACAGATTAAATGCAATCAAAATCAAAGTCCCAACAAGTTTTCCTATGAAAATTGATGAGCTTGTCCAAAAATTAATATGGAAATGAAAGGTCAAGAATAGCCAAGACAATCTTGAAGGAAAAAAAACAGGGTGAAGTACTTAAAAATTAAAGAAACAGACAGTCTGGAAACAGATCCACACATTTGCAGACACTTCATTTGTGACAAAGTTGGCAAACAGAATAGTGGGGGAAAAAATCCTCTCCACCGGGTCAAGTAGAAATTGCCACACACACAAAGAATAAAAGAAGAAAAGTAGAGGAGGGAGGAAGGAGGGAGAGACACAGAGAGACACACACACACACACAGAGAGAGAGAGAGAGAGAGAGAGAGAGAGAGAGAGAGAACACCTGATGAACATGACACACACACACGAGAATCAGTTACAAGTAAACTGAAAATGTCAATGGGAAAAGAAAAACAATGAGAAGATAATATGGGAGAATATTTCAACGTCGTTGGGATAGAAGATTTCTAAAACAGCAAATCAAGATCAATAATCATAAAGAAAATGTTTGATACTTTAAACTACATTAAATTTAATAACTTTTGCTTCTCAAAAGACACCATGAAGTGAAAACAAGTCACTGACTGGAAGATATTTATGACATGTAGAGTATAACTGACAAAGTGTCTATAACTAGAATGTGTAGACAAACTAATAAGAAAAGGCCGACAATCCAACAGAAAAAAGAGGAAACAGGCTTGAACAGGTACTTCACGAAGAGTTTATATAATGGCTAATAAATATTGGAAAGGAACTCACCCTCATTAGTGATCAAGGAAATGAAACTTAATACCACAAAGGGATACCACTACCTATCCCTCAAATGGCTAAAAATAAAGAGACTGATGACATCAAGTGGCAAGAATGTGGAGTAACTAGAACTCTAATATACCGCCAGTGGGCATATAAATTGGTATATCTTCTTTGAAAAATGGTTTGGAGATACCTCAAAAAATTAAGAATAGAGTTACCTTGCAACCCAGCAATCCCTCTTCTGGGTATCTACTCGGAAAATTTGAAAACATTTATTTGTAAAGATATATGTATCCCTACGTTCACTGCGGCATTACTCACAGTGACCAAGACATGGAAACAACTGAAGTGTCCTTCATTAGATGATTAGATAAAGAAGCTGTGGTACACATATAAAATGGAATATTAGCCACAAGACAAGATGAAATACTGCCATTTACAACAACATGGATGGATCTTGGGAATATCAATCTAAGCGAAATAAGTCCGACAGAAGAAGTTGAGAACGATATGATTTCACTCACATGTAGGATATAAAACTAAAAGCAAAAAATGAACAAGACAAACAAACAAAAACTCACAGACACAGAAAACAACATAGCAGTTACCAGAAGGAAAGGGGGGTGAGGGAGGAAGAAAGAGGGTCAAATATATGGTGAGGTAAGGAAATCTGACTTTGGATGAGCATGGTGCAATATACAAATGATGTATTATAGAATCAAACACTTGAAACCTATATAGTTTTATTACTCAATGCCACCCTAATAAATTTAATAAAATTAATAAGGATTATTATAAGGGGATATTATTGTATTAGCTTCTGCAGCTACTGTAAAAAGATTACCACAAATTTGGTGATTTAAACAACAAAAGTTTATTCTTTCACAGTTCCAAAGGCAAGAACTCTGAAATCAGTACCGCTGGGTCAAAGTCAAGGACTCAGCAGGGCAATACTCCTTCTACAGGCTATAGAGAAAAATCCAGTCTTGCCTCTTCCAGTTTCTGATGATTGCCAGTATTCTTTGGCTTGTGATCACATTGCCTTCTCTTCTGAATGTGTCCAAATCTCCCTCTACCTCTCTCTTACAAGAACATTTGTGATGACACATAGGGCCCACTCAGATAATCCAGGATATGTCCCATCTCAAAATCCTAAACCACTGCATCTACAAAGTCTGTTGTCATGTAAGGTCAATATCACAACTATAAACATTTTTATGCTAGAAAGTGAGGCAATTTCGATGAAACTGAAAAAGTCTGAGAGACACAAACTACTAAAACTGATTCAGGAAGAAACAGAATATCTGAAAAGATAACAAGCAAAAAAAGTGAGTTAGTAATTAAAACTCTTCCTACAAAGAAAAACCCAGACCCAGATTGTTTCACTGGTGGATTCTATCAAACACTTAAAGAAGAATAACAACCTTTTGCAAACTCTTTCAGAAAAAAAAAAAAAAAGGAAGAAAGAGAAAGGAACACTTTCCAATTTCTTCTATGAGGTCAACATCATGATAATATGAAAGCCAGATAGATATCAAAAGATAAGAAAACAACAGATCAACATCCCTCATGAATACAGAGGCGAAAATCCTCAACAAAATATTAGTCAAATCCAGTAATATTTAAAAAGGACCACATACCATGGCAAAGTGGGATTTTCCCATCTAAAACTCAAGATAATAAATCATATTAATAAATATGTCCAATAAAGGACAAAATCTCATGATCATTTCAATAAACACAGAAAATGTATTTGACAAAATCCAAAATGCAATCTTAATAAAAACTATGAACAAACTAAAAACAGAAGGGAATTTACAAAACAGCACAGTGATGAAAGACTGAATGCTTTTCCCCTAAAATTGGAAAAGGCAAGAGTGTTCACTCTGACTACTTTTAACCAACATTGTACAATGGGTTCTATCCAGTGCAATCTGACGAGAAAAAGGAATAAAAGTATCCACATTTGAAAGGAAGAAGTAAACTGTCTTTATCTGCAGGTGATATAATCCTGTATACAGAAACACACACACACACACACACACACGCACTACTAGAACTAATACATGAGTTCAGTGAGGTATCAGGATACAAGAACAAAATACAAAAATCAATTGTATTTCTATATAATAGCAATGAACGATCTGGAAATGAAATAAAATAATTATATTTGAAATAACGTCAAAATAATAAAATACTTAGGAATAAATTTAACAAAAGAAATGTTTTAATTTGTACACTGAAAACTACAAAACATTCCTGAGTAAAGAAGATCTAAATGAATGGAAAACATTCCATGTTCATGGATGCAAAGATTCAATATTGTTAAGATATCAATCTCCAAAATGATCTATAGAGCCAACAAAACATACAAACCACATGCTAACTTAATCAAGAAAAGGAGATAAAACACAAATAGGAAATGACAAGACGGAAATAACCATTGAAACAGACAAAAATTTTAAATATCGAATGAGATCACTTTGCAGACCTACAAATATATTTTAAAATCTAAATGAAATGTATGATTTCCTAAGAAAATACAACTCAACAAAATTGACCCCATTAGTTGTGAAAAGATTAAAGAGACCAATTTCCATTAAAAAAAAAATGGATAAACTTAGCAAGAAACTACCACCACAAAAAAAGTACCAGGCCCAGGTGGTTTCACAGGGAACTCTACCAAACCTTCAAAGACCAGAGATCCCATGGTACCATAAAGTATCCCAGAGTGCTGAATATTAAAGAAAATTTTCTTCTTCTTTTTATGAAGCAAGTATAGCATTGATACTTAAACCCATGAAGAAAATTATAGATGACTATCACTTATAAATATTGATACAAAAATACCAGATAAAATAAAGACAAATAGAATCCAGCACTACATTAAGAAAATAACATGAAATAACAAACTGGAGAAATTCCAAGAACGCAAATTGGCTCAATATTAGCAACTTCATTAATACACCACTGCCATCTATAGATCTAAGGAAAAAAATTTTATGATTATCTCCATACATGTTTTAATGGCCTCTAACAAAATTCGACCCTCCTTCCTGGTTAAAACATTCAAAGAAAAATAGGAATTAAGCCAATCTTAAAGTAAATATTCATTTGGTGGGGAACACTAAAGACAGTTTTACTAAGTTCAGGACAAGGCAAATCAACTAAAAACAAGAAAATTGGAAAAAAGGAGGTAAAACTATCTCTATTTGAAGATGATCTGATAGCATATCTAAAACCCTAAAAAAATTAATAACAACACTAACTCAGACATCTAAAAAATTCTCGAAGGAAGCAGGATATGAAATTAACACACAAAAATCAATAGTTTTAATAAAGATAAATAATAACTAGAGGATATAGAATAGAATAGAAAAAGCCTCACTTTAGGAATAATCTTAGCAAGAAGTATGCAAAACTCCTAAAGGAAAACTTTAAAACACTTTAGAAAAACACAAAAGTGACTTGAATAAATGGAAAAACATCTCTTATTCTTGGGTAGGACAGGTCAACATCATCAAAGAGGTCAGTTCTACCTAATTCGTCAATTTAATTTAGTCCTTATTTTAAAATGTTCTATACTGAAATAAACACATTAATAATAAAGTGTTTTAAAAAGCAAGAATAGTCAGGAAAATCTCTGGAAAAGAAAAACTACGAGGGAGGCAGGGGGACCAGCCCTACTAGACATTAAAACACATTATAAGTCTTTAAAATAAAATGGTCCCAGTACATGGATTAACAAACAGACCAGTGGAAGAAAATAGAAAGTCCAGAAAATACTGAAATTCATACAGCAACTTAGTATAAACGCGACATCTCAAATCATTAGGGCAAAGAAAGATTTTAAAAAATAAATGGACATCTATTTGGAAAAAAAATAATTAAATCCATACCTCATACCCTACAGTCCATATAAAAAGTAAGGATGATGTACAAGTACTAGAAGGCAACACAGGTAACCTGAGTGCATGTAAACAGTTTTTAACTAAGATGTAAATTCAGATGCAATAAAAGATTGATAAACTTGGCCTCATAAAATTAAGCACCTTTTCACAACAAAAAGCACCATAAACAATCAAGACAGATGTTGATTAAGAGAAAATATTTGTGACATATATCTCAGATGCAGCTTTAATATCCTTAACAAAGAACTTTTGAAAAAACTGAGGAGGAAAAGAACAAAAATCTGATAGGAAAATGACTCGAATGGACAATTCACACATATACACATACATGCACGCACACATGACTTTAAAAGAGACTTTAAACATACAAAAAGATATGTTATGGCCTCATTTTATGCCATTCTCCCTCTCATTCATTGTGTTCTGTGAACATTACAAACTATCCCTTATCAGAAACTTCACCCCCAGTTGCTTTAAATGGCTAGCCTCTTCTCATTTTCAGGTTTTCATTTAAAAGCTACTACCTCCAAAAGGCCTTCTCTGATCCCCTATCCAAAGAACTGTCCCTCCACCACAATTATGCTATGTTATAGCACCCTTTTATTTCCTTAGAACACAGCATAATCTGTAACTCTCTCCAATTGAATGTTCACCACTGCATCCTCAGTGTCTGGTACAAAGCTTGGCACATATTTCAAAGAATAAGTGTAATAAAAGTAAACTAATAGGAGGTTAGGAAGTAACATACTGGATTTCATGATCTGGGAGGTAAAATCCTTGGAGTGAAGACAAGGTCCAAAATGTAGAAGGGCAGTGAGCAACCAAAAGGAATTAAGATTCAAAGAACTGACATTAAGGTGCAGGGTAGATTATCCATTTTCACTACAGTAAAAAACTACAATATTCCTCAATCTGAGCACTATCTCTAGTTAATCCATCCAATTCTCTTAGTAACTGATATTTAATATACTTTTTAAAAAGTCTCATTGAGACCGCCAGTTGCTTACTCCTCCTTTTCCTTTCACTCAGTTCACCAAACTCTTCTGGCTCTGCTCGCTTCCTTCTCCAGCCCGCACCCTCATCAACTATCTCCATATCAATGCCCACCTTTTCCCTCTTTCTATAGCAATTCTCAATGATGAAACTGAGAATCATCTGAGATAGTTAAAAAATTTAAGCATAATTGCTGGTGCTCCATCCTTCTGATTCAGTAGCTTTAAAGGAAAGGGCCAGGAATCTAGGTTTCAAGAACGCCCAGAAGATCTGGACATCAGTGATCCAAGGATAACACACTGGTCTGGAGGAAGAAATGCCCTTCTTCCTATTCAAGTGCTCCAGAACCCATACTTTTCCATCCCCTCAGAGATCTTACTTTATTGTGCTCGCTCTCTAATATTTCTTTAATATCTTCTTAAATTCTATCCTGACAGCCAAAACAATTTTTTCAGCAAAGAACACCTGACCCATGTCATCTCCTTGCTTAAAACCCGCCAGCTTTCCCTATCGCCTATAGCAACGGTTTTGGATTCAAGTGTGTTTTAAGCACTATCTGCAAACTACTGTTTTCCAAATGTATTGAGAGATGTGACACACATCTGAGAGTGACATCTGCTCCCAAGTTTTTAAAAAACTATATATTTTGTAAGAAAATGCTAAACATACTTATATAGCTGTTTTTATAACCCTACAATAATCCACTTTCAAGACACTGTGCCATACACAAAAGAGCCAAGAAGTCAAATTTAAAAAAGAGACAACTTGTTGCCCAAATATATAACGTTCTATCTGTGAACTAATGTATAGGCAATATTCATTAAATTGAAGAGAGTCATCCATTCCATGTTCAAAGGTCGACATTGTGTACCTAATAGTAGCTGATATTACTCTAAGTTCACTGTATAATAAACATCTATACTACACAAATTCACTCCTCCGGACCTGTGTCTGAAAAGAAATCCTTTATGAGCTCTGTATAACTAAATTCAAGTGCACATTTCATTTCCTAAGCACTTTTTTGTTGTCCTGTCAAAACATTAAAATATTCTATGGTCAAATAACTTGGGAAATCAACTTGGGTAAACGATGTATCTTGCAGATAGGTACATTACTCTTTTTTGAATGTAGATGCTGTTGTACTACAAACAAATTCCATTAAAAACACTGCCACATGGTAACTTTTTGTCATTATAGATTTGCCCAGTCAGAGATGGCTACTCTTATGTGTGGAGATTTCTTTTTTTTTTTTTTTCAATAAAAAGGGATCCTCATCAAAAAATACTAGACATCACCATTCTACAGAATAAAGTCCAAATCCTTTAAGAGAACACACACAAAAAACACCTTCTATGGCCTCAATTTACAAGCTCATCTCTCTTATACAAACTTTGCAATTTTTCCTAGTATCCTATACTTAAATCCTAATATGTTCTTATCATAACAATGAGTGAAGAATATTCTAAGTTCTTGGAATTAAGGTACTTTAGAGATAAAGTAATTCAACTCCTTAATTCTATAGAGGACTTCATCTTTTTGTAAACCATTTGTTTCTTGATACTTATATCTGTCCTATTTTTAAAAAATTTAAGGCCAACAGAGAATGTAAAAATCTAATAATCCTCTACCATTTTGAAAAAGTGAGTTTCACCTTGATTCTGCTTTTCCATTTCCTCCATCCTCTGGCAGGAATGGCAAACTCAAAGAGTTTCACACATTTCTAATACAAATCTACCTTTCTAATAAAAAACGGGAGTCCACTTTGCAAACATGATACAGATTTGTTCTTACAGGTTTATTTGTAAGAACTTCAGGAATTAAAAAGGTTAACTAAAGTTTCTGGAGTTTAGCCCTTTAATCCCATAAATGGGGTGGGGGGGGGGATGACAGCAGCTGACATTTATTGACTTTGTGCTTTGCACTTGTTAAGAACTTTATATCACTACCTCCTTTGGTTCTTCAGACAACCCCTACAAGTAAAGTAGGTAGTAATCATTGTCTTCATTTAATAGTTAATAAAACAGGGCTCTGACAAATTTAATAATTGGCAAGGTCCCACAAGCAAACTTTCTCAGGTATTATTGCCTTACAATTTAGGGCAGGTCTCCCTCCCTCCCATCTGCATGCACTGACCCCTTTGTCTTTCCTGGCCCTCTAGGTGGTTGAGTAGGGAACAGGCTCCACTGCCGGGGGCCCCCACTCACGTTCAGCAGCCAGAAACCAGTGCCCTCCTTGGCCTCATCCTTGGGCTGATCCGTGGTCTTGCCATGCTCCTGGCCATTACGGCCCGAAGGAAACTCCGCCCCTCTGTCGGGCGTGGTTCCCATGCGGGAACGGGAACTTCCTTGAAGTGAGGGGTCTACGAACAGGGATCGGACCCGCCCGCCGCGGTTATCAGCGGCTTTGAAAACCTTGGCCATCTCCTTGGGCGGTTCTATTCCTTCTTCCTCTGCGGGGTGGGTCTGTGCTTAACCGACAGCCTGCTACTGCGCAGGCGCATCCCTCTGGCTGCGTCCCCCGCGCTTTTCCCTGCGTACGCGCTCAGCACAGCGCGACCCGCACATTGAGGCCCGCGTGCTCCGTAGGCCTGGCTTTGCGGACGCGTGAGCTTAGTGAGCTTGGCGGGTCAGCTTCAAGCGCTTGCTTTGCCATTTCAGGCTCCCTTAGGAAGAAGTTGGAGCATGTTGGTGGACCACAGCGATCCTATGATTGAAAACCTTAGTTCGTTTCCTTATCTGCCCCCTAATGCATCGTAAGCCCTGTTCCCCTTCCTTGTACCAGTTCTTTCTTGGAGATTTACAATATCGGTCATCATTTCCTCACACTCTCCCTTAAGCTCCAGCTGTTCTATTTCCAGCAGCCTACTTGGACATCTTTTCTGTCCCATAGACTTATAACACAACACGTTATGTCCATCTTCCCTCCCGGACCTCTAGGTTTTTTCCAAACTCATTTAATATAGCAGGGTCATATCCACAAAAGCTTAAAACTTCACACTTTTGAATTCTAACCCTAAGTATTCGAACCCTTTCTACTCTTTTTTATGCACCCAGTTTAGGCCATCTCACACCAAATCCAGGTCATACTCCAGAGCTGAGATAAAAGCAACTATGCCCATGCAAGTTTACAAGTTACCAAGTAGCCAGCTTTTCCAATTGCACTCCATAACAGCTCTAGAGCATTTTTATTCTCTAAAATGTTGGGAGCAAAACTCCCTTCAACTATGTATGGACTTTCTATTGCTACCACAACAAAGTACCACCAACTCAGTAGTTTAAACAATATGCATTTGTTCTCTTATAGTTCTGTATGTCGGAAGTCTGACATGAGTCTTGCCAGGCTAAAATCAAGGTGTCAGGAGGGCTGAATTCTTTTCTGGAGGTTCCAGGGAGGATCTGTTTCCTTCCTCATTTGGGATGTTGCTAGAATTCAGTTCCTTAAAGACGTGGGACAGAGCCCATATCCATTTCCCTGCTGCTTGTCAGGCAAGGGCTGTCCTCAGCTTTTAGAGTTCACCCACATTCCTTGGCTCGTGTCCCTCTCTTCCTGCTTCAAAGCCAGCAACATCACAGCTCACTGACCTTTCTCCCATCATCATATGGTGACAGAAGGTTCTCTGCTTTTAAGGACTCATGTGATTACACTGGGCCCACCCTGATAATACAGGATCATCTCCCCATTTCAAGGTTCACGACCTTGATAACATCTGCGAATCCCCTTTTGCCATGTAAGGTTCCAAGAATTGGAATACAGACAGCTTCGGAAGATGTTATTCAGCCTACCACAATCCCTGACATTGGTTTTCCTATATTTCTCCTTGATGACATTGTTCAGGTATGGTAAGCCTCAGCTCTGAGCCCCATAGCTTCCCTTAAGTTTGCAGACAGGGAGGATCATTAAGTCCTGTGCAATCAGCTTACTACTAACTGATCACAATGAAAGCTGGAACTGGCAGGATGCCAGATTTACACTTCTGTGACAGCAGGGAGAACTCCCTTCAGCACTTCCAGCCTTACAGACAGCACGATATTCCTACTAAGATGCTTGCACCAAATTTAGACCTATTCTCAGAGCCATCCATATCGATCTTCAATTTGTCAATCCTCTTCTGCTCCACAATATGCAGCTGCTTGCTAATCAGGGCAGGTCCAAAAGTTTCATTGATGTGCTTGAGCGCCTCTGAGATGCCTTTTCCCACAGAGAGTCTTATCATTGTCTTGAGCTCTAATGTCTCGTACCAGTTGAGCACCACTGGATACAGCTCTTAAGACACCTTTCCAGTGCAGGACCACTTTAAGAGTGGGATTTCCTTGAGAGCCAATGATCTCTCTGACAAAGAGCTTGAGAACAGGCATGGTGAATTTCTATTCATATTTCTTGTCCTGCAAAAAAAAAGAGGCAGAGGAACCGGTTCTGCAGAGGCCAACCAACCTTTAATTTAACAAGCTCACCAGCCTCTTCTTCATTTCCCTGAGCCCTTAGCCTGCTCACCTTCTCTTTTGCTACATGTGTTTTTTAACGCTCCCTAAATGATTTTGCAACAATACATGGGAACCACACTGGTATAGGTTTTAAAGGAAAATAAACTTTTTCAGTTATAAAATTTTTCAAACAAAAAAGATACATTTCTTTTTTATTAGCCATGAACTAAATCATCTTTCAAGCTAAATTACATTACATTCTACTTATTACATGATACACAACCAAATGATACACAAGACAAATTTTATATTTCAATTAATTCAGTAAGGAGATATCAAAAATAAATAATGAAGGTCTTTTTTTCCTTTCCTTATTCCCTAAATTTATGTTTAAACCTGACGTATATTTTGTAACCCTAAAGTTATGGCTTTTTCTGTATTAGTGCTTTTTTAAGATAATGATTATAAATGCAACTAATTTGAGAGAACAGGAAATAAACACTTTCACCTACTGGTTTCTAGCTCATTATCTCCTTTGTCATTAAGATAATAATGCTATTGAGATTAATGTTTATAAATTTGCAGATACAATTTTAACCTTTTCCATAATTGAGAATTTTTTCAGTATTTTACAATAAAAAAATCAATTCCAAATATACCTGTACATATCTTATAAAAATACATTTAAAAACAAGAATGGGTCTACGGCCATGCCACCCTGAATATGCCCAATCTCATCTCATCTCGGAAGCTAAGCAGGGTCAGGCCTGGTTAGTACTTGGATGGAAGACCACCTAGGGATGCCAGGTGCTGCAGGGGTAAATTAAATTAAATTAAATTAAAAATTAAAATAAAAACAAGAATGGGAAAAATTCTAAATACTGGATTATTATTCTTCTGTAAGTGAGTTAGCATTATGATGAGGCTTTGAGTCCTTTATCTTTAACAGGATATTCTTCTACATCAGAGGAGAACAGCAACTCTGGAAGAGAAAATGAATAGAACATACTCAAAATGGTTTCCTAGTACCTCAAAAAGATTTTTTTTAGTTTCAATATAAACAGTCCTATAATAATAGAAAGTCCTCAAGTCCAAGTAAGAATTCTTGATAGTGAAATCTGATTTAAAAGGTAAGCTAATGACTAATGCATAAGTTTTGCATTTTAGAAATTTCAAGTTTTAAATGTATTATTAACCCATGACAAATAACACATATGTAATGCAGATAACACAAAAGCTCTTACTAGGAAATTTAAGTCACTTAGAGAATCCAGAATCAATAAGTAGCTAAAAGGTCTTATTCCATAGTGATCACAATAACCTGAAATGCAGGGGACTCATGTGGAGGAAAGTGATGGAACTAACATGAGGTGTGTGCCAGGGTATCTTAAATGTGCTATCCCGTTTAATCACCGTAATAACCCTATAAGTGCGGTATTATCAGCCCCATTTTATATTTTTTATCCTCATGAAAATAAAATGTTATGTAATTCACACGGCCTAAAAGAGAGCAGGATTCTGTAAATATTTAGAAAGTAACACACACTTTGTGATTTAAACTGAATACTGCACAAGCCAGCTAGATGTAGCTTCAATCCCAACCACAGTTCAGAATGTTATTAGTTGACATGTCTACATTTAAACCATTACTTAGCATATATACATAATTTATTAAAATACCAAGAAATATTTAAAAAGACAACCTTAGGATCTAATAAAGTTCTCTAAGTATTAGATGAAAAATTCTTTGAATGACTAAAAATTATACTTAGTGAAAGAAAACAGAATACATCAACCCTAAGATTTTAAAACATACTTTATATATACCAAAATAAATAAAGTGATAGGATATTTAGTGAAGCAGCCTGAGAATGATGATGCAAAAAGTTATATTCATAAATAAAAATAGACAAGATTACATTTTTTTTGTCTTGGTTTTTACAAATGGAAATGTTGGGAAGATTCTCAATTCTAAGACTTCTGAGACAGGTTGAAATTAGTTGATCTAATTGCAGTTAAATGCTCAGGATGTTTAACAAATCAAGAACATAATAATAAAAAAAAGTCCAGAAAATATCATATTCAATGGTGAAACCGTGGAACATCTGCCAAACAAATACAACTTACACTACAAATATCAAGCAGTTCCTAAAGCAGTGCGAAAGGACAAGCAGTTTGCTAATATGATTCCTCTTCTTCAGGGGTTCTGAAAGAAGTTGAGGACTAGAGATTAGTAAATCTCCCTTCCTACTGGGCACACTACAGGTAGGATTACTAAACATTTCATTAGACAATGAAAGGTTAAGAATTTGTGTCAGGTAGAAGGGGAGGTAACAATAATTCACTTTAATATGTGCCTGACAGAGGCTACATAAATGAAGCCTGATTTATTTCAAATTAAGAGATACTTTGATTGGAAGGAAAGTAGAAGAAATGAGAGCAAGGGCTTTCTATAAAACACCTGAAGAGTTCCAAGAGAAGATATACGTCCTAAAAATGCACGGGGGCCACAGAAGGCCTTCATTAAGTACTTTGAGGGCCTCCAGCTCTCCTACACACTTGCCCTGCTTCCCTCGACATTGTTTTCACCACTTTATTGTCACTCTTCCTGCTATTTTATTATAAATGTCTTTGTTATTACAATAAGTTACATCCATTACAAGAAAATTTCTAAAGTCACCATAGAGAATTTTATAATATTCTTATACTATTTATTCTTTAATACCTTCACTAAGATCCATGCCTGGCCTATAAGACAAAAAAATCCAAGATAATCCAACCAGAAGGGCTACCACGAGATTCACCACGATCCATGGCTGGAGAACCTGTCTCTCCATTCCTGCTGCCCTAAAGATAGAGAAACTCATTAGAAATGTCGTCCTCTTGGTTCATATATCCAAATACACATACTTTATGAACTTTAAAAAACGTATCAGTCCTTCCTCACATACAGGAATAACAAGTATAACACTACACACACACACACACACACACACACACACAACACACACAGATCATGAGAAGTTATTGAGTTCTAAACAGATCTGCTTTGTACAGATATAAATGGAAATCTGCTGTTGTTGCCAAAATATTTTTCAAAGTTTCTCTTTCAAATACTATGGTGCTACTCTTCATGAAGTACCTCTTTTTCTCTTGACCTCATGCTTCTAGCCACTCTCTCAAAAAAGACTGGCCCTTTGAGTTTTGTGAACTGGAATCTCAGCCGTCCTGTCAGCTTCACGGTTGGCCACCGACCTGTGGAGGCTGGTGCTCCTTAGCCTGCTCTCCTTCCCGCATTGCTTGGTTTTCTGGCTCTTTCCCAGCTCTCACTCCCTTCACTATTCTGGGGTATTAGGCTCCTAACTTGGGGTGAGGGTGCCGGGCTCCTCCAGTCCACCGTGTAGTGACATATTTTAAAACCATAATTTAAGAGATTTAAAACCTTTGTAAAAGAAGACACTTCATTAAAAATGCAGGTATTTATAAGCAGAGATATCCATTAACCAATAGAATAGGTATTTTCTTGCCACAATTTTAGAAACAAAATCAGGACCTTCATTGTCACTATACAGATGAACATGTAAAAGATTGGAAGGATAGGAATAGTGCCATCACTCCCACTGTCGATGTTATTACCATCGACAATTGCTAATGCCATTGTGAATCTTACCAGAGGCTGCCGTTAACAGAAGGAGGTGTGTAAAGGTGGATTCTGTCACTTGTCATTTGCTGACTCAGAGACAGTGTAAGAGCAGTAAAGTACACTGAGAAAAAGATAAATGAAATTACTAATAATGTATTTTTAACAGCTGTTTATTCTGAATTTAGATATTAAAGTAAAAAAAATCTGTACTTTGGAGAGTGATGATATAAAAGAAATTCATTTGATCAATTTCAATGGCTGGATAGCCTTTATTATTATTTTTCAAGAATATAGGTACAGAAAGATCTTTTGAAATGTTTACTATTTCATCATTAAAACTGACAAGAATCTTGAAGATCTTTTAAGAAATTAATTGACTTGAGGTCTTAACACTAGTTTTATTAATATTTTCATAACTGATATATAATAGTATATTATGGAAATGCTATACCAGCTCTATCTGTTTAATGTCAAGTAGAAAATACAAAAGCTAAATATTAAGTAATCTAGACCAAATTAAACTTTTAAAAACTATTTAGATCAACCACTACTGAAAAATAATTCTATCAAAATTATCACTCCCTGTTTTTCATTACCAATTCCACTAAACATCCATTAGTAATGTTTATAAGTAGCCGTAACATAAACTTTTTTAAAAAATAACTTTCCTCATTCAAAATTACTGTGTAACTCAAGTATAACAGTTATCAAATTAAACTACTCACAGAAAGATGCTAAAGCTGTGGGATCCAAAGCAAGAAAATTTCGAATTGCTACGGATGTTTTAGCAAAGTCAATCCTGAAGAATACAAAAGCCTCTTGTCACAGTGCAGCTGTAAACGTCTTACAAAACTGTACCCCCTTGACTAGTTTCTTCCTTCCCTCTTCTAATGCTACCACATGTACTGTCTATTACTAAGCTTTAAGCAGCTACAGTTTATACTTAACACACATGAAAGAATCTTATTTACAAAGACCACATAAAACATTTAACTAGAAGACTATTTTAGTGAACATTCCTTTGGAGTTAAGACGTTCTGAAAAAACAAACTTGGTCTGCAAAATTTCATTAGATTCTACCTCTTTCAAGCATCGTATCATTAGGCTGTAAGTTGTTTTTCTTTGGGGGTTGAACAGTATTCCCAAAGAGATATGCTGAACTTCTAAACCCTGGTACCTGTGAACATGACCTTATTTAGAAATAGTCTTTGTAGACGTGATCAGTTAAGATGACGGTATTAGAATGGGTTGTAATCCAATATGGCTGGAGCCCTTATAAGAAGAGAAGGGACACAGAGATGTACGAGGAAGATTGTCAAGTGACAGCAGAGGTAGAGATTGGAGTGATGATTCTGCAAGCCAAGGAATACCAAGGATTGCCTGCACTAGCTGTAAGCTAGGAGAGAGGCATGACAGAGACTCTCTCAGAGACCTCCAAAATGGAATCGACTGTGCTGACACCTTGATTTCAGACTTCTGGTCTCCAAACTGTGACAATTAATTCCTGTTCTTTTAAGCCACCAAGTTTGTAGTATTTTGTTACAGCAACTCTAGGAAACTAATACAATACTCAGACTCTCACCTGTACTTGATTTAGACTTTTTGATTGATTGTATCTGGAAGAAATTTTTGACTTCGAGTACATGCTGGAATGGGTTAAGACTTTTTTCCCCACAGTATTCCCATCCTCCCAAAATAAAAACAGAAACAGGCTGGCTTTTTAAAAAGTCAAAATAATATTAATGTCCTATAATTCTACTTTGAAAACCGTCATAGTCAATGACACATTTTGCTCAATGTTTTCTCCTAAAGAAAAGTTAGAGGGATCTGTAGTCACAACAGTCTTACCTGTCAAAAGCTGAAACTGTACTTAGAGCCAACAGCAAGTAGAGAAGACTCTGGAAAGGATATGCTAAAGTCTTGTATTGTTGCAAAGGTTCGAGAGGTTAGAAAGCTGATCTCCTGCTAGAACATATATCACAACAATATTCCACACAGCACAGCCTGCCAAGAAGCCATGAGAAAAGAGACCAACCATCCTGAATAAAAAAGAGTTTAGTTATTATACATGAATTACTAAAGTAAAAAGCTAAAATATTTTTAAAGTCTCTTCAATATAAGAATAAAATTCAACATTTCATGAAGAGTAAAAACAAGCCTTCTTTTACTACACTGAAGTCAGACATTTAACTCCAATTGAATGTTTAGAAAAAATACCCACTCACCATTTAAAGTCATTAATTTTGTCAAGTGTTGAACAATCAATGCTTTTTTTTTTTTTTACTATGTAATATTTGTTTTAAGAAAAGTCCAACAAAGGCAGCAACCTGAAAGCCCGGTGCACTGAAAGGGCAACATCTCTGGTGGTCCAGGAAAGCTTCACGTCCATCGACACATCGACATTTTCTGTGGTCTTTATCAACTCTGAACGATTGGCCTGAAATCGCCCTAAGAACACATTACACAATTATTAACAATGAACAAAAGAAACCTGACAGTCTTTTTTTATTAATCCACACTTAAAAATCCCAGACGGAGACTGAAATTTTTGCTGTTTTTCTATTGAAAAATTATATCCAATTCAGACCCTGTTTCAAAAGGTTCTTTTTCTTTTGTTGTTTAAACATACTACTTTTTTTCTATTGTTAGGAAAAATAAACAATGTCCATCCATTTCTTCTCAACTTGAAATAGATGTTAGTTTTAGAAATCAATTATATTTAAGGAAACGCAATAATGAACTTTCAACTAAAAGTCTAGAAATCTTTGAATGTGACAAAGTCTAAAATATTCTAATTTAGAGACTTTAGAAGTATTAAAGTTTAAATGTCGACAGTATAAAGGTAAGTATTTGAAAACACTTTAAATTTCTCAGGAAAATATGCCAGTGGGTGTAGCATGGCACTCTGTGATGAGAGAAAAGAAATGGTTGTTTGTAAACTTCTCTTAAGAAGTTTCCTGTGAGAAGTATCCGTTCAAGTGTCAGCACTGCAACAGAGCTTTACTCTTTTACTGTTGAGTAGGAGGTTCCTTCTCATATGTCTACAAATCCACAAATGAACCTCAGACAGCAGTCAAGGTTCCATTTCAATTATGCTTGCCAAACCTGGCTGTCAGGTATTTCAGAAGATGAAAGACAGAGGTGCAACACCTAATTTTCCCTGACAACTTCTGGACGGACGACTGGTATTTTTTATGGTCAATTACTCTAGCAGGGAAGTTTCTATGCTAAGGGAAACAAGAATAAAAACGAGGACAGAGTGATATTGCTTGAAAATAGAAAAGTTAATTAAATGGCTACATGGTATACTAGTAAAAGCACTTGACTAGATAGAAGTCATGAAAACTGTATTCGAGTCCCAGTTCTGCACTAACCAACTGTGAGTCCCTGGGTAAGTCAGTTGGCTTATCTGGATCACAGGTTCCTACCAGCCAAGGTCCCTTAGAAGGGATATTACAAAATCAGAATTCTAAAATGATTTACGTAACATCTAAATTGTTAATTTAAGGACTAATCTTTACGTTTCAGACAAGTTCTTTAGGCAGCATATTCATAGCATATCCACGGGAGGAGCATATGGTCATGATCATCCTTTAGGTAAGATTTTTCTCAAATACTGCAAATGCAGTCTTATGACCAGTTGCTACACACAACATCCAAACTATGTCCAAAGGAGTACGATTATAATGTTGCATTTCTTATTCAATATGGTAATACCATTATATATGTTCTCTAATTTATTTTTAATTGCAGAATTTATATCATTATCTGCCCCACCAATACCATCATCACCAATTGTAGAAAACTAGGAAAAATACAACAAAGAATAATAAAGAAATGGAGAGAGGGTAGGGGGGAGATTTCTTTTTTAATTCAAATTATTGGAGTGATCTTGGTTAACAAAATCAAATAGGTTTCAAGTATACAATTCAATAATGCATCTGTATATTGCATTGTATGTTCACCAAAGTTAAATTTCCTTCCATCACCAAATATTTGGTCCCCTTTACCCCTATCGACGTTCCCTCTTCCCCCTTCCCCCTGGTAACCACTAACCCACAGTCTGTGTCCATGAGTCTTTGTGTTTGTCATGTTTGTTTGTTGCTTTCAGTTTTATATCGCACATAAGTGAAATCATATGGTTCGCAACTTTTTCCATCTTATTTTGTTTTGCATTATAATCTCAAGATCTATCCATGTTGTCACAAATAGCAGTATTTCATCTTCTCTTACGGCTGAGTAATATTCCACTGCATATCTGTACTATATCTACTTTATCTACTCATCTACCAAAGGAAACTTCAGGTGTTTCCACGTATTGGCCACCATGAATAATGCTGCTATGAACAGAGGGATGCATAAATCTTTATGGATAAATGTTTTCAAAAATTTGGGGTAGATACCCAGAAGAGGGATCGTTGGATCACATGGTAATTCTATTTAGTTTTTTGAGGAAACTCCATACTGGTTTCCATAGGGGCTGTACCAATTTACATTCCCACTAGTAGTGTATGAGGGCATCTTTTAGGGGGATAGATTTTTTTTAAATTGCCCATAATACTATAACTCAGAAACAGCCAGCATTAATGTTTTTGCATATTTCCTTCTAGTTTTTTGTTTTATGCATTCTATAGCTGAGACCAAACTACATGTGTGTGTGTTTATTTTTCATTAGACTCTTTCCATGCAATGTAGAATTCTCCCTAAATTATTTTTAATGGTGCAGGAGATTTTATTGTAATAAATATAGCATAACTGACTGAACTCATTCCTCTCCTCTTTTTACATTCAGGTTATTTCCAGTTTTTCGCTCTCATGAGTAACAGTGTGATGACTAGCTTTGCGTATAAATTTTTGTCCATGTTTTTGCTTATTTCCTTAATTTAGATTTCCAGAAGTATAATTTCTAGATCAAAGGATATCCTTGCATTCTTCTTAAAGAGCTCATGTTCCAAAACAAGAAACTACTTACTGCTTTTTTCCACAAACACTTTGTCTACGGGCTGGCTAACGCCAGTGGGTGCAGTGAATACTGACTTCTGTTTTGGACTACTTTGCTGATCAGTAATTATGTCTTCATCTTCCACTCCTAACTCATTGGCATACTGCAATTCTGCTGGCTGGGTTTTCCTGTAATCAGAAAGAATATAAGAAAAATGCATGATTATTGAATTTTTACAGACCCACGTAAGGAGGTACCTGTGAGTAAAAGAAAAGAGCTCTAGCCTTTGAAGAAATTTGGATTTTACTCAAACAGATCAGTTATTAACTGTTATGCGCAGCAAGTCACCAATATTTCTGTGGGCCTCAGTTTTCTCATCTGGACAATGAAGTGACTAAATTAGATTTGTAAGGTTCTTTCCAGAATTAAAATGATATGATTCTGAATAGACACTGATTACTGCTTACAGGGTCATTTCCAATTACTATTAACAGTGTTATACAACTCCCAATCGACTTCATTAAAGTATGCCATTCTATTTTATCTGATGTTTAATTTCCTATGCTAAAACATTATTATTTATTGCTGAAATAATAATTTGAATAAATTATAACAGCTAATTTTATTACTATTACCTTAATTTTTAATATCTTTAAAATGTAATTTTTTTGCTACTAATATAAAATCTTTCATTTGTGTTCCTCTTTTACAGAGATAGTTCCTAAGAATTATTTTTATTTAAGTACAGTATTTTACTTTTCTCAGTGGTTTACTCTTAAAATTCATCATTAGTTGGTTTAACTGGCAATTTTTGTAAGTTACTTATCCTAGAGATAAACACTATAAGTATTTAATAAGATTTAATCAGAAGGTATCATTTGAGAGCTATGAATTAAGCAGCAGAGTATCCCTGAAGAACATTTAGAAGAACAAATAAATTCTTACTTTGTCTTTCTTCGAGGTTTCTGAACGACTGGCTCCTCAGCTGGCTCCACATCGGTACCCTTTTCATTTTGTAATAAAGATGGACTAGATGGCCTCTGGGTGAAGGCGGTATCCAATTCTGGGGGAAAAAAAAAAGTAGACTGAGTTTTCAAATTACTATAATATAAAAAGAAAAGTGATGTATAAGACTTATAATACCAGAGAACCTTGAAAATTTTAATCAGGCAAAATTTTTTCACCATCTTACAAACTTTTAATTAAAACAATGTACACCTCTACAAAAACCTCAACAAAAACAGCTGAAATTCCAATGCCAGACAATATAGAAGAAAAGTAAGCAATCTAACAGAGAAACACAAGAAAAAATGTAAAGACAGGAGCACAAAATGAAGTTATGCTGCCGCAAGCCAAAGAATGCTAAGGACTGCCAGTGATAGCCAGAAGCTAGGGAGCCAAGGAGGAATTCTTTCCCATAGCCTTCAGAGGGAGCATGACCTTGGGGACACCGTGATTGGGAACTTCTCTCCTGCAGGACTGTCAGAGACTAAATGCTGTTATTTGGAGTCACTCAGTTTATGGTAATCTGTTATGGCAGTCCTAGGAAACCAATACAACATATTTTACAAAATGGGATCCTCTGATATATACTGTTTTATAATCTTTGATTCTGACTCAATGATATATTACTGATGGTTTTCCATGTCATTATTACACTTTAACGGTCTTTTCAATGGGTACTTGGTTTCTATTAAATGGATAAAATGATTTATTTAGCCAGTAAAACACTGTTAAATATTTGGTATTACCAGTTTCTACTCATAACATTGAAGTCAACATCATTTAATTATTGTAGCTGTTGTAGTTATTTCCGTTACTACAAGTTCGAACAGGCTATACCAATTTACATTCCTATCAGCAGTGTACGAGCACCCATTTCTCTTCAGCACATTTGGATTTTATGATTTTTAAAAAGCATTGCCAATTTAATAGAAAAAATAAATGATATAGTATTATCTTGATTAGCTTGTGAATAGTACCCAAGTCTTAGCAAAACTCAATAAATTTGGCTATTGCTTTATTATATTATTAATGCAGAATCTATCCATTCCCCACTAATCTTAAATCCTTTTCATTATCTGCTAAATTCTTATACACGCCAAGATCTAAACTTTCTATTTTAGTCCTGAATTTGTACCTCTTCTCTCATAATCTACACACATATGATCAAAAGAGACCCTCTAAAGTGTTCTTGACTTTACCCAACGGAGTTACTCCAGTAATAAAAATTTTAAACGATAAAGAAAAAAAATGGAATACGAGTAGGGAAAAATGGGAACAGACAGGTTTTTAATAATACCCTAAATATCACAATTGTTATCACAACCTAACCCGGGTTTCTCTACATACCAAGAGGGACCTTTGTCTTCTTCTGTCTCCTTTGAACAGGAGCTTCTGGCTCCTCTATGGGTTCTTTAGTTGGTGGCTCACTGCCCTCAGATGGCCTCTGAATAGCAGTCTGAACAAGGCCTTCCAAAGGAGCACTTGCTACAGAAAAACAGAGTGGAAAAAATGGGATAACTTAAGCAAGGATCACTGAGTCTTAAACAGAGAGACCTAGAATGTTTCCTATATCATAACCCCTTGTCTTATAGAACTGATTATACCCCAAATCAGGATTTCCTTCCTTCTCACCTGTAACTTTGGGTTTTAAGTTGAGGAAAGAAATAAATAAGGGACGAGAATCGGGAAGAAAAGGGGGGAGGGGCTAGGAAGAACAAAAGAAGGGAAGGAGAAGAATTTGCTTCAGAATTTTCAAAAAAGTTAAAACATAATGGAAATTATCACCAGAGAGAACTCTCTTATTTGTCTTATGCCTTAAGAATTATCAGCCTCTATAGTTTAGTACTTCATTTGTAAGATTAACACATGGTAGTCATTATGGATAACTGAATGGATAATTTATAAATCTCTTCATTTGGTCATCCATTTCGATCTCTCCCCTCATCAAGTCTTTGAACAAATTTCAACACATTTGTCAGATTTGAATTTTACTTGACTACATTCCCTTGCCTGTCTTCTTCACAAAAAAAGAAATATAAATATAGTAATAAACAAATAAAAAGATGCTTTACCTCATTAGCATCCAGATAAACAGAAACATTTAAAATGAGGTACTATTTGCCCACAAGCGTGACAAAAAATTTAAAAGACTGATATTGTCCAATGTTATCAAAGCTTTAGTGAACGACACTCAAACTCTTGGTGGTGGTGCCAAAATAACTAAAGCTTCCTGGAAGGCAATTTAGCAGATTCTATCACATTAATAATGCGCAGGTCCTCTGTCTAGCAATTTCACTTCTGGAAGAAGAAACATTTCTTCTTCCCCATCACCCACTATGTCAGAAAATTTGAAATAACCAAAATAAACAATTTTAATAAAAGCCTAGCAACATATTTCCTTTGGTCTGGAGCACTGAATTTTTGTTTTCTCTTTTTCACAAGGAAGTGGTGGTAGCTGGGATAGAGCTGTGTATCTGCTCCCCCAACTCTCTTTATTGTGTCCCCCACCTGTGACTGCCCTAAGTCCGTATGTACATGTTTGTATTTAACTGAGTGTATTTTTAGGGCCCAGCATTTCAGTATCTCTGTGAATCTAAGTTCCTGTGCATCTATTTTTTGTTTTGTTTGAGTCTATATGTCTTTTTCTCTATGTATCCATCCCCATTTCTTTTTCTCCATCTATTCCTCCATTTCTTAGGCAATGATAAGCCAATGTAAGTTTCCAACCAGGTGTATGGTCATCTGTCAGCTGTACAAAGGTCAGCCAGTGGTGGCGGGCAGAACCAGTTAGAGTGGAAGAAAGCTAGCAGCACAGGGCAATGTTGGAGGCTACCGCAATAGCTCAGGTGAAAAGGGGACAATTGCTAAACTACCTATAGTCGTGACAGTGAAAAGGAAAGAAGGAAAGAGACCTAAAAGACATCATAGAAGCAGCAAGCTTGTGAAAAGCAGCAAGTAGAATGAAGGGACCTGTTACAGGTGACACTGATGTTTCCAACTTGAGTGACTGGGAGAGTGGGAGATTCCATTAACGAAAATTTGTAGTGGGAAGTAAAAAACTGACTTATCATTGAAGGTGATGAATTCTGGATGTGCAAGTTTGAGTTACTCACAGAATACCCAGGATATGAATAACTAAATGAATAACTAAAACAAAAAGGAGTTCACAGAACTTGCTCATTATTGAAGCTTTACTACCTGGATGATATGGCCCTGCCTGCAGACTCGTGCTCTAACGCAGACATTCTCTGACTGAAGTGAGGGATCCAAGAACCCTGTGTCTCTAAATCCAGTATTCTGTGCCAGGGTCTGGAAGCAATCATAACTTAGATAACTTACATTGTCTAGGGATAAAACACCTCAAAGAGTCCAAGAATGTAGTGGAAGTAAGAATATTGGTGGCATAACCCTCTATTTCATGACTCCTTCAAAACACTCTTCAGGCTGTCTACTGCCTTGTTCCTCACTACCACCAGGAATCTCACCGCTTCACAGTAACCCTGATTCTTCCCTCAACACAGCAGTGACTTGGGACTGCTGGAGCTTTGCCTCTTCCTGATCTGTGCTATTTTTCATGAGGTCCTGGGAAAACTTGTGATCCCACATAGTAAAGAACAACTTACCTTGCGTGGTTTTTGTTCGGGGCTTCTTTTTCTTAGGACGACTAAGTGGAATATCATCTGTAAAACAGAAAAAAAAACAACAGAAAGGGCTGCCTAAAATTCAATGCAGGGAACAGTCAAAAGGGAACTTGCAACAGGGAAAACCTTCCCCTCTCTTCTCTGGGTCCAGCTAAAACCTACACATTAGGGAAAGAAGGCAAGAAACAGACAAAGACAAAGAGAGCCCATAGTGTGGTATCTGTAGCTCATTGCTCGTCAGTAATGTTAGAAAGTGTGACATGGAAAGTGAGCTCACTAAATATTCATCTGATCCGCTACACTTCCCAGATCCCTTGCACTTAAGTGTGGCCTATGATTAGTTCTGGTCAACAGGTTTTCGGTAGAAGTGACTTGTGTTATTTGGAAGCCAAAACATTGAAAGAGCCAGTGAAAAACTCTCCAGCTTTCTCTTCCCTTGCTGTGGCAACTGAGAAGGCCACATATTAGAATGGCAGAACCACAATGTGGAAGTGGCCTGAATCACTACATCATTTATGAAGAGGTAGAGTGAGGTCAATTGCCCCGGATTGTTTCCAAAATGGACTCTGCATCAATTAGAAATAACTCTGTGAAATAGTAAGTCACTGAGATCTTGGGGTTAATGTAGCATTACACAGTCTATCCCGATTACATGAGATGAAGGAAGATGCAGATCCTAACACAGAACTATAAACTAGCCAAGAGCTATGATCTGGGTGACTCCATTCAGGGATGAGTACTTTTATATTTGTAAAGTCATATACAACCATTTAACTAGTGTTAAAAATCAACCATCATTTAAAAATGGCAGTTGTAGGAGAGTATTATGATAAAAAGATATTGTAGTATTATAAATTATAGCATTCAGATTTAATTTTACGAGAAAGATTAAGAAATCAAACTAACTTTTGAACATCAAATACTACATTTAGAAAGTTTTACATTGACAATGAACTAACTCACCTTGAATAGAACTTTACATGACACCGACCAAATTTAATCAGGACGAAGACAAAAGAAGAAACTATTAATTAGAAAGCTATTATATATTGTCAATTTGAAAGCTGACTTAAATCATTACAAATTTAAAATACAATTTGCTTTCATACAAAGTCAGCTAGTTTACAAACTAGCTTATTTTTATATATAATACCAATATTTTCTGAACCTGCATATACATATTCCCTACTGTCTATTAATAAAGTGGATTAAATAGATTAAGAATGCTTATTTTGTCACCGATTAAAATCAGCTTAAACTCCGAGGAAACTACTCTAGCCAACAAAAGAGATCGAAATTCTGATAAACAAGACACTAGAACATTCAAAATGGATCCATTATCCAACCATATTGACATTCAGGCTTTGGAACAGAACATTTAATTGTAACTCTTATCTTAATGATTCAAAGATATTTCATCTTTAAACTCTTAAGAAGCCTTTTCCTAAAATTTTCAAGAAATATTTTCTGTATTATTACAGTTTTCAAGAAATATTTTCTGTATTATTACAGTTTTGTAATGGTAGTCAATTTTTCACTTTATTCATTTTGTATTTTTAAACTCAATAATAAAATTAATGTAAATTACTTTTACCTTGGCACAGGTGGAAGGGCTCGTGGAGGACGCTATGGGAAAAAGAAGAAAATTGCTTGTAAGTAAAAGCCTAGAGGATCTTTATATATTTCAAATCTTTTGATTACCCTGTTTATCAGTGAAGCCAGGAGGTACTAATGAGCATCAAATGGGTCAATATTCAAATTGTTCTGCCTATTCTAAATTTCAAAAAAAATTCCTTCCTTCCTATGTTCCTTTTTATCTACAGGCCAGCCCTTTTCTAAGCACCAAGGATGCATTAATGAACAAAATAGAGAGATCTTGCTTCCATGGAACTTTACATTCTAATGATTAAGTATTAGCAGATAATGTGTGTGCGGGCATATGTAGTAGTAAATGAGGGAGGGTGAGACCTGCTACTTTAGTTAAGGAAAGTCTCAGATAACTGAGCTGAGAACTGAATAAGAAAGGAGCCTACATTTTTGGTAAAGGGCCTTTAGGGGAGATTGGGTTTCAAGTGTTCAGGTAAAAGGCGGTCAGTAAGCTACAGCAGTTATGGATGAGAGCAGCAGAGGCCAGATTAATTAGTATGAAGACGAGGAAGGAATCTAGATTTTTAAATCAATAGGAAGCCAATGGAGGTTTTGAGCCGCATAGTAACTGCTTATTAAAAAGATCACTCTGAATAGAGGATGAAGAATGCATTTTAGCACAGAAAGAATGGGGGGAGGGGAGGCTTGTAAATGCCGTTTTACACAAATAAGAAAAGTTGTGTTAGTAGTTCAGAGAGATTATAGTTAAGAAGCATTCTCAAATATTTCAAAATAAAATACTAACAGAAATGCCTACAAATAAGTTTAATGTTCCAAGTACCTCCTGCTGCTTGCAGAGGGCATTGATTCAATAGGGTTAAATTTTAGACACTTTTGTAGTTCGCTCTGCAACTATCCCATTTAGCAATCTATTCGTTCAAGTAGTGTATACAAACGCTACAAGAAGAGGGTAAAGCTTAATCCGGTCCAGTACTCAAAATTACAACTGGAAAAGTAGGACAGTCACATGAAAGCGCTTTTGTTCTAAAGATGCTATGAATCGCGTTCCAGCCAAGGCTCAGTTCACACGGCTCCGCATTTCAAAAGTCCCGCAAAAATGACGTGACACCCATCCAAAACCCCAACCTTTAATCGCCTCAAAAGCAGGGCGGTTCGACTAAACACAAAATCCTAATGACTCAAAAGTCACGGGGCTCACTTACCACCTGCTTCTTTCCCATGCTTCGGGAAGCCCCCGGCGGCCGCCGGCGGCCAGGCGGCGCTCACACCCCGCCCTGGCTCACGCCCGCTGGGGCCGGCCGCGCGCGCAGGCGCAGTGCGTCATTGGGCTGCGTCGCGTGGCTGCTCCAGCCAGCGGCGGCTCATTGGCGCGGTGGGAACAAGTGGGGAGCGTCGGGACCTGGCCTGGCCCGGTCTGCTCTTGCTTTTCCGTCTTAGTCCCCGCGGGGAATGGGGCGTCGGAGTCGAGGCTGAAATGCCTGGGAGGGGAGACTCCAGCGGGTGTGGGGAAGCGGTTTCCCCCATGGTTTCCCAAGTGGTTACAATGGTTTGTTCGAGAGGCATGAGGGGAGATCGTGCTTTAAAGTCTCCGCTGGCAAAGGGCGGTCTCTTTCCCCGGTTGCTGCATGCCCTCCGGGAGGAGTCAGTAGGGAGGGCCTCGCTGGCAGCTCGGAACCCGCAGGAGCTGGGGCGGCTGAGAAGTGAGGCGTCGTCATGACAACAGGCGCACCGAGGCCCCCGAAAACTTAACGCCTGGTTCCAGGAGTTGGGGTCTCGGCCTTAGGACGAACTTCCACCGCCCGCCCCCGTCCGGTCCTGTAGGCCCGCAAGGGGTCACTGCGCGCATCCCCTAGCCGGGATCTTCCGTCTGATCCCTAGCACGTCAGCCCTACCCCAGGGGGAGGTGCTGCGTGGGAGCTGCACCCCCCTCCCCGCCACTTCCCTTGGCCCACGCACCCCTCACCGCTCACCGGGTGGTCCTCCAGTCGAAGCCCCGGGTCGGTCCTCATGGCTCGCTCCCTGCAGTGCTGCGCAGCGCAACCGCCGCCGCCCGAGCCCAGTTCCCCGCGACGCCGTGGCCTCCGGGACCAGAGGGAGGCGGGGGCGTCTCAGATCCTGACTAGGCCGCCGCCCCTGGGGCCTGGGCTCCTCCCGCCTCTACTCGGCTTGCTCAGCCAGGCGTCCAAGGCGTCAGAGTTAGGGACGCACGCATGTAGCTCCAACTCCAGGGCCAACGTTTCAGTTCGGGTGGGGTGGAGTGTGAGTGTGTGTGAGCGTGTTTGTGTGTGTGCAAGGCAATTATCAAATTTTCTCCACTTGCTTACCCTGTGGAGAGTGGACTGTAGCTTACAAGGTCCTTGCAGTCTGCAGGACGACCAGGGGTGCCTCACCTCGCAAATTCCTTCTGAGAGCAAGGAGGTACAAATGTAGCTGCAGGCAGACAAGCTGAAGGTGAAGTAGCAGAAACAGTGTTGCTATGAAGAAACAGTGTTGCCATGCCTAAGGAAAACTATGCCTGCAATTGTATGTTCTTGTATATAAGCAGCTTGCAAAAATTAAACTGCGCCACTGCTCCACTGTCAGTGGACGTGGATCTCCTGATCCCAACTTTCTGTCTTCTGTCTTTTCTCTATCTCTCACCCTTCCAACTCAGGCACATTCTCCAGTGCTGTGCTGGACGAGCATTACCCTCCATTCCACAACTTTGTAAATCAAGTTTGGAAAACTGTTCTCAAAGAAGCACAACAAAATCAACTCTGGGCTCACATAAGTATCATTAAACATGACTTAATTTCATTTCGTTTGGTTGGGTTTTACAGAAAGAATATTCACTTTAAAAAATTACAAGTATTTTGAAACACGCACTCTTTTATAGTTAAGAGACAGTGGAGGAATAGTGTGTATATGCAGAAGATAGATACAGGGACAGGAAGAGTGACTGGAAGTATCAGGCCTAAGGAAGAAAGAAAAACAAGACTTCTTGGAGTACCATCCTCATCTTGTGGTTTTCTCAGATATTGGTCTCTATGACTAAAGTCCATTGCGCTTTCCTGATTTGGGCATACATGTAGATATTGACTTTAGGAAAATGAATAATTGTTATAGCTCTGATCAGAAGAATTTTTCCTTGTATCCTGATGTGTAAAATGAAGAGTGCAATACAGTTTCTGTAGATTTTGATGTTAGATGTGCAATGTGTATCTTAACCCATTTTTCTTGCTGAGTTAGTCAAGTAGACATTGTTTGTAAAAGCCATTTTTATAAAACAAGTTTCATAAGGTAATATACGGTTTCCGAAATTAAATACTACTTTTATTTAGGGAAGCTCTTTTTTATCTAAAGACTACATGAAATCTATGAAGGGTTTTCATACTCAGTGACTTAACATTGTTCATATTCCTCTTAATTGTTGCATATGAAGTAAAGGAAAACATTTTTATTCCAAAAGCCAAATTGGTAAACATAAGCATACAATGCAATTTTTTCAACTAAAATTAATAAACTAAAGTACTTTTAAAGTTGCACGCATTATAATAGGGCAAATGTTGCTGTATTAGATTGCAGCTGTTATCCCAGAGCTTTCTAATGGGTGAACATTGTTAAAACTCCAGCATTAGGCAGAAGGCCTCCTTAAGACTCAGGATCACAGGAAACCCATGTCACTGGTACCCACTGAGGCTCTGTCTGAGCCTTCTGAACTGCAGACAACAGCTGGGCACATGCTTCTTGCAGCTTGTCATTCACAATCACATGATCAAAAAACTGGCCAAACTGAGTCTCCATTTTTTGGGCTAAATCTTCCATCTCCTGTAGATCTTCATCCTTTAGGAGAAACAGAAAAATATGGACAGCAGAAAGTTAATAAATGAATAGAATAGAAATAATGTACAGTTTGTTATGCCGTTACATTCAACTATTTAGAGAAAAAATTAGGTCAAATTACTGACCATAGACTTATGTTTCTATCTTCAGTCATAACGTCTTCCAGGTCAAGTTGTCATGAAATTATGTAACAGGTCATAGTTCACTTAGACTTAAATTGTCTTATTCTATTATCTAAACACTGAAGCTCTCATACCATATATTTAAAGAAATTTTAAATATAATTAAATTTCAAATGAACATTAACTGATAAGAATTACATTATTCTGCAGATACAAAATGGCTATTTTCTACATGAGAATGGTATGACATCATTCTATTGAATCGATAATACCTAAATTACCCTTTGCTTCACGATGACTTAATTCACTATAATATTGTATATTTCTACTACTGTGAAATGTTCATTCAATGAAGGTCATTTGACCTTCACTTGGTACTAATGTATTAGCTTCACTTCCATTATTTTTTTATTTGTTCACAACAATTAAAATAGTACAACTTTGGGCCAAAGCAATCGTAAACACAAATATAAATGCTGCACCGAAATTTTGTGGCAGTATTCCTTTACAAAACATCCATTCACATGATCCAGAAGTAATTTTATTAATTTGTGTATATTGCCATAAAAATGAGAGAACAAATTTTAAATGCCCATAGGACTCAGATAACATATCCATGAACTCCACTGAAATGCAAACTGGAGAATCACACTTTCATACTGTAGTCACTGAAAAAATATAAATTAAAAATAATAGGAGATAAAGGATAATATAAAAATACCTTATGCTCATTTAAGCAATACATATACTAAAATCGAACAATACAGATTAGCACAGCCCCTATACAAAGATGGCATGTAAATTCATGACACATTCCATACTTTTAGTTTCAGATTTGCAAGATGAAAAAGTTCTGGAGAACTGTTTCACAGTGTGACTGAACTATATACTTAAAAATGGTTGAGGTAGTAAATTTTGTGTTTTATGTATTTTTTATCTCCCCCCACACACACACACACTCACACACACACACACACACAAATAAGTAGATGTATTAACTTGATCTAGGAAATAGTTATCTGTGTGAATACATATATAAAAATTCATTGAGCTGTACACTAAAGATTTTTAAACCTTGCTGAATTATGTTATGAGTTAAAAGAAAGTGGATTTAATGAAAAATTATATGTAAAACTGAAAAAAAATTATCCATTCTCACCTGGCTTGGCTCCTCTATTAGTACCATCATCATGAATATAAAGTTTGTATGTTTAGAAATATATAGAAAGACACCTAAATTACAGATAAGTTATATTCACTAGAGCATTTTTAAAGTAAATTTTTAAATGTTTTTGTAAAATAATCCATTTATTTTACAATATCAGGCTTGTGCACACCCAATTTCTGTATGGCCTTGTGAACTGTAGTTTAAGGGTCTTTCTTTTTTAAGCTAGACCCCAAAAAGAAGAAAAAATTCAGAATAGCATTATAGCGGTTATCAAACTTTAATTTGATATTTATAAATGATGTCCAGCAAAGATAAATAATAAGGGCATAAATTATGTTCTTTAACATAAGGCTGCTGTGGAAACAATACAGTGATGTTGACTAGAAAAAAAATTTCCTGTGTCTTACCTTGAATTTCATGTCCACAAAGTAGTCTGTAATGATCTTGGCATTTTTCCTTGATTGCTTCATACAACTCATGTTAGATGGCTTTATAAATATGACATAGGGCTTCAGTTCATGGGTTCGAGCCACTTGAATACCCTACACAGAAAAATTAAGCACACATTTAAAAACAGAAGACCAATTTCCTAGAGTCAATATGAATGTTCTCAAAATTCCAAAGACTAGAAATTAGCAATTATTTTTAGCCAGAGAATATTTTCATGTGCCCCCAAGTTCTCACTCTAAAAAACATTTTTAAAATTAAAAGATAGGGTTCTAGAATCAAATTAAATTCAAATCGTGACTCTGTTTCACTGGCATGACTCCTTTATTGAAATCTTATAATAGGATTCTATACATGATCTCTTAAGACAATGGCAAAGACAGACTGTCAAGGCAGATCAGCTGTTTCACCCGCACTTCCCTTCCCTCTTGCCACTAATACTACTGACATCTTCATACTGACCACCAGCTTCGATTCAAGTAAGAACAAATCTATTGTCCCCTTATTTTCTTTAGAACATAAAGTATGTTTTTAAATGACTACAGAAAATGCAAAGGAAATACAAGAATCATAAAAATTAGGCCTACACATTGTGTGTTCTTTGTCTTAACTTGCTCACTCATGCTCCATTCCACATATGGTCCTGGGGAGGTAGCTATGGATATGACAACATAGGGACCTCTCTTCCTTGTGTAAAGCCAATATTTTATCCCCTCTACAGGAAGTTACCTTGATGCCTTTGTGACCAAGGTCGACGCAGGATTCTAAGTTTTCTTTACGGCCACCTGCTCAGTTCTGTTTTTGTGTCTCAGAAACTAAATTTCTACCCTAACTAAAAATAAGACATTTGTATTGACCCCTCATGTAAGATCCTGGCCTTAGGTATAGGTAGTATCTTATCCTTAACAGGCTAACAGAATAAAGTGTCTCAGGTACAACTTACAGCATGTGCACAAAACGGCTGGCATACATTCATTACTTTGGGGAGATGGGGACATTCCACCATAGACCCACCTGAGGCTCTAAGTCCATGACACAGATCTTCCCTTCATCAAGGACTGCTTGAACAGCATCCACACTGGTGCCATACAGGTGGCCTTTGTACTCACCATACTCGAGCATCCTGTAAGAGTGAAATGAAGAAAACAAGAACTCTTTCTACAAGTAAAATATTATTAGTAGTAACATGAAGATAAACTCTTCTAACAGCATAGAATAAAATATGTGGACTTTACTAGCACAAAAAGGAGTAGTAGATATTTGACAGTAGAAAAAGATATTAGGAGAGCTAGGACTTATGACTTCTCCAAATTCTCTAAAATGTGCAACTCTTGTAATCCAATAACTGGTGTACTGTACATCAACTTATGATTTCTTCCTTAATTCTTCAGAAACAAAAAGAAATTACCTCAGAAGCTTTGGACAAAGTATAAAAACAGAGAATCTATTTTGAATGTAAAACAACCATAGGCAAGAATCAGATTCTGAACATCTAGCTTACCTGTGGCTATACATGAGGCTTTCAAATGTTTCCTTTGACACATAGTGATATTCACGTCCATCCATTTCATAACTCTTTTTGGAACGAGTAGTATCTATTTAAAAAGAGAATTTTTTAAAAGGTCTTCGAACCTTCAAAATTCACAACCAATATGCATTTGGATAAAAAAAAATGTCTAATCAAAATAAATAAGTGAATATATAAATTGATAGATAAATAAAATTCTAGAACCAAAAAAGGAGCCTGAACTGATAAGAAAGTGGAAGTCATCATATCAAAATCAGTTAATCTATAAACCTTTATTAAGTGCTCATGGCTTGGATAAGAATGTATTAGGTATTAGGCCAGGATAGGGATGCCCCAAGGAACACCTGCTCTTCACAACAGGTACTAGTGAATTATGCGTGAGCCCTAAGATGCCTAAAGCCCCCCAGGCAGCAATACCAGCAACATTTATGCTTAGATAGGTGCCTTTTCCAAGCTCTCATTTCATCCTTCACACTCCTAGCTAAATGAAATGTTATTGTCTATACTTTACTAATAAGTAACTGCCAATTTTAGAGAGTAAGTAACTTGTTCACATACATAAGACGAATGAAAAGCAAAGTTGAAAACAAGAACCTAAGTGTTCTGACTCCTTCTAGACTAATGTTTTCTATTACACCAGATTGTCTCCAATGTGAAATGGAGGAAGCCAATGACAGTCTGCAGTCTCTTCCCGATATATTAACATCCAAGTGAGATAGTGATTAGTTTTAGGGATCTTCAAAAAGGAAAAATTGGTAGAGTCTGGATTCAATCTGCTTCTTTGATATGACCACTTTGATTATAGATTCTTCCAATTAAATACCACCTAGTATAGAACATAGGAGTTAATCAAATATCTCCAAGTGATTCATTGCCTGTTCATCCATTTATTCAACTAACATGTATGGAGTGCCTACGTTCCAGCTAACAGGTTACATTCTTAAAACACAAAGATGAATAAGACACAGTTCCAACTCTGTATCCTATACGTGCTACAAAACTAATCCCTTCATCCGAATTACAATAAGTTCTTCTTCATGAAAAAATTGTGTATTTGCATTTGATAAAGTTTCAAGATGAAATAGATCAATACCTGATGATATCAACACATGGAAATGGCCAAGTAGGAGCTTGAAATAAAACGTAAATGATACAAGGCATTATGGACATTCAAGGGACTCAAAAAGCAAATGTCATTTGGAGGTCATTTTTTTTTCTTTATTCAAGCCTCTTCAGATCCTAAGACTTCCTACAATTATGCCAGTTTTATAGCTTTGTACTGAAAAAAAAAATTCTAGTAAAACATTATGGTTCTCAGCAATTTGCTAACATAATTGATAGCAAATTATGTTAATATAAACCCAAGATGACCCCTTCTCCTCAGCTTCTATTGGACTATATTTTATACAGTATGTTAAAGTCTGTGAATTAGTACATAACCCAAGGTATTCAGTTTAAGCTTAAATGTACCCACCCAATTTAAGAAGCAAAATATGGACAATACTTTCTCTCACTTTGCATGATGGCTCTCCATTCTCCTTACAATATTTTATGTTCTGTGGGCATTTTATTTTCCTCCATATTATTGAAACATGATGATTTCTTTCGTAGTTTTTGTTTTCGAGGTTAATGCCCATTCTTACATAGGTAAACGGTACTTGGACAGCACAACCTATGGCTGTGATTATAAAGCAACTTTTTGTGTGTGTGTCCCTTTGGAGCAAGACGTTCCCTTGTTCTTGAAAGCCTAGCCCTTCCCATGACTCTTCTATTGCTCCTTTAAAAATAATGTCCACCACCATTCATGTGACAAAACTCAGTCTCAACTGAATAATTAAAATTCCATTCCCATGTAATAATCAAAGCTACGAATTTTATATGTATTTTAGGCTTCTCCCCTCCACATCTAGCTTGGACTTGCTGTACCCAGGGAGCCTGCAGTCAGGAAAGGAAGTAAGATTCACTTCATTTCTTCCCTTTCAAGGCATTTCTACTGCTCCTCCTCCAGCTATATAACTCTCCAAGGGTGGAGTGCAGAGAGAGAAGACAGGAAACAGAGCAGAACAATTCTTACCCAACTGATGTTGGTTGCTATTATCTCCTTTTTTAAATTGGCAGATGTTTAATCTGGCTATTTCTCTCTTAGAGGATGTTTGGGTTATTTTACAAACCCTACCACCATCACACAGCTTAATATGGGCTCCCTGATTATTACATGGGAAGGCTAGGCTTTCATCCAAGAACAAGGGAACGTCTTGCTCCAAAGGGCAGTTGAAGACACACACAAAAAGCCCCTGGCTTGCTTTCTCCCACATTACCTACCTGGATCTTATCCCTGGGAAACATCACTTTTGCTGACAGACTCTAAAAGGGCAGCTACTTCCCAAACTATAGCCATTGGTCACTTCCTCTAAGCTCTATCCTTTAGACTTTTTTAGGTATGATTCGATACCCAAACTGTAGGGAGCCCATATTAAGCTCTTTAAATGGTTCCCCTAAGTGCCTCTGACTTGCCTTGAGGTGAAGGGGAAGCACCCATGCTCACAAGCTCTTCCTGCCATGTATGGTATAATCATACTTACAGATTTACATGACATTATTTGCGCATATGTTAACATTTTTAAATTAAAAAAAAAATAAGAGCCAAGCACAGTGCCAGGAAAATAGTAAGTACCGAATAAATGTTAGCTGTTGTTGCTAAATATTAGTTTTCCCAAAGGGTCATCTATATGATCATTGAGAAATGAAAAAAAGACAAAGCCATCTTTTAAAGCCTAGCTACCTCCATGTCAGTAAATCAATTCCCTCTATTAAAATAAATATAGTTAGAAATATTAAGAACTATCCCTTTTGTCTTATATTTTCACAACAAAAATGGAATGGCTTAGTTAAGTGAGATCAGGACATCTGCAGAGGTAAAGTTTTGCCAAAACAAACTGCTATGAAAAAAAACTTAAACATACGTGGCACAGCACTCTGGAAATGGTTAGGATTGAGCTCAATAAGTTGTCTTCTCAGCTCATTTACTCTCCAACACCAGAAGGTCCTAAACACAAAAAGTCACATACAGAAACCATTAGATGTAGATAAAATATAATCATGTGGTGAAAGCATCATTTCAGCCCTTCTATTGAAGAAACTTGAGAGCAAATGTTTTTAGGGAAATTAAATAGCTTCCCTTCTCCAGAATTGGAACAGCCCCAGAAAACTCTTGGGAACTTCTCTGGTCACCCATGAAGTAACTCACACTTCTTCAGCATTCAGAAATGAAATGGGGAACTTCAGGAGCCCATCACCCCAGTGAACCTCATCTAATGTCAGACCCTGTGAGAATTCTCCGGCCTCATTCCAGATCATCTGAAACAACTTGCCTTTTCTGCAAATGAAGGTTCTATCATGTCACAACCCTGACATCAGGCCCCGCAGTGATAGGTCCTGTGACTTACAGAAATCAGGGGCACATTTCCTGACAGGTGGCTGAATCAACGCCCCACGTGTAACTGGAGGCAGGGCTGGCTTCCTGGACATAGGAGCCTGTGCAGTTACACGGGGCGCATGGTTTAATGTTCTTATTTTACCACCTTGATATTCTTAGCAATTTTTTAATGAGGGGCCCTTGCGTTTTCATTTTGCCTTGTGACCTGCAAAGCATGTAGTTGATCCAGGCTGTAAGCCATGTTGTTCTGTTGTACAGGGGTCTGTCTTAATCACAAACGCAGTGCACAGAGACGAAGATGGCAATAAGACGGGGGTTACTACTGCGCAGGGAACGCTTTGTGGGATCCTGGTCCAAAAGCAGGTCACCCCGGCACTACGTCTCCCTGTTCTTTACACCGAAGATAGCGTCCGGAAGACTAGTGACACTTTTCTGAAAGATGTGGTTACAAAATGCTTAGAAAAATTGATCTTGGGGATATTTTTTTTCCAATACGGATGAATGATCCAGTCAGGGAGAACACTCATCCATGTTTATACAACAAATTCTAAAGAGGAAAAGAAAATCTGTTATAACCCCATCACAGTACAATTTATACAAATTCAAATACACCAGGGCATATCACATTGAATTGCAGACGAAAAAGCATGATACAAGGAAGTTTTATTTATGAAGACACACAAATAAAACAGGCTTTCTTGTTTTAAGATGTGTTTATAGGGCAGTTCAGGAAAGAGTTCTGCTTTTACCACTGCTCCCAATGCAAGACTATTAAACCGAGAAGAAGAACGTCACTGTCATGAGCCGAGACACCGCCCGCCCCGACGTACCCACGAGCACTATGAGGCGGTGCTTGTCTGAAGGGCGTCGCTGGTACCTCGTCACCTCCTCATAGGGTGCACCCACCGCACTGCAGCAGCCGCCAGCGCAGCACGCACCTGCGCGCCGCTGGCTGAGGTGAGACTTCCTGCGACAAAGGCGCATTGCTGCGCGGAAGCCAGCTGGAGAGGGGGGAATCACACGGCACGTAAGATCCAGGGCAAGAGAGATTACATCCCGCTCTAAACCTGTTGGAGCGTGCAGTGACTGAGATTTGAAAGGGTTAGGTAACGTAGTCGTGGCTGTCTTGACAGCGGAAGGTAAGACGCAATATGAAAGAGAAATAACGAATACACCACCATGTTTACCTCTAAGTGATACCCAGTGCCCACTCTGTGCCCGGCACTGTAATTAGGTGCCCGGCACAGAGTGGGCAACTTAACCAAGCCCATTTCCTCATGAAATGTATCTATTGCATGGAGCAGGAGAGAGAAATCCACATCAGAAATAAATGTTTAAAAGAGGAGCAGCAGCTAGAGAGCTGGTGGGCTGCTTCTTCAGGTAGCTGGTTCAGTTAGTGTCCTGAAAAGTTGACATGGAGCAGGTAGGTATCTGAATGGAGAAATAGAGCCTGCTAACAAGTATCCGTGGGGAAGAGCAGGCCTGGCGGAGGGAACAGCAACTGCAGAGATACAGAGAACGGGTCATGCTTGGAGCCCTTGAGGACGAGCACAGAGGCCTGTGTGGCTGCGAGAAGTGAGCGAGGGACAGAAAGGGGAAATGGGGTTGGAGAGGAAGCTGGAGGTCACACAGGGCCTCGGGGCCTCCCTCAACTGTTGGATTGTGGTGAAAGTGGGATGGGAAGTCACTGGGCAGTCAAGAGATGGGTGTGACATGATTTAATTTATGTCTCTGAAGAATTCTCTGGTTGCTGTGGGGAGGAATGTGCAGGCTCAGCCGAGAATAGTGAGGAGGGACAGTGGCTCGGGCCAGGGCGGAAACAGTGGAGCAGGCTTGTTACCCACATTTTCCAGATGGAAACACTATGACATAGGCAGGTTGGGTGGCTGCTCACCACTATGTTGCAGAGCTGTACAATCTAGTTGTTGATTTCCCAAACTCCTAGACTCTTGCTTAATCTACCTACCAAGTGCGGGGATTTTCTGGTATTTTCAAAGCTGTCCCCAGATCTTCTTGTTAGATAGAGCGCGGGACTACACGTGTATATATAATACACACATGCACGCATGCACATACACACATGCACGTACACATAAACACACACACTTACATCTAAATTTATATCTATGTTGAGAACCATGCGTTTACACACAATACCCACAATGCCAGTTCAACCCTGCAGAACTCATTCTAGCCCCATCCCCTTCCTTCTCTCTCTCTCTCTATAACTCCTCTAACAGTGAGAAAACTGGCTTTATCCTCAATACATTAGCTATTGTATCAATCAAGAATACCAGTGCCGGGTGGGGACAAGCAGTGTCAGCAGCCTGGCAGAAAGTGTCAGAGCCCAAGCTGGGTGAGGAGGGAGGGCATCTCTGTAGAGGCCGGGAGGTGTCAGGGCCCAAGTCATGGCAGCTTTCCTCCTCCCTTTTACTCTGGCTCTGGCAACCTGCACCAGGCTGCCATTGTCCCTGCAGAGACGCTCTCCCTGCCTCAGGCTCTGATACCCTGCCTCGCGCTGCTTCCTCCCCACCTTCGTGCAGACGCCTATCCTGTCCAGCTACTTAGTGGATTCAGAGCTGAATTATTCTGGGATGGATGCAGAAAGGTGGCCCCACGCTTTTAAAAGAATTCTACCGCTGATTCCAACGTGCTCTCAGGCCTGAAACCAACATGCTACTTTACCGACCCTGAAGCCCTGCTGTTCTCCCACTGTCTCCTGGAGGAGGAAGCCCAGCCTGGTTCTGAGTGAGTGGTGCCCGGCCCTTCAGAAAGCTCTGCCCAGTTGACAGATTATGAAAATATAGCCATAAAAACTAAGTTTAGTAGTCAGAGAATTGGTCTCTTTAGAGTAAGATAAATGAGTTATGGAATAATCTGGAAGAAAACAAAAGATCTATGTTTGATGAATAATTAAGAAATGTTCAGTGGAAGCCAGATGAATTACAATGAATGATCACCGTATCAGAATATTGATCTTTGCCACCATTACCACCACCCACCCCCACTTCTCACCCCGCCCCCCCACCCCCCCGCAAAAAGAAAAAATAGAAAGAGAGAGAGAGAGAGGGAAACCAGAACAAGGAACAAGTTGGGAAATATCCATCAGCAAACGAAGCTTTCAGAAGAGAGTCAGGCTGGTATGAATATAACTTAGCAAGTTATTAATCATCATCACCTACCAATAAAGAACTTCTGATCACAACCTACAAATTCTTCCTTGTCTGGAACACAGAGAATGGCAGGAGCAGAGTATGTGGGAAAGAAGGAAAAGTTTACTTAGAACAGATGTACGAAATTCTCTTCAAGTCTTCAGTCACCCTCTTTCAGGAGATGGCAGCACAGCTGAGTGGGCCTTGGGAGGCTTACTGAAGAATGCCTTAAGCACTCTCTATCCTATCACATGCACCAAACTATATAGAGACACCCTTCGGAATTCCAGCAATACATTGAATATATTCTGTGTATTGTATAGTAAGGTTGAGAACAAAAACCTATTTAGTCTTGTTTAAAGTCATAAGAAAGCTATTAAGTCATTGTAAAAACATAAAATTGGGTATACACCCTTTTTAAATGCCCAAAGAAAACTGATTAAAAAAAAAAAAAAGGAACAGGTAAACCGGATTTGGCTTTAATTTATAAATATGGATTTCTGCAGGTCTTATAATTAATCTCTTTGTTAGAGATGGGTGTTTATTTTTTTCCCCTTCTAAAATGGTTCATTTATATAAAACTAGTATTTGCTCTAACAGCTGCCATTGGATTTTGACTGTCCAGGAATTTGAGAGACAAAAGTGAGGAAAACTGTGTCCAGTGGCTCGAAAACATCCAGAGCTAGTTTAAACTCCCAGCTCTGTTTTAATTGGGGTCTCAGAATAATTATTATAAACTCCAGGATACAAATGTTATAAAAAATGTCATTTTCAAATTACTTTTCACTAACATATGTTCCTTTTCACTTATAAAACTCTGTTCTGATGATTGAAATAATATATAAGAGAGCATTTATTAATAGAATAAACTGACACCTAATTTTTTTCTTAACCTTTGGGTTTTTTTAAAACACATTTTAAAATATAAAGAAAGCATACCAATATCAATTCCATCTTCTGGTAAGTAAATACATTTTCCTAATTGAAATATGTCAATAAATTTAAGAGGAAATGTTTACTTAGGGACATATTAATGAAGCTTAATTACTTTATTTTAAAATATTTTCTATGAAATTAAATATTTCCTCATTGATTTAACTTTTAAAAAATCATGTTTTATCTTAAAATTTATTCTGTCAGTATTCACTTTGAGGCACTGAATGAAAGATCTTTAACACAGCTCTACTTGGCTTACCCAGGAAGCCAAACAATTACCTTCTGAAAGTTCCTCTGGATATTTGGGTTAGTGCAGAAAAAAAAAAAAAAAAGACATGAATACGTTAAGCCTTTGAGAAGATCAAGTCCACCATCAAATAAAGACAAATGACAAAAGCAAGAAATCATGTCACCCTTAGAGAAAGCTGTGACTTCGGTGAAGCCTGGCAAGGCAAATGAACAACACACAACTGGGTGTCCAGAAACTCATTTAACCTGACTCTGCTGCTGCTCAAGGGACAGTAACTTTGTCTGCAAGTTTCTCACGTAGATTCATCCTGAAGGCTTTTTATCCATGAAGACTCCTCTCTACTTCCCACTAAATGAGGCTTGAAAGAGAAAAACCACAGGAAGGCAATTGATCCTGGTCTCCTCTCTTTCTCTTCTGGAGGCTCTATTGTTTCAGTTCTAGGGCACTGGGGCAGGCGTCACAACGGCCTCTGGCCTGAGTGTCCTTATTCCTTACCCCTCCAGGGTCCATGCACACATTCCCATCTCCAGCTGGCCCTTGAAGACAGGCAGAATGGAACACAAACATTTATTTGTTTATGATGAGAGAAAGAGAGAAATGGCCTTAACTGAACTGGGGATAATATGCCACAGCAATTACAGACTAACGAACAGAGAAAATGAGGAAACATGCACTCGGAAGTGAGTGAGCACTGGAACGTGACCCAAAGGTTGCCCGTTTTTCAAAAATATTCTATGGGATCCATGTCGTTATTAATGATGTCAACGTTATTTTGAGGGAAAGATACTTAATAACACTGTGTGACATCAACAATAACAAATAACGCATTAAAGAAAAAGAAAATAATTGATTCAGTATTCATACATCATTTTCTAGCTAATTTGCTATAAGTATGGAGTAGACAGAAGGTATGGAATCAATTAGTCAATAATTGCATAGTGATATCTTTATTCTGTTCAAATGTCTTTCTCCACGACGACGGTCTTCCACTAAATGACTGTCTTCCACCAGACTTTTCGTGTTACATCTTGTGGAAACTTACATCATCGTTGTATATTAAAGAACTCCTCACATATATTTGTAATGAGGTTTGTTCAGCAGGAAATTCAAAACGTTGTGCAGGATGGTATCGTATACTACAGGACATCTAATATTCCTGATTCCCACCGATTAAAGGCCGGTAGTGCCCCTAATCAATATGACAACCAAAAAAATGTCCTTGGAGTTCCAAAATGGTATTAATGGTTAAGGTGAAATTTGTAATACCTCACAACTACTCTGTTGATGTATTTAAACCATTATTGTATCACATCCCTAAATATGTGTTTACATTACACCAACAAAATTTGAAATACTGTGTACATTTTTGTATCAGTATCAAATACTCCTGGTTTACTTACCAGATTCAAATGTTTCTTCATCTATGGTTTTCCATGGAGGCAAAAAAAAAAAAGTGTCATTATATTCCTGTCCATACTGAGGGTGTAATATAACAGTCTAATTCCCTGACCCTATGCTTCTGCATACACACCAATTTTAAAATTTTTCCTAAATCAAGGCCAACCCAGTGGTGTCTCTATGGCATATATAAACCTTAAATGAGATGCATGGGATTAAGCCATTGGGCCATGATGACAAGCAGAGGGTGCTACGGAGCTTAAAATAAATAATGAAAGAGAAGAGAGAGAATAAATTAAATGAAAAAGAGGCTCAAAGGGAAGGGAAAGGTGGAATGTCATGGAAGCTCCTGCAGACTGTTGGATATTGCATAGCTTTGCTGCTAGAGGGCCTGCAGGTGCAGAAGGAGGTGCCCTGCCACAAGATTTGGGGGTCCATAAGCCAGGGAAGTGTGGCAAGGAGAGTGAGTATATGAGTGCTTCGATTGGGTAGGCTTGTTTCCCAGGTGGCTGGGAAAGATTCGATATAAACCAACATATCATAAGTTAAAACAATTCTTGTTAGCATTTTAAAGAGATATTAAGGATTAAGAAATTAGAATTCACATACAGAGCAACTTGAAATATATAGCAACATACCAATGCACTCATCCTTCGATCAGGCAATGCTACATCTAAGGTAAACCCATACATTAGTGAAATGATAAATTTATAAAGCTATTAATTATAGCATTGATTATCATAAAAAATATTGGACACACTCAAATGTTCACTAATAAGTGATTGTGTAAATGCACAATACCTTATTTAGCCAATAAGCTTTTTTAAAAAATGAGAAGGCTCTTTAAGTACTTAGATGGAATCATCTTCAAGATATGTAATGTTAAGCAAAAAAACCAGGAGCAGAATAGTTTGTTTAGTGTACTATCAAAGGGTATGTGTATTTTGTTTTTTTAAAAAAAAAGGTGAGGATGAGGGTAGGAGAGAGGAAAAGAATATACGTCATTGCTTTTATCTATACAGAATATGTCTGGAGAGATATGGCAGAACATGAGAGTATTTGTGCCTCAAGAAAGAAAACTGAATAAGGCAACAGGGAAAAAGAGGAACTTTTTACTGAATATAGTTTTGTAGTTTTGAATTTGAAATATATAATGTATTGTGTAATAAAAATTTAAATTACAATTATAAAAAAGAAATGACTATTACTGCAAGTTTTTTTTTAAAAAAACAGAATGTGTACTGGGAAAAAAAATAGAACGTCAGCATTATTCTGTAGTTATTCTGGGAAATATATGTGAATCTTTGAAATATTTAAAGATTTTGTATTGTTCTTTAGTTTCTAAAAACTAGATTAGCCCATTGTTAAAAACAAGACAACAGCCCCAAAATAGAGTCACTTATGCTAAGCCCCACATCACCAAACTTAGACTTAATTTAGCTTTGATCTCTTCTGCCTGAAGAGATCTTTTCCTAAAGGAAAGTGATCTTATCACAACCAAGCAGATTTTTGCTGTTCCCACTCCCTTCTGCCTATAAAAGCCTTTCATTTTGAACAGCTCCTCAGAGCTCTTTTTCATCTGGTTGATGAGATGCTGTCTGATTCATGAATCATTGAATAAAGCCAGTAAGATCTTTAAAGTTTCCTTGGTTGAATTTTGTTTTTAGTGCCATAAAGCCAAGACAAATTCACCTATCACACCAAAGCCTGTCCAACTAGTGTCCCAACAAACCCAGTGATTCTTAAGCCAGTCTTAGTTCTATATCTAAATAGGAAAATGTTTTCCCAATTTACAAAAGGATTTAAGTACAGAAATGTACAAAGTTCATGTTGCTACTATTTATCTATACTAGAATCTACCAGAAGATAGCATCGGACAATAACAAAACACCTATTTTGCTTTTAAAAATTTGATATCTCAGTATTTTGTATTTCACAGAGAGCATGGGGTCTGCGGGATGTTCTACCTGAATGTTACTGAATGTAACACCTGAATGTTACTAAGTGTGGCTGTGATCATTTCCAAGATACTGCTTTCTAGAAGGTTGCTTTGGAACCTGGAGACATTCCCACAGCTGTATGTACTTCCCTTCCAAGTGTCAGAACCACGGAAAAAGGATAGGGTGGCGGGATTCGTTTTACACGTTGCTTCCAGAGGGGAGGTTTGTGGCCCCTTTGGCCAACTCCGTTTCAGAGGCTGCATAGCTGAGGTGCGTCCTATTTCTTCTGCTGGTAAATCTATCAAGAGGAAATGTTACCTGCTTCCACACATTTCTCATCAATCTTCATGTCATCTTCTATAAAAGAGCATAGAAAGAGGGAAAAAAGGATTTAAAATGTGTTAGCATCACAAACAAAATTCCCTAGGCACAGACTTAAAAATTCAATAAAATTCAGACCATCTTATAATAATGTTATCCTTACAACTATTGCTCACTCGGAGAGATAAAAAGGACTCTAGTGTATTAAATAAACATATGAGATATGAGACGCTACATAAGATAAAATGGGTGGAACTTAAAACGCATAGGCTTTTGAATATTGCACAAATTAATGTACCTCCAAGCCTCAGTTTTCTATCCCTAAATGGGGATGGTAATAATACATACAGTGTAAGAAAGAAAAAGTGAGACGATAATGCGTGAAAAGCTCAGGCGCATGGTAAGTGCTCGATAAATGGTAACTATTTTCATCTCTAGCTTGGGCATATATAAGAGAACAAAAGAAGCTCACTTTCAAAACCATTCATCCTAATACTCGAAAACCCTTCCATCATGGCCCAAGCCCAACTTTAAGGGCTACTGTCCACCTCTCTGCTTCACATGTCTTACACTCCCAGTAGAGTAGCCGTTATCGGTTCTTCCTCTGTGCTTTTGCTTTTGCTGCTCCCTTTGCCTGCAATGCTTCAAGGTCCATCTCAAAAACCGGTCAAAAGCGAATATCCCTGTCATGGACAGAATAACGTTTTCTTCCTACGACTTTGAACTCTCCGCTACTGCACATCTACTGTATCTTGTATTATAATCATCTGGGTGTTTGCCTTATTTACCCTCCTAAACAGTTCTTGAAAGCAAAAACTGTCTTATTAATTTTCACATACTTTACAGAGTTTAGTACAGTGTCTTGCACGGTAGGTACATAATAAATTATTTATTGAATTGAATTAAATTTGCCTTTTAATATCATAATAATTGATTTGAATATATAGTCTGAAAAGATTTTTTTTCTTTTAGCTCTGTACATCTTGTGCCTAGCACAGTGACCAGAACTTCCTGGGTGATGTATAAATAGTAGTTGAATAAATAAATCTTACACGAGTTTCAAAAGTGCAAAATTACTGTCTGTAAATAAGCTACAATATCAGAAAGTAGTACTTACCACCTCCTTAAAGAGCGTATCATTAATTAATGTTTTTAAACAAAATATAAACATTTTTATGAAATAACATTGTTTTATAGAAGTAGGGACACAGATAAACAAGTAATATATCTGAGATTTTCAACATTGTCATGCAATTCTTTACATTCATTTAGAGATTATTTTCTAGATCAGTAATTTATAACAACAGTGAATTCATTAGTTCCTAAGACATAACCAGAGGTATATTTTTTATTTGTTTGTTTGTTTGTTTTAAGGCAAACAAAAGCTACAGTTTTCATTCCTGTTTTACAGAGGCCAGGAGTGATTCTCCAGTGATTTTTCGAACTTGTAATTCTGGGATCTAAAAGAGCCATTGATTTTGCTCTCTCAAAATCAACAATTCTGCACTATTGGCTAGAGTGGCTATTACAGACTGATTTGTGTCCCGTGACCCATGCCCTTCCAGGTTCATATGTTGAAGTCCTAACCCCATTGGAGATTAAAAGGGTAATTAAGGTTAAAGTGAGCTCTTAACTTTGGAGCTTTAATCCAAAAAAGACTGGTGGCCTTATAAAAAGAAGAGAGATCACCGAATCTTGATCTTTTCTTCTCTCTGCACATTGACAGAGGAGAGGCCGCATGAGCACACAGGGGAAGGTGGCCTTCTGCAAGCCAGGAAGAAGGCCTCACCAGAAACCAGCCCTGCCCGAGCCTTGATCCTGAACTTCTAGCTCCAGAACTGGGAGAAAATAAATAAATATCTGTTGTTTACGCCATCCGATCTGTGATATCTTGTATGGCAGCTGGAGCATATTAAGACGGTAGGTCTTATTACCACCGAGACCACAGAGACTCAGCCCTCCACCTCCTGCCCTGTCCAGTATCAGGGATGGATGGGGCTGGTGGCTAAAGGGGCTGCTCTTCTCTCTTTTTTCCCCCTTCTATAGGCAGACGGCATCTTCTTGCTCGCTTTGGTGAGTGTGTGTGTTTGACATCATAATGAGTCATCTGAGTGTCTGGGTGTGGAGAAGGGGAGAGGTGATAACTGGGGGTCCCCTTTGCTCTTGAGATAGACAGAAGCTGCAATCCAGACTAGACTGCTTGCAACAACTAACAAAGTTCTCATCTCGTTTGCACCTCAATCTTTTCATCCACAAAATGGTGACCGTCACAATTTCCTTACAGGGTTGTTTTTAAGACAATGTGTATAAAGCAGGGGACAAAAAAAGGTAGAACGGTTTCACAACTTTGAGCTCTCACCATGTGCTGTGTTGGACTCTGGAACTGCATACTGTAAATGCTAAGTTTCTTTTGTTTTATTCCTCTCGGTGTTAGGACAGTACACTGTGGGTGTGTTCCTTTGGCTGACATTTTTTATAAATTAGAGTAATTGTAATTAGCACATTACTGGGTTATACATGAAGAGCTTAATGAATAGCTGAATGAATTGATAGAAAAGAACTACAGGAAATTTCTAGGAGACTTTGGGGATGAAGGTTTTTTCCAAATGCTATTTCTTACCTTCTTCCATGGAAATCACTGGGTACAGACAAATAATTGAAGCAGAAAAAGAACGGGTGGGGAATCGCACGTGTTAGTCTATGCTCATTTTTTCAGATTAACTTACTTACAATAAGAAAAGTGCCAAAATTATACTAATTAGTGTTCTTGTGCTTACTCTCTAGAAATGTATTTAAAAGTTTAATAACAAAATGATAAGCGAATATCCTACAGAAACTGACATATTTATGAGCCTCGCTGGAAATGAGGATCTACTTTCTTCTGGTAAATCCTACTTGTTTCCATCCCATTAAGCTATAAAAGTTTGCATTCTACTCCCTTCTGAATTAATATGCTTAGTTCAGCATTGAGGAACTCCTATCTCGACTGGAAGAAAGGAAGGAAGAAGGAAGAAAGAAGAAAAAAAAGAAAAGAAAGAAAGGAAAAATAGGGATGATCAGTATAAGTGCATCTTCAGTAAATAATTTTTTAATAACTGTCTGCAAACTAACATAGACTTGGAATTTTTAATAACCTTTGATTAATAAAAATGCCTAAACCCTATGGACTCAAAGATTCCCCCCTAAGGAACATTTAAGCAGAATAGGAAGAGGCAAAATAATATTGATTACAGAATCATCTACCACAGTTAAAAAGTAAGAAATGATCTAGTTTAGAAAATGATCATGCTCCATCCCTGTGAAGGATGACCATTTGAGTCAGTGGCTCCAACCCTGGAATTCCTGGACTTAGAAATTTGTAACAATAATAATAGTATCTGCAAGCTAATTACAGGATGGACTTTTCAAAGACTCTAATATAAATTGCACTGAGGTTACATGAGCAAATTAAATGTCAACCAGTGGTCATGCTAGTTATCAGATACTGATTAGAAGCTTATTAGCATTTCCATGTGCCTTTGAGAAATGAAATAATAGAAAAATGAATTAAAGGAGAATTTCAATCCAGTTTGGTAAACTTTTTCAAAACACAAGGAAAATAACTAAAATATTACTATGAAGAGTATACATTAAAAATGTTTCTAATAAAAAGTTAAGTTCAAAATAAAGATAACAAGTGATATTGCAACTGTTAATGTAAACATGTAAAATATGTTTCCACAACCAGAAGGCATATGAACATATTTTCAATGTCAGGAATTATAAGAGTATTTTTTTCCTTCAAAAATGTGTCTACAGTTGTCATCTTTTCAAAAGAAAGATAAAAGAAAAAATAATTTTTGGCTTAGAGAAATGAGAAATAAAGCGAATGAGGACTTGCTGTGGGCAGACCTGTGACATTGATACTGTTGTCTACTCTAGTGACCCTCTCCCGCCTCCTGGGGTCCATTCCCTTCATCAGCTTTCCAGGGGCCTGCCTGAGGCCCATTTCTGAAGGGCCTTCCTTACTCATGGGTGCCAGCTGAGCTCTTCGGCACTCTTTATTAAGGCAGGAAGGGAGTTCACAAGCATTGCCACTACAGCTCCCTTTACTAACCATTCCCCCCACTGCCATTTGAATAATACTGTCTAGCAAGCAAATTATATCCATTCACTAATAATTCAGTCCTATGTTTATTCATCAAAGGCACACACAGCTGTTAATCAGAGCTTCTGAACAGTGTGAGATTTAACCCTCTACAGAGAACCCAGATGAATTCTTCTGAAGCTATGCAGCCTTGCTTGACAGAATGTGTATGTATTTGCTCGCTTAGAGATCTCAGAGGACGTCAAGCTGGTGAGTGATCACCGAAGGTGTCACCAACACAAGATCATGTGCATTTTTGTAAACTAGAAAACTCGTCTAAATCCAAAGGCATGAATGTCTATGGATTGCAGATGGCTGCTAGGTTATTTGGGGGCAGCGGGGACATTTAAAGATCCTTTCTGGGGCAGGAAGCCAGCCCTGGGAGAGCAGGAACCAGTTTCCCCAGGATGCACATGCTGGGGTTGAGGTAGCAGCAGCACACTCACAGGTGGTTGATCTGAGGTGGGTGTGAGGCTGGTACGGTTGAGACCACCAGAACTCACGTTGCTTCCTAGGCAAAAAGAAATACACTGTGAGAGTGAGAAAAAGAAAAAAAAAAATCAACCTAGATGAAGCCAGGTGAAAGAGATGTAGGACAGAATTTTCCTAGCATTCTGATGCCTCCAACCCAACGAAAAAAGATTTCTTCTTCAAACACATTGTCAAATACATTCTCTGAATGCACAGCCTTTCTTATTTTTTCTGCCTCGGGGTTGTTGTCAGAAGCACACTGACTGAGAGTGGGAACCTCGCCCACGACCACTGGTTCACGGGCCACAGACCGGTAGAGGAGCCGCGTACACGCTGTCTCTACAGCACGCTGCCCTGCTTCCGCGGGGCTCGGAATTTTCACAGCATGTTCCCCGCCCAAGCTTTGGATGCCCTCTACAGTTTCCTGAGAACCATGAGATGTCAGTCCCTTCTATTGTTTTTTTATTTGTGTGCTAATCCAATAAATCTGCCATTTCTGTGTGCTCCTTGCAAGACCCCCACCAGAGCCGGCCTCCCTTACCGCTTTCTGCCCTGAGTCCACGATGGCTAATCTCATTAGGCCTTTAGCAGCCTGTTTGTGTCCTCAGCCCCCCCCCCCAAAGCCCAGGTCATCCCTTATCCTCTGTACTTTAATCCCTGTAAGACCCTGTCCACCACCCGCCCCTCCCTGAAGCCTTTCCACACACCCCCTGGAACTCGAAGTAAACCCGCAAAATCTCTCAGACCTCAGCCCTTGAGTGAGCCCTTCACATTCTAGTTCTAGCCAAAACCCGGGTCTCCTGAGGCCGTTTCCGGGAGGAGGCCCTTTGCTCTCCCACGCCCAGCGTGGCGCTGGTGAAGCGGCTCCGGGGGCCAGGGAGCCCTCTGTGCAGCTTTTGCCGATTTCCCCAGAATCAATGCTCTCAGGGTGGCTGATTTCAAGCTGCCACCTGACTTCCCTGGCCGTGGATGTGAGAAGCACTCACGGTGGGCTCTGTTAACGCATGCCAGCATCCCACGTTCAGGGCCTTCCCCCCACTGGTCTGGAGGTGAGGTCTGTATCCTTGCGCCTCATGGCCATCCACAGACCATTCTCCCTCTTCCCTAGAAGCCCCCAGCTGTGACTACCATTGCCCCCACTCTTCTGCTAGCCAGTCCCACATGACTCCTGCTCACTCTCACTCTCTCCACACTGCTCTGTCATAATTCCCAATGATTTTATTAGGCATATAAATGCCCCTTCTAACACCCTGGCCTCTCAGTCCTTGATTTCCTCTCTTCCAATGACTTCCCCTCATGCTGCCTCAGCCGTGCCTCTCACTGTCGTGCCCTAGACCTTTTCAGAAATAATAGCTGCAATCTCTCCATACTTTCAATTCCCAGCATCCTTTTCTTTTACTGGCACCTAACTTTCCAACCCCCCAAATCTATTGACCCCATAGGATTTATAATCCATTGATTTTATTCCATTTCCACTGATCCTTACCTCTTCACCTCCCGTTTAATGGCTTAAACGTCATGTTCCTTCAAAACAGTCACTCCCTCTGCTCTCTTGATTTACTGTTAAATACAGCTCTCTTTCTAATCTGGACCTGCCCCCTAGGAAGCTGACCAAAATCATTTCAAATTTATCACTTTTAACCTTAAGGGGGACCCTAATACTGATTCTACTGTATTTACCTAATCCATTTGATCCCCAGTTCTCCTAGAAACTCTTCCAGCTTCTCCTCTCTCCTTCCCAGTGCCTCCTTGCCCATGCTTACTCTCAGCTTATGACATTGCTTCCTATTTCACTGAGAAAATAAAAATAGTTGACAGAGAACTTACACAAGCTCCACCATGCCCCTCACCTTCACCCTCAACTATGCCGTATACTCTGGGTTCCCAACTGTTACCATCACTGTAGACCAGCGGTCCCCAACCTTCGTGGCCCAGGGACCGGTGCTCCGATGAGAACCTAATGCCTGATGATGTGAGGTGGAGCTGAGGCGGTGATGCTAGCGCTGGGGAGCGGCTGCAGGTACAGATGAAGCTTCGCTTGCTCGCCTGCCGCTCACCTCCTGTGTGTGGCCCATTTTCTAACAGGCCACTGACCGGTACTGGTCCGCAGCCCGAGGTCTGGGGGCCCCTGCTGTAGGTGAACTGTTTATGATCCTATATAAGGCCAACCCCTCTATTTGTATACTAGATCATATCTCCTTCTGCCTGCTCAAGGCAATTCTCTTCTATCCTAAAAGATTTTCCTCTTGCTGGATTTATTCATTTCACCCATCTAAAGCATTTTTTCTCATACCTCTCCACTCTCCCCTCTTCCTTGTGCTGTCCTGCTTTACATGGAACCGTCTCAGAGAGCTTTCCATGCTCATTGTCATCCAGTTCTTCAGATTTCACTCCACGAGAAATTCGGCCCCACCCTTCCGCTGAAATCACTTTTATCAGGGTCCATGTCGTTAGACCCAACTGCCGGTTCTCAGTACTTCCGGCAGCACCTGACGCAGCTGATCAGGGCACCCATTGTCTTGATTTTCATTCTGTCTCACTGGTCATTTCTTCTCCAGCTCCTTTGCTAGTTCCGTTTCTGCTTGATCTCTTAGCATCGGCCGAGGCTTGGACCCCTTTCTATCTTTTTATCTTTACTCACTCCCTTAGACCTCAGTCTCACAGAAGTGAGGCTGGTAGATTGAGATTCGGTAACTGGGGTTATAACTAACTCAGTTTGGAAAGCTTAAGAGCGGGAGTTAGAACTACCACGTTAAGTTTAATTTCGTGTCCCACGTGTTTTCTCTCTCTTCTAGCTGATATGGTTATTCTGATCCCGTTGGTGTTTAAGATGCTAAGGGCGTATGGGTAGGTCGACATTTGGATTTATAAACCAGGGTGTGCGTTCATCCATCTGCTTCTCTCTCCTTATCCCATCTTAACGGCAATGACAGAAGCCTGAGCACGCATTTCATTTCCTGACGGCTCAATTCTGAGTCCAGGAGTGACAACTTTTCTTACCTCTTCATAAGGTGGTTAGAAGGGATGAGGCCAGCACAGGTACCAAGGTCTGAGATTTTCCGGGCCTGCCACCAGAGGGCATCATTCTGGTCCACAATCTGGAGGATGTCCCCCTTCTGGAAGGGTAACCCGGCATCCACGCATGGGATGGTGGGATCCTCCTGGGGCCAGTACTCGGTCATGGCGCGCACGTACACCTGACAGTAGGTGCATAATGGCACCATCAGAAGAACCCTTACCCATGGCCATCGGGACTCAAAACCATTTCTCCCACTCCTCCGCCTCCTGTTTCTATCCTTCCTCTTCGCCCCCGCCAAAAAGGAGAACTTGCCTCTTAAACCGAGTCTCAGAGCTATGAAAAGGGACTTAGAAAAATAATCTCTTAGTTCTGTGAAGTTTTTACTCAAATGTTCACCATTCTTGCTATTACTTCTTAACTTCTTGGTACCCCATCTCCTTTTTTTTGTATTCATTTACTCATTTGCCTCTCATGTCATCAGTATTGAAAAATGTACAACAAAGTATTGAACAAACATTCAAAATATTATAGAGAACAGTAGTATAATACAAAGTATTTAGTCATTGGTACTGTTATTTGAGGATTTACTGTGTGTGAGGATGAAGGCTCGGTGAATTCTTACCATTTTCTGGTTATGAACAGGAGGATCTGAAACTGGAACCACCTTAAACATGATTGTGCCGCGAGACATAGCCTAGAAAATGTCAAAGGGGGAAGAATGACAAATTGCAGAGCCCGTCGGGATACTGGGGTTCAGCAAAAGCTGTTATAACTCGGTGTGTCCAGGTCTAACAGTGATATCTCACGGGAACTTACAAGGGTTCCACAGCGGAATATCACCACCCAGAAATGGAAAAGAGAAAAGAGAAAGAAATTCAGGCTTCTGCCCCGCTGTGGGCCTCAGAGTCACCAGCCTGCTAAAACCTGCACTGAGTCCTGGTCTTTCCCAGGGACCCTCTATCTTGCTGACACCAAGACCACCCCACTCAGCAAGGTCTTCTTCCTACAGGTATGGGGGAAGAAAGGAGCTCTTGGTCTGACTTTCTTTCCTCATATCTAACGCAGTAAGTTTTTCCTGAACACCTGTTTCTGCACCACACAGGCCAGTCTGATAGGGAAAACTGAGGGGCTCCCAAGTCTTCTGGGGGACCGACAAACTTCCAAGTTGATGGTGAAATGGGGCGGGGGTCTCGCAGTCTCTGGAGGAAACAGAGAACCTCTCATCCTGATTTGGGAAGTAAGAATCCTCCTGTCACATGTACTATCACAGGCTTGGAGATCCAGAGATTAACAAAACCTGTTCTCGCTTTTAGAAATTTCTGCATTTATTGTCCTGTCCATTCCACCAGAAGACTGAGGTGAGGGCACGTGTGTCTATGAATAACAGTGCTCTAAGGTCCCTTTGCAGTCTATTGTACACCACACAGAATCTTATGGCAGCGGTTTGCAAAATATGTAGGCGCTGGGTCTACTCCTTATGGTATACCACTCATCTAAATCCCTGAGGCCTATGAAAATCTAGAATTTCTCCCAAGAACGTAGTTTGAGAGCCACTAGTCTACATGCTACACACTTGGGGTGCACCTGGGAGGAAGGTGGGCCGGGGCATGCTGCTGTGCTACTGAAAGCTGGACTGTGTGATTCCTGCGACACTTCGAAGGATGCGAATGGGGACCTAACAGAGATCGGGGCTCACATAATCAGGCCAGAAATGCTAGTTCAAACCACCAAGGAGAATGTCAGCGCCAGCAAGGATGCCTCCCTCCCCATATGCTGCCCTCAAAACTGCCTCAAGGAAGATGTTCGGCAGATGGCAGCTGTCCAAAAATGTTCGGGAAGCCAGGGTGGCTTGCTCAGGTTCAGACTCTCCTGCGCAGTCTCCCGCTGCCCACCTGGGCTCAGTTTCCAACGGAGCAACCCGGGTGGTGAGGGGCCTGAGCAGGGACCCAGGCAGTCTTCCTGAGGCAGAAAGAGCAGCTTGGGAAGGGAAGTCTCCCAGCAGGGGCCAGACTTCTGGTGGTGGCGAGGGAGGGGGATGGGCCGCACAGAAACAGACAAGGTCAGGCGCCTGGAGAGAGGAAACTGCCAAGAGGGGCCAAACCCTGCTCTCATCACAGTGCACACACCGTGAGCTGGACAGGCCTGGTTCAGCCTTGCATTTTACTGAGTCGGGAAGGAGGCAAAGAGGAGACTGTTACCAGAATATGGATCACTTGCTCGGGGTCCAATCCCTCAACTGAAACTCCGTTCACTTCCACTAATTTGTCTCCAGCATATAACAACCCTAGGCAAACAGGAACACAAAAGAAAAAAGGGTATAAAGAAATCGGCACAAGATAGAGGTAGCTATTCCACAGCTATTTACCAAACTTCCTAACCCTAACATTTAAACATTTATTGTGAAATCATCATCATCATCATCATCATCATCATCATCATCATCATCATCAAGATAAGAATTAAAAAGTAAACGGCGTATTCTAATTTACACCATGACCAAAGTGCGTGAGGATTGCATTTTTTCCACCTTTTCATCAACACTGGGAAACCAATGGTGATATTTTTATTTGCGTTAATCTGATGTTGTAGCAGGCGGCTGGGACACTGGTAAGAAGAGAACACTAACAATAAAGATGTCATGAAGAAACGATACATGAAAAGGAAAGGGAAACTGCGGTTTTCAAAAGAGAAACTGCGGTTAAGATGAAGCCTTGAGACGTAGGAGGGAGAACAGTGGCGCCGTGGACGCGAGGGGACGAGGGCCGAGCGGTGTCGTGCGTGGGACGGAAACCCAGCATGACGAAAATTTCAAGAAAGGTACAGCCGGCCACATCAAACGTGCTAGAGAAGCAGAAATCAAACTGAGGCTGGAAGAAGGGCCAGTGGACTTAGCAGGTCGGAAATCCTTGGGGTAATTACTCTAAGACTGTGGGAGGAAAACCCTGTGCCAGGCGTCTAGGGCCGTGCGCAGGGAGGACCGGGGGCAGCAGGTGCGGAACTGCTCATTCCAGAAGCTCAGCAATGAAAGGAAGGAAATCCAGTTCCCTGGTAGAAAGGGCCAGCGAAAGGCATCTCTCCTGAGGAAGAGCTGTGCCTTTTGGAAAGCGGAAGGACCCAGTGAGGAATGAAAAGTTGGGAACCCAGAGCAAGGCTGACCTGGACTTGAATCCTGACTCAAATTGTGTAACCTTGAGCAAGTTAGTTCTTTAATCTCTTTGAGCCTCAGTTTCCTCATCTATAAAATGACAAAGATAACACTTACCTTGCTGGGTTGCCATGAGAATGAATATAAACTGAGAGAACATTAATATGGTGCCTACAATGGAGGTACTTAATGAAGGAAAGAAACAGGATTTCTGTGGAATATTTATTCCTTCCTTCTTAGTAACCAAGAAATGGAACTTAATAAAGCCCTGACCTTAGTTAGGAATGGGGGGTTTCTCTGGAAAGAAGACTAAATAACCAACGGTTTCCTGTGTTTCTGGTCCCGCCTGTACCCTGCTGCTCCCTTGAGCTTACCACTCCTCTCAGCCAGCCCACCATGAATGACTCTGGCCACCAGGATGTCCCCTGTCATCTCATGGCGCTTGATGGTTGCTCCCTGGGGAGAGAGTACAGTGGAATCCCTCTTTTAGCTTACATGATTATTTTTCAGCTGGCTTCTCAATGCAGCTCTGGTCTTTCAGATGAGGGTGTTCTTACTAAGTAGGGCTATACCAAGCCATCAAAAAGAAAAGGCCACTCGACCTTGGACTCCTGAGATCTCTATCTAACCATGCAGACATAAAAGAATATTTAGATCCTTTCAAGGATAAAGAAAGCTCCCATAATTACAACCTAATCCAAAGGACTTCCAAAATCAAATTAATGCCTTGTTAGCTTCCCATTAATAGAAGACAAGAAACCTTATACAAATACATTTGAACTGAGTGAAATATATGTATGTGCCAGACAGTTAAATAGTAAAATAAAATATATGCCTTATATATCATAGCTCTTTTAAAAAAGTAAAACACTAAACAGTAATCTTTCCTAGTGAAAACATTACAACATGTAATGTGTTTGAAACCACAGGCAAAAATCATTAAGATACAGTTTAGTCATTATCATCATGGCTTCTAAATGCCTCAAACTATATCTATGACCGCAGACAAGAATATCGCCCAAGTAACCACTAGAAATGACTTAGTTCACAATTAACCCTGCCATAATTCTAAATAAAAAGATAAACTAATTTTCTTACCAAGGGCTGTTGGTTTTTCACCAAACAAACAATCTTCATTGCTTCTTCACTCTCAGGGATATTGTCAGGCAGTGGGGGGAGAGGAGGTTCAAAATCTTTCTGAGCCACAGTGTCATGGGCACTGAGCAAGGCCTGAGAACAGAGAGGGAAAAGGTCAACAAATGTCACACATAAGACTAACCCCTAGAAGATAGTGACTTGATGCTGTATGTAAGACACAACAGCCAACACATACAGGCACAGTTCTAAGAATTGTATGTGGACAACTCTATGCGTCAGGCATATTTATTACCCTTATTTACAGATAAAGAAATGAGAGACATGAAAGCAATACATAATATATTCTTCATTTCTGCTAAAATGTATCATTCTGTCACTTTTTTCATTTCCTGGAAACTCATTTTATCTATGGTGTTCTTATGATCTTGAACTGGAAAAACAACTTTTCTAATTTTCTCTAAGCAGAATAGAGGCAGTAATCAAAACACCTGTTGTTTGAATATGCCAGTAACACCCAAGGTTAAGAAAACACTAGTCCCTTTTCATTTTAGGAGGTAAAGAAGCTATCATTCTATAGCCCTGCCTGGGTGGGCAGAACTGGGGTTGAAATTCAGAAAATTCTCTGGGGTTATCATGTAAACTAGAATTTTTGATTCATAAATTTCATTGCCCAAATGCAGACATTCTCTCTAAAATTTAATGTACTGATAAATTAATCTCAAAATCTGTAGGTACTAAGAGGTAGGCTCCTATTCTGCCATCAAATGTTCTTCATATACCTCTTCCCCACAGGGCTAATCATCATTATACTGTATTTTCCAAATACCTTCACCAACTTTATCTAAAACTTAAAACATTCCCCAGATGGAAAAGAAAGATGCTACTCTGATTGCCCCAGAATTTTAGGGGAAATAAGACACCATGGAAAGTTGCGGAGTGTTCATAAATAATATGTCAGGTTTGACTCCATGATTGACAACCTCGCCAGTCACATCTGAGTCCCACATTTTTCAGTACAAACTGTTGGTCACCCATGTCAGGTAATAGAATATCTATTTAGGAGCACATTTTCTGTCATGTTTCTTTCTTCTCCTCCACTTTGTGTGCAATGGCATATTTTGTCTATTTTAGCAAGCACTTGCCTTAAAGTGTGGAGCCTGGAGGATCTGTCTCAGCTCTTGGATCTCAGGGACTAGGGCTTGCGTGCAATATCTCTACTACCTGGTTGATGAAAAGCATAGATTGTGAAATTTGAAAAATCTTCATCACCTAATTAGCCTCACTCAGGATGGATAACAGATGTATTGACTAGCATTCTATTAACCTGAGAAAAGCTGTTATTGAAGCTTTCTTTTTCATTTTTAAATTCAAGGCTTAGAATCATTTCTATGCATTAAACTTTACCACAGCAGGTAGATTCCAAGATTCGGGGTAGAACTAAAACCCCAGAGCCCCAGTCCTGGCACATCACAGAGGAATAATTTCCTCTAAATTGTATTACCAAAGCAATCCCCCCAGTGGCTCTAAGATAGCTGCTTGCTAATGTGAGTGCATGCTTTATGGAAAATTAAGATAGCTGAGTTCCCCAGGTACATGCTCAAATACCTGGAGAACTCGGGTTGCTTAATTCCATGGGATGCCAATCTTCAGTTGGAAAATGGGAACAGTAATTGTATATTAGGGCTTTTAATATTTGTTGCAATGGAAAAGGGCTAAACCGGACCAATTACTTGATTTAGGTGTAGACCTGATTTCTGACAGGACTTAAGACCTTTCAAGACTTTAATCAGCCCATGAAACTTGAGCAGTCATTACAAACAGCCGAATGAAAACAGGCAGTTACTAAGCTTTACCTCCCTTTGCTAGGATTATAACAGAATAAAATATTATGTGTACGTTTTTCTGTGGAGAACTTAAAACAATTTGATGTTGATTACTGGAATCGAGGGTAGACGTTTTTTTTTCTTCTATTTCTTTGAATAGGGTTTGAGCAATAAATAATACCTAACCTTTATTCATTCACTCAACGAATATTTATTGAACATCTTCTATGTGCTAGGCACTGTTTTGAGTGATGCAAACACAGCAGTGCATTAGGCACACAAAAATCCCCATAGAGTTTACATTCTAGTGAGAAGACACAGACAATAACTAAATGTATAAGTAAAAGACATAGTTTTATTTGTTGGTGAGAAGCGTTAAGAAAAAAATGAAACAGGGAAAGTAGATTGGGAGTGCCACGACAGAACTGCAATTTTAGATGGGGTGACCAGAGAAATGGGCAAGAGCATTACTTACTGACACAGGGAATAGCAAGTGCAAAGGGCCTGGGGCAGAACGTCTGATTCAAACAATCACAAGGAGTTAATCTGGCTGGAGCAGAGCGAACAAGGGTGAGAGCAGTGAGTGATGTCAAAGAGGAAATGGGCTACATGCCATTTGGCTATATAAAAATGTTGGTGTTTACTCTGAGGTGGGAAGTCACTGGCAGGGTTTGAGCAGAGGAGTGTATGATTTGACTCTCCTTTAAAGGTAATTTATTTGGTTGTGTGTTGGGAATAGTCAATAGGAGGCAAGAGTAGAAAGCAGGAGACCAGGTGGGAGGCTATCTTGCAAATATTTATGTAAGAGATGATGATGGCTTAGATGGTACAGTGAAGGTAGTGATGTGTTTTGAAACTAGAGCGACAGCATCTGCCATCAGCATGGGTGTGAAGTCTGATAGAAAGAGAAAGTCGAAGATCACCCCAAAGTGTTTGACCTGGGCAGTGCAAGAACAAAGATGTCATTATTGAGATAGAAAAGCCTGGGAGACAAGTGGTTTGGGATAGGACGATTAAGAGCTCATTTGGGGACATGTTAAGTTTGAGAGGTCTCTTAAACATCTGAGTGGGATGAGGAGGAGGCAGTTGGATATAAAAATCTGCAGTTCAGTGAAAGAGCCCAGCTAGAGTTATAAATTGTGGAATCATTACAATGACATTAGCATATTTACATAGGGTAAATTGAATCCAAGGCTTAGGCAAAAAGAGAGAAAAATAGACACATGCTAAGAATGTTCTTTTTTGTTTGTGTTTAATTTGGGGAGATAGCAGATCAGTTTTCTTCTATTAAAGCTCAGTTAGAAACATTTATTAGATGCATGATCATCAATCTTTAGATCTTTATCTTTTCCGTTAGAGCCTTTAATTCATTTAAACTAGCACTATGAGTAAAATAACACACACTAAAGCTCTCCTGTTCTGTGGCTTAACAATTGCCTCACCTCATAGGATAACGTCTGTGCGTGAGGTGTGGCAGGAACAAGTTTCCTTTCTTTAAATCCCTGGAGGCAGTCATACACCTGTAGAAGGCAACAGTGCAAGAGCAACATGTTGACAACGTGACTGTTAACTTTTGGGATTTAAGGCTTTCCAAGGGGAGAAACAGCTCGGGCGAGTTTCCTTTTCCTTCCTTAATTCTCCAGTAAAGGTCCATTTGTAAAAATTCCAACCTCATCTCTGCTGACCCTTAGGAATTTTTTTTCACACCAGGATCTAAGGTTGGGCTGAGTACACCAAGGCCTGCCTAGCTCCACAGAGCAGCCCTTACTCTTAGTTTAGAAATACAGTTTCTTTTAAGAATGCAGAAATGAGCCCCAACAGACCAGCTCAGCCCCGCCTTCCTCCATCCAGATCTGGGATGATGGCACTTCCCTGCTCTACCTCAGTGCTAGGGCTCAAGTGTCCCTGGAAGCAATTAAGGCTGATGGATTGAGGCAGGGAGTCCAAAGCATAGACGGCCTGCCTGTGGTGACCAAGGACAAGGCACTATAGTCATCACGCTGTACATTAGAGTACTAGAACTTATTCATCTTAAAACTGGAAGTTTTTACTCATTTGCCAACCTCTCCCAATTTCTCTCACACCCCAGTCCCTGGCAACAACCATATTACTCTGTTTCTATGAATTCTACTTTTTAAAATTCTACATATAAGTGAGAACATATAGCATTTGTGTTTCTCAGTATAGTTTTCACTTAGCATAATGCCTTCAAGGCCCATCCATATAAATGCAAGAGGGAGGATTTCCTTCCTTTTTAATGGCTGAATAATATTCCCTTGTATATCCCATTTCTGGGTATATATAAAGGAAATGAAATCACCATCTCAAAGTGATGTCTGTATTCCCATGTTCACTGCAGCATTATTCACAATAGCCAAGACTTCAAAAAAAAATCTTTCTTAATAATAGCATTTGTTCAGGGGAACAAAATTATAGTCAGATATCATGGAGAAGGAGGAAGAGGGAGCGGGAAGGGGGAGGGGATGAAGAGAAGGAGGAGGAGAAGGAGAAATCTTCAAAGTAAGAAAAACTTAAGATTCCTAAACAGAACTGTAGATACCTCATTTCCTGATTTTAAAAAACAAAGAGGAATGAGGTTTTAGAAGCTTTTTTATTTGTCCTGAGTTGGCTGCTAAGGGTGTTGCTGATGGCCATTTGTGGTGGCTGCTTTGGGATCCCAGGGGCCTCAGGGAGAAAAAAAAAAAAAAAAAAGGAGCAACCGTATTCTTCGCCACCTAACTTAATTCCTTCCTAAGCTAAGAGGTTTGTGTAGCTTGCTCTGAGAACTGCCTTCTAAGAACTTTTTCCAAGTTGTCTGGCCGGCTGACAGGCGAGACTGTTGAGTACGTAGTTTCTGCATCCACAGGAAGCAAAGGCTTCCAAGAATCAGGGCACTCACCTTCAGCAGAGCCCGAAGCCACGGGGAGTGGAGGAGATCGTACAGGAGACACACTCCATTCACGTCTCGGCTGTAGAACAGATTCAGCTCTTGCAGCACAAGCCTCAGGATCTGGGAGAGGCCTAGGAAAAAGGGAGGGCAGGGGCCGGGTGGCGGGTGGTGGTGGAAAGAAAGGCAGGTGTAAATGCAAAAGGCAAGTCAGCGGGGACACGTCACAGGGGCTCATGAGGAGTGGGGGGTGACACCGCAGTTAAAAAGGATCAGCCTTCGAGCCCTATTCTGTTATTTGCTTGTGAATGAACTTCAGAAAGTCACTCTCTGAAAGTCAGTTTCTTTGCGGCAAAATGAGAATACACTGGCTTTCCCTAGGGTCGATGCTAACATTAGATGAAATAATAGATCATAGTATATAGATTTAAGCTATTATGAGAATGCTCTTGTCTCCCCTCTCCATCTTACCAGCCTTTGGCTTATCCCAAAATCATCTAGCTGCTTTCTGGATCTTCCTTCTCTAATCCAAACGTAGAGTCATTTGTTCTTACCCTTTCTGAACATTCTTGTTGAAAGCATTATTGAAAAACTCTTAACTTCAGTAAGTTTTTAATATAAATCTCAGGATGCCACCGATTAAAGGAACTGAACAGATTTTAGTGAGTGCTTGATTTTTTTTTTTTACAAGTGTTTTCATAGAAATTCTATTTGTTGCAGTGATATTTCGAATGGGAACAAGTTAAGGTCTAAGTTTATAAAAAAACATTATGGGGAAGGAAAATGAGAGGTTCTGAACCATTTTGTCAATTCCTTTCCTTTCTGCCTTGAAAACTGCTTAGACTTATCACTGATAGTTATAGTAGGACAAGTATGTGACAAGTCCAAAAGTGTACGACAAGTTTGTCATAGGAATCACAGTCTATCAGAACGAATGCCCTTTCATTTGGTCACACATTCAGAGTGATATCATAAGAACTTTCTGGTTTAGAAAAAGAACCCTGGAGCCACGTACCATTCTCTGGGTTGGATGTCGTGGAACGCTTCATGTCCTTCTTGTCTGGTGAATCTGCTCCTTCATCTGACTGTATCATCTTCCCTGCCCGAGCTGCCAGAAAGAATTCGGAACCGGGGAGCAGATCAATAGGCAGCACAGAGCTCACTCAATCACGCTAGCCACGCAGCTTTTAGCACACTGAAATATAGTTTCGACAGCGTTTAGTGAGCATGTCAGGCACTGTGCTACACACTGAGAGTCACATCAAATAAAACACAGTTACTCTGAGGCACTTACTCATTAGCCATTCACCAGCTGTGTGAAAACTGCTTTTTCATAAAACACTCCCTCTACGCACCACCCCCACACACCGTTCTTTTTAATAAGTGATAATGTTATATTTGTTTATTTCCCACCTCTTTGCTCGTTGATTTTATCATCACTCAGAGCTCAGCTGAGCCTTCCCGGGTCTGACTACACTCAGGTGCCCCGTTATCGCTCGTTGCTTCCCGGAGTCCTTCACGGCACTGATCACAACGGCATGTGTTACTGCTGAGGCCCACTCTCAGAGCTTATTTTCTGTATTGCTTTAGGTAGGTTTAATTTCAAGAAACAGAAACCCCAAATAATAGTGGCTTACCAGGATAGAAGTTTGTATTTGCTTGTGTAAAAATCCAGAGGCAGAGACAATCCAGAGCTGGTAGTGCAACCTTGCTCCAGGAAGTTCTCAAAGAAGGGGTTCTTTCCCTCACTGCCCCCCACCCCACCCTGGGTGGTGTGCTTCTCCTCTTCCTGCTCCAAGGTGGCGGCTGGAGTTCCAGCCATCACTTCTAGGTTTCAGCCAGCAGGATAGGGGGAAGGGCTTAAGGACATGTGCGCAAATGAGCCCCAACAGACCAGCTCCCACTGCTTATTGAGGAAGTTTATTGGAAGTTGCCCTACACAATGAAGAGTCACCTCGTGCCCTGTATCAGCTTCAAATATCCCACTGGACTTTTCATGTTGCTGGAAAAAAAAATCTCTATAATTATCTGAGCCTAGAACCCAACTTTTCTTTACATATAAAAAGTATTTTTGCATAGTTTTAATACCCATTGGATTTTCTAGACTGCTACTACCACAATTGAGGAATGAATTTACTGTTTTGCCTGGACTTTATCATCACCGTCAGAAAAGCATGTCATTAATGGTAATGCTAGTCGCAGTATTTAGGGGGCCAGTATAGCACCTCACTATCAGGCCGTCTCTGCATTCAAAGCTGCTGCATCCCTGGTCATCTAATTGTAGGTGCAACTGTGTTATTTCACTATATTTTTTGGTGTAGCGATATCCCATATTTATGTATCGAAATATGAAGTCTTATCAACTACACTTATTAAATTTCTCCTTTTCTGTATGTGGATATTTTTGCAGTTTTGTGTAGGTACGTATCTTAGTTTGGTTGTCAGACACAGAGCAAAGACTCCAGGGAGGTCATTTGTTTGGAAAGTAATCCCAAGAAATGCCGTAGAGAGAGAAGTGGAGTATGAAGATAGGGCGGGGTGGGGGGAAAACCAGCAAAGTGTGTATAAAGCAAGTAAGCAGTATAGGCAGCTAGAGCTTAATGTTATGAGGGAACCAGGGACAAGGGCGTGGGGCTATCTACACACCAGTGCTGCCAGTCACTGGTTGAAGGCGGTTCCCAGAGAGCGTTACTCCTGGTACTTTCAGCCAGCTACGGGCGTCTATCAGATAGTGAGTGCAGGTGCTAACAGTTTTAAGTTGGCTGCAGTGCACCAACATTGTGAAGACCAAGGGGATATGGGTAGAGCACTGACAGCATTTATTAGAGTAGGATAATAAAGAATTAATCCAGTTTTTTTTTTTAAAGGAGCATTTCAAATTAATTGTTAAAGACTGGGGTATCGACTCTTACATGGTTGAAGACCGCTGTCTAGAATCTATAAAATTGTGGGACAGAGCCAGGGATGCTATCTAGAAAAGGACAGATCATTATAATGTTGTCTCCAAAATCTAAGGCAGCGAGAAGAGCAACACGAAAAGCTGTTATGGAATTTTAGGCAACTTTCCCATCCACATTCTTTTCCAGTCACACCGAAGAATTCTAGTTTGCTAGATTCTACCCAAACTTGGTATCATGTTTTTGCCTTGCCCACCACCACCCATCCTGCTCAGCCCCTACTGAGTCAGGTTACATCCTGCCTTGTCCTGTGTTCCAATTTCTGAGCCTCTATTGAGTCACTTAGCACAACAGTTGCACTTGCACGTATGATTCATCTTCCTCCCCAGAAAGGATAACTTCCAGGATAGGGGATTTAAAAGGGAGATGGAGTGTTTGACAAAATCAGAGCAGATGGGTCTGACCCCAAGTCACCAGATTCAGGCAACCTCTTAAATCTGTTACCCAAAGGGGGCGGTACAGATTAAACAGGCCAGCGGCTGTCTGTGCATCGTAAGGCAGGCCACATTTCTTTCATGTTTAATGCCCAAATGAGTGTGCCAAGAAGGCCTATCCGTGCAGCCGATGGGGTGACTAGGTTCCCGAGATGAACTTATTGTGAACGACCTTTACAAAAAGATTGTGGTTTCTACAGTGAATGTTGAGTGTTAAAATAGCTTCTAATAAACCTATCACTTACGCCTGGGCTACACAAATAACTCATTCATGTATTCTGAAAGGCTCATTTTGACTACAGTTTCCACAGTCATAGAGGCAGAAATAGTCATTTTCATCTTCTCAACTTGCGTAAATTCTAAAAACTGCCCTTACTGGGTCATCCTCAGGGTTTTGCGACAAATTTGCAATGGACTGAATTATGTCCCCCCTGCCCTCACCAGATTCCTGTGTGGAAGCCATACCCTCAGGGCGATGGTATCTGGAGGCGTGGAGAAGTAAGTAGGTTGGCCAAGGTCGTGCAGGACTCTCGTGAGGGCGGCAGTGTCCTTAGCAGGAACACCAGAGTGCTCCTCTCTTTCCCTCTCCCCCTCTCTGCCATGTGAGGACAAAGAAGGAGGCAGTCTTAGAACCAGGAAGAGTCCTCACTAGAACCTGGCTATGCTAGCACTCCGATCTCAGACTTCCGGCCTCCAGAACTGTGAAAAACTACATGTCTGTGGTTTAAGCCACCTAGTCCCTGGTATTTTGGTATAGTAGCCCAAGCTAAGACAAAAATTCATTAAACACCCCAGAAAATGATTTTACCTCCTTCCTTCCAGGTAGCTATGAAAACCATTGTGATTTATTGTCTTCAGAGCATTCATCATGCTTCACAAGTCTCTTACGCATTAACCCATTCAGTGTCCAGCTCCTATGTGGGTCACGCCTTACAAGGGCAGAGTAGACACCTTGCTAGTCCTGTGACCTCAGCAGCCCTAACAGTACTTGGGGTATAGCAAGCACTTGGTATTCCCAGGTTTGCTGGGAAGCATAAAACAGGAAGCTAAGAAATGGCAGCGAAAGGCTGACACCTCCTGCCAGGAGTTCAAGCTGCTGCAACCTCAGTCCTGAGGTGGGAGGCCACGGTGCCCTTCTCCCTTCCTTAGCCTGCTTATACTGACTTCAGCCTTCTTCCCTCTCAAACTATGAAATCCGGGGCGGAAGGAGATCTCAGAAATAATCAAAGGCAACCTGCATTTTACAGGTGGGGCATCTGACACTCAAAGAGGTATATTCAGTAGAGTTAACAAGCAGTAAAAGCAGAAATGTTCTCCTTTGTTTCCAATATTAGTCCTGAAGATGCTAGTGCCTGGCGAAAGACTGTGATGTCACTTACATGTCTTCCTTTTCATGACTTCACAACCATTTTTTTCACTTGAGACTCACCTGTTTTTGCCATCTTGGGAATGAAAATTCTTGATTGAGACTGTTTCGTTAAAAAGCCGAACACCTGCAATTCTGGGCTAAGTAACAGGAAGGATAGCTAGTTCTATCATCAGCCTAGAAGCTGCATTAGTGTTACTGACTCCTGAGTTTGCCCTAACCATTATTTTAAGTCAGAATTTCCATGAACAATTAAAAATGTGATTACTATTAAATGCCACACCTTGATGCTCCTTTCTCAAAATAATGCTATTAGACAAAGTCTAAAAAGCTCTTGAAAACTTAATGAGAAATGGCCTATACAAAAATGGCTGGCTTCCACTGGGTCAAAATGCTGATTAGGACTAGGACGCTCAATTTAATCAAATCCCATGACAACTCATTGTTCCATACCTTAAAAATGGCTTCTTGGGTACTAGATTTATTAGTGATCACTTTGTAAGTTATATATAGACATCACTATGTTGTACACCTAAAATGAATATAATATTGTAGATCAACTGTAATCAAAAAATAAAAAAATACTTTAAAATGGCTTTTTAAAGCAAATCCACTTTCAAAATTATAAAATTCTCCATGTAATTTAGATTACAATGAAACTAAACCATTTAAATCAGTTTGCCCAGAATCATATCTTCAGCTACTAAAAATTGGCAGAAGGGCAGACATTTATAGAGCCCCTGGTAGCTGAGGGTCGTTTGGCAGGGGCTCTTACCTGCAAGACTGTACACGTGATGTTGTTCCTGTCCAGAGAAAAGCTCCAGTAGGAAACACTAGTGGGCTATTAGCTGCCAAAGTCACCTCACACCGTTGTAGATAAAATCCCTGCACATCCTCTTTGATTTAATCCACAGGAGCCTAACCCAGCCTAACCGCTAAATTACTCACAAGCCTCCCCTGTCACAAATCTTAAGTATTTTTGCACCGAAGACTCTGATAATTTCTATCATTTTCATCCTTTACTTTAGTATTTTCTCTCTCAAAATGCCAGCACATCATTAGCAGTTGATATTAGATTAATATTTTTTTGTCGACTATTTCAGGACAACAGCCACACCCTAACAGAGGACAGCATTTTTAATGAAAGGAAAAACTGGAGATACCCGAGCATAAGCCGATCTATTAACCTTACTAATTTTCTAACTTTATAATAAGAAAGGGATGGAAGACTCTTCAGCCGGTAACCATCACGAGGCCTATAACAAACAGTTCCTTCTGGAAGGCCCCCGACCAAGCCAGTGTTCTGAACTTAATAATCCATTCTCTATCTCAGACCGGAGCTACTTATTTCTTGGCAAGTTTTATATTACAAGAAGTCAGTGGGAAGAATATCTGAAAGTCGGGATCCCAGAAAGTACAAGAGAAAGGTACTGCTTACAGCAAAGCAAAGGGTAAAGACCAAATAATAATTGTAAGAAGTTTATCTGCCCTTTCATCCTAAATTAAACATATGGGTTTCCTTTGCTCTCCACTGTACATGAAAATCCAAGCTGGGAATGTGATACATTCGTGACTGTTTCGAGCACAGCATATTTTATCAAAAGCACATTTTATTAAAAGTTTTCAACTCATTTTTTACTTTGTGAACTTTTAATGCATAACCCAGCTATGAAATGACATCAATGGCTATAGTAGCAAAGAGCACTGGGATTAAGGTAGGAAGTCCTGGGTTGGAGTCCACGCCCTAACAGGGAGCAAAATCACAGCCACTCCACGTCTGAGAAGCAGGGATCAGTGGGGTCAATACCTGCCTCACTGTGAGCATTCATCATGTGTGAGAGATCTCTGTAAATTGCTGCATGGATGCTGGGTGTTTCTATTTACAGACATTGGTCTGGAGACTTTGGGTTCTTTTCCCCAACAGAACTGAAATATTGTAATTTTAATATGCTACCTGCAAAGCATAAATATAGGATGAAGAACTAAAGTAACTGCACATTTTCATTCATGACTCAAATAAAAGGATGAATTATAACTTTTGGGGGGGGGGATTGAGACAGCCTACCAGCATTTGAGAGTTTCTTAGTGGGTCTCAAATTTTCCTCTGTCCATTTTCACAATCACCCTTGTTTGTCTCTCTGAAAGAGTCAAAGGCATTCAGTGCATTTGTCTTTACAAGCCAAATGTGGGACTTGTGTGTGTTTATTCAAAAGTCAAAACACTCCTAATGGAAATGCAAAGTGTGTAACATACATTCATCTGTAAGTATTGGTCTCTTCCCAACAAAAGGCAGGCAAATTCTGGTAGAAAGAAGTAGCAGAATAAAAGATTTCTTGAAAAGAAATTACAGGAAAATAATTACCTAAGGCCTAATATTTCTGACCAGAATTGTAAATCCTCATTCTTCTTTCCCTGAATCTGTTGAGAAAAAAAAAAAAAACTGTGAAAATATGCCTTTTATTAAAAGAAATAACAGATTTTAAGGCCCTTGTTATTATTGAAAAAATTAATTTGTTCTTTGCCACCAGGCATGCTTTATAAGTTTATGTTTATTTTAAAGAGATCTCTAAAATCCTAGAGGGACCTCTGAGGCCAATATAAAGAGGCGTGGATTACAATGTGGGCAAAAAAAAAAAATACTAAGCCTGGATTTCTTTCGAATTTTTAGGCTTCCCTGTGTCGTTTCTTTCACAATCAAAACAACCTCATAAAGATGGATGTCTTTTATTAAGAAAATTGCTGTTATATTACAGTCAACATTCCCAAACCATATTTTAATATACACTTGTCCTGATTATAAAGTAGAGCAGAAACCATGATCCTTTTCCAAAATCGATTAACATCTGCCGACTTTAACATACATCAGGAGGCCACGCCGTGTGCTCACCATGCTGTGTGCTAGATGAAGAGCACCTATGTTATTCACAATACCTACTAGTGTTACTGTTACAGTATAAACCAATCACAACAGGACATTAAAAAAATAAAATAAAAGCAAGACACTAAAATGTGGAAGTGTCACAATACTTTGAATGGGAAAAGCCAACGCTTATTTCTTTTCTCTTCCCCTCTGTGAGTTCGATGCGAGGTACAGGGAAGAACCACAACCCTAGATCAAGGGTGGATGCAGTTCTTGGCTTCCGTGTGTCCCAGTCTTTCGTCCTGCTCCAAAACACAGCCTGCGTGCAAAAGCTCTCAGGTTCTCATTCACAGGCCTCAGGACACAGCGTGTGCACATGGACAGAGGAGGCTCCACAGCAGCTCAGAGTCAGTGTTTGAATTCCAGTGTATTCATTTTGTAGAACCATGAAGAAACCAAGAACAAAATTCCTATGTTCTTTTAACCAGGAGACAGAATACGCCTATTCAGATGTGTTCCATGTTTGGGGTGAGGATGTGGCTGTCACGACATTGAACCTCTCCCACCATGAATACCCTGGTGGAAAAGCTTAGAAAAAGTGAAAACTGCAGTTTAAAAGTTCCTCTTTCCCCTCCCTCAGCCAAGAAGCATGGTGCACACGACTGCAGGGGATTCAGGAAGGCATAGTGTAACCACTGTAGTTTTGCGTGCAATCTGCTCCTTGCAAAGGGGTCCGGGGGTAACTAACTGCAGGCAAACCAGAAACTCAAAACTATCCATCAACTTGTTTGATGTAAGAAGCTATACTGAGAACGAGTCTTCAAATGTCGTGTTGCTGGCATGTCCCTTTACTGTAGGAAGGGATATCTTCTTTTTTCAGACAGTGGGCGTATGATATTTTGGGAACTTAATGTAGACCAGGGACTGGTCTAATCTGATTTCTACCTCCTTTTTAACCCTCCTTTTCAACCGTATAGATTTATTTTTCCCCTGGGCTCGGGACTCTGATTATTAGCAAGACTCAGAAATGATAACCAAAATATAATACAGTATTCTCATTTCAAGACCGTTCTTTTTTGCCACTATAGGAAGACGCCAGATGGTGCTATAACAGATACTCTGTATAGGTAATCCAGTTGTCAAGCTGGTTTGCAGCCTAGTTAAGCTTCTCACGCTGGATCTGATAGTAACATGCCTGAAAAAGTTAAAAACAATTTCAAATTTACTTTGAAAAAAATTACATAAGCATAACAATGCACATGGGATTGAAAAAGGAAATCCTTAATAATCCTGATAGCCCAACCAAATCAGTTGCTTTCATTTTTCCCTGTTTTCTTCCAGTCCCCCATCCAATGTCTGTTTTGCCTACTTGTAAATAAGACAAATTTTTCTACATTTCCCTCTAAAATAAAAATTTTAAAAAGCTGTTTAATATTCTTTGCTAAATATAAATATCATATTTTGCTAAACCACTATTTATTGGATATTTAGAGTGTGCTGATTGTTACAAGGCATACCAATGCTGTAATCAGAATCATCTAGTATGTTTGATAAACATAAAGATTAAGCATCTTTATAGAGTCAGAATTTCTGGGAATGTATTTTTAAGAAGCATCCTCAGGTGATTCTGAAAGTATCCGGGCTTGAGAGTTACACTATAAAGAACACCTCAACCAAACCATGTGAGTGTTTTCTGCTCTTTAACTAGGATACGCCTTTGCGGGCAAGATGACTCAAGACTCCACAATAATTTTTGATGTTGATGACATCAATATTAATAACAACTGTTTTCCAAAAGGGTCACTGCTACTTAATCCAGTACCAGCAATGGGGGATAATACTGATTTCACTATAACCCCACCAGAACTGGGTAAATTTTAAAACACTTTTGGTAATTTAGCAGGTACAAAACTGCACCTCGTTTAAATGTGCAATATTATTATTTTCAGTAACGGTGAGCATGTTCCTACATATAGGTGTATTAATTCAGCTTTTTCCTTGGTGCTATGTTTGGATATGGTCTTCAATAACATAAACGCTTAATAATACAAGTCACTGGTGGTCAGTATTTTCCCCAGTTCCCCCCATCTTTTCAGTTTATTTAAGAGAAATATTAATGGTATTAAGTTGAAAAGTTTAAAACAATAAACCCAAGCCAGAAATCTGACATTAAATTCTAGTTTTTTCTTTTTTTTTTTTTTTCATTTTAGATTGTCTGTCTTTTCTTCTCTTCCTTTTTCTAAACTTGAACCCTAAAGAATCTGTAATTTGCAATGTGGGTGGTTCCATTGTGATTCCATTCTCCTTCCAAAATTCTTAATAAGCTATTGCAATACTTTGACCATTTATTAAATAACTGCTCTTTTCCATTTTTGTGTCCGATGATTCCATTTTCATATGTGAAATTTTCATTATAATAATTGTATACATGTTTAGGTATCTGTCTATTCCTGTGACAGTAATATATTATCTTAATTATTGTAATTTTATAATATTTTACTAACTGGCAGGGTGTGTCTATTCTCCCTCTTTTTTTGGAAGTGTTTTTGTCATTTTCTATTTATTGTTCTTCCAAATAAACTTCAGAATGATTCCTCCAAAGAAAAGTCAAGGTGAGAGGACAGAAATGACATACAACAATCCCTAAAGAACAGCCAGATCAGAGAACCTCACTTGTCACCTACTGGTTATAGTAAATACAAGGGAGGAAAAAAAGAAGATTCAATTCGTATTCATTCTATATATACTGCCTTGTGTTTTACCTTAGTTACATTAAATAGCTCTACTGTTGGATACTTTATTAGACACTAAGAATCCTTTGTTTCTTTTCTAGAGTTACATTTATACAGATGGCCTACATTTATAAGCATGTGTAAGAATTTGAATTTATAGGGAAAATGGGTAGTAAATAATCTGCTTTAGTATTTAAGAATAACTGACTACGTTTTTAAATGTATTATCGTATTTTAAAATATTAAAAAAAGTATTTAAAGGACTTATATGGTTGCATTAAACCTTAAAAAAAAAAGTGGTTAATGACAGATTTATAATATGGTAAATGAAGGACAGACTTTAAGATAAGAATATTAAATAACACCTATACTTACCTTCAAGGTGGTGAACATTATACCCTGTTCCCCATGCTGAAGATATGGGTCCATTAGATCCTCAATGAGGTGTACCTCAGAGCCTAAATTCCTAATCCTGCCCCAAAGGGAAAAGATACTGAGTTATTTCCAATCAAATGTACATTTTCCTTCTGAAACTATTTGAGGGGAAAATAAAGGCCAACTCAACAAAGAGATAGTATCAGAGTAGGATGGATTAATGGAAACAGATTTTTTTTCTAATTGAGGAGCATATTCCTGTTACCAGTTCAGAAAAAGCAAAAGGCATACATATTCAAATAAGGAGTCCCTAATATTAAGTCAGAAAAGATTGGTCACCTGGCCCGTAGCACCACATATAAAAAAACTGGAAACAAGTCATCCATGGACCACAAGAAGTCTTCCTGAAGTGATGCCAGGACACTCTGAGAAATCTCTTCAAAAGTCTGCTGGATGACTTTAAGTTTGTCTGATGGGGTAAATGTTGTGCTGTTGAAAAAAAAAAAAAAGGCAGAGCTAGCCTATAATTTTCTTAACAGAGCCACTGATATTAATATTTTTACAGTATATCCTCTTGGGGCAGATGTGCCTTAGGTTGGACACATCAGGCAGAATGAGTTGCTGGAAGGGAGGACCTCTGCATTCCTACGGTTCTTTGAGAAAAGAAGCCTCCAACTCTCTATGGAAGAATTCATGAAGTCACACAGCATCTCCTGTTACCCAACTGGGTCTTATTTTCCTAATACGTGCTCTTCTCTGAGGAAGGAGTTTGGTTAATTTCCATTTGGCGAAGGACGTGATTATGTAGATACTTTTCTGGGTAGTCTCTCCACCACTTTTGAAACTGCAAGCGCCTCCTTGTAGAGTAATAGGTAACCCAAATGTCTCAAAAGAAACTTTCTGATCTCCCAGCTGAGTTTGACAACATCTGGGAATGCAGGGGATGTTTTAAGCTTAAGTAAAAACAAGATCTCATTAATATCTTCATAAACCAACCACCGTTTTGATTTATGTGATTTTTCAACATATCAGGGATTACCTGATCTGCTGTAGACACTCTACAGCTGAGGCGAAACAAGCATCTTTTGTGGTTGGTAACACCTGCAAAAAAGAATTTATGAAACTCAAAGAGAAAAGTTGTCTTTTGCAATAACAATAAAACTAAAAGATACCAATGGGAGTGTGAATGGAAATAACTCGGGCTTGAGTAGTATTCTACCAAAGTAAAATGGAAATGTTGTGCTATCTTGAACCCCCCACACCAAAGAAAAGCATAATTGCTGAGGAACCTAAAATCCACTATACCTTTTTAGTGTCTCCAAGAACTGACAAGGTCACTGGCCAAAATTTCCTACAATGAAATTCATATTTTATTAATACAAATTGTTACTTATGGTAGATTAATCCCCATAAAAACAGTTGATGGCTATGTTGCCTTCCATGTCCCCTTTAAAATAACTGTTCCATAGATAGGTTATGTTTCAATAAATATTCCAGGAGTAATTTTAAGAGTTTCTATCATGTCCCCAAGGGACTTGTCATTCTATATGCCAACAATCCTACACATTTTGGATATTACTAAACATTAGCCAAAATCTTCATCTCATTTTTATTATTAAATTGTTTCATTGAAAAAATTTACTTTCCAGTTATAGCTTCTTCACTTTTTTTGAATAGCACAAATATATAATTTATCGGATGCTGGGGTGATCAGCCTTATCATAGCACTAGAAAGAAAGCCTTATCACTTAGTATTCCTATGGAGTAATAAAAAATAATGCAACAAAAAGAGCATTTCTAAAACTTATAAATGAGAAATTACAGACGGAAAAGGAGGGAGGAGGAGAATGCCAAGGACTGAATACAAATAACTTCCTCTGAAAATGTGAATGTGTATTTTGCTTTAAAGAATTACAAAATGTCAGGCAAGATAACTCAAATTTAATTTATATGTATGTATATATATATTATACACACACATGAATAAAACACACATTCCAAAGAACTACTGGGTTCATACTTATCTCCAAAACTTCTCAGAAATAAAGATGATTAAATATCACTATTTTGCAAAATAAGACATATGCAATTAAGTGAATAAACTGCAAACCATATACATTAGATAGTAAAGGACCAAATTCCTGATAATCCTGTTTGCATTTGAAGTGAAAACCACTTGATTCCACTCATAACTTCTGTACATACCTCTGCACCCCAAGGAAGCCCAGAAGAGCAAGATCTGCCTGCTTATTTAGCCGCAGCACACATTCCCAGTAAATGTCTTCCTCACGATCGTTATCCAGGGCATATAGCATAAACAGTGGTGGGTAGAGCCGAGGTAGCAGCACAGGAAGCAGTAACCCAGAACTTGTTACCACATAACTACGAAACATTGGCAAGAGAGGGAGAAGACGTCATATTAAAAGTGAACACAGAATCAAAGTTGAAAGTAAAGATCAGAAATTATGAGTAAAGAAGCAGTTATATATCACTTTACTTTCACATATGGAGTTCAGATGAAGAGCTTGCCTATGGTCCCAGAGTTCTGTCTTGGACCACATGTAAATTCTTTTCATTAATTCAAAATCTGACTGAACACCTACTTGGTGTCCATTTCGAGACTGATTCCTCTGTGGTTATTCTAGCTCAGCTACCTTCGTGCCCAGCATTCGTGGTTGTGCTCTCATGAACTTGAGATCTATAAGGAACCTCAGAGGTCACCAAGTCTAACTACATCATTTTAGAAATAAGGAACCTGAAATCTAGAGAAAACAACTTTCCAGCATTCTCTGAATACGATTAGCTGCTCCCCAACCCCTTCTTCACTATTTTCCATCCAACTCTATTTACCCAGGCTCTGGTGACTCCGATCTGGAATCTGACTTCCCAGTGCAAAAGGATCGCCTTTCAGTTGGCAGGGGAGCAGAGAGAGGAATTGTGCTGCCCTCTTCAGGAAGCTCAGGGAATAGAAACCTAGGGAGTAATAAAAAATACGACTATACAATTATACCTCTAGAGTGGCTAACGAGTAAAAACACACTCCCATTATTTAATACATTTAAGGACCTATGAAATCAAAATTCGTAATAATATTTTAGTTCTGAGAGTCTTAAATATGCTTCTCACAGAATAAAGTGTAGTTAAGAATATAGTTAATGAATAAAACCACCAAAAAATTGTCATGTGCTATGGTTTTTTTGGTCTAGTTATTAAAGAATGAAGATCTATATACATTTTTCTTACTGGCAAATCTCATCTGAGGTCAATTTTTATTAACTTTTCAATCAGAGACCATTATGCTCAAAGCATAAACAAATATCAGTGGAAACTACTTAAAAGTTCAACATTAAGAAAAAATGAAAACCCAATTAATGTAAAAATTTTTGTTTATTAAAAAAAAGTCAAGTTGCTGAAAAAATTTTCCAAATTGTCAAGCTGCCAAGTTGTTGAGAATTTTTTCTAGGCTTTGAATTTGCTCTAGATTTTATCTCCAAGCTCTTGTATGCAAATGTTGGGCTCTACCATAAATAAGTCCATTATCTTCTTTATTTTTACAGACATTAACAGTGACCCTTTCTCTTTAAAGGCAGTCTGCAATCGTCTCTATTTTTGTAGACATACCTTGCCCTGTCTCTGCCCCCAACTTTATAGTTGGGAAAGCTAAGAAAGGTCAGGAAATTTATCTTCATTATACCCATCTAGCTTAATGTCAGAGATGAAATACTCCCAGCCCAGTGGTTTTAGTAGGTCATACTGTCCCCTCGAAATCTGAAACATTTCCAAATGCATTTATTAATTTTAAGGCTAATAATAAAGTTTTCTGGGAAAAATTCATCAACTTTTATATAATTATCTCAATATAGTATTTACTTGTTGGCTTAAACCAAGTCAAAGATCTTCCATTTCACTAGTTTCAGATTTCCTTGCAGCTTGAAACTCTCTTTCCAAAGACGCTTACTCCCTCACTTTCTCACCGCCTTCAGGATCCCCCTGCTCAGATGTTACCTTATTAGTCAGGCCTCCCTGACCTTCTCTTTAAAATAGTATCTAACCTCCAGCCCCATTCTCTTTCCCTCTGTCGCACTTATTATCATCTGACATACTATATATTTTGTTTACTCTGTCCCCACTAAAATGTAAGCTCCATGAGAGTACAGATTTTTAAATTTTTATTTTTTATTTTTTTGGTTTTGTTCACTGATAAATTCCTCCAGGAGCTCGAATGGCTACTAACATATAAAAGCCCTGAATAAATATTTGTTGAATAAATGAACGAATATGATGCTTTTGTCAAGGAATAGGACATAAATACTCCGGGGTAAAATTTCATATCAGACTTTATCTTCTTTGTAGTTAGGTTTAAGAGACATGATTTTGCCTAGAGATTAAATCCAAATAAAGAGTACTATATTTCATACCAAAATGAGAATTAAAAAAAAACATTTATTTTACTCATTATTTTTAATATTATTTTCTTATTATATTTATATATAATTACTATTATACTTAATGAGTAAGAAAGACATAAAGAAAATAAGTAACAAGGGCTTTTTTTAAGTTTCTTTTTTTATATTTATAGTATAAACATAAAGTAAAAACATGTTTTCATTTTTCAACCATTTAAGGTTCTCTAGCATAAAACCCTTTGCTTAATGAGTAATTTCTGTGATAGAGGGAAACATTAACGATTCTTCACAGAGATGTAGTAATCTCTAGATTCAGGGCGAAGATACCCAAGGATTAGTATAAAGTAGGATTCCACAACTTGCAGACCTCAGTGAGATCTCTTACCTCACCAGCTGGAAAATTCGCTTGAGGTAGGACTTAATCTCCTTCACTGCCTCCTGCAATAACCTGCGGTTGGCTCCCACACCCACATATGTCATCCTATACACCGCGACCAGCGTCTCCATGAGCCTACCCAGGGGGTGCAGAGGAGTGTCACAGGCCTGGGGCAGGAGGAGAATTAATGAAGACAGTCAATGTGCACTAACAGCAGAAACAATCGAACAATAAATAGCAAACTTTCAAAATGTCAGGAGTCAACTTTTGAACCAGGAAAATGCAAATACTCTTTAACTTTTCTGAAAGTGTTGAGTCTACCCAAACTACATGCAGTAGGAGCTCCTAATCTTAACTTAAAAGTCTTTTAACACCTTGGGAAAACAGCTTCAGATACACTGAGATAGAATATCATTAAAAGAGAGGTTCTAACATTAAACTTCACAAAAAATATGTCAAATGATACCTTGGAGAAAACTAACTAAAGATTGTTGATTATGCTCTGAAATAAGCGCTCTTCAGCTCACTTGGTTTCTCTTAGTACTCCTTCCTGCACTCCCTATCAATGCACGTCAGACTTTAAATCCTGGCTGATCTTACAGGAAGCAAAGAGGGCGTAGCCAGGGGGTGAGAGAAGCATGCTTTATGTAGACAAGCTCTCATTCTGCTAATGTTACTAACAAAAAGCCATTTTAAACCCTGACCCTAGTTCTTAAGAACCCCCCTTGAACACTTTACAAAATTTAAAAAGTTCTATTGTCATAATACAGCAATCTTCATGCAGAAATGTACTTTTAGTAGTCAGAGAATTAACAAAGAGAAATACTTTGAAAGCAAAACAGGATTAGGGTAATAATGAGTTGTAAGTAGATTTAAATAATGTATTATGACAGTTGCTTCATTAAGTCACAAGACCAGGGTAATTTTCTTTTATTTTTACCTTTTTAAAATACTTACCTTTATTAAGTATCTCTTGATGTCATCATATTTCTCTACTGAGAAGGCACCAACATGCTGAGGAATAAATTCCAAACTCTCTAGTGTCTGAGTCTGTGAACGACTTAATATCTCTGGACTGTAAAAAGGGAAAAGAAAGCCTATTATGAATTTCATATCAAGAAAGCAAGATGATTGTAATGTGCATATAAAATACAGTCACCAACTGAGGATGAAATGGAGTATCCAGCACAGTGTTTGTCCTAAATAAGCTCATAAATGGTAACTGACCCGCTATTAAGTTCATATAATAGTCATTCAAAGCAGTATTTAATGTTACATCATACCATCTACAATAAATTAATGAAGGTTTTGCTCCAAAATAAACCATGGTGTTGGGAAATACTATAATGTTAGCTTGAAGAGAAAACTGGTAATAAATTTGTGACAAGAGGAAAATGAATGAAAGCGTGAGAAGAGCTAAGGAAAAAAAGGAAACCTAATCAACAGGCAAAGGAAGAAATGAAAACAGGCTCAAGAAGCAAGGAGATCATAAGGATGCGACAACAGATGGTGAGGTAAGCACATAATGGTAAAGAGAAGCTTTGAGTGAAGAGGTTAAGACAAAACACAATTAGTAATTAGCAGAAATCTTTAGTAATGGAACTCTACCATTAAATTATAACCACTTAGGAATCAGAAACAGTGCACAATCATTATTATTACACTATTTCAGATAAACAAATAAGATAACAACATGGTTTTATATAAAAGTTCATTCATGAATGAAACACTATAATCAATTCCCATTCAACCCAAATATAACAGAAAAAAAAGAGGGAGACCTAACCTTTCTACATTGCAGGGATTAGCAAGTTCTTTAGGCGCAAGTGCTCAGTCATGCTTGTGGAAGTTACTGGCCAAGTTAAAGAATAAGGAAATATGAACAAAGGCAGATGGAGAAAAGAAAAGGAGGCATAAAGGAAAGAAAAAATGAGAGAAAATAAGAAAAAGTAGAAAAAGAGAAATGAGAAAGTACACCTGCAATTTTTCTTTCAGCACTTCAAAATTGTTGTGCCACTTCTTTCAGGCCTCCAAAGGATATCGATGACGCTATGCAGGCATTTAAACTGCTGTTTCCCTGTGTCGGGCATCATTTTTTTTTTTAGTTGCTTTCAAGATTTTTTTTTTTTTCAATTTGAATGTGATGTGTTTGTACATGGATATCCCATTTCCCCCCCACCCCCCCGCCCCGCCCCGATGCAGTTAGCTCAGCTTCTTCAGGCTGTAGGTTTATGTCTTTCGCCAAACTTGGAAAGTTTCAAAACCATTATTTCTTCAAATGCTTTTTCAGCCCCACAATTTTTTTCCTCTCCTCTGGGATCCCAAGGAGACAAATATTAGACTTTCAGGTGCTTTAGAGCTCTGTTTATTTTTTTAATATACAAAAGTTCATTCAAATGTTTTTTCTCTGTTGTTCAGTTTGGATAATTTCTATTAAGCTACTTTCAAGTTTACTGACTCTTAGGTCTCTATTCTGCTACTGAGTTCACTCAGTGATTTTTAAAATTTTGGTTGCTGCATTCTTCAATTATAAAATTTTGATTTGTTTCTTTATATCTTCTATTCTTTGCTGATATTTATCAATTTTAATATTTATTTCAAGGGTGTTTGCAATTGCTCATTTGAGTTTTTATACTAGCTGCTTTAAAGTTCTTGTCGGATAATTCCAAAATCTGTCAGGGTGTCATTGATGTCTATTGATTGATTTTCTCCAAATAAGCTGAGATTTTTCACGGCCCTTTGATTGCCAAGTAATTCTGGCTTATATCCTGGACAATCTTGAGTATTGTGAGACTCTGGATCTTATTTATATCTTATGTAGAATGTTGGCATGCATAATGAACACAGTAGGCTTGACACTATTATATTTAGAAGGACCTGCTTGTAAAGTTGACCCTTGACCCTTGACTGGTACCTGGGAACTAAGCTTCTTAAAAGTTCCCTACACTAATGTGAAATATTCCCTAACTGATAAGGGTATTTTGCTGTCCATAGACTATACTAACAATGTGCTTTATGGTAACCATCTTCTTTCCTTCTGGGACTGTGGAATTTGGGTAGGTGCTAAGCAAAGGGTGTCAGTGTGACCAGTCTCCATTAAAAACCTTGGACTCAGTCTCTAATGGACTTCATTGGGCAGAAACCTTGTACATGTGTGGCTGAATTTTATTCTGGGGGGAAGAACTTCGTGTGACACTTCGCAGAAGGGAGAGCACAGAAAGCTTGCACGTGGATTCCTCCACAATCTGCCTGTGCCTCTTCCCTTATGATTTGGCTATGGATCCTTACTGTTTCACAGGTAAAAACATTTGCCTGTGAGTACATGTTGAGTTTTATGAGTCCCTCTAATAAATCACTGAATGTGCAGTCATCTTAGGAACCTCTGGAACTGATATTTTTGTTTCAGCCTTCTACTGGCTGTGCTTCCAATGTCAGTTCACTCTCAAAGCCTCTGCAGTCCTTTTTGGGTCTATTTGTGAGTGTATCACCCAGTGGTCAGTCTGAGACCTGGGCGGAAGTCTCCCTATTGGTCAGTTTTCAAAGTGTGCCACATGCTAATTAGGATCAAATTTACACATGTGCAAGCCTGGGATGAACCTAGACGCTCCTAAACAACTTTACAAAGTTGCTTTCCAGAGCTCTGTGCATTAACTTGCCAACATTTTCTGGTTCCCTTTTTAGGTCCTCTGGCAGAAACCGCCATCTAGGACCAAGTGGTAGGAGGGGAGAGGGAGGGAGAGGAAGAGAGAAAGAGGGAGAGGGAGAGGGAGAGAGATAGAGGGAGAGGGATAGAGGGACAGAGAGACAGAGAGACAGAGGGACAGACAGACAGAGGGACAGAGGGAGAGGAGAGACACCAAAACAGCAATGGAATTTGACCATGACTCTTGGACCTGAGGAGCCACCAAGGGGGGAGAAGATTCCATTCCCTCAATAGCTTCAGCCCTTGCAAGCTTCCTGCTCATGGCCGCTCTAGCAGTTGTCATGCTGCCTCTGCCACAGAAGCACCTGGTGGCTATCACATAAGAAAATGGAGAAAAAGAAGAGAAAGAAAACCCAGCATGTCTCCTCCACATATCTGAGCTTTAGGAGTCTCTCTTCCACATCTTGAGTCAAAAGCAGAGGGTTTTTTCCTCTGGATTTCCATCTATCTACACCACAGTGCTTACTTCAAGGTTTCAGGTTACAATGAGTTCAGGCTGAGGGATACTAGGTTAAAAAAAAAAAAAATCAGTAAATTCATAACTAATTGAATGGTACTTTGATTCAGGTATTCTTCCCCAACACACTAGCTGATATTTACTTTTCAGTTTTCAAATAGCTGTCCATATTCTTCTGTGTGGGTTTTACAGTGGGCTTCAGCAGAAGATAAAGAAAGTGTGTTTTATCCATCTTACTCAGAAACAAAAGTAGATCACTGACTTTTAAATTATATTTTTAAGTTAAAGGTGGTAAGCCTTGACTATCACTGGTTTTAAATTTCCTCTTCCTACCACGCTCTGCCCTATACCGGGCAGGCATTTACTCACTCACCTGTCTCTGTGTTGGCGCCGATTGGTAGTAAGGGCCACAGCAATATTCTCCCATGCTTTCCCAACTTCCCCTTGGCCTGGGTTCTCACAGCCCAGCTGACGCCAACATTCATCAAACACTGCTTTCCATTTTTCATCAGCCGGCACTGCCAGGTTTCCTAGCTTCCTGCTAATAGAGTCATATCGAGGTTTTATTAACCACTTTTTTGTGTGTGTGTAAAAATCCTAAATAGAAACTAATATACAACTGGGATTTCTTCTATGACAAAACTGCTTAGATTGATAGTGGTTCTATTTTCAAAACACTACATGAAAATTTTAAAGGGATGGTTTTTAGCTATTTAATATTTATTAGATTCTAAAGTGTATGAATTGTTAAGTACTAAGTACATCAGAATTGACTTCTTTGCATTCTACGTTTCCAAGAATTGATTTTGTAAAATTGATTCCTATTAAAAGAAGGACTTTCTGTGTCTCGCACAACTCATAATGAGAACTGTGATATGCATTACATACTGTGTTCTAAAAATACTCTAAGAATAGAGATGGTACATAAAATACATCAAGCTCCCATCAGAATAAAGAATTTGAGATGCTACCAAAATACAAAAACAAAGCTAAGGCTGGAATCAATAAGGAAAATACGTATATCCAAAAACTTGTTGGAAATACATGATACACTTAGAGACTTAGATTTTGCCATTTTTTTCCCATTTGTGCAGGGTATACTATTCCACTTGGTATACATATAGGCTTAATCTTCACTTTTCAAAATCAAGTTGTGTTGGGGTTCCATTTCAGAATGCTCTCTTTCAATCAACTTGGATACCGGCACCATTAACAGTAAGATTATTCCCACAGACAGAACTTTTACTTTAAACATCTATGCTGTAAGGCTACAATCTAAGCAAAGACTATGGACTTAGCTAACTATAGTAGTGTCAAGTGACAATTCAAGGGGGTTCCACTTTGTTGAAAAAAGACTTTTAAAACGGGTACTGTATTTAAAATATTAACCACCTTTGATAAAAAGCAAGGCAACTCAAAACATTCAATAATTAATCCATAATTAACACTAATTACTCACAAAACTTTGGGTCTGTCTTTATCACTCTCATACAGACAAGGCTTGAAGTAGGTTCCAGTGATTTTTATCCCAGATCCCCATTCTCCACTAAAATAACCTTCAATGTAATCGCCATTGGGCATAGTCAGTATCCCCTGGGTAGAGTGAGAGAAAATGTGAAATTAGAGAAAGTATTTTACATTAGAAATAACAAGATGGAAAAAAAAGCACCAAATGGTTATTAATAATTTATTTTTAACTTACTCTTTACTAAGCCCCAATTCTTAAAAGAAAAAAGTGTGTGTGTGTGTGTGTGTATGTACAAAAAAAAAAGTGTATGAAAATAATCCCTGGGTACGAGGGGAAAAAATCACAGGAAAAATTGGTAAAATATTTTAAGCTGAATGGAATGAACACACAACATGTCCAAATGTATGGAATGCTGCAAAAGCAGTGCCTAGAAGCAAAATTTAAGCTGTAAACACCTATATTATAAAATAAAAAAGATCTCAAATAGTAATCTAAAATTTTACCTTACGAAATTAAAAGATGAGGGGCAAACTAAACCCAAAGCAAGAAAAAGGAAGGAGATAATAAACATTACAGCAAGAATAAATGAGAGAGGAAACAACACAAAAACAAAATTAGAGAAAAAATCAATGGAACCAAAAGTTGCCTCATTGAAAAGATACACAAATTGACAAAGTCAAGAAAAAATTAAAGGTCGCTGTTAGAGAAAGAAGAAAGTTAGTTTCCAACCTTCCCACTGAGAGTCCAGTCATCTGAAAATTCTCCCTCGTAGATGGTATCATCTTCGGAAAGTAACACTCCATTTCCCTGTGTGAAGAAACAAAACAAAAATCACAACACAAAAAATGCAGGGTAACTTAGAGAGTCCATGCAGCCATATCTCCCCAAATATTATGTAATCTTAAAAGACAAAATACTACTAAGAAGTATTACATTAATAAAAAGATGATTTTAAAAGTTAAGGACATAGGAGTTTTAAAAAGTCAATAGTAACTATATGCAAATATTCCACTCACCATCATTTTATTAAGGTGAAAGTTGCCTTCATAGTACAATCCAAATTGAGTAACTACCACACCATTCCCTTGACATGCATCATCTTGCCACATTCCCATATACTTTTCTCCCCTTCATCAAAATGGAAAATAAATGATAAATCAATGATGATAAAGATGAGGTAGGGAAAAAACAGTTATCACATGGGAGATACCAGGCATCACCCCTAGGTGGTATCTGTTCCATTTTTCTAGTTCAAGTGGTTAACTCCATCTCCTCAAAAATGAGACAATGTGATTGCAAAAGGCAGCTTACCCAGAGATTGCCTTCTCAGGAACTTAATATGATAGTCTACCTGACATAGATCTGCATAAAACACATACATTTCTATGACAACTTTAAAATATATAATTATAAAAAGAATGCCAACCATTCAACTCTAAGTAATTTCATTCAAAATGTAATAGGTAGACTCAAAACTGTGCACACTTTTTCTTATACCCAAGTTTACTAACTTGAAAAAAGAAATGGGGTTCGTCACACAAGAAGGCTCATTCTCCACTGAATTTACAGATATGCACTAAAACAACAAGATAAATATGAATTTCTTGTTAGATAATCATGGAGTTTTGTAATAACAGCAGATTTGGAAGAATCCCATTCTGACAATAACATGAGGCAGAAAAGTATATAAATGAAGTAGAAAAGCGAATCAGGCCAAACCAAATATGGAGGCAAAAGAACTGCGTTTCTTCCTAAGGTGTGACTGAATTTAACTAAGTTTGATTCCTGGGTTGATTGCACAGTAACTAGCAAGTGTCTGACCTGACAGGAAGACCTGAGCAAAAAGGTATCTGGATACCATTCTGTGACCCCAAAGGGAATTTCTATAGGTTCCCCCTGACCTCTTACTCTTACTATTTACTGACTACATTAAAGGTCTTTCTTTGTATAATAGTTAAAAATTTGGTAGCCTCTTCTGTGACACTAAAAACTTTTTCTGTATGAAGCTTTAAGGAAAATGGTACCAATGTTAATTTTGAATGATCCTGGTATTGTAAAGAAGTAACCTATTGTTTGGTTCACAAGCAAATGAATAAAATGATGCCTGACAACTGTCTTCTTATTACATTTTTTTTCAATACTGTTGAATTAAGAACTCAGCATTCATAAAATTATCACTTTTTGGAGAAGTAGAAGAACCTTATCCTCTCACACTAAACTTTGAGATTAGAAGCATAATACTGTACCTAGTGATATCATCAAAGACACCATATCCTGCTTTCTTATCCATTACCCATTGGCCAATGAACATACTGGGAGAAGAGGAAGTCAATTTTCCACTTCGTAGGAGCCCATGACCATGACGCATGTTATCTTGAAAACAGCCTTCAAACACTTCACCAGAGGCATAACTGTGGTTAAAGAGATTGGATAAAGATCAAAAGCACACTGAATTCTGATGCTCATTTTTACAAAGTTTGGGAAATTCAAAATTATACTCATGTTTCACTGGTAGCTATAATTATTTGTTTATATGATTATTTTTCATCAACCAAAATCTCATTTTTGAATGACTGAAGCTAAGAAGTTAAAGATGTCATGGGTGCTATTCTGTGTTAAACTGGGGAGAAAAAAAAAGTATATTCGGTGATCTCTGATCTCTTTCAGGGTGATCTCTGAAAGAATGATAGGTTTATCCATAGTAGAGCCAGCCATATACCAAATATAAATTTATAAGCAAGACATTTAATAGATTCTAGGAGAAAGTTAGGGTTTATAAGGTTTGTACAGTTTTGTTAAGAACTAAATAATAACCAAAAATTTTCATCTTGTGATAGATGAGAGGTTGATAGTTAAAAGACTTTACACAGTTTCATCTTAAGAAGAGTAAATAAAATTTACTCCTTATAAATTTGGGCTACACATTCAAGTTTACATGATTCTTCTAACACCAGCCCAACAATCTTTCATGTGTCATTACCTATAGACTCCCTGACCACACATTTTTCCTTCTTTCCAATGGCCCACATAATGGTCTTCTTTGTTCAATGTTTTGTTTGGGATTCTATATTCTCCATACCTGCCAAGGGAAATAAAAAGCAGCAGAAGATGGCATTTATGACATACTCACTGTTTGTATGTGTACATTTGAAACAATTAACATGGAGAACAGATATAAAGTTGACCAACAGGAAGAAAGTGGAGTCTTGGTTTAAGCTGTTATCTATTAGCTAAGCTATACGGCAAATCTTAGAGACATGAGACATCAACTCCACTATGTAGATAGATTAGGTGTTTTATCCCAAGTCCAAAACAGAAAACCTACGTCCTAGGCCCATCTCTGCCACTAATCAGCCACATCACCTTGGGTAAGTCCCTGTACCCAGTTCCCTCATCTGTATAATAAGGGGAGGCAAATCATATTATTTAAAGTGTCTTCTCATTCTAAAGTTCTTTCAAAAGGAGATTAAAAGATATCATGAAAATTTACATTATCACACACAGAAAATACCTCCTACCCAATCTATATAAATCATCTTTTCATATAGCAAAATAAATTACTTCTAACATGATACAAAATATTGCACTGCCATAAATTTATCATTTAAATATCTGTGTTAGAAAACATAATAAGCTTATACAAAAATAATGCCATTGAGTATCATTAGGATAATACAGCACTTAGAAGATTTCCCCTTTAGCGTATCACAGAAATTAAAGATAATTTAAAACTACTGAAGTGTTTCTGTATGTCCTTCGTGTAAAGGGGACACCAATACGTCAACGGCCTCACCACAAATATTACCCAAGGCTCTTAGTCCTCATGAGACTATGAGATGAATAGAAAACACAGTCCCATTTAAACAGATGGAAGGCTGTGCGTAACAAGGTCACACAGCTATCAAAGTAAATAATTCACTATGTAAATCAAGGCAGCATCCTAGATTCCTAGCTGTGTGTTCATACATCTGCATTATAAGCCCTAATACGTGGTGTTTCTAAAAAAATAAAAATCTACTTATTGTTCTGAAAACAACTCTGAACACAAAATAACTTAATTTGTGACTGAAGTTGAATTTACTCTCATGTTTTACGCAATTTTCTTACCCATCTTCCAAGCCGTTCCTGAACATGCCAGAATACATCTTTCCATCTGACCACTTCAAAACCCCTCTGGAATGCATAAGCAAAGAATACATGTCAATTAATGTTTCAGCTAATCATTACTTTCTCAGAAATCAGACTACCATCCTCACCCCAGGCATAAATCTTAAACATTTTCACCTGCCATGAGGCTTCCCTGAAAACCAGCGTCCATCATAGGTTGCATCCTTTAGGCGAGGATCCTTGTAGAAAGTATATTTGGCACTGCGTGAAATGGGTGGTTCCTGCCTCTGAACACTGCCACTTCCATAAGGAGGAAGATCAGATATCCCCCTCAAAGCCTGATCCACAGCTTGGCATATAGCCCGTAGCCACTTAGTCTAGGAGCAGAAAGTATCAATAAGCTTAAAGCAACAACTCATCAAGCATTGCTATAAATCCTACAAGCTTTCCTTGGTGGGAATAATTTTTCTGTCTCCTAATGCTTTTCTTATTAATTGAGTAATGCTGATTGGCTCTTGGAATTCACTGCTATATGTTTAAAACTAAGTCACGTTAAAATAAAACAAAAATGTATAGTCTTGGTTAATGAAGATTTATCAAACATAATTATGGATCATTAGCCAAGCAAGAACAATTTTTATCTCTTCTACAGTACCATAAGAGGCAAAAATATCTAGGCCAAAGATTGAAAGAAAAAACCACAACTAACCTTTTCCTGGGGTGTTGATGAAATCAGGGTAAACTGCTCCTCAGGTGTAGTTATCTTTAAGCCATTCCTAAAATGTTTACAAGGACAAATACAGTAGGTATGACAACCTATCATTACAGTACCAGTCCTCAAAGCAGCTACTTATTTATTTCAACAGAAGTCAATTAAATGTAAATACAGTCACCCTGGGTTTGGGTCCCACGGAGGGAGAAAGTACACAGAGTTCTCTTGTCTGTGTTGAACCATGGGGATGTGAGCAGTGGAGAAGCCCTTCCACCACTATGATCTGTCATCATCTTCACAACGACCATTTTACTGTCTATGTGCTGGGAGGGTAAGCCTCGTTATACAGAATGGGGAGGCCTCCTGAGCTTTCTCACGTCTAAGGAAACAGCCTGGTAACGGAGGGGGAGAATTAGGGTAGGGTGAGGGAATGGGGCACACTTACACAGCACCAGCTTCTTCAGAAAGTGGCTCTGCCCACAGTGTGGCCAAAGGGAAAACATGATGTGTGGAGAACTGAAACAAAGGACATGGAGACACACCTGAGGAAGACACATCTGAGAAAGCACACCTGAGAAAACACTCGGGTCTCTACTGCATAACCTCTTTCAGGTGGCTGAGTCCACATGCGTGCCACCATCTCAGCTAAAGCGTCCCCATAATACAGCGAACCCCAATGGGTCTTGCCATCTCTGCTGCAAGGACCCCACCATGTGGCTGATACTCATGTCCAAGATGGAAACTTAAAAAGCTCCCTAAAATCCAGCCCATACCATAAATGCAAACTAAGCATTCTCTCTTATTCAATAGTTTCAATGAAATCACAACAGATTTCAACACAAACTGCTGGTATAATTAATTAAATCTTAAGTAAAGTACTCTACCTCCCAGGGTCTCTTTTAAGGTTAGGAATTGGCCTACCTGGGCATGGACTAGGGCATCGTTAAAGAGAATGAACCAGTTCACAGAAAACCTCCCCGCGTGCTGCAGAGACAGGGCTCGGTTACTGCTCTCACACAGCAGTCGACGCTCTGGCTTCCTTAAGGAATCCTGGAATTAAAAACAAGCAAAAAATCGAACAGTCAAAATTATCTTAACATGCAAAGAGAAAATGAAAAATGTACAAATTACATTTAGGGAATTTGTTGGTCATAGCTTAGCTTGATGTTAAACCTAGATGTAGATGGAATTCAACCACTTCTTAAAAATCAGCACTCAAAGGAGATTATAAAAAAGACAGAAACAAACAAAAGAAGGTGAGATACTGCTTCAGAGAGGGTTCTTAGAAAAGTGGAAAGGTGTTGATGCTTGGAGCATCCATTGCTGTGGGCCTTAGAGCACCTCAGAAAAGAGGTCGTTGAAGCATTATTATTACCATAAACAAATGAGAAACAGCGAAAACATGGCAGCTATTGTAGATATGCCTATGATTGCTGGGATAATGACAATTGGCATGACTCACTGTCATTTTTCCAGGAAAGGTCTTCCAGAAGCCCAATGTGTATTCTGCTTCCTTCCTTTTCCTGCCGAGATGGAGAGCAAGAGACTCATAACAAGAACTGGAATCCTGTAGTTTCTGGTATTCTGGAGAGGTCTGGAGGCCAATAATTAAGGGGAGGGGAAAAAGAACATAAAAGAATTGTCCAGAATCTTTAGCCTCAGTGTGGTTTAGACACTTAGTATTATCCAGCCTAAGAAGGAAGGGAGCTGAACGAAAAGATTGGTTCCAGATAATTCTACTACATACAGGTACATATGAAATAAAGAAATAACTCATGGGGAAAAGAAACAAACACTTGTAGTTATCAGTGAGGAAAGGGCAGAGAACTCAGGATAAACCAGAATTCTCAGATGTTTTGGTCTCAGGGATTCCTCTCTTTGCTTATATGGGTTATATCTATCGATATTTACCCATATAAGTGCAGAAATAAAAATACCCCTATTTGCTTCAAATAAAATATCATTTTAAATAAAAAATAACTATTTTCCAAGACAAAAAAAATGTTTAGTAAGAAAGCTACATTTTTTTTTCAAATCTCTTTATTTTCTGGCTTAAAAGATGACAACTGGACATTCATTTCTGCCACCGTATTTAATCTGTTACAATATGTTGTTTGGTAGAAATATATGAAGAAGATGTTGCTTTATAAAAATATACAGTTGGGGAGGGGAGTAGTATTTGAGCAGCCATTTCAAATAATTATAGATATTCTCCTTTGAAACTGTACTGAAACTTGGTAAGTCGCAGTTTCTTAAATAGTAGCTGAAATGTGGAATCTGAAACTACATTAATCAAATTTGTACTCTGTTACATTAAAATCCACTGGTCTGACACTTTGACTAGAAATTTTATCCAGGCATCATTTTATAACATGCAGATTAAACACATGAAAAATATTAGTTTGCTGAGTTATGCAGATCTCCCAAATGTTGAAACATTTTATAACCCAAAATTCACATGCTAATATTACTGACAATCTCATAAGAAAATGTCTTTAACTGCTGGGAAACTGCCAAGCTCACAGTGATAGATACATGTTTCCCATATTTTAATTTTTTTTTAAAGTTAAGGTTTTATCATTGGCAAGAAATACTGTCAGTTGTTTTCTTTGAAGTGACAGGCTCATTTTTGAGAAAATATCTGCCACATACCCAATTGTGAATAATCATAGTTTATCTGTCATTGTTCTTTCAAGCAAAAAACAGCATCTCTCAACTCAAATAATCGCAAATCTTATATTCTTCCTTGAGAAATCTCCATATTTTGGTATTCAGCAGAGCTGCTTGAGGTGTATTTCCCATTTCATCATGCAGAATACTAAAGAGACGTATATTCCTACATATGGTGATGGATGTTAATGAGACTTATTATAGTGATCATTTGAAATATACATATCTCAAGTTATGCTGTAATCTTAAACTAATATAGTATATGTCACTTATGTATCAATAAAAATGTATACTCAATGGTTGAGGTTAAATAATTTTTACTGTTTTATCAAGAATATTCTTAAGTGAAACTGGCATTAAAAAAATTTGTTTTGTTTTTGAACTGCAAATACATGGCAGCAAAGAACACAATGACTTTGAGTACAGTTTGGCGCCTCTACCTTCATCATGCTAAGAAGCCAGCAGTTTTACTCATCTTGACTTTTGCACGATTGGTGCAATGACAATACATGAAAAAAGCAAATATCTTAGCATTTTTCTGAAAATAGTTTGATCTTGAACCCCCCCTCCCCCACTGAAAGGGCCTTTGGAACTGCAGGAGTCTGCAGACCAAGCTTTGAAACTCAATCATGGGACACGGGTATAATGCTGTATATCTTGTGAAAAGTGAGGAGTAAGTAAGATGAAAGGATGATCCCTCACATTCATGAGCAATTACTTCACATTCTACAATTCTTAGAGTCATTCAATACTCATTTAAGAAACATTTAATGGTATCTACTACATACAGAATATTCTGCTGAGTGCAAGGAATAAACAAATAAATAAGATACAACGTTTGTCTTCTGGGAGCTTATAACTAGGCACAGAAGATAGAAAAACATATAGCATATCAGAATAATGCAGTGATTTTGTTAATAGATTATCTAACAGAAGAAAGAATATAGTAAAGTGGTTAAAAGAACAGACTCTGGAGCCAGGGTGCTTGCATATGAATTCCAGCTCTACCCATTCTCAGTTGTGCCTCAAATCTCTCATCCATGAGAGGGGAATAATAATAATATACATTTCACACTGTTGCTATGGGGATTAAATGAATATATGTAACAGAAACAGTACTTGGCACATGGAATACATTTCATAAATATCAGGTATGATTATTTTTACTTAGAGAAGTTTATGTTTACATATTTATAATGCCGAAGCTGTACCTTAGACTTAATAAATAACAATTTACAGTGATAGAAAATAGCCATGTCTTTTGAAAAATTAGTTAATAAGGACCACTGACATAATGTGATCATAAAATAATGAAGAGTTAAAGTACTACCAAAGCAAAGAGGAGGTAGTAACTAATTAAGAGATGGGAAGGCAAAGGAGTTTAGTATAGTCAGAGGGGACTTTATTTTCATGAGAAAATGACTTTTGATGCAGGCCTGGAAGATTTCCCATAATAAGGATGGAGGAAGGGGTGTTTGGGGAAGGAAATAAAAGCATATGAGAGCCATGTCCAGGGAATCTAAAATAACATGTAGGGACCCAAGATTAAAACGATTCTAAACTATAATGAACCCTGGAATCATTACGGTTTCCCTAGAGCCCTTCAGAAACAAAATGAAACTACACATTTCAGTACATTTCAAAGGTGAATGTCTTAGGACCAGCTTTATCAAATATACCCATCTCCTCGAGCAGTGCTAATTTCCCAGGATTTCACCTAATTTTATACAGAAAGTAGACGAGTGATCAAATGAGGAAATCCTGTAACAGGGTGATTTCTCATAGCATATGTCAAGGTGACCCAAATACCTGGCATGAATGTACCATGAGTCCAAGCCAGGTGGTAATTCCAGTGCCTTACAGGTGTGTGTCCCTATACAGAAAGCCAGGCTTTTAAAGAGCTTTGTATAACTTGTACTCAGTATGCTCTTGATAAACTTTGACAACTGCTGAATGAGCAGCACTCATACTTGGGCCACAATTTTGACAGTTTCATAAAATGAGTACAATTCATCCTGATAACATCCAAAGAGGGAACTGAATCCACAACAGAGAAAACTAGATGCGCCTACAGTCATACTTTCTTCTCGCATTTCCCTGAAGGAAAATAAACTTAATTAAACATATATAAATATTAGATTAGTGGTGTTCCATATCATGGAGTGGCATAATCCAAACAATGATCCTTGGCTTCCCATGTCCAAATAGGGTATATATGGGAGCTTACCACTTCGAAACAAGTAGCAAGCTTTAGCAAAACTTTTGCATAATTATGAAGTCGTCTGGTCGGCAAGAAAAACAAAGTATTCAGTATTTCTACCAACTGGGTGTTTTCATCAGTCACTTCTGATAAATCTTGTAACAGCTCCTGGTTTTTATTTAGGAAATCACTGGAGATAGGGAAAAAAAAAGAGATTCTGTTAATTGTTTTGGTAAGGACAATATGCATGCTATTAAATAAAAATATTTTACTAGGTTCTATCTTTTTCACTGTATTTTTTAGGTGTTATGAAAGTAGTAGAAGATAAATACAAAGAAATAAGCCAGATATAATTAAAAGAATTTCCCTGCCTATAAAATGGGATTTTTGAGTATAAAAAGCATCCAATGGTAGCAATAGTAACCCTATAATAGAGATTTAATCACAGACTGTGCTTATGTTCTAGGAAATGAATCATACATCCCACAGTTTCAAGGAATAATTGGAGACCAGCTGACATTTCCTGTTAATTTATAAGCCAAAAGTCACAGCAATAAATGGCAAGACTAATTGCTCTAATTGACTGTGCTAAACAGAAATACTGATGGAAAAGCAAAGCTCTTTGCTCTAACATGACTGTCATGGAATATTAAAATACTTCTAATTTCTTCTTTTTCTCTGTTGATGACCTAATAAAAGTTTATTACAGGAGAGTAATAAAAAGTTATAGGTACCAGTTCTACAATTAACAGGTAATAATAAAGCAAATTATATGTGAAGATTTCAATGCTGAGATCTTCAAAAGCATTTCAAACTGAAGCCAACATCTAGTTTCAATATTTGGTTTTATGTAAGTTTATTATTAAAATTTTACTACAAAGTTGAATACTGCTCAGAGCCCAATGCGACTATGCTCATCAGACCAAAATATTTTTGTAATATTTGGTGGGACAGAATAATAATTATTTTCCACTTAATGAGCCATAATTATGTGCCAGGCAATATGCTGAGTGCTTTACAAGCTTTATAATACAATTCTTAGCTACAAGGCCTCAAATATGACAATGTCACACAAAACTATATGGCAAGAATGAATCATTTTATATCCTAGAGGGACCTATGAAATAAAGAGATGTATTTAACTCATAAATGATGAAATATTATTGTGGAAAGATGGAAAAAATACATAATAACTTCCAGGAATCCCAAAGTTCAATGGCACAAATCGGATTATTTTATAATGCAATTAAGAGATCTTAAAGAGAGTGCCCTGGGGAACACAGCCCAGATATTTATTTATACTTGTCTTGTGTGAATGTTCTTACTTCCTTCTCCATGTTCTGCTGCTAATGTCAGCTAAGGAAACTCGTTTAAGCCTTCAGAAGTGTTCTGCTTTGACCTGCTCCTAAGAAACCGAGGTATCACATAGTGAACACATACTCCCTCTGACCACCTTGCTCCTGAGTGTCCAGTACTAGACAGAAATGTTCCAACTCCTTTGAACCCTATTACTTTTCAGGACTTACTCATGTCCTTGCCAACAGACCTTCCCAAAAAGAATCCTGGTATGCTCTCAGGAAAATCTGAACCAGAGACTTGACTTAGCTTATCTTCTCTTGGGAGTTTTTAACCTAATGATGGTAAATATATTAAAGATAGAAACAACCCAAGTGTCCATCAACAGATGAATGGATAAACAAAATGTGATGTATATACACAATGAAAGATTATTCAGCCATACGATGGAATAAAAGTTTGGTAAATGCAACAACATGGATGAACCTTGAAAACACTCTACTTATAGAAATAAGCCATACACAGGACAAATATTGCATGATTCCACTAATATGAGGTATCTGAATGTATAAATTCAGAGAGACAGGAAGGAGAATATAAGTTACCAGGGGCTTTGAGGAGGGCAAAAAGGTAAGCTATTGTTTAATGAGTGCAGGGTTTTTGTTGGGGATGATGAAAAAAGTTTTGTTTATAGACAACGGTGATGGTTTACAAAACATGTGAACGTGATTGACGCCACAGAACTGTACATTTAGGAATGATTAAAATAATTATGTACATTCTATTATAATAATTATCATAATACTAATAAATCATCTATGATGATCAAACCACCAGGCTAGCCAGAAGTAAGTAGCTAAGTGATAAACCAGTGATGAGAGCCTAAGCATCATCATTCAAGATCCACTATCTGCCACACGGGCTCACTAGCTATATAGCTCTATAGGTTCTCAAACTAGTCTCTTTTAAAATGAATACTTAAAAATAAGTTTGAATATTAAATTTGTAAGTAGAATTTGGAAAAAGACATTAATACTGCCTTTAACTATGTAAAACCATGGGGTTCGTAAACCACTGCTTGGGAAATGCTGCCCAAATTCAGACTTAATATCTGTTGCCATAGCTCAGAGTCACTCAATGGTCATTATTTGCTTTCCATCTGTCCAGGCTCTAGAAATAACCTTTCATTTACGTCTTTTGATTAAACTGCTCTAACAAGGAGTCAGGTCAATTCCTGAGCACTGTGAACTCAACTCGGAAATACTAGAGGTAGGTTAGCAATAAAGTATAATAAGGTACCAGAGTCAGTAACTGCCATAGTCCTTCAAGTCCAGAAGCCTCCTCATTTAAATTTGCACAAGCCTCCACCTATTTTTGTATCTTCCCATAATTAAACTTTTTTTTTTCACATATTACTATTTGTAAAATAACTATTCCGTTTCTTTCTGCTTCATTTAATTATTGATTTGGCTGCAGTCATTTTATAATGTAATTATATTTTCTTTGGCCAAGATTCAGCATTTTACTAACACTAAAGGTTAAATAAGCTCTTTTAGTAATTGCAATGTACAATATAGAATAAATATAAAATCGGAAATTTCAACAAATGTAAATCTGTCAGTTAAAAGTCAAAAGCTCTCAGATTGAAAAAACAACAAAGCAATAAGTCCATCTATCTGCTGCTTAAAAGAAATGCACACAAACATTATAATACAATGCAGAAAGGCGGAAAGAGTAGAAAATGATGTCATTATATTAAATTAAACGAAATAGCAAGATCAAGGATTTTTAAATCACCACATAGCATTGAAATATAACACTCTTTAACCTGTCATTTAAAAAATGAAGACCAAACCTCTGTATTTTGAAAACAAATGAGCATGACAGGAATCAAAGAAGAAATCAAGATGCAAATTTTAAAGCATTTAGAATAACTATAAACACAAAATGTATCAAAACTGTTAAGATAAAGCTAAAGCAGCATTTAGAGGGAAATTTATAGCTTTATATAAACACATTAGAAATATGAAAATAAACAAACTGCTAAGAGATTAATAGGTGAACACAGAAATTAGAATAAAATAAAAGGTGGAAATTAATGAAATAGAAAACAAACTATTAACTAAAGCTTAATCTTTGAAAATAATAATAAAAAGGGATCAACTGCTGACAAGATTGTCAAAGATAAAAAGATAAAAGGTTCAAATAAAGAATAAGAATGAAAAATAGGGGGTACAACTACAGTTATTAGAAGGTGAAAACATCTTAAGGCAATGGTAAGAATAGTAGGCCAATAAATTTAAAAATAAAGATGCAATGAACAAGTTTCCAGAAAATATAAATAATTAAAGCCATAGGAAAAATAAAAACATAAAGAGATCTATTCATTAAAGAAATCAAGTCAGTAGTTTAAAAACTCCCTCCAGGAATTTCCCCATGAAGGCCATACATTTTTACAAATGAATTCTACCAATCGTCAAAGTACAGAGAATCCCTATTTCATGCAAACTATTCCAGAAACTAGAAAAAGAGAGAAAGCTCCCCAACTCATTTTATAATTGCTAATGCAGTCCTCTTACCAAAACTGGACAAGTTCAGAAAAGAAGAAACATATCTTATATTCACATAAAATGCAAAAATCTGAAATATTACCAAAATGAATCCAGCAATATATTAAAAACCAGTACGAAGACCACTGAATTTACCTTGGAACTCAAGAATATTTAACACTTAAAAAAAATCTTTTTCAACTTTTAGAAATAGAAGTTTTTATTAATTAAAAATTATTAGACATTGATCAACAAAATCCAGTACGTTTCAAGTGTACAATTCAACAGTATATCGTATCTTGCATTGTGTGTTCACCACCCATATAGAAGGGAGTTTTCTGACCCTATAAATGATATTTACCAAAAACTTACGACAATCATCTTTAATGGTAAAATATTAAAAATACGTCCTTTAAAACAAGTAATAAAAATATTACTTTTTCTTTTAGGATATAAGATCAAAAGTAAACAAGGCAAAACATTAACATCCATTAAATCTGGGTCATGAGTACATATTTGAAATGTTTTCTGTTAAAGTATGACTGCATTTTTAAAATCTGCCTTTGTTGCTGGGTTAATACTTGTTGAGAAACTACAGTTCGGAATGATTAGACTCATGAAAGGGGCTTTTATATTTATTACTTATTCAGAGGCTAGATGCAAAAACTCTATATAAGTGCAACATTTTGTACTTTCCTGTGTAGCATCACACACATTATGTGTTCCTCACAAGCAGGAAGAGAATAGTCCCATTTTCAGATGAAAAAAAATTTGGCTCAGTTTGGTGAAGAATACTGTCCCTTAAAGTCTCAGAAATAATAAGTGGTAGCACTCAAGGACTCAGATCTTGTGGCTTTTTCAATACCATATTACTTCCAAAAATAATCAGACACTAATAATACCTGTCCCTTACAAGAGTTAATGAAAGTCTGTATCTTGATTCATTTGGTAAAATGACCAGATCAAAGCTTTTCATGGGACTCAAAAACACAAACACTATAAAACATGATCTTTGGTTGTTAGAATGAAAACTGGAAGGTGTTTGCTTACATGGCAGGCTTAGCAAGAAGCTGAAATCCTCCCATAACCAGGAAATTTGTAATAGATGTGCAATACCTTGAGCAAAAAAAGAAAACATGTTCATTAGTGTTAAAAAGTAAATTAATTCTTCAGCGTTTTTGAGCAAGCGTCTGGAACAGATACTTCTTGGTACCTCGCCAATGAGTTTCAGCACTTTTGTCATGTTAACATTCATGAACTATAAAGGACTAAAGAGAAAGGCAAGTTATGTGATAATCACAATAATCAGGGGGACAAGGAAGCCATTTTTAATAAAGATGTTAATATAAGAGAAAATTTAAAAATAGTCAAAACTATGCAGAATAAACTAGAGTTTACATGGTAGAGTTTACTTTGTAACTTCACAAACTTGAGAAAATATGATTAAAATTGTTGGATTTTAAATGAAAAATTCTTCTAATTATCACTTTGTTTTCCCGATCAAGTCTCAGAAATAAACAACAGAACAGTAAGAATATGTTAAAAGAGCTGAGTGAAATAGTATTAGAGAATATAGGTTAGTATTAACCTGCTGCTAGAAAATAACCCTTGATATACTGCTTTGAGCCATGTATATCCTTCCCATACTCCTGGGCTGGCAAACGGAATCCACTGACTTTCAGAGAGAAGGCAAAAGCCTATCATAATAGCCCCAGGCACTGTACACTTAAAAATGGCTACAATGATAAATTTTATGTTATTGTATTTTACCACAATTAAAAATAATTTTAAGAATTCATACATAAATCAAAATTTTTACTTGCTCCACCTATGAATAAATTGTTAAAAAATAGCCCAACTTATCAAAATAAAAGCATTTTCAAGCATAAGTTCTGAAGTATCAGAGAACCGAAACAGACTGAGAAATATACTTATTTTAAAGATAGTCTGGTCTTTAAACTCTCCATTTATACAACAGTAAAAGGCAGATAGTGGAACAACTTCGTATTTACAATCAGTAGTTGGTCTTCAAATAATTTGTTTAATTACTTATTTCCTCAAATTTAGTATAATTTACTTAAGTAAACAAATTTGTTCTCTAAAGAACTGTATTTATTATAGTACATTTTATGTAAAGTCAGTATATTATCATCCATTCTGCTGGCATATAGAAGGAAATATGAGAATTCATTATTTTTGAACCTTTTGCCTTTTAGAAAAAACTAAAATTTTAGCAGTGCAAAACTATAAATGGCTTAAGATTAAAATACTGCTTTGCAATTTCCATTACCTTATATCACTCTCCCTAATCTAGTCTCTTCTGATTAAGGAGCTGTTCTCCTTGGCAGAAAAACCCTGCAGAGATTGAACATGACACGGGACTGGATACTTGCTCTGTATAACTATCCAAGAAGAGACTTGCATGCTTCAGAATGACCAAACTCCTGGCTTCCTTTATCCCATGAAGGAAGCTGCTCAGTGAAGCTCCATGCTGACCAATTAGGTAACACAGCTTGCTGAATCGGCTTGCCACCTCCTGCAACAGCTGGATCGTGCTTGCAGAGCCCAAATTTTCTGTAAGACAATGATGACGATGCTAGTGATGACATGACCTAAAGTATTCATATTCCCTGAATACTTCCTTATGATCGAGATTACCAATTCCCCTTTTCTAAAAATACTTAACATGTTGAGATGTACTCTTCACTACAAAACCCCCAAAATCACAGTGCAGATCATAGAGATCACAGAATCAGTCATTTGAGACACTTGTTGAAAACACATTCACAGAGGCTCACAGATTCTGACTTAGTAGGCTGGGGTTGAGATCCCAGGATGGATATGTTAAAAAAGAAAAACTTTCAAAGTAATTCTGAAGACCAGCCAAATTTGAGAATCACTGAGCTAATCCAACTCTCCTGTCCTTTTGAAGATAAGTAATCTGAAATCAAGAGAAGGGAATTATCCAATTTCATACAACTGGTTAGTGACAGCCAGGAATTAAACTCACTCCTGCAGTTATGTCTTGGTTAACATTTTCAACCTTTTGTACTGACTTATGCTTGACCTCGGACAAGCCCACTTCAGTGCAGAGAGGGCAACCCAAAAACCAGACTTCCTATGCTGCTCTAAACTTTATAGGGGGCATCAGATTATTTGCTTTTTCCTAGCCCAAAGTTCCTAATTTCTACAACTTCTCACAAGCAGCGAGGCTGATGAGCAGACCAGGTAGATCAACACAGAAGTAGGGAATCAAGACAGAAAAAGGCAGATTTCACTTTTCTTTCAGCGTAATCCCAGAAGCTTCCAGTCTGGATTGCTTTCTTTCCCTTGCAAAGTCCTGGGGTACTGGGCCCACCCACTGGAGGAGAATTTATAGATGTTTTCCCACTAAAAACAATGAGCTAACAACAAGGTGGAATTTAACAACTAGAGCATTGGTCTGGATTCTGGTCATCAAGGGGGCCAAGAGTGAAGGAGAGAGAAAGAGAAAGAAAACTTCCTCTCCATTTTCTGAGTGCTGGGCAAAACCAAGAAAAATATTTGAAATAAGGAAAATTAACTTTTAATAGCCATTCCCTCCAATCTCATTTTGTATCTTTTCTGACCTCCTAGAGCCCCTAGGTACCTAGCACATCTGGACAACAGCACACCAGCTAGGACTATCCTAATCCATTTCCTCTGTAACAGCTCCCCACCTTCAATCCCTCTTTGTAGATGTTACAGCTAAGAAACTGGATTTAATCGATTCATGCGCATGTGGGATAAGAGCCTCCCCACTTACAATTTCAAGAGACTACTTGTAAATCCAAATGAATCTCTACTTGATATAATTCTAAGAACTAGAACCAAGAAAATGAATGATTCAGGCAGTATAACACATCTTAGGACTGGTGGGGCTAGAAGTGTTTAGAAGTCAGACACTAGGATCGACTTTCCTAAAGTTGTTTCTGCTTCTCGGCCATGAATCTTCTGAAAGCTCCACTCCCTAGTTCCACAAGTAAAAGCTCTAGGAGTGGCACGATAGGGCAGGGCAGCTGGGCTACTGACAAAGTGGAAACAGTCTGTAAGTTGTTGACTGCCTGTGTCCAAAAAAAGAGAATGGAAGGAAAGGAGTAAATCATAACTCCAAGGTTTTCTTTGTGACATAGGAAGAACAGATAGAACGAGAGAGCTCTGCTTACCTAAACTGAGAAGAGGCCTGAGAACCTGCGATTTGACATCGCTTAGTTTTGAATAGAACCGTCTTTCTGTAGCAGCCAGCTCATGGAGACTGGCAATGTATCCCATGATGTTCTTGTCCACCAAGGCTAAATAGCGGTCTTTTCCTGCTGTCACGCTGCTGATATAACCAAGCTAAAACAGAAAAGAAAACAATGAGAGATAAAATGTAATTTGTGAATAGCGATTTGGGCACTGAAGTTGGCTTGTATCAGCTGGTGAAAGCTAAATGGTAAACATTCAGGAATTTTGTAAGCTGGTATTTAAACCACTGGTAGCCTGAAGTTGGCAATAGTGAAATTACCAAAACACTGGCAAATGGTTATTAGATCAGGCGTTTGGGTTTTGTTTTGATTTGATTTTCAGAGCTGGCTTACCAGTACACCATTGTTAAAAATGTTTCTCTGGATCTCTATGTACTACATATACTATACTTCTATTTATTGCCGATATCTTTTATTTCATGTTATATGTATTTAGAACCACAGACACACACCCTAAATATACAAAGATCCAAATGATGTAGTTATGTATCAGGCCTCCTTTTTGCATAAAATAGGATAAATGAGAGCAGAGAGGATTTCTGTGCTATAGATCAAAATACCAAAGATCGGGGGTTATCTTAAAAGTACTACATAAATGGATTTTCTTTAAAGGAGACTTTTTTTTTTTCATTTACCTATGACACCACTGAATAAAGACATTAATGTCTTTATTCACATGTCCCTATTAAACTAAGTGACAAAGCTGGAGACCAACAGACTATTAACATCCCATAGTAACTAAAGACGTATATTAGAGCCTCATGCCTTCCATCAGGCTATTTCACCCTTTATCTGGACTGTGGAATCTTGCACAGGGAGTGTGGAGCCAGGGCCAACAACTACAAAGAGTCGATTAGTATGTCTGGAATAACAGGCTATATATAGGATAAGAGCCAAATCTTGGCCAATGTTGCCTTTAGCAAGAAAGATCTTGTCCCTGTGCATTCACAGCTTACACATTTAACAAGAAAAACAAACACAAAGGATAAAAAAAAAACAGTCTACAGGATATATCATTCAATAAGAATAAGGAATTCAGAATGTACTAGCTTTGAGGGTTCATTTCCTTGAGTTTTATCACTCTGAGGATGTGAGTTTCTTTAATGGCAGGGGAGGAAAAAACCAGAAAGAGACCAATAGCTAAGGTTCATGAAAAAGAGATAGAAAGTAGGTAAGCAAAGAAATTCAGATCAATAAATGAAAAAAGGAGTAAACAGTAGTAAATAAAAGGAAAAGATCAGAGAAAATGGGAAGCAATGGGAAATAGAACACTTGGTGGCCTGTCAGGTATGCCAGAAACCCATTTCAGGACCTTGCAATTTTTACTTACACTTACAGTTAAAAATTCATCTACTCTATTTCTATCTTAATTCACTTCTGAGGGACTCATGAATGTAGTCAAGAAACTGCACTGTGAAATGCACTTTTTAATATTCCTATATGAGGATGTTAATTCAACAAACATTTATAAAATATTTACTATGAGGATACAGTAGAAATGAGAAATCCTAAAATCCCTACTCTTATGAACCTTATAGTAGTTAAGGAGGACAAATGGATAAAATAAGCAAATTATATCGTGTATTAGATGGTGATATGCACTACGGAGAGAAGTCAGTCAGGAAAAGGAGACAGGCAGTGAAGAAGAGGATGGGAGGGGCCTGCAGTTTAAATACAATAGTCAGAGATACTTAATAACACGCATACATACAAATAAAAAAAATACTTCTCAGGTATTAAAGAATGTGGGCCTTAGGATCCAATTCCTGTTCACCTTACTACAGGAGAGGAGTACTGGAGTCTTAGTACCACTGTGATTCTCTGGAAGGTTGTCACCTTCTGTAGGGTCCTGTCGGCCACTGTAATATAAACCAGGCTGGAAGTCTTCTGTATCCACTAAAAACAAGGAATAATCCTGGCCTGCAGCTACACTCCAGACTCCATTTTCATTGTTGACCTGCAATGACAGATACTGTCAATCCAAGATGAAGGAATCAGACAGAATTTCATATCCATGGGAACTAAGATGTTAAGATTACTTAAACCGGTTGTGGTACAAATTCAGTCATATCTCAGAGGGCAAAACTCACCCAGCAATGTACCCAACCAAATGCAGAATAGAACATGGGTAAGAAGGAATCCTTTGTTCAGCTTTTAAATTTAGAACGAGATTATTTTTATGAAAATTCTAAATAATTGGAATTAAAAAATGAAAAACCATAGACGTGATTTTTTAATTGTCATTTTTGGAAGCTCACACAGGACTTAAGTCTATACTGCGACAGCCCAGAAACTTCTAAAGCCCTATTCTGATAGCTAGCAAACACCTGCGTACACAAAAATCAAGGTTAAAAAAACAATCTAACAAGGCTAAATTCCATTTTGGCCAACTAAACCCCTGAAGGCTAAAATTCAGTTTTTCCACTTAGAACTCACTCTCTCTCTGATGTGACTTCACTGTGCCAACTCCCAGGATGCTGAAACAGGCAGGACCCCTTAGAAGCCCATCTACATGAATCCCCTAGACCAGCGGTTCTCAACGAGCAGTCTTTGCAGCAGCAGCAGCAATCACCCAGGAACACATTAGAGATGCAGAGTCTCAGCCCAAGAGCTACTGGGGGGTGGGGCCTGGCAATCTGTTTTCACAAGCTCTCCAGGTGATTCTGATGTATGCAAAAGTTTGGCAACCAATGCCTTAAATCAATGGTTTTCAAACATGAAGATTCCACATAGTGATTCAGGAGCCACCATGAAAAGGCAGGTGCCAAGGCTCTGCTCCCACCACCCTCCATCCTTCAACTAAAGTAGTTCCAAGTTTATCTGTTTTATGTATGGGATTCCACATAAGATTTCATTTCAAGAAAGTGTTCTGCTATAAAAAATACTGCCCCCAACATCCAGACACAGTTTCAGCCATGGCTTCTAGACAGATAAGCAAAAAAACTTCTAATCTATTAGATACTTTGTGTCTAGGTAGGCTCCCAATCCTACGTGTTAGGTGATTGTGTGAGTGAATGTGTGCACCACGTGTCTGTGTGTGCATGCACAGACTCCATTACTTTATAACTATCCTCTTCCAGCATGACATTATCTTACAATTCTGGCTCTCCAAATAACTGACATCTGTTAATTTTGCAAAAAATGCATTAAAATTTTTTTGCAAGAGGAAAGTCTTCTTAGTAACTAATCGAAAGTAAAGGTACCAAATATAATGCAGTAAAGTAAATTGTTTTGAAAAAAGAGATTCAGATCTCACTCTACCTTGACTTTAATAGATCATTAAAAAGACTTCAAAATGTTTCTTTCCCCCACATTAAAAAAACACAAGATCCTGATGTTACACTTTTACATGTTAAAGAGTAATGAAACTAAAGCTTATAACAAACTATTCTCTTTTGTCTGATTCTAAAATGTTAACTAAAAAGTTTATTTCCAGAGACTCCATGCTATATTATAAAACTTTCCTTGGTATGAATAAATGTATGTTCTATTTTACTCAAATCAACAATAACAACAACAAAAGAAAAACAAAGAACAATGACTTACCATACTTTTATTTGTGGTAAAATATTAGAAACTAAATAGCTTACCACTAAAATGTTTTATGCTGAAATATTTAAGATTTAGAAGTAATTTTCCCTGATGTTTATTTAAGACTTTCCTTCCCAGAAAAATTAAGTTTGCTGGAAGAAGAGGCCGCATATAAAAGTCTTACACAGTGAATACATGAATCACGGGAATATGTATTAACGTGAATCTCTGGGTTGAGACAACTATCCTTTTTCAGTCCTTTTAGTCATATCACTCTCAGTGGAGGAAGCATGACTTGGGATGGGAGAAATATCAGAATCAAACTGCAAACACATGAGCCCCATCTTCCACTCTGTTAGGCTATCGCTATGCATACTCCCCACCCACTTTCTCAAGGGGAGACAGCAACATCCTAGGTCAGGTGTGGAAGTGGGGTGCAGAATTAAAGAGGGGGGGGAAAAAGCATTGTCACTCAGAATTGTTTAAAAAAAAAACAAATCTTGTGTCAGGAGTCTATACTATTGATGAGGATTTAGTATTTCTTCGGGGTTGTTGGGGCAGAAAAAAAGGTAGAGAAACACTCCTCGAGGAACTGCATCAAAGGGATTAGAAATTAGCAACCTCCAAATAGCATTATGTAAACTAAAACCCATCTATACTTTTAGCTTCACTGCAGAAAATGCAAAGGTTTACAAAAAGGTTTAATTGCTATGACTATGTATGGAAAGGAAACCAAAAGGAGACACAACACCTCAAATAATGTCAGGTAAAATCAAAATTAAGCGAGAAGTCAAAGAGTTTGTTGGTATATAGTTCAGAAGTCAACATCATAGAGAGAAACATTTTTTTCTTAAAAAAGAACTTTTTCATTTTTATTTTTTAAAAAAGATGAACTATGAATGTTCGGTGAACAGTGGAAACAAAGAAGATACATAAACTAACACGTTAAAAAAAGAACATTTGTCTTGAAAACAAGTGGCTTCATATCTAAAATAAATAAGTGTATCAAAACAAATCTAGATTACAAATACACAGTTCTAATTTCTTATAATAAGAAATGAAGAAATATAAAGTTATAACTTAGAATTCGGGATATTATCAAGTTCACAAAAGTACCTTTGCAAGACGAGGAACTGTTGTTGGAAAATCGGAATGCCCAAGCTGACCAAAGGTATTGTTACCCCATGAGTAAACCTATTAGAAAATGGGAAAGAGTTGTGAATCTGATTTTGCATGTTAATTCTGAACCTTTATAATAACATTTATATACTGTATATATACCAACAGTTACACATAAATTACTTATACTAGTCTTTCCACAAATTACTTACACTAGTCTTTCTACTCTTTAAAACAACATATTAAGAAAATTCATTTTAAACCAACAGAGATAATGAGCAGACAGAATAATAGGAAGACACAGAGTCCAGGGGTTAACTATAACAATTACTAACATATTTCAGGGTTTACTATCTGCCAAGCCTTGTTTTAACACTTTCTGTGTATTAAAAATGTTTCATTCTCACAACAATCCTTTTTTTTTTTTTTTTTTTTTTTTACAGATAAGAAAACTGGCCCAGAGAGGACACAAATTTTTAAGTGACAGCCAGGATTTAATCCCAGGCAGTATCCTATACTGTCTCTTATAAAGAAAATGGTAAAAAATAAAGCTAAGTGCTACAAAGAAAAAGTAATCATGATTCTTTAATCTGTATATAGAAGTACTATGGAATGACTAGAAAAGCCTTTTCATATACAAAAAGTCACTGAAGGAGAAACACAAGTACCTACGCTTCACTACAGACAAAAGAAAACTAGATTACAGTGACTACGTATAATAAAAATGATTTTGTTTATTCTGATTATAAAAGTAATTCACAGTTACTGTACAAGACTGTGACAGGATGAAGAAATAAAAAGTGAAAACCACTGATGAATAGAACACTTAGAGACAATTCCTATTTTGTTTTGGGAATGCACACAGAATGCTTCCAGAAATTTTAACATCTACTAGATATAATGTATATGCAAAATGTAAAATGCAAAATGGGGCTATACTATCAATGCTATTTTGTGACCTGATGTTTTTAACTTAATGCTATGCACTGACATTCTTCTATGTCAATAAGTACACAGCTACATCACCATTTATAGTAACTACATAGAACACCACTGTGGGCATAGTTTAGTCAATTACCTAATGAAATAAGCATTTCTGTTAATAATTTCTTTCCAATTTTTAACATAAAAATTACATTAAAAATTCTTGAATAGATATATTTGTATATCTATTTCCTTTAGATAAATTCCCAGGCAAAGAACTCTGGGTAAATGAATACACACATTCTGATTTTTTGATACAGACTGACAAACTGTCTTCCAGCAAGATCCAATGAACACTCTCACCAGCAGTGTGTGTACCTTTTTCTCACATCTTCACCAACACTTAGTATTAAATGCAACCCTTGCTAATCTGATAGGCTTACTATTGTTTCAATTTAAATATATTTACTAAGTGGTTGACTATCTTTTTATTCATTGCTGGCCATTTCTATTCTTTTAGGAATTGAATATAAATATACTATGACAATTTTTCTTTATGTATCAGGTAGCCAAGTGGCAATACTTTGTCATATATGTTACAAATATATTTTTCCCAGTTTGTTATATATCTTAATTTTGTTTGTGGTGTATTTTTTGCTGTTTAGGACCGTTTATTATGTAGACAAACATATCATCTTTACTTACTAATTTCTGGTTTTGCTGTCATTTCATTTTCTACTCCCAAGGTTATTTTTAAATTAATTTTTTTAGAGTGACATTGGTTAATGAAATCCGGTAAGTTTCAGCTGTACATTTTAACAGTAAGGCGTATATATATTTACATTGTGTGTTCACCTCCCATAGTTAGATTTCTTTCTATCACCACATATTTGACCCCTTTTACCCCATCTACCTAAATTTGTTCTGTTACATATAAGTTTTATTTTTTTTAACATCTACATCTTTAATTCATCCAGAAATAGAATATGTAAAATTCTCTTATTTTCTTCTGCAACCAATAAGCCAGTAGTTCCAACAGTATTTACTGACTACTCAGTCTTATTTCCCTGACTGATTAAAATGCCCACTTCCATTATATACTATTATTCTCATATATATTTGGGTCTATTTCTAGTCTACAGATATATTTGTTTTCCTGATCAGAAATGTGTAATCTTTAATATATTTTATATGGCTAATTTTTACCCTTCCCTTCTGTTCTTTTTCAGAATTTATGTGGTTCGCCATCTATGTTTACTCTCCTAGGATAATTTTGGGATAATTTTATCAAGCTGTAAATATTATATTGGAATATTTTGGGGATTACATTGAATTTGCACTGTACTGATTTAATGATCTAGGGAGAAACATTTTTGCAACATTGATTCCTCTCACCTAAAAATAAAATCTCTCTCCATTTACAATTTTCTTTTATAACTTATTAGAAGAGTTCTTGAGTTTGTGTCATATGGGCTCTACAAAAAAAGATTCTTTTTTTCCTTAATACTTTTGTTGTAATTGTAAACAGCTTCTTTCTTGCTAAGTATGTTTTGCTTTACTTTATATAAATAAGCTAGAAATTTTTACATGCTTATTCTGTAACTGACCGCCTTCCTAATCTCTTATTTTTAAGACTTATAAATGATTCATCATGTTAAAAACAATGTTATTTTTATTTTCCTAATATTTATTTATATGAACTATGTTAGCTTTTTGGCTAGCCTGCTATGTGAAATTTGAAATAAAATATTTAAAAGGTTTAGAATCCTTCAATGACTTTTTCTAAAATGATAAAAGGATTGATGAAGAATCATTATATGTATACACTTAAGAATAACTTAAAACAATTATTTTTATTAGGAGTGTTTATGTATATGGTCACGATTATAAGTGATTCTGGAGGTCACTTTCAAGTCTCACAAATTTAAAAGAGAAAGATGTCTTTTGTTTTCTTAGTGCCTTACTTATGGATTTTCTTTAGCAAAGAACATACAGAAATTCAGCAATAACCTGGAAAATTTTGAGTTCTCTTTTTCAATGAGACCACATTACACAAAAATTCTATGACTGGTATACTGGTATACCAGAGTTTAATTCAAACTCTATTATCACATGTGTGACTTTAGATAATTACATAATTTCTCTAAACCTCTTTTTCATTTGTAAAATGAGAACAATGCAATGCAATGTAAAACACTGGATAGGGCAAATGAGACATGATATTGTTGCCTAATAACATAGTAGATACTTAATAAATGATAGCCCAATCTTGTTATATTGGCCTTACAGGAAATTAAGACCGGTTTTTAATAATTTGTCTCCTACCTGGGATTTTGCAGTAAGAGCAAGAGAATGGACACCACCTGCCTCCAGATGGATTACTTCTTTACCATCCAGGCATTTTACACACAGAGGTTGAAGCCTTCAAGACAAACATATACACACACACAAACTCAAAGTAAGAAGTATTCTCAGCAAGAATCATGATCTTTTTCAAATTATAGAGTAAGTGCTTTCAAGTAAAAATAAACATTTTAAAAGAAAACATTGAAATAAAAATGATAGATACATGTACGATATAATTTTGGATGGTTTTAATCTATCAAGCACTAATTAACCACCATAATTCAGAATCTATTAAGAATCATCAAACTTAAATGATTTGCATGGCAGAGACACTACTTAGGACACACTAAATATAACCAGAGAGGGAGTTGTCTTTTTTTTTTTAATGCCATGCTTACCTACACTCTAAGAAGAGATATAATATTAATTGTTTTTAGATAATCATTCCATTTACACATCTTCACAAATGTCTAATTTGTTAATATAAGAGCTCCTTGTCAAACAACAGTTTTTCCTTGAGGTACACGGCTAGACATGGATGGTTTAGCATTGTGGTTATAGTTACTCTGGCAGCAGTAGAAAGACGTTTTTCAAGTTAAAAAAATTGTTGGTTTTATAAGTTAAAAATCCAAACAATTCAAGTGTTCCAATAAAACACAGCCTCATCCCAAATACCCTTTTTTGTGTTCCAAGATGAATACATGTCAAAGATGGGATGGAAACGTACATTGTGGATACTTAAGTCCTTTATTGTTAAGAACAAATTCAAGTCTGAGAGTTATTTTTTAAATCAGAGCTAATGGTACATAGTAATTTTGAGTTAGAAGAGACCAGATTTCTTCTATGAGGTATGAGGAGATAAAAAATTTAGAGACCTTTGCAGGAAAGAGATTAGCCAATTCCTAACAGTAAACACTGGCAGCACTCACCTAGGCAAAACATCGCCATGCCCCAGCTGCCCGTCCTTCCCTTTCCCCCAGGTCCACACCTCTGTTCTCAGAGAAGGCAGAAGCGCATCTGCTTCTCCACTGTACGTAGGGGTCAGAACCACTGTCCGTGTTTTCACCCGTGCAGCTTTTCTTAACAGCCTGGGGGAAACTGAAAACAAACCAGAGAAGGGGTAAGGAAGCAGACGGGTGGGGAAAAAGATACCATTTTGATAAACTATTGATTTTCAAAGATATACAAATGGTTTTGTGAAGCATATTCTATGGGTTCTCTGCAAAAATGGGGATTTAGTAGTCAAATGAGTTTGGCAAATGCTATCTACTAAATTCTATCCTCCCACTACCTGCCCTGTAGATTCACACATATATTAGTGTGCTACAGGGGCTGATATGTCCTGCAATTAAGTTTAAATTTGTTTAACCCAGACCCCCTTCCAAACATTTGGCCACAGAATCCTTTTCTGTATAACATTTATGTCTGTGTGACATTCTGTAGAACTTGTATTCTAAAAATAAGCTTAACAAAATACTACACTAAGGCTGACAAATATTTTTCCCATTTCAAAGTAGAATTAAAAGATAAGCCTTTCCAAGTCAAGGTCTAAATTCAAATACTTTATAGATGTTAGAATAAAGAACTTAATTCTCTGCCTGTTTCAAATCATTTTATAAAGAATTTAATCTTTCAAAGAACGCTGACATCTTTTATAGTGTTCAAAATTATGACAAAGGCACACAACACTATGTAAATCATGTATACCAATTTGGGGAGAGGACATGTTTTGAAGAAAATCATCAAATGTCACCAAATGTAGACTTAATCACTTGGTCATTTACTTGTGAGCTACAAAAAAAGTGATCATCACTGGTTAAGATCAACATCTTTTCTTGTAAGTGTACCGTCCATTTGTACATACTGAAACTCAAAGAATCCTAATTGAAGTTTCCTCAAAGATGTATTCCAGATAATTTAAAGAGAGAGAAAAAAAAGAGTACATGCAAATTTTTTTCTCTAAAGATACTTTAAGTTACTAAGTAAAATTTAACCTAAGGAAATAAGTCTGTCAGTGGGACTGCATATTTCATATGGTCTATTGACATGACAAAAATCAATATTCCACATTTGTGTTTCAAAGAGATCCCAAACACATTTATATTTAAAATGCTAAAGGATATTTAAGAATACTTTGGCATAAGATTTTCCTTCAGATTCAATACAATTCATGGGCTTCCTTTACACACACATGCATATTAATCAGGACTAAAGATTTGATTCATATAGATGAAAATCTAGTGGGTGTGAGAATTAGAAGGCAAGATTACAGAAATGCTAACTGGCGCAAGAAAGTGCAATGAGTAAGTAGAACATATGTAGGAAGCAGGCAAAGCAGAAAACGTAATTTTTATTATAGTTTAGGATTTATAACTTTAGAGCTCTGCACAAAATGGTGCAAACCAGAGATTGATAAACTATAGCCAGTGGATCAAATACAGTTCAGTGCTTGTTTCTGTAAATAAAATTTTATTGGAATGTAGCCTTGCTCATTCATTTATGTATTATCTTTGGCTGCTTTTAAGCAACAGCAGCAAAGTTGAATAGTTGTAACAGAGACTATATTGGCCTGCAAATCATAAAATATTTCTTGTTAGCTTTTTACAGAAAAAGTTTGCAAATTCCTTGTCTAACTATACTCCTCAAACTTCAAAGTGCACACTGATGACCTGGGGATCCTGTTATAATGCATATTATGATCCAGTAGGTTTGGAGTGAAGCCTGAGATCCTGCATATCTAACACATTCCCAGATGCTGTTGAAGTTGCTGCTCTGCAGGACACATCTTGAGAAGTAGACGTCTAGGTGACTAAGAGTCCTAAACTGAGTAAGAAATGTAGAAGAACCAACTCTGTAATATTCTTAATATTACAAGATTTTATTGCCAACGGTTTCAGAAAATGAAATGTTTTCTTATTGAAGTTTAACTTTCTCTTTCCTTTCAGGTCAAGCATGGAAATTCCTCACTTATCCAATGGTCACATCTGCAACTTCGTCTATCCGGAGTATAGGCCCCAACTTAGGAAAATCAGGGAGGCTATCCGCTACATGCTAGAACAATAAAATAAGATTCATCATAAGGTTCAAAAGCAGAAGTAGACATCATGGACACGCTACGTTCTAAGGTTATCTCTAAAGCAGACAGTCCGCACGCGGCCGGGCTCCCCGCCGCGGCCGGCCAGGGTCACGCGCCCGCCCGTCCGCCGCCCCCTGCCGCCATCTTGGCGCCGCGTGGCCCGCACGAAATGCCAGGGCGGGCTGTGCCCGGGTCTGGGAGAGAGGCTGACAGCGACGAATCAGTACCAGAGCTCGAGGAACAAGATTCTACACTGGCCACCGCACAAGCCCAGCTGGCAGCCGCTGAACTCAATGAAGAACCTCTGAGTACAGCGACACAGAGCTGGCATGAAAAGGAGGCATGACGCCTATGTCCTGACTGGGCCTTTGCCAGGTTACAGGGGTTACTAGGGTCACTACCCTGGAATCTAAGAATAGCCTTTGTCATCACAAAACCAGATGTGTCGACCTGGTTTCGGATACCTACACTGTGTTGGGGGAAGCCAAGATGGAGGATTCATCTCAGCAAGCAAAGCTAGCAGCTGCTGAGAAATTCAAAGTTAAAGGTGAACCTGTCTCAAGCATTCAAGAAAACACAGACTCCAACTGTATAAAAGCAAAGAGGAAGAGCTTTATGAAAAAGATGTGGAAGTTAAGGACATAGAATTGGTCATGTCACAAGCAAATGTGTCAGAGCAAAGGCAGTTCCAGCCCTGATGAACAGTAAGGATATTGTAAATGCTATTACGGAATTAACAATGTAACCATCTAAAAACAGCACCTTTTGGGGGGGGGTGTTTCAAGAGTAACTGCAGCTTCCTTTGAAATTTGTATGTGTCTATCTTGAATAAAGGCTTTTCATGGGATTAAATTTTTTAAAAAAAGCAAACATGTAACTTTCTTTTAAACCCAGCTATGATAACCAAAATCAAATTTTAACGTTTGAATTATGTCAAATTTAGCAATTAGGAGAGCTAATTCACTTACTATAATATAGCATGTGCTGTTAGGAGCATCTTGGATTCAGCAAAAGTCAGTTCACAAAACCTGGCTGCTTCCTTACCTTGCGACAACAATCCAGGAAGGGAGAGTCTTCGGCTGCCGCCCTCTGATTCCTCTTCTCTGATATCCACGAGACTTGAACTCTTCTTCCCTTGCATCGATTCCTGTTTAACCTGTTCTTCTCTGCTATCTTTCAGCCCTTCTGGGCCTGTGGAGCTACTGCCTGCTTGAGTCCCAGGTTCACAAGGGGCTGCGCTATAAAAGTTCATGACTTTTTTAAGAGACAAGGCCCCAGCTTCATATGTAGCAGCCACTCTCACACCAACAGCAGATGCACAAGAGACCACTAGGCTGTTTAGGGCGGAGGTGCTTGTGGTTGGTGGGCTGTGAAGATTAGGCATTGCTTCTTCTATAAGAGGCTAAAATATATACACATAAAGAAGTATATAAAAACATAATCCCTTATACAAGGAATCAATAAACTAAAGTTTAACATCCATCACTATTTGCAAATATAAGCACATAAAACAAAGATCTCTTTATCTCCAACTTAAAGAGACGCCTTCTTGATCATGAAGTAAACATTGTATGGAAATGAGTACACAAAATATAGGTCCTCATCAAAAGTACTTCCTTCTGTTTGGCTGTTGTATTATTCCATGGTATTTAAAAACAAGCCCCAGTTGCTTTTATATAATTAAGTACGGTAAAATGAGGAGAAAATGTTATGAAAAATATAGTCTTTAATATGAAGTGCACTGTGACAGCCCTGGATAGAAGGTTGAAAAGATGAAAGTTTTATTATCACCTTTAGGAAAATTTACAAAGAATGCTACTAATAAATATCAGAAAAAATATTTTAAAAACACGCTTTTCCTTAAAATGTTTTATAAATAGAAATTCATATTTTTCTTGAAAATGGAAATTGAGATACAGCATATATGGCAGAAAAAGAGTTATACCTCTGGCCTATCAGCCCCTAAATTATGCTCTTAAGTTCAAGTCCTTCGACTGTCTCATCAATGAGTTATTTTCCATGACCCAGGGAGTAGGTAAACTGAAGGATTACCTTTGCTCTAGCTACCATAGAGAGTAAATGTGGTAGGTTAATAATTAAACGCTTGAAAGCAATGTTCTTAGTGTTTGTCATTTGTTGCTATATTAGAAAATCAAACTAAGTTTTCTAGTGAAAAATATCTTAGTGAAAAAATCAGTTGAAATTTATTTTGAGCAGTCAACCATCACCACTGTTTACTAAAAGGAAATTCATTAAATATACCTACTAAACACAATACACGGGTGTGCACGCAAAGCTTTTGACTTATCAGCAGAGGTCACAATAAACAATTTGCTTCTTATGCTACCCTATGGTCCCAAAGGGCACATATACATTGCTTAATTTATCCCGAACTAAAAACCAAACCAAAAAGTTTTTTTTTAACACTGGCTTCTTAAAGGAAATCATTCTTGTTGACTAGTGCCTGACATGTAGTGGGTACTCTACATATTTGTTGAATTAAATATTAATTCAGAAAAGCTATTTCTGTGCAAGTGAGTCTTTAATTAAAATTCAACAAAATAAAGGTACTGTATAAAACAAAATATAAATACAAAGCCTGTAACTTCCTTGGTAATATAGTTTCCGTGATAACTGGTTCAGAAAAACTAGCATTACTATTTCTATCCTTTGTTTACAAAGGCTCACCATTGTAGCAGTGATGGTATTTAGTAGTGACTACTTTAAGGGGTTCTTACCATTAGGTTAAAAAAAGTCACAAAACTCTACCTTACATAAACTTTAAACTATTGTTCTAACTGGCTCTGCTACTTATCCTTAATAATATATAAAATAAAAAATACATAACCAACAATTATGATGAAAGACACAATTTTAGGAGTTCCAGTCTACCAATAATAAAATTCAATAGTGAGATATAGGCTTCATTGCCAAATATTTTGGTTTATTACACAAAAGTAAGATACTCTTTCAGTTATTACATCTGGCCAGAGGAGAAAAAACTTGTCCTAACCCATATAAATTCCAAATGAATTAGCTGTATGCTTGAGACTCTATTTGCAAAATTGAATTAAATTTAGTATAACACACACTGCCAAAATTAGCATAGGTAACACAAACTTTAAATGTTTAACAAAACAAGTCCAAAGAAAAATACAATTTCAGTGATAACCTAACAATCAAATAAACTGTATACAATAAACTTTTAACTTCCACTTAATAAATTAGAGGAATGATTTTTAAGAAGTCAAACTTTTTTATAAGCATGTACAAGTCTAGAAATTTTCTGCATGCATTCCTGTTAAATTATTACTTTTGTTTTGTTTAGATTTTTTATAATACCTTTCTTCAAACAGTTTATTCTTAATTGTTTAAAACAATATATATCCACAAGGTTCAGTAGACCGTGAAAGAAAAACTTTTTAAAAACCCCTAGCCATGTTTTCATTCTGACAAGCAACAGGAATAAAAAATAAAAAGGCTATGTTGCTGCCATAACCTAAAAAACACGCTTTATGATTAGATGCTTTTGCTTTGTTTTGTTTTCTTAGTGTTTTGGTAAAGAAAAATCAAAAGGCTTACCTTAAGAGAAAAAAAACAATTACCCTTTGAGAACAATTCATTTTAAGCAGGAAGACAAACTTTATTGTTTGCTACTGGTAAATAACTTTTCTCCATTTACTACAAGTTTTAAGAATGAGAATAGTTTAAATAAGATGAAGAAAATGCTAACCATGACCACCCCTCCAAATTAAGCCCACAGGTATAACTGAAAAAAATTTAAACAATATGTAATGCCAGTAAGGTTTTTGGTTTTTTTAATCTGCCTATAATTAAAGGATCCACCACATAGCAACCTGCTCTGATAAAAAAATGGACTTTTTCTACAGAATCTGAAGAATGTACAAATACAGGTCAGAAGAATCTCTGAATATATAGTCCTAATTGTTTAAACCATTCAGAGGGCCACTAAAATTCAGTACCTTAGCCATGGGGGAAAAGTACTAGGAGAAAAAAAATGGGATTTTGTTACTTATAAAACAAACCCAGCATGGTATCTTTCTACATCATAAAGGGTCAGAATTTGAACCTAAAAAATAATTTTGAGTTAAGCTTATGACAAGACTGATTTATAGGCACATTCAAAAAATAAAAGGTGCTAACAAACCTTAGGCATTTTCAAGTTTCTAACAAAAACTCAGATGGTTCAATTCCAGAAACAGCTTTATAATATAAAATTTAGCAGGTACCTGAGATGGCACTGGCTTTTCACCATTCTCTGAGTTCTTTCTTACTGGGAGATCTGACAGTTTCTGCACGTATTCATTTACTGCCTGAGTGTCAGGGTACGATGGTGTATTTCTGGCAGAAGACATTTCAGTTTTTCCCATGTCTTGTTGGGAGGAAATGGCATCGTTACTTGTGGTCTGACCATTTCCAACGTTAAGTTCGGTAGCTACAGGCAGGTCATTTTCTATAAGAGTGTTCTCAAATACTTCTCCCTGGCTGTGAAGGGTTTCTGTGGAGGGGCTGATGGCAGTGCTGGCCTGGTTTTCTGCCTGGGATTCTGACAGGGTCACACCCAATGGACAACAATGACTGTCTGATATGATCACATGGTCTTCTTTGTCAGTCATGGTAATTAAGAGCTGGCTGCACTGGTTGCATCTTTCTGGTACTGGCTTCAGATCCTGGGATGGGAGACACTGTACAAGCGCTAAGCTGTGGAATGCACCACAGGCAACCTGCAGCACGACACGTCCAGCAAGATGTTCTACCTTTTGTGGCTTTGTCACTGGGAAGGTAGTGGTAATGAGACCCAACTGACAACCAGTGCCCCAAGCCCAAATCTCTCTGCTTATTGACAAAGCCAGAGTGTGCTCCTCACCACAAGCCAACTGCAAAATCCTGACTGCTAACAAAGGACTAGTTTCAGAATCAGAAATGCTGACAGGATTAGGTTCTGGAACATACTGCTGGTTAGCTACTGCACATTGGCCAGCAGAGTTCTCTCCCCACATATATACTTGGCCACTTTCTGTCACTGCTCCACTGTGGAAACTCCCAGCTGCCACAGTAACAACATGTTGCCCAACAAGGGCATTTTCTAGAATGGGGCTACTTGGACAAATCTCTGCTGGTTTGCTTCTCCAGGGAAGAGTCCCAAAGCTGTAGACCACACCATCTGAAAGTTTAAAAAAAGAAGAGAGTTAGTGAAGTCACTAGAAATTTTATCAGCAACCTTAAATCCTCTCTAGGTTTAACAAAATAGATTTTTTTTTCAAAAGCAGAGTGTAGAGATTTGGTTCAAGCATATAATACTCCAAATTTACCCATCTTTTAATAATGAAGGATATTGCTCCTTTCCTTTAGCTTCATCCTACAAACTCTGGCATCGATCCACTACTAATGGCTACCATCATAGGCTATTAAGGGAGCAGATTCCACGTGTTCAAAGACAAAATGATCATGTCAAGATAAAATAAGCAGAAGATAAAATAGACACATTTGCTAATATCCACAACATATGCTACTACTGAGTAGGTCAGAGCAGCAGAAAATTTATACAAGGGAATAAAAACATTAGATTCATTTTGGCCAAAATTAAGAAATTAGCTTTATACTCCAGGTTGTCCAGAAAGTACCAGTGTTAATAAGACTTGGTTATCTTCATCTTGTATGCCATATTACATATAATTTTTAGATATTATATATAATATAGAGTCATGTACCACATAACAACAGGAATACAGTCTGAGAAATGTGTTGTTAGGCGATTCCGTAGCTGTGAACATCACAGAGTGAGCGCACTTACACAAACCTAGGTGGTATAAACCTACTACACACAAGGGCTGTATGCTGTAGTCTACTGTTCTGTAGGGGAGGAAAAATAATTTCCCTCTACCCTTCTGGGTTTTTTGTTGAAACATCCCTGTAATATAGGACAGATTAACAGGAGAAAAACAAACAAAAGTTTAAAATTAACATATACACCTCCTCCATTCATGGGAGAAACCCAGGAAAACTGAGTAACTCGCCAAGGCTGAAGCCACCACCTTCAATACCATCTTCAGCTGAAGTTAAAACATGCTGGGGATGGAGGGGAGTCTGTTATGGAGGCTACTAGGAAAAGCACTATAAACAAGGGTAAGATTGTTATACAGATTTAAGTCATTGTCTTCTGCACTGATAAGAGTTTCTAGAGGCAGAATGAAGAAATAAGTACTATTTTTTTCCCCCACAAAGCAGTAATTGAGTTGGTGATGAAAAAAGAAGCACACTTTATCTTTGACCCATTATATATGGCAGATATATTTATATACTTAACTCACTATACATGTATGTAAAAAAGAATATAACAGTGGCTAGATATCAGCTTTTATTAGGAAATTTCTAGTTTGGACAAAGAGTACTGAGAAAATAAGTTCACTGGTTAAAATCTTTAAAACTTTTCTTCCCAAGTATATAGCAATATACACTTGCATCAGCTCACCTACTCTTTCAATTGATATTACTCTATTAGGGAGAGCACTATTACAAAGAAATGGATATTTAGACACACCCCTTTGTTTAACCTGGAGTTCCTCAAAAATAGTGTATCAATGAAGTGTCATCATTGATTATGAGCTATGGTCAAATTAAATAGAGAAAAGAAGCTTGAAAATTTCTAGCATCCAATCAGTACCATTTTCTCACCTACAAAAGATAACACTGGAGATCTTTTCTCCATTTTGAACTACATTTTTCTATGAGATAAGATTTTCTTTTGCAACTTTAACGCTAAAAATCAGAACAGTGGTAATAACCAGAACAGTGAAACTTAAACATGAGCAGTGACAACATATATTTTTTAAAAGTCTTCCCTCAGTTGTCCCAACCTTTTAGGTATGATTCTGGATATTTAAAGATTTTGTGTTTCATAAAAGTTCCTAAATATTTACTGAAAGGCTAATAAAACAACAACAGTAACAGAATTCCACTTATATATGCTTGAGGACTATGTATTTTAAACTCATAGGCATGTATTGAATATAGTTCACATTTTCAAAATCAGGATTTTTCCAAATTCTGAACTAATTATTATTACATATTATTATATAAGTTATATAATAATAAAGAAGATAGAAAGAAATCCATGTAAACCCCATAAAACCATCAAGGTCAGATTTAAGCTTTGTTTCCTAGAACTTGTCTTTTAGTTCCTACAAGGAAAACACCAAAGTATTATTAAATACTTAATAAATGCTTACAGAGCAGAAATTTATAAATTAGTGAAGCTGATGGCCGTCCTAGCCCAAATCAAATTTGCCATGACTGAGTTGGTAAACTGCCATAAAAATTAAAGGCAATTCTCTATATAAATTATAGCCTATGTGTCTGTCTATTATATATTTACAGATTTTATTATATGTTTTTATGAGCTGCTATTTATATCTTGAAAACTCTGCTGAAACAGTATAACCAAGGAACTTAAGCAGGCTTTGAGGGAGAGGAAGAAGGTAGATGTGGCATTTGTTAGTTTCAGTTAGTATTTGTTGAGCCATTCTTTTCAATACCTTCAGTCAGAAGAACTCCATGTTTTGCTCCCAGGGCGGCTTGAAGAACAGTCTTTCCTCCCCAGCCTGACAATCTCTCTGGTGTTCCAGAACAGGATCCTGCCTGCCAGACATGGACCAGGCCTCTTTCTTTGGATCCTTCTGCCTCTGTTGAGCTACAAACATCAAGAAAAATCACTCAAATGTTCCTGTAATGCAGAACTGTATCTTTTGTTCTTAATATTTTCATGATATTTGTACCTTTTACCAGCACATAGGGGACTGAGTCAGATAATTTAACTAGCACCTATTTCATGCCTTGGTCATGACACAGGAGTAGAGATAAAACAACTAGTTATATTAAAGGCTTGAGGACAATCTAAACACACAAATTACTTAGCTCTAAGGAGTAAACAGAAGCTGAGCTATTTTTTGAAATTTTATGATTTAGTAGCTTAAAATTTCAAGATGTAACTTCTCAATATATTAACTCTTGTTTAGATATTAAAATTATAGCATGTCCTAAGTTGAAGTCTTATTTAAATATTTCAGTTTTTAATGTATAAAGTTATTTGATGAAAAAGAAGGAACAGGGTTCCATATTTCACTTTACACTGAGCTTAAGCTCTATAATTGCTATTTAAATTTTTAAGAACCAAATTTATAACAGGTGCCAGTAAAATCCTTCATGCTTACTCTTGTTCTAGCCAAAAAATTCTATCTGATTACTCTGGTTCATAGAACACAAACACACAGCTGTGTAAAATGACCGTATCCTAACTGACCCCCTTTCTAAGAAAAGGACATCTTAATATACCCTGAGTTTCCTTTGTACAAAGTTTTCCTATGTGTCACCACTGACGGAACATTGTTTTCGCATTCTTTTTTCTAGACGATGCCAATATTTTAATGAGATGCAGAAACTTTTCTGGTTTTATTTAATAATATCTAGGAATTTCTCCACTTTTGTTAAACATTTCTCTAAATTGTAATTAGACATAACTGTGGTTTCATGGAAGGGAAGCCACAAACTTAATCCTCCAATTAAAATATCCTCCATGACTAGTTTTCTAAGGATAGAAGATGATTAAAAATAATAAGACTATTTCTACAAATCTGAAATTATTTGTTGAGAAAAATGGCTTCAAAAGCTTTAAAACAATGAAATGAAGACATTTTGTGCCTTTTATAAGGAACGAGCAACAAAGCTAATCAGCTTTATTTTAATATCTCTTCTTGCTTTACCAATTAATACAAATGTCACTATTTCTACTTAATAACCATTAATGACAAAATTAAAGTGAATAGAAGCTACACATAGGGTGTTTGTAGTGTTTTCCTAGAGGGATACAGGAGAAAGAAGAAATAGTTTTACCTTCTCTCCTTTGAGTCCATCGGTCAGTGGGAGCACTCCATCACCAAATCATTTCCTCTTTGCAAAAGTATATAAAGACCTAAATGGCAAAACACAGGTAAGCACTAAGAGCAGTTAAAGAACACTCTATTTTATCCCACAGAAAAAAAAAAAAAAAAGGCAGCCCTCTAACAAGTGTACATTCACTGAGCAATAAATATGCAGAACTATTTAAACTATTTCATACCCTGCCTGCCAAAGTGGAATATCTAGACTGAGCCTGCCCACTGAGCTTATAAAAATGCCTGTTGACTATCATATGTAATGTCAAAGGAAGAAAAGACTAGCTACAATTAAGTTGTACTTGTCAGGCAACAGATTTTTTTTTTTTTTATTATAAAGAAGGAAGTTCAATCTGAAAACTCAATGTGTTAAGTATTCATTTCATAAACATTAAGTTTACTTTAAATGCTTCTCCAACACACGAACATTTAAATACCAATTAAGAAAGAATTTCTAAACTCTCTTCAGTAATGCTTCGGATTCAAGTAGTTTTAATTTACATTTTTCAGTACTGCACACAAAAAATTATGTCATTAAAATATAAAGTTTCCACTTATTGGAACCAGCAGTAATTTTCCCCAAATCAACCTCAATTCAAAACCATAATCCAAAGGGCTAGAAGAAAAAAGTTTGAATTTTAAAATAGCTGTTTTAAAATCAACCACTGAACAGAAAAAAGTTCTATGAAAAAAATTATGGTATAAGTATCACGACCTATCAGTTCAGAAACTCGATGTTTTAAGAAAGAGAAAAATAAGCAGACAGCAATGCTCAATGCATTTCAACTAAGAAATTTACATTTTTAAAGGCATCAAAACTCATGAAAATAAAGGCAAGGAGGTTTTATTTGTGTGAACCATATAAATACTAGGGCCAAATTTATGATTCTTCCACAGAAGGATATGGCATGGTCACGGTGCTCTGGAAACAGCCCATACCGGCAGGAGTGATGTAAGGTCCATCTGTTTACTCCAGGTTGCCAGTGAGTTCTTACAGTTTCCCATCTGTGGATCTGGAGGAAATTACTCTCTACCTAATGTTAATTTTAGAAAGATTTTGAATCATCCAAAGTTGTATAAAGAGGACTATGTAAATAAAAGATATATCTGAATTGATTTAATAAATGCTTAATAGATATGATCAAGTGGCACTATGCTTTGTGTGTGATAGTATTAACTTTTAGTAAAATGTACAGTTCATGCTATACAGAAAAATTCTGAAGCCAGGTCTAACTTGTGTTTATCTATCAGAGAGTAAGGAATAACTGTTCCCTTGATTAAAGTTAAACAATACCGAGCAGAAACTAGAAAACGACTCAGGGCGGGTATGGAAGTGCATAAACACACTTCACAACTGATCACCTACAGGTAAACTGAATCTTACCACCTGACAATCAAAAATGTTGAGAATCTTTTGGTAAAGTGAATAAAACAGTCAATCTTTCTCCTCTTTTAGTGTACTGTTTTCGAATAAAGAGTTTTCTTAAAGGGAATTTTACTTTATACCATATGATTTCTCAACACCACTCATTTTTTTTTTCAAATCCGAACAAAATTAAAACTCTACAAATTGTTTTGCAACTTTTTTTTGTGACTTATTATATATGGGAGGCAGAATAGTGGTCTCAAAGATGCCTTCGTCCTAATGCACACAACCTATGATTATGTTAGGTTACATGGCAAAGGGAAATTAAGGTTGCTAGTCAGCTGACCTTAAAATGGGGAGAGTATCCTGGTTATACAGGTGGACCCAATGAAATCATAAGAGTCTTTATAAGTGGAAGAGGAGGCAGAAAGAGATGTGATGATGGAAACAGTGGCAGGGAGATTGCTGGCTTTCAAAATGGATGGTGGTGTGGGGGAGGCACAATAAAACAAGGAATGTGGATGGCTACAAGTTGGAAAAGGCAAGGAAAGGGATTCTCTCCTAGAGACTCCAGAAAAGTAATGCAGCTCTGCTGGCACCTTGATTTTAGCCCAGGGAGACGTGTCAGACTTTTAACCTAAGAAAGGTAAGATAATAAATTTGTGTTATTTCAAGCCACTAAGTGTGTAGCAATTTGTTACAGAAACAACAGAAAGCTAGTAACATACTACTTTATAGACTTCTTTCTGTATCAGTATTTATAGACCTATCTCATTTTGTTTTACTGGTGTTTAATGTTTGACTTCTTCCAAAAAGATGTATCTGCCTGAAACTCAAAAAGGACGAGAAAAAAAGAAAGACTGCAAAAGATACACAACTAAAAAGGAATATTACAGTTAAACATGGGAAACTTATAAGAAGTTTAACCTCACATACTTAACTATAAGTGGCATTTACCAACTCCATTTACTCTAACACCCTTTCTCAATTATAGATCCGTACAAAAAAAAATAAAACATTTTGTTTTTCTAATATTTTTATGAGCCCCTCTGCAAGAAATATGTAAGACTTTCCTCAACCATTTCAAATAGCATTTCAGTGCTTCATGTGTTTGTTACAAAATTGCCTAATCACGGGCTTCCTATGGGGATATTTCTCCCAGGTGAGCTTTAAGGTCTGAACTCTACATTCTTTTGGGGGACAGGATTTCTGTACTCTGCTCTGATATAGAAGCTGTGTGAGTTGTACAAAGAGTCAGAAAATATGGAGTCAATTAAACTCTCAGATGGCCCTTTAATACAAAAAGTAAACCGTGGTTCTGAATGAAATGACTCAACTTGTAGATCCTATTAGATACAGACCCTTCTACTACATTTAACAGACAAATAATCTATTTTGTACATGCAGAGGATACGGTTTTAACACCATGATCTGAGAGTGCCCTTAAAAAAATCTGGTCTAGAAGTGACAATTATTGCTAGAAAAAAACCCTGCAAACTATCTACAGGTCCATAATACCTTAACCAGAAATCCAATGTCCAAAAAACTCTTAAAACTAAAAGTTTTTTCATAACTCTTTTGGCGGAAAAATCTAATCTGGCCTGAACTCATCAGACAGCAAAACATGACCTGAACTACTGTGAGGTTATTTAGTTTTTACCTCTTTAGTGTGAAGTTCTTACCAGTTACCAGTCCATGGCCTGTAGGAACAGAGCCACACAGCAGGAGGTGAGCAGCAGGCTAGTGAGCACAGCTTCATCTGTATTTGCAGCCGCTCCCCAGCGCTAGCATCACCACCTCAGCTCCACCTCAGATGATTGGGCATTAGATTCTCATAGGAGCACCAGTGCCAAAGGGTTGGGGATCGCTGTTATATGTGATTTCAGTAACTTATTATAAAGATAAAAAAATCCTGCCTCAAAGGTTACAAGAAAGGGACTAAGAACTTGTATTCTAGAATAGCAACTGTCATTTTTAGTAGGGTCCTCAACTTTTAACTTATTATACTTCAATTAGTTTACTTTATGTACTTCTAACATTATTCACCTTGTAGAGTAGCGGTAAAGCAAACACTACCCTCAAGGCATAAGAAAGCTAACTTACACTTAGCATAGCTGGGTCCTTCTAGTTTTATTCTCCTGTCTCACTTACTAGTTTAAAATAGGTATGTTGATTAAAGTAGTAAATTAATAGCAATAATTGTAGTTAAAAAATGATGATATTAGTGTTTAGAATGACAAGACATTAAGATAGGAAGACAATAAAAATAATAACAAAGAAGCAAACCATATCATAATGCCCTAAAAGGAATTTGGACATAGACTGAATCCAATATAAAATTACTACAGATTTCATGCAGTCATTTACACTGTTTTTAAGGTCTGGTGACTGCATTTTATTGCAATGTAGTAAACTGAAGTTTATACTATGAATGTGGTAAACAATAATTTAAGACACTGGTATTTTACACATGGTACATGTTTAATAAATGTTTGCTTTTAGAGGCTCAAGCAATAGTACACATAGATTAAGGAAATTTTTGACTCAAACTCCTGACTTCCAACTAATTATACACTAACTGCTATTTCCTGAATATCCTGCCACCATTTAACAACCATTACTGAAGGCTGAGGAACACTCACCTTGCAGTGAAGCCTTGACGTACTAACCACCATCAAATGTCAAGGCCACCTCAAATCCCAGGTTTCTCAGCCTTAATTGCTCCACTGAAGGCATTGTCTGATACCACTATGGGAGCTGACTAGCCCCTTAAATCCTGACCTCAGGGACTGAGTAAAGAAATGCGCTGAATAAAGTCACTGGGCTGGCCTAAAAGTACTTACTATTTACAATGTTGTTATTAATGAGATAACACACTAAGTCATTGAATCAAAATATATTATAAACTAGAGGTCAGAAATTATGACTTATTTATCAGTATACTCTTGTACCCCCACTAGGTACAAGCGAGCTACATTTATTTGAGTACTCAGTGGAAGACAAGCCCTTGAGCTTAAGTTCCAATCTACAGACTTCCAAATGATATAGACTTCTAGTGCCTGTAATAAAAGTCAGTAGCTCAAAAGGAAAATGTCATCTCATAACAGAAACTCTCATACATAATTTGCTATTGGTACTTCCTAACAATAAAGACACTTTTATTTCATGTCACTTAACAACTGCTAGACAACCCAAGAAAGAATAGTCCCTTTCTACATAGTACAAGGAGACAGTTTTTGGTGCAATCAGGAACAGTAAGGCTTCATAGCCTCTTTTTCATGGCCTGCTAATTTCACCTTGAAAATTACTAAAACTGCACTCTTCTGATTGTGAAAATCCTCTAAAGTGGATATTACCCACTGGGGGAAGGAGCAATAAATATGGTAAAATAAATGGCCAGAAATGCCCATTTAGCTTTTTGTACCACTGCATATTTTAAAAATGCATTTTTCCAGATTACTAAAATTCTCATGAAACATTTTGAGGGATATTATAATACTAGCAATTGAATCTCAAATTCAATCTCAAATTGAATCTCAAAGTACTGTTATAATTTGCGCCTATTATTACATATTTGAATATAATTTCTGACATAATTTATTCCTTTACTATTTTCCTACTATTCTTTTATCAAAATGGCCACAATTATTTAAGGCAACATTACAGAAATGCAGTTCAAAGTATGTTGGCTCATTTTACCAATCAATAACATCTAGGGCTTAAGGTGATCAAGGAGCCACATAATGGAAAGGGAGTATACACGCCAAAAAGTACTGCTCTGGAGATATAAGTTTCACTTATTTTGAACGTGCTAGTAACAGGTATTCTTGATTAGAAATGAAAATACTGTTTAACTCACAAGAATAAATACTGAGGTCATATTAGAGATTCAGCTATTAAATTTACTATTCACTATTCAACTATTTAACACATTGTCATCATACTTACTTATTAATACCTGTAAAGAGAATTATTTTCTTTGAGCAATAACTAGGATACCTGCATTCACAATATAAACTCAGGTTTACCACATTATAATAAAATGTAACCAACCCAAGCTTTAAAGTGTTAATGACCAGGCGATATCTGTAGTAATTTTATATCTGAGTCACTGTATCAATCTGCTTCCCAATACTTTGAGAGTTCATGATCAACATATGCCTGGATTTCCCAAGAGTCCCTAGAATTGAAATTCCCCTTCAGCCTTTTAGGAAATATTCCTCCTATCCTAAGAAGAGCATTTCCTAGAAGCATAAGTCAAACAGCAAAGTAAAACTGACTAAATAATTGGTCTGTCTCTCCTCCTTAGAAAACTTTACACTGCTGCACAGACACATTCTTTTCCTGTTGCAGGGAGAAAAAATTATTTTTCCAGAGCCAACTACTTTAGGACTAGAAAGCAAAATAAAGCAATCATATTGGGAGAGAGCTCTAATTATAAGCAAATATTTTAAAGTGCTAGTTTCACAAACTATCTTAATCATACATAAATTTGTAAGAACCAAAAAAAGAACAATTCATATATGCATCAGTTTTAACAGACATTAGCGTATTTTCATAAATGTTTCAGTTCTATTTAAAATAGAAGAAAACGTTATAGAGATCTAGGGGAACTCCACCCAAACTTTTCTTCTCCAGAGTTAGCTACTATTCCTAAAGTAACTGTGTCTTATTCCCATGTATGTTCTTATACTTTTTTGTACTTTCATTAGATATATATGTATCAACAAACAATGTATGCTATTACTTTAAAACTCTACATAAATGCAACATAATGTACATATCCTTTGGCAAATTGCTTTTTAAACTCAATATTATGTACTTGAGAAATATCCATGTTCATAAACAGATCCAGTTCATACATTTTCACTAGGGATAGTATTCTATTACAATAGTATTCCACATCAATAAACCATGCTCGATCCATTTCCTTACTAAAGTAAAGCTGGAGTGTTATGCGTTATTGCTATTTTAAGAACTGTTATAATCATCTTTGCTACATGTTTGCTTAGGCAATTGCCCCTAGTTAAGAATTGGCTCAACAAAAATATAGGTTTGAAAGCAAAGAACCCTAGAAAGAAAGTCATCCAGATGCCATCACATTCCTAATATGGAGGTCATGTGAACTGATGAACTATATGATGATTCAGATGAAAAATATTTAAATATGTGATAAGGAAACATGAGTTAATCAATTTGTGGAATTAATGAGACTAAAGCTGATCTTCTCTCTGACCATAATTTACTGGCAGCCAACTAAAACTCTACCAATGGCCCTAGTCTTTTTCTCACAGGAGTTAAGAGAATAGCACTTTTTTTTCCCAAAAACAATCTCTACAATAAGAGAGTAACTCCACAAGAGCCCCCCTAAAAGTGCTCATTACCTTGCGATTTAAATATTTTTGTTCTACCCACATGGCTCAATCAGTTCAGCTACTTTATCAATCGTTCACACCTATTCTACCATTTCGTGATGCACGCAAACATCAAGACATAATGTAAAGACAGCACCAAAGCATGTCTAAAGAACTGGAACATGGAGACAGGTAAATAAATGCAATGCTAAAAAGTACCAAGTCATAGTTGTTGCTATTTTATTTGTGTTACCATGCATTTTCTTAAGGACTAGACATCCTACAAAATCTACTACTCTCTTATTACTGACTGAAATGTTTGGTCATCAATGGAGAAGAGTTAAAAGAAAAAAAAATTTTTTTAAACTATAAGCAAAATCTGTCTCCCTAATACAACTGGAATATGTAATACATTTAATTCCACAAAGTTATAAAAAGAGCTAAATGATTTAAAATCCTTACAGCATTTCTCTGAGTGTCTGAGAAAGGGGCTCAAACTCCTACTACATCAACACAGGCCCTCTTTTACATCAGTGCAAAAATCACCACTCTTTACATTCTTTCCAATTTTTCAACTCATAGCTTATCTAGTGCATAATAATACAGAATTATAGATGGTTTTTACAAGTCAGTCATAGTCTTTGGAAATACCTGTAGACTGTACCCACAATACTACATTAAACTTGTGTTTTTCATGAAAGAATAGATGATTAATAGTTGACTTTCCACCTAACCACATAAAAACTAAAATCAGGTCTCAGGTAAGTTCTTTAATACACCTTTGCTTCTTCAACAGTCAAAATGTCCAAAGTAAGTGTTTCAAATTACAACCTAAATTGTGAAAAGTTGCAACTTGGAAAGAAGGGATTCCAGTTCACATTGCTTAAAACTATTTTTTAAAAATAAACTTATATAATGCCACTCAAATTTCCCCTCTAAAATTATGTTTGTACTTTTCTTCACCATATCTTTTCAAATGTTAATATTATGAAACAGCTTTGAACTTTTCTTGCTATAACTATGAATCTTGAATCTATCAGTAATTCATAGTTTGCAAACTAAGTATTAAATTTAAACTAGGTGCAGATTTCATCAGCATCTTTAACACATCAAAAATGCCCTTACGGAATACCAAAGTTACCACAGACTAACCTGAAATCATATTTTCTCTAAGACTATATATCACAAAAATTATGTGGAAACTATCCCTTGGTGTTAAAAAACAAACTGTATTTCTTTTCTGAAAACATTCAGTTCTCTGTCCCACCATTTGGAAAAATGTATCAGTTTGGGGCATGATACAACAAAAGAAGAAAAAATAATTATAAAACGAGCTAATACGTATTGAATATTTACCAGGCGCTGCAATAAATGACACATGACCATTAAATGGAAGTTAAGTAACTTTACCCAAAGTCAAAGATGCCAAGTGCATGTGACTCCAGGTATGTCCAGATCCAAACCTAGGATTTTAGTCACTATGCTTATATTAATAAGATTAAAATATTGCAATTTACTGCAAAAGCAAATTTTCCACTGCTTTAAATTCTTTAAATATTCATTAACTCAGAGGTCAAGTGGAGACTCCAAATCATTCACATTTATGATAATCTGAAAAAATATTGGACCAATAGATTTGCTGAATGTAACTGTTCAGAATAAACACATCACACAATCGTAGAGCCTTTTAAAGTGCATTCACAGCCACCAACCAATCTAAAAGGCACTAACTAGACTAAGGATCTTCATGTGTTCAACAGTTATTTCCTTTTCCATCCTAAACCAAAACGAGAATACTGTGCTTGGAATATGCCGTTTAAGCCAGAGTGCTTTTCTTAGTCTCTTATCAAAGGCCTAAGCTTAGTACAACACACTACCAACATACAGCTGCTGGTCTCCAAAGTAGCTCTATTAAGAGTACCAATACGAGTGTCAAGACCATTGCCTCAACACAGCCCCTATGTTATTTTCCTGTCTTCGCATCTCACAAGAACTTACCACCCTCTGGTGGATCACTTGGCACACCAAAGGACCTGGCTAAACTACTAATTTTTAATATCAAAGGCATTTTCTTTTTCTGCAACCGCCTTTTCAAGACACCAAAACCCTGGGTCCACTCTCCACTGCGATCCGCAGCCTGGGGCAAACACGCCTGGGGAATCTCACCAAGGTTCACGGCCAGGGACCCGGGTGTATCTGCTCAGCGCCTGGAGTGAGCATTCAATAAATTCTCATGAATGAATGGGTGGAAGGCAGCGTGGCTGGAATCCGGGGGGGGGGGGCGTGAAGGAATTTCACGCGGCTAAGACCACTGCAGTAGCGTCCAGTCTGCGGAGGGAGGAAAGAGGGCGAGTGGAAGAACCTGGGGTCGGAGCCACAGGGCCGTGTCGGTCGCTGCTGGCTAGGGAAATGCGCGGGCGCCGTCTCCGTGGGTCCCCGCAGCGCGCTCCCAGGCCTCGACCAGCGCCACTGCCTCTCTCCCAGACCCCGCCTCCCGCACCCGGGAGGCCGCGGCGGGTCAGCCCTCCGAGTCGGCCCGGGACGCGCGCTCGCTCACCTGACGCTCCGCCCGCGGCACCGCTGTCTGCATCCGGCGCGAGCTCGCAGCCCAGCGTGTCGGCGAGATCAGCTGATTCACGGGGGGCGGGGCCCGCGGGCGGGGGCGGGGCCCCAGGGCAGCGGGCCCGCGGGAAGGCGGGCGGGGGTTGCTGCCCGAGGGAGGTGGGGTTAGGTTCGGATGGCGTCCGGTACGCGACAAAATTACCCAAGAGGCACTGGGCCCTGTTGCTAACGCCCCCCGAAGTCCTGCCCCGCCCTCAGAACGGGGCGGAGGCCACCAGTCCTGAAACTCGCTTGGGCGGTGACGTAACGTGGAGTCGCTGGGGCCTGAGTGCCGGTGCTACCATGGTAAACTGCTGGGGGAGCGAGAGGTGTGGGGGAGCTGCCGTCATTCGTATCCACCTAGACCAGCGTGAGTCAGAAGGGTAATGCGCTCTACTCTGAACAGCGCAAAGGCTGAAATAGCTTCAAACTGCTTCTATGGACTGTACCCACACAATAGTCGCTTCCGCCCCGCAAATGACGTCGTCGCTCTCGCGCGCTGGTTGGCCCTAGTGTCCACCCTGGTTTTACTACTTAGTTGCAACCCCGAAGGAGGGAACTGGAGAGGAAGAACTGCACAGTCTCACGACAGTGCTCGTCGCGGCCACAGCCCACCCCGACCCAGTCCTCTCCTGAAGATTTTTCCTGGCTGCCATTCTTTGCGCACAGTGCGCATTCTGCTGCGAGGCAGAGTGCTGTCGCTGAACCTTAAACTTGTATTCAGACCATCAGCTACAGATGTACAGTCAGGGTCAGAAGTTCTTGGCGTAAGTGGTCTATGGCATTCCCCAACACCCTCCATTCAACTGCTTCTTTGATTCTTTGACCACCTGCAAAACTGTTAGTCTGCAACGATTTTGCCAACCTTCTGCACCGGTGCTGGAAATCACCTAACTCTGACTACTGACACTAGTGGAAACCCGAGTTGTCCAACTTCATTATGGATTCCCATGGGCCCAGGCGACCTTGCTAAGCCTGAAACAGCCCTGAAGGCTACTCAGAATTTCTCCTATTCCCAGTCCCCTGCTGTTCATTCCCAACCTGCACACACTCCTAACTTCTTACCAACTTCTATCCACTCAACCCCTTTTGGTAAAGAGAAAAATAAAAATTTTGCCTCCTATATTTCTGAGAAAATGATACCACTGGGGAGAAATTTCCTTAACCCTACCAGACAATACTACAAAAACCTACCTGCAGCTCTACCTTTCCTTCCTTCTTAGCAGAGGTGTTCTGAACTCTCAAAGTTAATCCCTCCACCTGAACCCAGTATCTCTTCCAATCCCCTTAGAGACTTTGCTCCATGATTATCCCTTCTCTTTTGTGTATCTTCAAACTCTACCTCTCTTGTCACTCTTATTCTTCAGTATATAAGCTTGTTCCTGCCTATCCCATCTTTTCATTTCTTTTTGCTCTGTCCTCCTTTCTTTTACAACCTAATTTTCTACCTCTAATTTCTGACCTCCCACCCTTCCTTATCCCAATCTGCAGTCTTTACTTTTTCAGGTCTACTGAAACTAGTAGTCACCTTTTAATTTTGGAATCAAATGCATTTTATGCAACCATTTAAAAGAAAGAGAGTGACCTGTATATATTGATATGGAATGATCTGGAAGTTGGGTTAAGAGAAAAAAGCTAGATGCTGAGTCATGTATTCCATCAATTGTGTGTTATGTGTGTCTTAGAGAGAGAGAAAGAGAGAGAGAGAGGTGATATATATCTTTGTCTTTGTATATGCATGTATTAGCTCTGAAAGATGCATTTAAAATGACTAGTGCTGGGGAGAATTGAGAACAAAGGTGGGAGGAAACTCACTTTTTCCTCTGTGCAATATTGCACTGTTTGAACTTGTAACTTTACAACTATAGTTTAAATATTCTTTTTAACTTATTTTTGAAACTTTTCAATATGAAAAAAATAAATCTTTTATCCTCCGAGACTTCTGGAACACACTCCTTCTGGGTTTTCCTCCTATTCAGACCTTTCCTTTACCTTTTCAGACCCTTTCTTTTACTTGTCCATTAAATTCATGGATTAAATTAATATTTATTTCACATTATTATATGCCAGACACTTCTAGGCACTACAGAGACATGATAATGAACAAAACAGACAAGAGGCCCTGTTTTCATGAACTTGCACTCTGGTGGTATGGGAGATAGTCTCCAGAGATGGAAGCCATCAATTCCTCCCTTCATGTATACAAATGCCACTCTTGACATCAAGAGACAGAATCTATTTCTTCTTCCCCTGAAATTGGCTACTTTAGCTAATAGAATGTGGCAGAAAACTTCTGGGACTTCTGAATTAAGTCCTTAAGAATTGGCAGCTTCTAGCTCCCTCTGAGAAGCCAGCTGCCATGCTCTAAAGAAGCTTCAACAGTACTATAGATTGATAAGAGAAAATGGGAAGAGATAGGCCATATGGAAGAGCATGAAGGGGCCAGAATGTAAGTGATGCCATCAGGTTCCTTCCAGACCAGACCAGTTACTGGCTAAATGCAGCTGAGTGATTGACACCACCTAATGCCAAGTGGAGCAGAACAGTCTCCTCAAGCCTTGCCTGAATTCCTGACCCAAATTCTTAACAAATAATAAATTTTTTCTTTAAGCCACTAAGTTTCGGAATGGTTGATTATGCAGCAATAACTGAAATAAATAGGAGAAGAGCTGACTCTTTTGCTCTGTGGAGAGTGATCAGAGTCTAGGAGTTTAAGAAGGGAAGCAGGGAGATCAGTAAGAGGTGATTGCGATAGTCAAGGCAAACAATAGCCTGGAGTGGCTTGGAGGAGGTAGAAAAGAGTTAGATTACAAATATATTTTGAAAGTAGAGCCTATAGTAGTTGCTCATGGATTAGACATAAGCTTTGAAAGAAAAGAATTGAGGCCTGAGTTATTGGTAAAAAATGTGCTATCTTTTACTAAGATGGGAAAGACTAGGAAAAAGTGTTTGGGGATATGGGGAGGAAGAACCAAGTATTCACATTTGTACATGTTATAGTTTATATGGCTATTGGGGATCTGAACGAAGATGTCACGTAGGTAGTTGCACATAGGAGTCTTGTGATGAGAAGAAGATCAGGGCTGGAGATATAACTTTAAAAGTTGTTGATGGAAAATGGAAGCAGCCTGAGGCATGAGCTCTGGGACACTCCTCTTTATAGAGATTGCGAGGATAGGGAAGATCTAGCCCAGAATCCTGCTGGGTTTCCTGATGGAAGAAATAACATGTGTTTTAGAAACAAAATGAAGGCAAATATATCTAGTAGAGAGTATGTGAGAGAGATGAGTGGTAGAAAATGAGGTTGTAGTGATCGTGTAGGGATTGGTGGGCCAGGATGTGAATTTGTCTTTTATTCTAAATGCAAGTGGATTCAGCAGAAGGTTTTAAGTGGGGGAGTGACCTGATTCGACTTATATTTTTGAATGTTTATTTTGTCAGTGTTTTATGTGTACTTCCTACATCATTACACAGAGTATTAGGAAGTTTACGCAATGACTGAAGTTTAACATTAATGTTTTTTTGTTTAAGTTCAATCTGACTGATGCAGGAAATAAGAATAAAAGCATGGAGACCCAAGTAGAGGTACTGCATTAGGACAGAAGAGAGATGATGATGCCTTGGACTAGAGTGATAGCAGTACGAATTATGAATTGGATAAATTCGAGATATATTCTGGAAGTAGAACGGGCATGATTTCATGACGGATCAGACATGATATTTGACTTGTATGCGGCCTGGGGTTTTCTTCTGAGCAACTGTTTAATGGGAATTCCATTTTCTGAACTTGAGAAGACCTGGTTCAAAAGGTCTGTTTTTGACGTAATGATTTTGGGATACTTTTTTGACATACAAGTTGAAATGTCATATTGTCAGTTGGCCGGTGCTATGCAGAAGCCAAGGCTGGAGATAAAAGAAAGTTGTTTGCACATAGGTGCCGTAGAAAGCTAAAGGAAAACAGACGAAATTACCTGGGAGGAAAATGTAGGTTAGAAAGTATAGATAAGGCCAGGACTGAGCACTGGGTTGCCCAGACTTGGAAGTAGAGCAGAGGAAAAGGAGCCAGGAAAGAGGAGTCTGCACAGAAGTAGGAGAACAGGTGCCCACTCCACAGAAATCAAAGAGGCTTTCAAGAAAGGGTGGCACGGTAAATGGTGTTAAATGCCGCTAAATAGTAAGGTAATGTCTGAGAAGTAGCCCAAGGGTTTGGTTTGATAAGATGGTATCTCTGGTGACTTGCCAAGAGCAGATTCAGTGGAGCAGTAAACACAGAGGCTTTTTTAGGAGTGAGTTAATGAGAGACTAGGAGGTGAAGAAGTAGAGACATCTCCTTCAAGAAGTTTTGCTATAAAGTGGAATAAAAAAAAAAACTGGGACATTAGCTGAAGGGGCATGGAGTCAAGGTATAGAATAGATGCCCCAAACCCAAGCTTTAAAAAAAAAATAGTTGATATGATAGCAAACTTAGATTTTCTGTTTCCAAAGAATCTGGCCCTACAGGGGGAAAAAAGAGAAGATATCCAACATGTCTTTCTATATATTGTCATAGAGTCAATACTCTCAGTGCATAATCTTAGTTGAATCTACTTATAAACTTTTAACATGGTATGTGTCACACTAATTCACAAACCTGTAAGTCTCTGTCTCTCTTGTTAAATTCTAAGCTCCCGGACAGTATTTTTCTCATTTTTTAATTCTCTAGAGACTGGCGCAGTGCTTTGCACTTTAGCAGTCATTCAATAAAATTATTTATTGAGATCTAGCAATTTAACAATTTGTCAAAATCCAGTTCATTGATAGAGACATAAAGTACTTGCTGCTTCTGAAAGCTACTCTGACTGACGTTGGTTCTAGTTCTGGCCTTCTGATTGATTATCCACTGGGAGGAATTGAGGAGTGATCCTCCCACTTTCTATCCCCTTAAAAGTCATAAAAGGCAAGAATCCTCCTGGGTTCAAATGTCAAAAGGATTGAATGCAGTGGTTTACCTCCCCCAGGACGGTTCAAGAGTGGGTATGTGAATGTGTGTGCACCCACGCGTGTGTGTATGTGAAGAGGGTGGGGGTGATGTGACCTCTGGAAGGTGATGCTATTCGGGCTAATTTTGATAATATTGCAATACAATCTATTTCATAATATATTATTTGCAAAATACTTCATATGTATATTTTAGCCTGAAAACAATCATATGATAGATATAATTATTCCTAAAATACAAATGAAGAAACTGAGGCCCACTGACTTGTCCAAGTTAATCCAAGTACTCTAAGTGGCAGAGGGACTCAACCCTAGGTCTCCAAGTCTGGATCTCCAAACTCAAATCCTCTGTTCCCCAGTCTGCACACAAACACACGTTTCAGCTCCCACTGGATGGTGAATAGAGAGTTCAGTACTAAGATAAAAAGTAGGTTTCAGAAAGAGATGCTAGAAGATAAAAGAAAAGTAGTAGTAACAGGGTCAATGAAGGCTGGTATGAGAAACTGAGAATAAGACACGTAGAAGGCAGTGTACAAGGATATGCTCAAAACAGGGTCAGAATGAAAAAGTAAACACTGCTTCTAAGCTCCCATCCTTTTATGTGTGCATGTGTGGGTGAGGGGTGCCTTCACATACATGTATAAATGCTATTTTTAACAGCCATTTACTAGGAATCTGAAAGGAGTATAAGATATAATTCATACCTTCAAAAAATATATGTACCAACTTGTTAGGAAAACCATGAAAATAATCATTAGAACGCACAGTTCAGACAATCAGTGTTCCAGGAGCTCAGCCTTCAGAGAGATGGGGATAAGGGTTGGAGAGAATCAAAGAAATAAGGAAAGGTTCAGAGAGAAGGTGGCACCTAAGTCAGGCCTTGAAGGAGGTATAGGTACAGCCAAGAGAAGAAAATGTCAAATGAGAAACACGTGAGGGTTAAGTAGGATCAGAAGGAAGGTCTATTGGACAGTGAGCCTACTGGTGTGGCTACAGTGACATGTACATGGATGATTAGGCAGGGCAGAATAGCATCAGGTTGTCAGAAGCCAAGCTGAGGATTTAGACTGATGCCATTGGGAAAAAGAGGGATCTTTAGGGATGTTTAATCAGAAATGATCATAGGCTTTCAAAGCAGAGTTGTAGTCTGTGTATCTTATTCTATTTAACCATTAAAATAGAGGCTCTGTGTAGATGTGTTTGTGTGTTATACTTTTTATTCTTACTGAGTTAGATTATATTTCTCTCCCAAGTTAAAAAGGGTGGTTAAAAACAACTTAGTCCTTTGTTTGAAAATATAGATGTCGAAATTCTGAGTGGTCGAGATTCTAGAAAAGGGGTACCTAACTCCTGTTGACATCTGGGAGCACTTTATTATGTGGCTGAACTTCATGCAAGAAGATAATAATTAAAATGAGAAGCAAAGACCTGTGATGACATTTTAATTTGGGGGTGTGATTTAAATAGAAATGCTTCTACTCATCTCATACCAAAAATAATTAGTGGATTAAATAACTAATCACCAGATGTAGGTAGGCAGATGCTAACTTATTTTTAGACTAGAAGCACAAGGCTGTATGAGAGTTGTTGAGACACATGTTCGTAAGTTTTATATTATGGCATGTAAGTAACCATTAGAGCAAACATTTTAATAAAATGTCAACATCTACATTTAAATAAAAAAGTCTATATCTGAGTTATTTTTATGTAATATATGCCTAATATTACACTTTTGTCTCTTATACTTTCCTTGTTTTCGTGTTTTGTTGGCAAAACCTATTCTGGCATGTCTTAGCATTCTAACCTCAAGCTGGGGACAGAATTTAGTTTCCTGAAAATGAAGAGCAGTGGTTTGGGCTAAAGGGCCTCATTTGTGTGTGTATTACAATTTATAACATGTAAATTATTATAAACATTATAATAAAGCATTTAGGTCCCAACCTATAAAAAAATAGCATCCTAAGTATTAATTTGCAGGTGAGCTGTTGACACTTAGAACATGTTTTCTCATAGAAACAGTGAGATAAATAATGATTTAGTTCCTGGACTAATCTACGAATGTTATGTGATCTATGATGTTCAAATACTGTGCGTTTGCAATGAAAAATTTGGGAAAAAAAATGAAAGCAATATTTTTGCAATACTTTATAATTTGAAAAAGAGAGGGGAAAACCTTTGGTATTAAGTAATTTTTCGTGAATATAGGCACTTAAAGCAGATTTTAAGGCACAAGGATGAAAGTTTAACGGAAGTTGTGGAGCTCTGGAGAGCAGAGGGGAAGAGGTAGGTGAGTGGGAAGCCGCATGGCATCCAGCCATAACGGGAGCCTCGGGCAACTGGAAAAACGTGGTCTCACGCGTACACGGATCAAAATATGATACATACATACATACATACATACATGTGTGTGTATGTATATGTGTATATGTAAAATCCCACGTTGCTAATCTGTTCACACACCACTGTCAGCCCTCATGAGCCCGCCCTCCCGAGGCGCGGTTGGGGTTGGGGGCAGCCGGGCTGTGAGGGGCAGGACCCTGCAGCCGCGCGGCGGGAACCGCAGGCGGATTGGGAGCGTCTGTTCTTTTTGCATGGAGACACGGGGACGCAAAACGAGCAAGCAGCAGCCTGTCTTTATTTAACATGTCGTTACTGTATTTTGTTCATCCTAGATTTTGTACATTAATTTTTATTTTGATTTTTAAATTTTTGATTTTAATATTGCATTAAGATTATTTTGATTTGTCTTGATGACCGAGGGTTTTGGGGAGGCGGGGACACTGGTGGGAAGCAGTGAGGAAGGAAGCCACACAGGAGCCCGAGGTTAAACCTTTTTTTCTTCTTTTCTTTCTCTCCCTCTTTTCCTCCCTATTTCTCCCTCTCTCCCCCTTCTCTCCCTCCCCGCCCCTCGCCTTTTTTAAAAAAATTGCTTTTCTTATTTTGGGTCTCCAGCTCCATCAACTTTCCCTGGGTGTTACTGAAGGCTCTGCCAATGACCAGGGGCCAACTGGTTTCTGAGGGCTGGGAACTGGGGAGGGCAAAGTATTTCTGAGGGGAAGAGGCCTAATCGATTGCACAGTATTTTAAAATACTTAATTTTTGAAAACGTGGTTAAACCCTCTAAATTTCAGAGCCTTAGGGTCAAGTTTGGTTAGCCCAGCCCTAGCAACTGCTAGGCTTATGTATGTGATAAAGGCAGTTGGAGGAATAAGAAAAATTGATGAATTGGGTGAGGTTATATAATAAAAGAGTTTTTTAAAAAGACACGTAAATTTGGGAAAGATATTGCGTGGGGTGGAATTTCGTTGGCTGTGATTGGCAAAACCCCCCGAAAAAAATTGGAGTGAGTGTGTGGTGAGAAGAGAGATTTGGGGTTTGGGAGGCTATTCTCGAGGAAAAGAAGTTTAGAGGGAGCACAAGTTGATTTGGCCAGTTCTCCATCCTGGCCACCGGGTGGCGCTGTTGGTACAAGGCTGGCTGCTTTTCAGACGGGACTGAAGGGGTTCAGGGATCTTAGGAAAGAGATAGGAAGAGAGAATCTCAGAGGGTTTGCCACACAGTTTGCATCAGATATTTATGTTAGCTTTTTGTGAGTTATGTTTATTTGTATTTATGTACCCACAATATATGCGTATTTTAAAGTAATAGTAACTTGCAGGAGACATTTTCAAACAGTACTTGAACTCTAATACTTCTAGTAGTGTGAAGTGTGTTATACTTCAGCATGAAAAATATAGGTTTCCCAGTTACACCGGTGACATCAAGGGCAAGAAATTTTGGGCAATGTTAAAAAGGTTATTAGAGCATTTAATTTCACAGAAATTAACAATGACAAGTTGTACAAAGATACCATTATTCTTTAGTCAGCAGCAGCCTGAACACTTCTATACTGAACTAATTGTTCTGACGGTACATCAGCTGTGAGGCACTGCTAGAAAGAGAGGCATGGAGTGGAAAACTGGCTGGAGGGCACTTACCTCCGCTTCTGCTTGCAGGGATGCATGTTTCATATGCGTTAGGTAACCATTCTGAGTGCTGAGAAACAAAATTCCCTTCCATGTACAAGAGAACAGTGTGCTGAGTTGATGGACTCACTGTGTGTCAGGGGAAAAGGTGCTCACAGTGCCTTGGTGCTCATTGTGTGGTGACGTGGTTAAGAGCACAGATCCTGGAATCAGTACCAGCGAGTTTAAATTCTGACACTTACGCTCTAAGAAACTTTGGACAAGTCCCAGTTTTTTCATCTAAAATTGGGGTAATAAATATCTATATCATAAAATTTAAATGAGATAATGTATATGAAGTGCTTGTTTAGAAGGGATCAAAAAAATGGTAGCTGGCAATGTCTAATCAAATAAAGGAGGACCAAGAACAGGCCTGGGAACTCTTTGGTATGACAGATTATCTCCCAATTCTTAATTTTTATCAAAAAGGAAAATGGTCAAGTAGGTTTAAGTATTGACTTTGAAGCTGCTCTACCTTGGTTTAAATTCTGGTTCCACCACTTCTTTCTTGTGTGGCCTTGGGCAAATTATTTAATATTTCTGACCACAAAATTGTTATGAGTAAATACAGATAATATTATTGTCATTTTTTTTCCTACCAATAACCAGAAGACTTTGACTAAATATATGATCAATTGCCTTACCATGGACCTGATTATGCTATATTTACAAATCTATTCTTTATAAAAAAAAATTTAAATCACTCTTTAAAAAAAAAATCGTGCTGTTATGTCAAAAGTAGAAAATTAAAATTTCTAACCAATGTGCTGTTTACTTGAAAATAATAAAATAAAAATTTTAAAAAGCAGAAAATTAAATATACAATTGGCATCCTCCATTTCAACGGGCAATGAATTATCAGTTCAGTCATTTCTGGAATTTTCTCTGAATGCATTCAGAGTCAATAAATTAAAACAAACAAGCAATCATACAAATGCAAATAATAACGGAGAAAATACCTGGTCTGTAGAATTATAATTTTATTTTTTGTTTATACTGGAAATAGGGAGTCTTCTACGTTCCCTGTATCAACACATTCCCAAGGATTCCTGTATAGTTTTAGACAAAGGGTCCTTTTTAGGTATAGCGTTCAGCATAATTGCACTGCTCCTCAAGCTAAGCCACTCTGTCACAGGAACACCTTGCAGTTAGATTTCTTTACCTGCTTGTGAAATGTCTCTTTTAACCTGTCATTGCTTTCCAGTAGTTTTAGAATGTGGACCTGCACATATGGAAACACTCAGCATTCTTGAGCCTTCTGTTGTTCACAGTTTTGATCCACAGCAGGTTAAACTACTCTTTTGTAAGTGAAGGTCAGGATGGGAGGAGAGCCTGAATGTGAGGCAGAATCTAGCATGATAGCCAGGACCACAGAATTTCAGGCTAGTTCATTGATAACTGGAGCATTTGGTGTTTCTGAGGAGAAATTCCTAGGGCTCAAGAAATTGTCGTCTTAACTCAATAAGAAGTTGTGAAATTTGGAAACATGGTCATCTTGCTCCGCATACTTTTTCATGCGCTCATTAGTTTTGAACCTTACTCTATCTTGAAGGCAGTGGGAATAGAAGATAACAATGGAACTTACATCATCAACTTCATGGTGAAAAAGAAGTACAACTAAACAAATAACACCCTAATATGCAATAACGATAGGATGTTAAGAAAGACGAAGCTGCATGTAAAGGTGCAAAGGAGACCGATACCTTGCGCTTGCAGTTCTGTGATTTGTCGGCAGACAGCACGCTCAGCATGTAAAAATTTCAAGTAAAAAAAAAAAGTTTAAAATGCTGCAACAAGTAGGAAGACATGTGATTTAAGAATCACACTCTGTAGCTTTTACTTGGATGGAAGATGATGTCACATGCCTCCTGATTAACGAACTTGAGTTACTTCCCTATTACTGGTTCATTCTAAATGTAAATATAACTTATATAAATATAATTTAGATCTAGACCTAATAATTAATGAGGAATGAGACCAAACAGATTTTGTGCTTTTTTTTGTGCAAATACAATTATCAGTGTCTCCTCATTAAATGAAATTTGGAAAATACAGTAGTCTTCGGGAGGCTTTCCTGTGTTCCTGTGACAGAGTGGCTTAGCTTGAGAAACAGTACAATTATACTGAACACTACACCTAAAAAGGATCCTTTGTCTAAAACCGTATAAGAATTCTTAGGAATCTGTTGATGCGTGGCAAGTGGAAGACTCCCTATTTCCAGGATAATCAAAAAATAAGTATTTTCTACTATTTGCTAATATAGTAACCTTGGGAAAGTTATTTAAATTTTCTAAGACTTGGTACCCTCATGATAAAGGGATAATCATGGTACCTACTCATTGTCATAGAGTTGGAGGATCAGCACAGTGTCTGGCACAGAGCAAGCTGTTCTTATACATTATTATTATTATTATTATTATTGTTATTATTATTATTATTGGATTATTATTATCATTATTGTATGCTTATCTAAAGCCTCACACCCCTACCTCCCTCCACCCCATTGGAAGTAGGCAGGAATATAAGAAAGTAAATAAATAAACAAAATGTATGGATTTCATGTGAGTGTGTTTTTAAGACTATTCTTCTTTTTCTATTTTCTTATTTCGAAAATTCTTAAACACACAAAAATGAACATCCACATGGCCATCACCTAGTTTAGACAATCATCAACATTTTGACCAAATTTTTTTTTATTCCCAACATTATTTTTCTGGAATATTTTAAAGCAAAGAAATTGTGTCCTTCCACCTATAAATACTTTAGTATGCATCTTTAACTGTAGAATTGTTTTAAAAACATAATAATCATGCAAAATTAAAATAAACTCTTAAAACTATCTAATACCAGATATAAATTTCCATACGTGTCTCAGAAATCTCCTTTTACAGTGGCTACTAGGGATTAGGGGGCAGGAGAAAAGGGGAAATGTTGGTCAAAGGCACATATACATAAATTCAGATATGCAGGATGAATAAATTCTGGAGTGCTAATGTGTAGCACAGTGACTATAGTGAACAATACTGTATTGTATACATAAAATTTGCTAAGAGAATAGATCCTAATTATTCTCACACACAAAAAATGTCGACTACGTAAAGGGATAGATAGGTTAATTAGCTTGTGATAAACATTTCACAATGCATGCATATATGAAAATGTCACTTTGTATACTTTAAATACGTAAATTTTTACGTGTCCATTATACCTTAATAAAGCTGGGGGTGGGGAAAGATGTCTATTTACAGTTGATTTGTTTACATCAGGATTCAAACGCACTGCACTTGGTGTGTCTCTTAAGACCATTGAATTCTGTCTTTTTTTTTTTTTTTTTTTTTGTACCATTGATTTGTTAGAAAAATCTGGTTCTTTGTCCTTTCTGATTTGGCCGTTGGCTTCCTTGTGGTGTTATTTAACTTCTCTGTCCTCTGTATTTTTTATAATTTGGTTTTAGATCAAGACACTTGATGAGATTCAGACAAAATTTCTTTTTAGTCAAAAAACACATCATCAGTGGTGCTGTGCCCTTTCCCTTGTACCACATCAGGAGGCATGTAATGTCTGGACGTCCCAAATTTAGTGGAGCTAAGATTGATCAGTGGGCTCAGGGGGTGTCCACCAGAGCCTTCATTGAAAAGCTCCTTATCAATCTTTTACCTAATGATTTTAGCATCCACTGGTGATTGTTTTACTTAGATCTATCATTGCATTAGGATTGCTTATGTAAATAATAGTGAATTTTCCCTTTCTTTGCCACCAAAGGTACCACACAAAAGCATTTTGCTTTTTTTCCCCGAACAGTATATTTTGAGGATCACTGCAAGTCATGTATAGATCTTTTATTAAGAGCTATACTCTATTGTGTGGATGTATAGGGATTATTTTCAATGTTTCTGACACAAACATCATATTATTTTTCACGTTATTAGCTGTTAAATGCTTGTGATCATCTACTTATTCTGGAAAGGTTATAATTAACCTTTAATTATGCCTAATAATCTGCTGAATTAAATAAAGACAGAATGTAAATTTTGGAAAAGTGCGAACCCTCAATTAAACATTGTAGTTTGAATACACACCAATTGAGAAAGAAAAACAGGACTCCAAAAGTGTAGGGTGGGAGAAGTTAGCCTAGAATTATCAATAACATATAATTTTACTGCTAATTAAAAAATGGCTATCATTTGTCTTAACACAGGTCCCTGGAAAGAGAGCCTCAAACAAAAGCTTATATGCTAACACTTAATTTTGAGGGGAGGGGTCATGTGCCATCTCAGGGCATTAGACATGAGGGAAAAGGGGGGTGTAGAGTAGAGAAAGAGAGAGCGCAAATAAATGGAGCATGTTTCTGAGCTGGCCTCAGCTCCACAACAAACATTGCTGGTTTCCTAATGGAAGTGCCCTCCAGGGGACCGCCTGCATTTCTCTGTTGTGTCACCTGGCCCTTGCAGGAAGTTGCTGGGGAAAGCAGAGCCCCTGTTGGCCTATTCAGGGTGGTAACCAGATAGGAGGCGGGGGTCTCCTAGTCATCAGCTTCTTGTGTGGAGGCTCTTTGGACTATGACAGCAGCAGGTATCGGGGGCAGTAACCCTGCTTCAAAACAACATCATGGGCTTCCCCTACTCAGAAGCAGACCAGGCCTCTGAGGTAGGTTGGGCCAACGGGGAGTGAAACACAGACTGGGTCTGATTCACAATTCAAAACAAAATCATCTAAGTCTTCTGTCCTTATTCAGAAACCTTTGGTAACAAAAGTCGTTTTAGACACAGAGCTAGAAAACATCTTAAGACTCGTTTACTATTTTTCATTGACTTTAGACAAGACCATAAATTATTTTATTTTTGGAAATTCTGAAGGATCTTTCATAATTTCCCTCTGTAGCCCATTCTAGTATCTAAGCATAGCATTTAAATCTTAAAAAAAAAAAAAAAGAAAATCAGGCTATTCTATTTCAGCGACTTGTGACAGGTAAATTACACCCTAGGCCAATAAAAATGCTAATCATTTAAAAAATTTTAAAGTTATGATAGTTAAAGGGTGATAATAAAAACTGTCTCAAACCCAGTCTGGGCTATAACTTTTGCATGATGAAATTAGCAACCCCTTTTAGAAAGAACTGAGCATCTGATCAAATATAATCTAATTATGATAAATTCTAATGAAATTAAGAAATAGTCTGAGAATCTAACTTCTCTTACTCTCTGTTGATTGTCAGTCAAAAGCTATTAATAGTCTTTAACCAAATATTCTTTTTTTGTATTAATGTAAGTAATCATTTTTTTTTTTTTTACTAAATATCTGTAATTTGGGTGAATCTGAATCGCCCTGTTCCTGATCTCTTTTCTTGTGGCAATTTTAAATAGAAATTCAACATGCTCATAATTAAGTTATCTGAAAGGTTTTTTAAAACCATTGTGAGTCTCAGATATGAAATATGCATAAATATTATTGTGATAAGAACAGACTCATCTATTCCCTTAATGATAATGATTTGGGGGGGATGATGTACCCTACATTCTGTCTACTCAGATTAATACATTACAGTTCAATAACAAACCTTAGGAGTCTATAAGAGAAAAAATTCTGTTCAAAGAATACAGACTAGCTTAAGCTAGTAGGTACTTGACATGTCATTATATTAATATAGTAAACATTATTACATTTATGTGGAAAGAAGGAAGCAGGGCAGAAGGAAGGAGAGAGGGAAGGAAGATATTTCATGCAAACTCCTCTTTCTCCACCATTGGGTAAGAATGATCTGTAATAGTAAGAATAACATAGATGCTCACTAAATAGTTTTTGGAAATCGGTGAATGAACAACTAGCCCTCTGGACTATTGGATACACTATTGCTTAGGGCTAAGAACGTTCTTCAGCTTTCTTCCTGTTCTGTGGTTCTTTGCCTACTAAGAGTTGGCTAGGTTGTAACTATATTTAAAAATCTGAAAAGCAAAATGTTCTCAGATGAAAGGCAGAAAAGAAAGTAGTTCTCAACATGTCCACTTTAGCACCATGGAAGCTTAATAAATGTCATTTACATGGATAAGCAGTCAATTCAAAAAAAAATGTATGTATCCCAATAGAACTAACTTGTGTCTGAATTAAGAACCTTGATTGTGCCAAGCCTTATTCTATCCAATAATAGCCCTCCTGTGTTTAGTTGTGCACATATGAGTGCAGGCAGCCGCCTTTCCAATGCATGGTTCTTGCATGAGAAGAAAAATTGCTGAAGTCATGAGGCTGCTCCAGGCAGAACGCTCATGCGAGTCATATGAAAGCTCCAGCGTCGCTGACCTCTGGCAAAAAGAGAGTGAACGAGGACAGGAGAGGCAGGGAGGAGAGGCTCAAGTGCGAGTTTTCCCTTAAGCCTGGAAGATTATGGGTCAAGAGCTGTGTGCAAAGATTCTCCAGCCTGGATGCAGCTGCCATGGCTGTTGGGAGGGAAGCGATGCGCGCAGCTGTCAGAGGAGTGCGCCTGTGCCGATGGAGTCTGCGATCGAGGTATCCGTTCCCAGGAGAGCATCTTTCTCTCTTGATAAACCAAGTAGTTCAGAGACTCCCTCTGTAGCAGGTCTGAGTTTTCTGCGGTAGGTCGAAACCAATAAAAAGAAAATTCTATTAAAGTCACGGGGAATTTATGACTGTTGTCATCGAACTTGGGGATTTGCTTGTAAACTAAGAGGGAAAAATAATCTTATGCTTTGGGCTGCATGAAACTCACTTGGCTTGTAGTTGAGAAAGGAGCTATGCTCTTGAAATCTCTGCAGTATGAAACTACAGAGCTGAGCCTCAAAAATCAAGCTGCAGTATTATTAGCTATCGATTCAAAATTTCAATAATTAGCTCATTGTTATTAACAATGTTGTACTAGGAAATTGTTTCCTTAAAGATAAATGAAGGGGATGGGAAAAAAGTTTAAGCAGAGAGAAATTGTAAACCATCCAACAGAGAAATTTAGGTTAATCTGAGTGTTAAAGTTATCTTTTCAAATGAAGAAGAATGTAATGTTTCAGCAATTGATACATTTCTGGGTGTTTTTAGAAATCTAACTTTCAGGAAAGGTGCCTTTTGGGGGTGTAGGAAGATTAGAAAACATTCAAAGAGTGAAAATTAGGCAAATAAAAAATAGTTTATGCTGGCCACTGAGTCTTGACTTTGCATAAATTTTATTGCTGCACTTTCTTTTTTCTTTAGCTAACAGACCTAAAAGAAGCATCATGTTCCATGACTTCATTTCACCCCAGGGGACTTCAGGCTGTCCGTGACCGGAAGTTCAAGAGTAAAAGGCCACGGAGTAACAGTGATTCTTTTCAGGAGGAGGATCTGAATCAGGGTTTTCTGTGGGTGAGTGAGCAGCTGATGTTGATCAAGAAGAATTTAATGTGCGCTTGTCTAGGGAGGCTGGCCCTATTTCGAGGGCAATTACTAAGCAGACCTTCCCAAGTACACTCTGGCAAATTTCTCTGGGAAAAAAAAAAATCAACATTAAAAAAAGTGCTTTTTCTTTCTTTCCCATCTCTCACCCCACCCCATTCCCCTTTAGCAGAGAAAGAGCCTCCCTTTTGGATCAGCTTCATCTTACTTAAACTTGGAGAAACTGGGTGAAGGTTCTTATGCTACAGTTTATAAGGGGATTAGCAGGTGAGTGACTCATAGCTGGGAGAGACTTTAGAGATGAGGCTCCCCACACATGGGTGCCCCATGTGACATTGCAAAGTCAGATCACACATGGCAGAAGTTTGGGACCTGTGCAAGACACCAGAGTCAGTAGGGAGAGACACGATGATTTAAATAACCTTGAAAGAAAAACAAACTTCCTTACCCCAATTAAAAACAGCCCACTAAGATGTTTATTAGCTTTTCTTCTCTTTTATTTAATTTGAAGTGGACTTCCTTTACTACTGAACCCAAGAACCATTACTGCTTTTCACTCGGTTGGGAGTGAAGTTGGTAAGGTGTCTCTAAAGGGTTGTTCATGTCTCTCCCTGAAACACAATGGCAGAGGTTTGCCGTGGCAGCCTTAAGTTTGCTCCTGCATCCTTCCACTTTGCCTTCGTAGAAGAAACTGAAATTGGTTTCTACAATTATGGTAAATGCAAAAAATGATTAATCCGGGGGTTTCTACACTTGCAAAATACACAAAATGTCTGGAGGATAAAACACTGCCAATCTGGAAGAAATGTGCCCATTTTGGCTAATAACAAATTCTGTTAAACATATAAAAAAGATCCGTGAATTCCACTGCTTTACAGTCAAGGTGGGAAAGCCAGAGTTCTGATTTCTTCATGTTATTACAATGTCAAAAAATAATGGCTCAATAGTGATTAAATGATAGTTTTAATTTTTTGGTATAAATACTGTCTAAATATTTATCATTTATCTTAGTTATTATGTTTTTTTCTTTGTTAAAACAAGATTTAGGAGAAATATTATTTTACACATAATTATGTAGAAACGGGATTTAATACACTTTACATACTATCTTCAGAACTGAGAATATAAAAGATTTCCTTCAAGGGACTCAGCCTAGTAATAGGATAAAAAAATACATTAGAAATACTTGTCCAAGTGCACAGGGATATATGTGAAAGTGTTTTCAATGCAGCGAGATTTATAATAGAAAAAGTAAAAACCTGGTCACAAATATCCATTAATGGAAGACTGGCTAAATAATCACCATACAAAGAAAAAGTATGCAGCCATCTAAAGTATGAGATAGACAAATTTCCCAAGCAAAATTCCAAATAATTTATGTAGATAACATACCCTCAAGGAAGTGGAGCGTAACTCCTCATTCATTAAGTGTGGGCTATTCACAGTGATATCCTTCATGAGTACAGTGTGGAAATGCGGGGAGGATAATTACGGTGAAGAAGCCTGACAAACACCTCAGCTAAGTGACCAAGGCCATCATAAATTGTGATGATAGTACATACCCTTAATATGGTGTGATGAAAACAGTACTTTACCGCCTCAAAACCCATAGCCCGATCTAATCATAAGAAAGACATCAGAAAAAATTCCAGTGGAGGAGTATCCTACAAAATTCTTCACCAGTACGCCCCAGACTTGTCAAGGTCATCAAAACCAAAGAAAGGCTAGAAAACTGTCACAGCCAAGAGGAGCCTAAAGAGACATGACAACTAAATATAATGTGGTATTCTGGATGGGATCCTGGTACAAATAAGGACATTAGGTTAAAACGAAAGAAATCCTGATCATCATATTGCAATATATAAATATGTCAGATTAATGCATCATATACCTTTAACTTATGTATTATATGTCTATATCTCAATTTTAAAAAGGCTGAGATAAATTGATTGATTTTATAAATTAAACATTCCTACTGATATCCACTTCAAAAGAAATAGAAAGAGTAGTTACTGTAAGAAAATATTTTGAAATAAAATTTAAAAAGCCATAATAAACTTAGAAATGCTGTAAAAATAATACAAAGAAAAGGTAATATACAACAGCAAATTACTTTTTAAAATTTAAAAATCATCCATAATCTATCACTTTAGCACAGCAATTGCACATGTGCATTTTGTTTTCCACATCCACACAGATTAAAGTTGACACTTAAACAACATGGATCCACTTATACATGGACTTTTTTCAATAAATACTATAAATGTATTTTCCTTATGATTTTCTTAATAACATTATCTTTTCTCTAGCTTAATTTATTGTAAGAATACAGCGTGTAATACATATGACATATAAAATATCTGTCAACCAACTGTTTATGGTTGGTAAGGCTTCCATCAACAGCAGGCTACTCATGAAGTTTTGGGGAAGTCAAAAGATGTATGAAGATATTCGGCTGTGCAGGGGGTTGGTGCCCCTAACACCTGCCTTGTTCAAGGTCAACTATACTTAAAGTTGCTAAAATGGTGTGCTTGCTGTTTTGTATCCTGTTGTTCATTTTATCACAATCTTTCCCTGTTTTTTTTGTACATGTCTCTACACTTAAGCTTTTGTTATGAATGCAAAATATTCCATTGTATTGATATACTACAAATTTTTAAACTGTTCCACTAGTTTTAGACATTTCAACTATTTCTATTTGTTTCTATTATAACTAACACAGTTAGAGGATATCTTTCATCCATTTGGAATTTTTAAAATTTTTATTAAATAAATTTATTGAGAAAAATTCATGGGTATGGTACTTTTATGGCTTTTCCTATGTATTATCATGTTGTAGCCCCACCAAATTTTACCAATTTATGATGCGACCCACAATAAACAACACAATTTTACTGCCAAAAAAAAAAAAAAAAAACTGAAGAGTTCTAATAAATTGTGGGCTTTAGTTAGTAATAATGTATCAATATTAGTTCATTAATTGCAACAAATGTACCATACTAATATAAGATGTTAACATAGGAGAAATTGATTGTGAGGAATATGGGAACTCTGTATCATCATCTCAATGTTTCTGTAAATCTAAAACCGTGCTAAAAAATGAAATCAAAAAGTAAAAACAAAAAAAACTCTGCCCAGTGCCTGTGAAGGAGTACTGGAATCGCCACTCTCATGACGAGCTAGTGGTGTGACCACTTTGTGGCATGGTTTAGAAATATGCATTGAAAACGGTAAAAACGTGCACAGCATGCTCTTTAGTTTAGCAACTGTATCTCTACCCTTAAAAAATTATAGGGGCTGTGTGGAAAGATTGATCTACAAATATGATCATCACTGTATTTTTATAATGGTCAGAAGTTAGAAAAACATTTAAAAGCATTTGGAATTGGCTAAACACATTGCGGTATATTTATGTGGTAAAATATTTTGTCATCATTAAATGTCACATAATGCAAGGATGAATAAGAGAAAAAGTTAGGTGGAAGAAAAAGAGGTTACTAATAAATGCTATGATATAACATGAATCTCACTGTACTAAAATAATAGACTAATGCTGGCATTAAAATCTTCTCTGTTCTCTGGCACTTAACTTACATTAGCGAATGAAACAAGGAATAAGTGGAGAGTAGGAGGAGATGAAGAGAGGTAATGGTGGACTGGGCCTGGCTGTAGCGCGTAGAAGGCCACAAAAATTTGGCTTTTATTCAGAGTGAAACGTGGAGATAGTGGTGTGTTTTACGCAATGAAGTGACTTGTTTTGACTTTCATGTGAAAAGGATGTCCCAGGCTACTCTGTTAAGAGGAAACAGTAGGGGTACAAATGTACAAGCAGGGAGACCGTTAGGAGGTCACTACAATACTTAGCTGAAAAATAAGAGTGGCTCAAGTAAGTGTGCAAAGGGAAATAAAAGGAACAACATATATCAAAATATTATGAGGATGGATTTGGTTGGTTTGGGGGAGTTCTCTGCTTTTCTGTATTCTCCAGATTTGTAATAATGAACAGATCTCATTTTGGTAAAGAGAAAAAAGTTTTGATATATATATGTATGTATGTATATATACACATCTATATCTATATCTATATCTAAGACTTAAAACTTTTTATTTAAAAAAATATAGATTATTAAGCTGGAATATATTTTGAGAAAAAACTGCTTTTGTTAAGCTATCCTTAGTATAAACTGCTGCTCTGAATTATCTGAAAGTGTGCACTTTTCCCCCATTCTTCTAGGATAAACAGACAACTTGTGGCTTTAAAAGTCATCAGCATGAATGAAGAGGAGGGAGTCCCATTTACAGCTATCCGGGAAGGTAAGAACAGTAAAATGGACCAAACAAATCTTTTTTAAGTCTTTGATTTGAAAAAAAAAAATACATTGAGTCTATATATTTGGCATCTAGCTTTTGATATTTCTAGAAGAAATATTATAATTGTAATTTCATTCTTCATACCAGTCTTTCAGGTTCATTTACACTATCATTTTATTATTTATTCTTGAAGAAATTAAGACTCAAAACTATTATATTAGTTGACCAAGACTATGAACTCAATGACTGTTTACTAAGTACCTTCTGTGTGTTTGGTCCCATGCTAAATACTAAGGCTATATCTATATAATTCTAGAAAAAAAGCCATATAGAAGATAAGATAAAATATAATCACACAAATTCTGAGTAAGCAATTTGTTTGAAAACAATATGTTTGTTTAAGTAGCATTTGAAAAGCCTCTTGGGGAAGGCATGTGTTTTTAGTGTTGTCCCTGTATTTTCTCTGTACCTTGGGCAGTATAGCAAGTGGATGAGGAATCTGGTGTCAGATGGACTTGAGTTTGAATCTTAGATCTGCTGATTACTAGTGCTATGACTGAGGGTAGATTGGCTATTTAAGACTCAGTTTGTTGCAAAAAGAGGAAATAATAATAGTATCTATTTCTTTGAGTTGTTATGAGGATTAAATGAGAATAGGTATTTAAAACACTAATCACAGAATCCATTTTTGGAATTCTAAAAATGTTGACTATTATTATTCCATTCTTGTTCCTTTCCCTTAGTGATATCTTGGTCACCATCGAGATAACCAAATTCATAAAATATAAAAATCAAGAAGCCAATACAGTGAAAAAATAATTCAAAAATTAATTAATTTATAAGCCATTTGAAATAAAATAGTAAGAGGATTGCTTTCAGTTCACCAAAAACCCAGAGAAATGGTGATTCCTGGGCCTTACTTTCTCCCCGGTTAATGACTTCATCTTCCATTCTTCATGAGCACATTTTGTATACAAAGTATATTGCTGGGTGTTGTGATGGATGAGAAGGAAAAGCCTGATCTTTGCTCTATAGCATTTTCAAAAGTAACAGAGCAGATGGTTCCAGTTACAACCAGTGTTATAATGGAGGTAAAAAAAAAACACATGAACTAAGATGAGAACCAGTTAGTGTCAGTGTGGCTAATGGGGTCAGTAGATTTTGAATGGAGCTTAGAAGGATGGATTATGCAAACAGGCATGGAAAAAGCAATTCAGAAAATGAGTTCATAACTGAATTTGATGCCATTTTCAAAAGTCTTTTGGAGCCCCTGGGAATTGCGTTATTTTGAATTTAAGGAGAAAGGTCAAATTGCTATCGGGTTAGTCAGAGATTCAGCCTGACAGGATCAGGTGCCTTCCGGAGGAAAAGCGTGGTTTTAAGTGTTTAATATAATGGAAGTTGCATTTACTAATGCACTTATTAGTGATCTCCGTAAAAGAATGATCAGATTTAGAAAGAGATGTGAGATCGGTTAAGGAGTATTTCTAAACATAATAAAAGTTCCTAGCTCACCAGCATAGGGAGAGTCTCTAGGCCCAGTTTTGCCCATTCTTCCGGTGTTTTCTTCATGCACTTGAGCTTATCCGTTGCGTCAAGCGTGCCTCGTTCAGATTTTGCCGACGGCCAAGTTTTTCAGATTGACATTTGACAAAACCTTTTGCTTGGTTTGCTAACAGATGGTTCTCAGCATGGTTCAGAAAAGCTGGATCTGTATTGTTCCATATGCTAAATGTTTCTTTTATTGCATATTTACTGAGGAATTGCCTCTCCATTGCAGGTGTTTGCAATTACATTTAATATTCAACTGTGGGCTTTTTTGATTTGCTTTATGGACTTACCTTACTGAATGCTTTGCTTGTATAATATTAAAAACCAGAAAAGGATTTTTGACACATTGGAGGTTGTTAAGGCATCTAATTTCCAACAACGAATGTTTCTTTTTCCACCAGTGTAAAAGCTGAGAGGCCTCGTTAGAATGCCCTCTCCCCTCAATGAGATATGAGACCTCATTTGAACACTTTGGCACTGTCCCATTTTTCCTGTAAGAATTTTAAGGATGTGAGACTGGGGAGACAGGAGGTGAAACGAGAAGGGCTGGAAAGCAAAATAAGAACAGCTGGAATTCATTAGTTAAAATCCAGGGTCACTAGCTAAAAAGGCAACTGAAAGCCACATGCAGAAAAACTGAACGAGTAGTAATGCAGATGTCTTTTAAAAGCCTTGAAGCAGGAATTACTTTCCCTGAACCGTTGGGCTGCACTGACGATACCAGCCAATGCTTTACGGAGTAGAGTTTTACTGCATGTACAGTCTGTCGCCATGTAAGTGGGATACATGTGGCAGCTTATTAATCTGGTCATCGAAACACCATTTGATCTTAACATGTAACGTTATGAAATTAGCAAAAGTATGAACAGCACTAAGGAAAACATGGCTTACTACCCGTGTGCCAGATAATTTTCATGTGTTGCCTCTTTGAATCTTAACAACCTTTGAAGATAGATCTTCTTCTAATATGTAGCTATAATTCAAACCAAATCTCTCGGATTCAAAAGTCCATACGCTCTCTGGGCGTTCATTCGACAAGCATTATAGAGCACCTCCATGGCCAGGCACTCTGCGGACTGCTAGATACAGAGCAGTACACACAATAGACATGTTGTCTACCCTCACATTGTTGTTAGTTGAAAAGATTAGCTACCTTCATAGCAACTTAGAAAATCTTCCATAACTGGCTCTAAAATTATATTTTAAATGTTTATTCTTACAAGGAGAAAACACTTTTATTTGAAAAGACTAATATTTTAAGTTTTTATATAAATCCACATTCCCTAGTTTATTGAACTGTGTATCAATATTCTAATAATGTGCATTTAAAAAGTCTTTCTATAAAATTAGAACTGTTTGGGTTAAACCCAGGACTTTTAGCCTGTTAGCAGCACTTGTTTAGGAAGCAGTCATATAACTAACCTTTTCTGAGGACTAAGCAATGACATAATCTTCCCTGCTTCCCACCCTGCTCCCCAATCACCATCACCACATTATCATTTCTTTAAACCCTTACTTCAACTCTCTGACGGTAAAGTGTATTGTTTCTGTTGTAGGGATGAAGGAATCTGAGCCTCAGAGAGGTTAGGTAACTTGTCCGAAATCTCAGAACTGGTCATCAGAATTGTTAGGTAGCAGAATCTAATCTCTTCTATGCAAAATTTTTTCTCCTTAATTCAACAAATTTAGAATTCCTTAACTCAAGCATTTCTCCTCTAACAACAGTAAAAATAAAAAAAATCCATTTTTACGATATATTTTGTATAAATGTTAAACAAATGCAGAAGGAACATTTTAAAGAAAATTATCTATAATATTGTATACTTGTCAATTCTGATTCTATTGACTCTACAGCACCAGTAATTGCAGGGTTTAAATTAGAAACCATTTAGCTGAGAATCCTTTAAGATTATTCTTTAGTAGAAAACATTACAAAGTAATTATTCCCAGTCTATATGAGAAAACTGAGCCAAAAATAGGCTAAGGAACCGCCCCAGGTCATACAGGGAGGTAGAGGATACCAGTTAGAACTACTGAGTCTTTGGTTACCAAAAGTGATTGCAGCAGGCCAGATCGACAGGAAGGTCCCCATCGAATGCCAGATTGACAAGAAGGTCCCCATCGAATGCAATCAAATTACATTGTGGACATGGCACATTTACCCCTGCATAGTTATTTTTATAAAACAAAATGATGCCAGGATGATGGTATACAATCAGATTATAATTCCAAAGAAATCAGATGATAACTACTTATCTAACATTTGTATTAATATTTATCTTGACGATTTCTTTTCTTGGAATGCGTAACAGGACTCGTTGACTTGATTTGTGACACCCAGGCCAGAGAAAATGAGATATCAGGAACTACAAACTCTTTTTAAAATGCCCAGTGGGGGTTGGGGGTGGGACTTGGCTCTGTTGTTGACTCCTACATAAACTCATTATAACTGTCTGGTCTTCATTAATTCACAAGCACTTACTGAGCACCACATGCCAGGCCTGTGCTAGGTGCCGGAGAGGCTAAGACAGGGACAAGGACAATCTATGCCCTTGAGGAGCTCACGGCTTAGGGCTTTGACCACCAGGCTCCCACTCTGTACAGCCGTGTCCTAGGACTTTAAGAGTCAGCCTTGTTCCTTCTGGTCACTGTCATCTTTTACCTTTCCTTCTAGCCTAAAGCAGAACAGAATAGAGTAACATCAAAACGATTACCCATTATACTTGCAAAGCATCAATTTTCATAAAACTTTACTGAACACAAACCCCAATGAAATGAACAAAACTGAGAAACCAAATATTCTCATATCACTACAAGATGAAAATGATAATTTTTAAACGAAATTATTAAATATCTTACATATATGAGGATCAAATAAAATTCTAAGTAATGTTCAACCGGTTGGTCACACTAAACACTCTTTTGGACATTTGTAATAAAGAAAGAAATACTTTGCATTTTTAAAACAAGCTTAATAACTTAAAGAAAATTTAAAATGTTCTTTAGAATTAGCACCACCATTTAGAGCTAAAGAGTAACTTAGCTTATTTGCACCTATCGAAATTCCTTCTTTACTTATTAACACCAATAGAAATGCCTTCCTTCTATTCATGCAATTGTTTACTTCCTTTTCTCATAAAAACCCTTCATTCCCTCATTTGAACACTATTTGGATTTCTGTCTGAATCAGTGCTCCCTCATGCTTTCTGTTAGATTTCAAATAAATGCTTGTTGCATCTTACTTCGGCCATTTATTTTTAGGTTAACAGACCCAGGCCACTTTCATCTTTGGTGACTCCATCTTTCAGCTGTGGGTCATTTTTCCTGATCTTTGAGATTATGTTGTTTTCTTCTTTGGATTTTCTCTTTGGTTTTTCTGGGTGTTCTCATAATCATACCAAGGTAATAGATGCAGCATTCTTACAATGCCTGCATGTGATGAATACTCAGTGAGTGTTAGCTATTATCATCATCATCATTATCATTATCATTATAAAGGTATTTTGGAAGCACTCAAAGAAATTCCATTGTGATTCTATTTATCTGGAGCTCTAAGGACTCTCCAATTTATCTTTGTGTCTTTTATTTGAAGAGAAACAAAAAAAAAGTAGACTTAGACTACTTTGTGAATTATAAAAACAATAATTTTACAGGAATCAGAATGCTCTGATTTTAAGATCCTTCCTTTCTCCGTTGGCTTTTGCATCCCTCAGCTGATTATCCTGCAGAACACACCACATCCTGCTGTGATGTTTATGGGGCAGCCTTGAAATTATCAGAAAGGTTTTTCCTTCCTGGGTGTGAAATCCACACAAGTGAGGCTGCAGGCATTTTAGATCCCTCTGGTGAATGGACCAAACAATAAACCAAAACTATGAGATAAATGCTTTAAACATCATCTACTTTTTCATGTAAATTCCCCATGATTAGTCATCAGAAGTGACAGATTCCATGTAAGTATTTCAGTATTTCTGCAGTGCTAAAAAAGCAGTAGTAGACACGGCCATAACACACACACCATTTATAATCTGATGAGGAAGACAACTAAAACAACAAATAAAAGCATCTTCAGCAGAAACACACTTCGCCAACAAATTATAGGTACAGAAATGATACTAGGCAATTAGTGACCACTAATTTGATAGTAAATATTTATTAATTGTTTATAAGATAGCAGATGTCGTTCTAGACACTGAAGATATAGCAATAAGCAAAAAGACGAACGTGTTTTCTCTTAATGGAGTTTATATTCTTAAGGGTAGAGACAGATAATAAACAGATATATAATATGTCAGGGGTGATAAGTGCTGTATGTCAGGGGTGATAAGTTCTTTGAAGAAGAACAAAGCCGGGCACATGGACAGAGGATCACTGGGGTGGGCCAGGGGTAAGGGCTGCTATTTCATCAAGAGAGGTCAGGGAAGCCAAGACTTCAATGTGGATCATTTGAGCAGAGAGCTGAGATAAGAAGGTTGCAGGCAGAGGCAAAGGCAAGTCTAAGTCCCAGGGAGGAAATGTGTTTGGAAGTGTCCAAGGAAGAGCAAGGAGGCTAATATGAATAGAGCCAAGTGAGCAAAGATGGGAGTGTGAGTTGATGAGGGCAGCGCAGGGAGGTGACGTGGGCTGGGCAGGCCATGGAAGTCCTTTAGATTTTATTCTTAGTGCAATGAGAGACTGCTGGAGAGTTTGGAACCAGGAGAGGGACAAGCCCTGACTTCCCTTTGAGAAGGATTACAGTGGCTGGCTGCTCTGTGAGAAGAGACTGTAGAAAGAAAGGAAGGAAGCAGGGAGACGAGTTAGAAGGTATTTGCTTTAATGCAGCCAAGATATGATGACAGCTTGGCCCAGAATGTTAGCAGAGGAAGTGGCAAGAAGGGAAGGATTCTGGACGTTTTTGATGGTATTGCCAACACATTTACTGATGGATTGGAGGAAGTTGTGAGAAAAAAGGTTGAGAGGAGTCGCCATTTACTAGAGCGGTGAATCCTCATCAAATGGATTAATCGTTTAAAAAGGTTTCTGCAATGAAATTGTGATTAAAGGTAAAACTAATAATGCAGATATAAATGAACAACAGAGAATTGGCAAAACTGAAACTTTCCCTACTCCTATAAAACAGAAATTATGAAAAAAACTATATGAAATAAAAATTTATACCCACTGTTGTCAACGATGAGCCTCATCTTAAGCAGATATTGTTCCTTGAGCTCTTTAGCAGGTGATAGGATGTAGCCATTATAAATAATATATCGTGCCACCACAATTTTAAAAATAAACATCAGGAGTTTTAGTAATATCATAGTTAAGTAAAATTAAATTTTGTATTAAAAATAAATTTAAACATCTTTACAATATTCTTAGCAGTTTCAGCTTCATCATATCCTTTTGAAATCTAATTATGGTGCACTTTTTTGTAGCGTATGTGTGTGTCTGTGTAGAGAGAGAGAAAATGAACATAATTTACAAATAAAAATACACATAAAATACAAGCATTTTCAACTGATGATCAGAAGTCATTGTAAATAGAGAAGTTGTTGAAAACTCTAGCATAAGAAAACAAACATTTTAAGAGATTAATTTGGGAATGGGAGTTTACTGGGGTTCAAGATAAAGGGGAGAGGCAAGTACCTGATGGCAGGGATGTTAATTCTAAGTTGCAGCTGTGTGATGCTTGACGTTTGCCAGGGATTGACGCATGGGATCTGATTCTAGCCTCATGTCAACCTCGTGAAGTCAAGTCAGGAAAGTTGTTATCTCTTTTTCGTAGGGAGTAAATTGAGACTTGGGTTGAGATACTCTCTCGAGCTCACTTGGATAGAAAGTGACAGGAGGAGGATTCACATTAGGACTTCTGGCTCTACAGTCGCTCTCTGTTAAGACACTCAATAAATATATTTGATAAGTTAAGTGCTTACTCTTGCTCGAGCATTGTCCTAGGTGGTGTGGCGCATCTGAATGAGAGGGAAAGTCACTCCCTCTATTTGCATGTAGCCTTCGGTCTGGGACTAAGGACATTAAACAGATTCCTGTGAAATGTTTACTACATTTACCAAGCAATGTACTTATAAACGTGAAATAATAAATTTAACTCATAAGGATTTGGTGGGGGAGTGGGGGTGGGGAATAACATTAGTCATAAGAGCAAAGTAGGGTTAACGGGTAGAATAGGGCTCCTTGGATGGTAAGAAGTTCTCAGCTCAAACTAACTTAAGTAAAGGAGAAAATTTACTGGCTCACAGTTCTGTTAACTTCCAGCTACTAGTAAGGACTAGCAGGGCACAGATGATGTCACCAGGAATCCATGCCTCTCCATCCTCAACACTGCTTTTCTCTGCCTTAGTTTTATTCCCAGGCATTGGCCATCTGGCCAGAGAAGCACCTGGCTAAATTCTACAAGCTTGGCCCTCACCATGGAAAAGGAAGCACTTTTTTTCTTAACGACACCAGCAAAGTAAGGCTCTCCCAGGCGTGGGTTTTGTGCCTGTCTCTGAACAATCTCTGTGGCTGGTGTTGTTCTCTGATTGGACAGGCCTGGGTCACATGCCCAGTCTTGGCCCGGGTAGGCCCAGCGTCATCAGAATAGCATGGACTGAGTATGGAGAGGGTTTCCTCAAAGATAGAGGTGTCCCCACGAGAAGGGAGAATGGCTGCCTGGAGGGCAAAACGTCAGAGGATCATTACAATCGCATGAGATTCAAGAAGGAAGTAATTTTTGTTCCAAAATTTGAAGGGAGTATTTGAGTTTGTTTTTAATTTTACAGAATTCCAAAAGGAGTTGGTGCAGAAGGTTCATGATATACAAATTATCAAAATTATACTTAAAATTATACTTAATTTTTCCTTTCCTTTAAGTCTTAAGGATGCTCTTCCTGCAGTGATGCCCTGCACTAAGACTCATCGCCTCCTTATGGTGCCTTTTCTGGTCTCCACCCTCCTGGTTTTCTTACTCTGGAGCCCCCAAAGACAGCCTTTAAACTGCCTCCCAACCACTCCTGGCCTTTTGTGGAGACTTTTCCCTTTAAGGCTGCTTTTACTGACCTAATGATAATCTACTATTGAAGATGTAAGAGACAGTCCTCAGCCCCACCCACTCTCACTCCCCTAGACTCCCCAAGTTTGGCGCTGTCCTCTTTTCGAGTTCGTGCTTTCTCTTTTCCACAGAGCTTTGCAATTCTTTCTTTAAGAAACACCCCCCACTCCCTATTACGCTTCAACAACCCTTCATTGCATGCTCTTTATCCCTGCCTTCTACCCATCACATCTATGGGCCCTGCTGACCCCTGTGGGACTTTGAATTTTAGAGAATGGTCACCGTGCTGCAAAGTCCTGCTCTAGAAGGCAGAACACTCCATTTCCTGCTCCTCCTATGGCCTTTATCTCTCCGGTCCGGTCCTCCTCTCCTATAACTCTGAAGCGGAGATGATAAGATTCCCAGAGGAAAGCGTTTGCAAAGTGCTCTGAGTGCTTTGATGAAATTGATTGGGAAAATGGAAACGTGGTTTGTGCAACTGCCCTCATCTATAAGAAAAATAACTTATGCAAATACAGTGACTTGCCATATAACAAATAAAGATCGTTTGTAATTTTGAATATTATTTCACAAGAGATTTTTTTTCCCAGCAGTAAAAAACCAGAATGCTTGATTTTAAATGTTTAAAAACGAAATAATGTTTGATACCTTTAAAGCGGTGTACTTTTACTATCAATGCTCGAATTAAGATTTTGCTTAATTTTTCTAGCTTCTCTTTTGAAGGGTTTGAAACACGCCAATATTGTGCTGCTGCACGACATAATCCACACCAAAGAGACGCTGACGTTTGTTTTTGAATACATGGTGAGTTGCCCCAGTATTTCACAAAGCGTGAGGAAAAGCCTGGTGCTTGTGTAACGAATCTGTTAATATTTTATGGCATGATAAAACTTTCATTACAGTGTGGAAAGTGCCGTGGAAATTTTCATTATTGTGATTATCAGAGCCTATTGTTCTTATGCTTATTCTTTAGTCCTGTTTCTTTTACCCCACTATCTTTGCTGTCTTTTCTGCCCTCACAAGCACTAATAAATAAGCACTGAGTTTGCCTCCTAAATCAAACTTTTATACTTTCTAAAATCTATTTTTAATCACTGTCTGAGCAGAACTCAACATTTTTATCATCGATAATGAAGATGGAAATCACAAGGTTTTAAAAAATTGTATTCAAGTTCACTAAAGAAAAACTCATTTTTGTATTTTCCAAAGGAAAAATGATTCAAATAATAGCAGATATAAATCATAAAGCATGTGTACTTGGCTCGCCTTCAAGGCAAGTGAAAAATCTCTGTGTCATTGTGTTTAGTGATAGCCATTTTAAACCGCGCATCTCTGCTGAGAAACAAGCTTCCTTCTAAGAGTTAGAAAGACACACTTAGTTTGACTTGAACAGTAGGGTCTCAGAAAACCTGGTTATGTGCCTTTTGCACCTATTCTCAAAAATGCTGAACTTCGTAATACCTGTGACAGTCATGTCTATGGCCTGCTTTAGGACACTGTTCAAGCACCACTAACTTCAGTTTCTCCACCATTTCATGTAGCACACAGACCTGGCCCAGTACATGTCTCGGCACCCAGGAGGACTTCATCCTCACAACGTCAGGGTGAGTACTTTAAGGGTCAGCGCTCTCCTCTGGCTTGTCCACAGCAGGAAATTTTTTATACAGGTTGCCATCACAAGGCTGAGTCCCAGGATGCTAAATAAGAAGATGGCCATCATTGATATTCTAGAGATAAGTTAAAAAAAAATAAAAATAAAAAAAGAGTTGCCCCTCAAGATATAAAGCAATGTTTAACCATTTTCTGGGCAACCTAACCTTGGTCAGTCATTGCCATCATGTAGACATCTCTTTAAAAGTATAAACCAATTAGAAAGAATTGCATTTAAGGAAAAAAGTGAAGCTAGGCCATCATAAAATAAACACTTTCTTTGTGGCAGACTACTGTGGTCTGTGATAAAGTTTGTGTTGTATGTATAGTTCTTCACTAGAATTAGCAAACAAGTTAACTACCTTTGTTAGATCTTAATCAGTTACCTTTTTGCCTATTCTATCAGATCCTATTATATATGGGACCAACTTCCATTTTTCCAGTCATTAGAACAGAAATCATAACAAACTCTTAATTAGCTGTAATTCTACATCTGTTATAAATTTTAGAAATCACTTGTATTTCATACTTTTGATTCTCTAGGGTTTTACTGATACCAATTAATCAATTGGCCCTTAACCATATGAGGTTTGCATATCATGTACTCATTTGTTTAACTAATATTTATGTATTTATTTATTTATTTATTTATTCATTCAAGAAATACTTATACTTAGTACTATATTAAGTTTTGAGTTTTCACTAATGAATAAGTTGTGTTTCTTATTTTCAATGTGCTTAAAGCCCATAAGATATGTGGACTTAAATAGCCAGTGAGAAGCAAAGTGATAAAGGTCAAGATAATAGGAATATTATGCGAATGCATAATAAAGGCCTAATCCACTCTTGGAGGCATAGAGAAAGGCCTGAGGACAGAGGGTTGAGGAGAGTAGAGGAATTTTAAAGCAGCTACTGGAGAATGGGATAGAGAACTAACAAGGAAACTGAGAAGGTCTTGTAGTATATTAAAGACTCTGGTGAAGAGGAAAACCATTAAATTATCTGCATAAGCATGGGGTTTTTTTGTTTGTTTTTGTTTTTTGGGTTTTTTGTTTTGTTTTGTTTTGTGTTGTGTTGTGTTGGGTTTTTTTGTTTTTTTTTAATGGCAGTACTTAGCAATTCAAATTGAAGAGCCAAGAAAGTGGACAGCTGGATTGATTCAGAGTTAGGGTTTGCCAGATATATGAGAGGAAAAGACAGTTGGGCAAGAGAATTGAGGAAATTGTGAAAAGAGGTCCACATGATGATCAGCGGCTTCCAAACTGGGTCTAATCGGAGGGAAGGAAGTGAAGATAGGCAAGTTGCTGATAGCTAGGGAGAGAGCAGAAGAGTCAATGCTGATTAAATAGCAGAACAGTTGAAGAAAGAATAACTGAAAAAGAAAATTATCAGGCTTATGTGACTCTTACATCCCAGATACTGTTCTAAATGCTTAGAAGGACAAAAAGACATAGAAGACATAATTCCTGTCCTCAAGGCACTTGTGCACAAATCAAGGTAAAAGAAATATACACCAGTATTATTATGGGACATTTGTGAATAATGCCAGGTAAGAAATAAGGCCTGGTATTGTAGATGTGCGAAGCAGTAAAATATATCTTCTCATTTTAAGAGGCTTCATTAAGCCAGAACTTTAAAAATGCATTGTATTTCAAGAGGCTGGAATAAGGAAAGATGTTACAGGAAGAAGGAATATTTTCAACCAAGGTACAGAGCAGGGAAGTAGAGGATATGTTCAAGGAAGAGGATCCCAGGGTTATGGATTTTTAGGGTTAGAGGGCCCACAGTGGTTTTCAGCCTTCAGGTTCTGACCCATTACTAGATTATGAAATCAATTTGGTGATTAGCAACCAACATTTTGAAAAATGAAATGGAATGAGTGAAAAGAATTAAAATATTAGGGTGCATTACACTTAGTAAGAGTAAATATTATTCTGTGCAACTTTTGTTCCAGTTGAAACTGTACTTATATCTATGTATGTATATGACTACTGGGCACTTAGCACTTATGTATTACTTACTGTCATTGCAGTAAAAAAAAAAAAAACTTTAAAAACATTGGACTGGTCTAACTCCCTCATTTTGCAGAATTTGAATCCAAGATTTGAGGACAAACATTTTGCCTGAGGGTATAGAACCAGCTTTTGCCATTGTTAAATATGATTTTTGGTTAATATTCTTCTCCACTAGTACCATACTGCATTTCTCATCCTGTTGGCCTGGAATATAGAATATATTTGTGGAATGGGTTACATAAGTCTGGGAAAATAGATTGGGCAGGAGTCTTACTTTCCAAGATGTGGACTTTATTTCTTGGACAATAGAGTCATTAGAGGGGTTTGAATTGAGAGAGAATGGCACGATTGGAAGGAAATGTATGTAACTGTGGTCTGTGGGTTGGCTTGAAGAGAGGAAAAAGAAGCCAGGGATTCCTGTTAGGAGTTTGACGTGGCCTAGTCCAGTGCTTCTCAAAGTGCAATGAGCAGACAAATGACCTGGGGTTCTGACTCAATAAGTCTGTGGTGAGGCCTGAGCTTCTGATCCAAGGTGCTAGATGCTGCTGATTGAGGATGAAACTTTGAGTGGCAAAGATCTAGTTAAGAAGTAATAGGCAAAAAAGAAGGAGGAGGAGAAGGAGGAGGAGAAGGAGGAAGAGGAGGAGGAGGAGGAGGAGGAGGAGGAGGAGGAGGAGGAGGAGGAGGAGGAGGAGGAGGAGAAGGAGAAGAAAGTAGTAATAAGGACTGAATGGTAGTGAAGGTAAGAATGGAAAGGGATGTGAAAAATGGAAACAAGGAAGAGTTCACCCAGGACATGGTGACTAAGTGGGTATGAGGAGAGAAGGATAAGGGTGGACATGACTGATTTTGAGTTTGATCGACCAGGAGAATTATAGCTCTATTAATAGAGATAAGAGAAGTTGGTTTGGAGAGGAAGAGGAAGAGTTCTATTTTAGACATGAGGAGCTCATAGTTGGGATATCCAAAGAGAAATGAGCAGCAGGCAGCTGCAGAGGAGACTGGTGCTCAGAAGGGAGGTGTGAGCTGGAGAGGCAGATTGAGGATAATCCGCCCATGGAGTTTGTAGTCAAAGACAAGAGAGTGGATCACCGAAAGCACAAAGGAGGAAGGACTGGTGACAGAAATTTGCCTTTAGAGGATAAGGAAAAGAACAGGACAGCAAGGGACAAAGGAAAGCAGTTTTTAGGAATGCAGAGGATCCAGAAAAACACATGTTCATGGAAGTCAAGGGGAGAGACACTTCCAAGGAGGGTAGGGTTGAGAGTGTCACAAACACCAAGAATACAGCTGAAAATAATATTCGACTGCAAGGTCTTTGTGCATTTGTGAGGAACACACAACATAAATAGAGGGCTGTATTAGGGGCATCCGGAGGCAGAAAGAAAGAAGTTATCCAGTCAAAGCGGGTGAGAGTAGGAATGAGTTCTCCATAGGAGAAGCAGCGGTGAAAATTCTGGGATGCCAGAGAAGGCATGGTATATTCCAAGAACTAAAGATAATTAGGTAAGGGTGGAGTTTAGAATTAACAGAGTTGAGATGGTTGGAGATGAGACTTGAGAGGTAGGTAGGAGCCAGAGCACGAAGGGTTCAGCTATGTCATGCTATTCCATATTAGGTACCACGAAACGATTTTAAGCGAGGAAGTGATCAATTCAGATATTCTTCTTGTAAAGCTCACTCTGATGACACTGTGGTGAATAGATTTGAAAAGGGGCAATACTTTTGGGGGAATGTTATGGTTCCCCTGATGCCACTCTCTTCTTGGTTTTTTTCTACTCCCAGTCCATACTCCCATCTCCTCTAGTCGTTCCCTAAATGCAGGTGTCTGTTAGGGTTCCAGCTTTGGCAGTGAGGCTAACCAGGACAACAGTGGTGCAGATGTGAGATGATGGTGGAGGAAGGTGGACATATTTGTCATCAATTATTTAGCCAGAATGAACAAGAGATAGAAGAATCAGCAATAATTTTTCTAGTTTTTAGTCTTTAGATGAATAATGGTACCATTCACTGAGATGGAGAAACGAAGGGGGAAAGTAGATTTTAGAGAGAGGGAGTGAACTAAGATTTGGACATTCTGAGTTTGAGGTGATGAGGAAATGTCTAACTGAACTTCAGATTATGTGGGTCTAAAGCTCAGGAAAGAGATCTGAGTTAGAGATAAAGATTTTGAAATCTTCAGAATACAGTTAATTGAGGCAATCAGTGAGTAAGATGGCTAAGAAAGAGTGTGTAGAGATAAGAGAAGAAGGTCTAGGATGGAGCCCTAAGAATATCAGTATATTAGAGATCAGAAGGGGAGTGGAACCTATAAAAAGAATAGTAGTCAGAGAGGTAGGAGAAAAATTAAAAGATTGTGGTACCAACAGGAGAGAGCTTCAGGAAGGAGGACACGGTCAACAACGCCAAATGCTGCAAAGAGAAGGATCGAGTGGTAGCCCTTGAATTTCTATAGTAAAAGGCATTGGTGACCATGAATAAGGTGCCCATTGCAGAAGCCATTTTATATGGGCGTGGATTTCACATTCCAGAAGACAAACAGTTGCATATGATGGCAAGACCCATTGTGTTACCGCAGGAGTGAAGGGCTGAAGTTGATTGGAAAAGCAGGTCCCTGGAGCTTGTTCACGTGGGCATGGATATAAAGGAAGCGACAGCTGCGATCCAGGTGCCCAAGTCTTGAGTGAAGGATGGAGAGTGGTGGGGAGTTGTGTGGACGATAGTGAAAAGAGGAGTAGAGGGAGGTGTAGCTGGATGCAAGAACGTCCAAGCAACAGGGACTTAAGGGTGGAGAAGTAATGGCTTTGAAGTGGTTTTGGCGAGTTGGGAGGCAGCTGACCCCACCTTGCAGTGATCAAAGGTATGAGTTAGTTGAGAATGTTGAAAGCTATAGGGAAGCAGCGAACTCAAAGTACCATTTAAGGAAAGGAGCCGGAAGGAAATTCATCAGAGATTGGGTGTAGGGAGTTTTTAAGCCAGCATTGAGGCGTGAAGAGTAAACAGTGGAAAGGTTTGGGGGAGGAAAGAATGATGGATGCTGGGTTAAATGAGAGGAAGCACGGAGCAGCATGGAGATGAGCATATGGGAGGGAAAAGGAATAGTCAGAGAGGCTTATATTTTGAGTGGTGACCACAGAAGATAGGATGGGAATCATAGTGAGGTTCCCTTGGGTTGCATTTCTAATAGAATAAGCTCCAGGGATTCCCTGATGAGTGGAAGGGCTCAAGTCGCTGCAGGAGTTGGCTGACTGATGGGATTGTGTTTTGAGGGATTCTTAGCCCAGATGGCACTAGCCCAAAGAATTTACATTTTGTTCCCAAGAGCCTCATTGTGTTGGAAATAGGACCAACCCCTAGGGTATGGGAAACCTCTCTGGAAAGAGTCACCCACGGTCTGGCTCGATGTTGACTGAGAAAACACCATCAGGTTGGGTATTACTGATGAAACGTCAGCAGTGTGGAAGGAAGAATCCAGGCTGTAAGGGATTAAAGAGTGAGTGGGTAGATTAAAGAGTTAGCACACACTGCAGTTTTGAGAAGCGTGGCTGTGAAATACCATACCTTCACACCACAGTGCTTTACCACTTACAAATGCTCGTAGACAGATGTGGAGCCAGGGAGGGAAGGGACCCAGAGCAAGAAGGTGGGAGGCAAGTGTTACTAATTAGTGAGAACAGTCTATCCTTGGACCTGACAGCCTTTTCAGGCTGGCCCACTGAGAAGTCTCTGACTCAGCCAGCCGACTCTCTTTCCCCAGCATGTTTTAGATTTTCTGTCTTTTTTCCAGCTTCTCCGGATGGTGTAGCAGAATCAGGCAGGCCTGAATTTGAGACCTGTTCCTAACACTGCAGACATATTTTCAAAGTTTCCTTGAGCGCTATTTTTCTTATCTGTAGATTGAGGACAAGCATATCTTTTTCATAGGGTTGATTTGAGGATTACTAAAGGTGCTAGATATTCAATAAATGTTATTTTTCCTTCCTTCCTTCATTCTCCCTCCCTCCCTCCCTCCCTGCCTTCCTTCCTTCCTTCCTTCCTTCCTTCCTTCCTTTTGGCTCTCTCCTTTACAGGTCACTATCGTTCTGTCTTCTGTCCCTCGCCTGTCTCCATTTCCCTCTTTCCTTAGTAATTTCCCATTGAAAACCATATGCTATGACATCTTTTGTTTTGGCCCAGAATTTAAGTTGGTATATTGTCTGTGAACATTTATATTTATATAACCAATTGGAAGGCTTCAATGTTGCCATAGGAATTTTGTACCTTTTTAGCTTAGTGATTTGATGAATGGAAAAATGAATTGTGTGTGTGTGTGTGTGTGTGTGTGTGTGTGTGTGTGTGTGTGTGTGTGTTTAAAGCACCAAGAAGAAAAAGCATCGGGAAGACTCATAGCATCAGTGAACAACTGAAAAAGGAGTATCAAGAGATGTTTAGCACTATGGCTTGTGAACCTGATGTGGGGCCTGGGTGGAACCAGCTGTGCTATGGTAGGTAAATTCCCCATGCTGCTCCAATGTCGCCACGTCATTGCTGGGCCGGTGCAGGTCCAGCATCTCTGAAGGTCCTAGTTTCCAAGATGTGGTGGAAAAAAGAATGGGTTGATCCGCACAGCTCTCTGTCTGCTATTTCGCCTGTGTCCCCAGCAATGCCGGGGCTGGCCCTGTCTTTTCGGAACTGCTGGAACATGTTCTCATGTGGCATACGTCTTTGTAATCACGAATGTTGGTGTTTGAATTCTCACTTGCCAGTGGCACTGGAAAACAGCGAAAGACACTTGGAAAACTAAGCATTGTTCCGCCTCCCCCACCCCCTTAAACGTCTATATTGGTGGGAACTGAGTAATGACTTTTGTCTCTGTGTCTCATAACCACATGCCACATCTTAAAATTTCGGGCTAAGATGTGTTTTTCCTGTTGTTTTATCCCCCCTGTCTTCTTTTCTCTACTATTTATTCCTTATTCTCTCTCTCTTTCTCTCCCTCTCTCTCTCTCCCTCTCTCTCTCTTTTAGGAGGTTGGGGGGAAGGAGGGTCTAATTTCTTTTGGTCTCCTTTCCCTCTTAATCTATACTGTATATTTCCCTTGTTTTCAACTTTGAACCTAAGACTTTAGAAATAGATTTTAAAAGATAATTGCTTCTTTATTTCCTCATACAATCTAAGGATATATTTCCCAGCCTTGTCTCCTTGTGTTTGTGTTGTTAAAAGAGTTTCATATCAGAAAGCTTGGAAAACTTAAGCAGTTGTAAACCTTAGAATATCATTTCCAGGTCAACTTTGATCTTATATGCCAAGTTCATCAGTGGGGAAAAAATTTAAATCTCTCACATCTAAATCAATAACTAGTGTTCCACGGGAAACTTCAAAGTTTCACTTTAGATTTTTAAGGAAGGGTAATTCCTTCAATATCAAAGAAATGAGATGTCAGGAAAAGCCAAAATCCCTTTGTTTAGGACAAGGTCTATTTATTTGACTTTCCTTTTCCTTTTTTCCCCTTCTTAATATAAAATCTTCACTTTTTTTTTTGGTCTCTGAAGAGACACTTTTACTATATTCTTTCAGATGACTGTTTTTGATTTAGAGAAGAAATCAACACATAGTGGCTCAAACCTGCTTAGATAAGGTGTTCATTCCTTCCAGCTTTTCATGTTTCAACTTTTGCGGGGCCTGGCGTACATCCACCACCAACACGTTCTTCACAGGGACCTGAAGCCTCAGAACTTACTCATCAGTCACCTGGGAGAGCTCAAACTGGCTGATTTTGGTAAGCCGCCCCTCGAGTCTCCTTCTGGGCTGTGAACAATGGTGCTTTTGTGTGCCCGTGTTTAAAGCATTGATACAGCCTGGCCTTTGAAAAAGAGAGGCCTGGGGAAAGTGATGCTTTGTGAGGGTATCAGATAGCCCTCTCGGTAGTGTGAGACAAGAAACAGGGAGAGATTGGTAGCTTTTTAGAATTCCATCAAGCCCCAGTCTAATCAGATTCTAAAACTTGGGCACCCCTCCGAGCCTACTGCCACTTTTGATATAGAGACATTCGTAGAGTGAACTGGGCTTGGTAGGTTTCCCTAAATCTAGGTGGATATACAAATTCTTTCAGAATAGATCAAGATTACCCAGAGTGGCAGGATAAAGCACTTAACCTCAGATTGTAGGATGGACTCATGCTGGAATGGAGACTCCAGGATTCCTGTTCCTGCTCACCTATGTATTTACATAGGTGTGACTGTATGGGTACTGGAGGCTTTTATCCCATCAAAGTGATGTAGATTTCCCCTGAGTATTACTGTAGCTTTCCATTTTAGCACTTACCACAGTTTAAAATTACACTCGCACACACAGGCACACAACATAACATTTATGTTATGATTTTTTTTTCTCCTCCACTAGCCCTAAGCATTATAAGGGCAGCCTGGGTCCATTTTTGCTTTTCATTGGATCCCTAGTGCCTGGGACCACAGTAAGTGCTCAATAAATGTTTGTTTTAAAGCTGGTTCCATGTGAGCTGAGGAAACACTCTTCTCGGTTTGATAGATGTCAGGTAATTGTACTATAGCTGCAGTACTTTATTCTGTGATCGCAGCTTTCATCTGGACATGTGAGCATTTAACAGACGTTCATTTATCAATTCAGACTCATCTATTACAGTTTTTTTTTTCCAGCTCTAGATCATGTGATCCCGTGAGATAAGTAGCTGACTGACACAAGTACCTTCATTTTGTAGAGGAGCACTTGCAAATGATTCATCTAAAGTCCTACCAAACTAATTTGGATTAGCAATCTCCACCCTTTATCTAGCTGGGGACTCCTGGACAGCAAAAATAGAGGGTGGCCACATAAGTTGTGAACTAGGTTCCGTTCTTTTACCACAGACTCAAAATTACAGAGGTGTAAACGTACTAGACGCTTTCTCTCACACAACTCTCTGAACTGAGCAGTTAGAACTCGTCAGATGGCCCTGTGGTATTTTGACCCCTGTTCCTTCTGTCCTGTGGCCCCACCATCCCTTTGCTCCAACTGCATATTTCAAGACGGCTCCTACCCCTTCTCATTTCAGCCTGGAGGAAGAAGAATAGGGAAGAACAAACACTTAACCCCTCCATTATGTGTATGATCTGGAAGTTCACACATCACTTCTGTTTGTAGCATATAGGGAAGAATTTAGTCACCTCATTATACTTAGCTGCCAGGAAGTCCACATCTAGCTGCAAAGTAGGCCAAAATTTGAGAAATTCACTTGCTGAAGAAGTACACAAGGATCAAGGTAGTGGAGTAGCTCTCTGAGAAGCACCCAGAGTTTGTGTATCATTTTTAAAGCATAGTTTACTCAGCCAGTTATACTGTCCTTGGTAGAATGGGTCATTGTGGCTCTCCAGGAATTCCTGAGACAGTGAGTTCTGTGCTTCTCTCCTTCGGTCAGGTCTTGCTCGGGCCAAGTCCATTCCCAGCCAGACTTACTCTTCAGAGGTTGTGACCCTGTGGTACCGCCCTCCTGATGCCTTGCTGGGAGCCACTGAATATTCCTCTGAACTGGACATATGGTAAGAGCTAGTGCCAAAAAAATGAAGCAAATGTGGATCATCCTACCCTTGAGGGTTACTTTATTATATGTGTCACATGTTTTAAAATTTAACATTTGTTATTATTATTATTATTATTATTATTATATATTTTAACATTCTACTTTTAATTTTTCCCCTGCCCTCTGGTAACTGCTAGTCCATTGTCCATGTCCACAAGCCTCTGCTTGTTTGTCCTATTCGTTTGTTGCTTTTAGGTTTATATCCCACATATAAGTGATATCATGTGATTTTCAACCTTTTCTGTCTGGTTTATTTCACTTAGTATGATTATTTCAAGGTCCATCCATATTGTTGCAAATGGAAGTATTTCATCTCTTTTTATGGCTGAGTAATATTCCATTGTATATATGTACCACAGCTTCCTTATCCAATCATCTACTGTAGGAAACTTTGGTTGCTTCCATACCCTGGCCATTGTGAATAATGCTGCTATGAACTATATGTGTCATATTTTTAATAATAATCCTAATGACAATCACATTTGTTTACAGAAACATAAAGTGCTTTCAAATACATATCTCATTTGATTTCTCCAATTGTTCTGCAAGTTTTTATAGTTTAAAAAACTGAGGCTTGGAGAAATCTTGCCCAAGACATCTTCTGCATCCTGTACTCTATCACACCTCTTCTCCTAGCTCTTCTCTTCATTCTCTTTCTCTTTTCTTCTTGTTTTCAGAGAAACGCACATACACTCCCAAACCACAGATATACACATACATGCACACACACGCTTATACTTAGGCACTTGTCTGCACATGCATGCTCACACATGCCCAAACACAGTTAAGAGCTTGATGAAAAAACACATAAAGACCAAGATTCAGGAGGCCTGATTTTTATACCACATCTCTTTCTAATCAGCTACTCTGGATTATGTTATCTTGAAAAAGTCATGTATCCTCTTTGTGTCTATGTTTGTCCATTTTTAAAGTGAGGGTAATAAACTCTCCCTGTGAGGGGTTAAACGAGACTGTAATGCAAGTATAAGAACCAGATAGATGCTGTCAGGTAAAACCACAGTGTTAAGGAGGCTCTTAGATTAATGGGATGCAGTGATGAGTGTGGGATTTCAGGCACTCATCATTCCTAGAGCAGCAGCAGTGTTATCTAGATCTTATTCCCAAAATATCCCAGTCATTTGGGGGCCACAGTTAGATGTGTGGTGGCTTTACAATCATAGCCACCTCCTCAAAGGTAACAAAATATACGAACATCTTTCAAGACCGTGGAAGGTCATCTATAAACAGAAGGCTCCGTTTTAAAAAAAAATCAATAATAGGTTTAAAAAAAAAAAAACTTAAACAGAATTCTAACAGGCTAAACTAAACTTTTGGATTTCCCAAAGAATTGAGAAAGGTTGCAGAAATTTTCCTCCAGCGTATCTGAAGTCATTGATTTTCCAATACCTGGGGCCTTTCGGGAAGTATCACCTGTCAGTCAAAACCCCCCTGACACTGCCAGCTCACGTTGATGTGCCCTGTCGCTTCAGAGGCACAGATGGGCTCCGGCTTTCTCAGCTTTTCCTGAGCACCCTAGTTGTGCTTCACAGACAGTGACACTTATACTCATCACTTTTAAGCTTTGTTTCATTATAGAACATTTAAAACATTCAAGAATATGTAACACATCTATATCCATAAGTGATTCTCAACCAAGGTCAGTGTTGCTTCCCAGGAAGTTTGGCAGTGTCTGGAGACATATTTTTTTATTATTTTCACAGCTGGGTGGGTGGTGCTACTGGCATCTAGTGGGTAGAGGCCAAGGATGTTGCTAAACATCCTATAATGTGCAGGGCAGTCCCCCTCCAGACAAGTATTTATCTAGTCCAAAATGTCAATAATGTCAAGATTGAGAAAGCTGATGTAGAGTAAGCAACATAATAAAGTGACCTCCACAAACCCACTACTCAATGTAAGAGCTAGAACATAAAAACCAATATGGTCACATCTACTTGTGTCCCTTTCTCAGTAACCTGCCCCTCACCACAGGGACTTCTACACTAAATTTTTTCTCTGCATCATTCTCCTACCCCTTTTAAAAATAATCTTTTTACATTTTAAAATGTATGCTTAAAAAGATTGTTTTGTTCTACCCGCTTTTGTGTTTTTTATAAAAATAGTGTTATATTATTTTTAGTCTTCTGTGACTTTTTTTTTTCACTTAATATGGTTCTAAGTTTCATCCACATTGATCTGTGTTAGCTATACTTTATTTCTTGTTGATAAACATTTTATTTAGTTTGTTTTTTGTCTTGTTTGTCTTTGCTACTATGAACATACTTGGTATTAATGCTTAAGAATTTCTCTAGGGTACTTACTTAGGCATACATTTGCTGCATCACGGGGTTTATGAATGTTCAACTTCATAAAACAGTGACAAAATTGTTTACCAAAGTGGTTGTAATAATTTATTCACCAACAGTGTATTATAATCCCTTATCTATATATGTACCACTATTTTTTATAACAGATTTCTTAATTTTTGCTAATCAAATGGGTAGAATGGTATCATGTTGTGATCTAAATTTGCATTTTTCTAATTACTACTGACATTGGACATCTTTTCATGGATTATTTGCCCTTTGTTTTTTCTCTTCTATGAAATTATTTTCTTTTGGTTTCTCAGTCTCTGTCTCTGCCTATCTCTCTCTCTCTCTCTCTTCTTCCCTCCATCCCTTTCTGTATTGATTTATAGGAGTACTTATATTCTGGATACTAATCTTTTATCAATTGTATGTGTTGTAAGTAGCCTCCCCAGTTCGTGGCTTATGTTTTTGAACAAAAGTTCTAAATTTTAATTTTGCTGATCGTATCAGTCTTTTCTTTTATGGTTAGCCCTTTTGTTTCTTATTTATAAAATCCTTCCCTTACTGAGATCAGAATAATATTATCTAATACATTCTTTTAAAAGTTGTAAAGTTTTTCCTTTCACTTTAACTCTTTAATACATTGGAAATTGACATTTGTATTTGCTAACCAAAGGTCTTAGCCCAATTTCTTCAGTGATCTGCTATGACAATCTCTCGTAGATCAAGTTTCTATTAATGCGTTGTTCTATTCTGTGCTCTCTATCATTTTCCACTGGAGTCAATTTATCTGTCCCTGTACCAAGGTCCCACTTTATTAATTTCTATAGCTTTATAATAATACTTGATATTTGGTAGGACAAGTCTCTCCACTTATTCTTCCTTAGGAATATGTTGGCTATTTTTCTCCTTTGATTTTCCGTATGAATTTTAGATTCAGTGTTTCAAGTTTCATAAAAATCCTAGTGAGATTTTCATTCAAGTTTTATTCAAATCATAGAACACTATGAGGATAATTAACACTTTTGTAATATTGTGTTCCAAATTTTAAACATAGTGTATCTCTTCATCTTTTGAGTTTTTCTTTAATGCCTTTTAGTAAAGTTTTAGAATTTTCTCTCTAAGGTCTTACATAACTAGAGCAGAGGTCTTTGTAAGTCTATTTCTGTTTATTGTTTCTTATGGTTCTTGCATATGGTATCTTCCCCCCCCCCATCTGTGTTTAGTTGTTTTTGACAGTGATATGCTAGTTTTCCTTGGAATTTTATTTGTGGGATGTTTTTTGGAGGCCTTAAATGAGGTGGGTTATCTCAAAGAGAATTTGCATTTAATTCTGCTAGGTGCATTAATAAAGAAATTTTTTTATTGTACCTTACATACATGTTGGTCTGCCACCCAGATCTTGATTTCTTAATACTATTCTCTGCTAAAAAGAACTAGGACTTTTTGAAGAAATGGCCGATTCTAAGGCTAGGGCAGAGAAAGTATAAAATAGGTCAGGGACTTGTCAGGCTGGAATATTTTTTTGACAAAGTGATCAAAAAATGATGAGAATATGTCAATAGGACACTGGAAGCAGCTTGAGGAGACTCCCACTAGCCAGAGGTGGTACTATTTGAGCATCAGTATAAAGAGGGTAATGGATAATAACCCACTGAATAAAATAAGACTACATAAATCTGTATTAAAGATAGCTAGGTGGTAGATAGTTAAGAAAGGAAGCTGCTTATAGTAGAATGCCAACTAATAATTAGAGAAAAGGTGATGGAGTTAGGAAATCACTTTTTTTGTAATATAATAGTAATTAGTTCAAACAAGTATCATCAATGCTAAACTAGAGGAGAAAATTCAATGAGAAATAACATATTTACATAGACTCAAAGTACCTCTCTACAAATTACTTATTAATTACAAAAAGAAAAATAGTAACTTTGAAGTAGAAAAACTTGGCAGATACTACCTTAATCAAGTAATCAGAGTTAATATTATCAATAATAGGACTCTCTGACATGTGTACCTCCTAATATGATGCACTGAGGATATAATATCATTTACATTTTCTTGCAAAAAAAAAAGCATAACCGGAATCAAATCATGAGGACACATCAGATAAACTCAGTTTGAGAGACATTCTACAGTGTAACTGGCCTTCACTCTTTAAAAGGATTGCAAGGGAGGAAAAACTTTTTCCTATCTCCTTAGGTTCAGTGGGTGGGCGTGCAAAGTAAACTGACAAAAACGACAACAACAACAACAACAACAAACAGATTAACAGGAGAAAAGCATGCAAATTTGACTTGATATAAAAAATATTATGTGGCACGGAGGAGGTGGCTCCCAAGAAAGAAGAGAAACCCTCCAAAGAAGTGGCTAGGCTTAGAGGCTTTCATACCATTCTGACAAAGGACAATGCATTTGTAGAAGTGACAAGACAAAAGAAAGGGGCTTCTGGACTTTTCAAAGGCCATGAATTGTGGGGAGGTAAATCTGTGGGGGACCCTAATAGTAGATAAGGGTTACTAAGCAAGGTTTTTTGGATGTCGATTCTTCTTGGTGCCATCTCTGTCTCTGGTGATAAGGTTTTTCTCCCCTCTTGGTACAAAAAGAGGGAAGGATGAGGAGACATCTTCCCAAGGGGAATTTATGCCTGCTTTCAGGTGAAAATGGAAGGCAGAGAGCTCATCCTGTGTTTGCTTTTTCTTGATGGCCTTCAGCTCAAAATAGTCCTTATGTCAGAGTGGCATATTTGGGGGTGGCATTTTCTGTTTCCCTACAGGGTCAAGATTTTAAAATGCAAATAAAGCCTGAGAAACTGTTCCAGATTAAAGGAAACTAAGAGACATGCCAGCTAAACACAATGCACAGGGTCCTAGATGGAATCCTGGGGGAAAGGGAGCTCAAGAGCATTACGGGGACAATAGGTGAAATTTAAATATGATATTAATTAGAAAGTGGTATTGGAGCAACGTTGAATTTGATATGCACCGTTGTTTTTGATTTCGATAATTGCACTGTTGTTATGTCAGAGCGCTTTTGTTCTTAGAAAATATATATGTAAATTTTTAGGGGTAAAGATTCATGCATCATCAGCTTATTATCTACTGCTTCAGAAGAAATAGATGATATTATAGTCAGACAGGTAGATATCAGGTGTTTACATTGAGATGCCCCTTTCCCCATTTATTATTTTTTTTCCTTTGCAGAGTGATTAGAGGGCAAGTGAGTAGGGAGAAGATTTCCAGTTGACAAAGGAAGAAAAAGAGAAAAAAAAATCCTATTTTGCTAAACCATGCAACTTCATGGGGTTCAAAATGAATGCCTTTTAGGAGGCTGTTGACAGTGGATGAGCTTAGAGCCTTTCTTAAAGAAACTAATTATGGCACGGTGGTGTCAGGGCCTCTTATTCACAATGAGCCCTGGTAGCAGCAGAGCCAGTGGGAGGCCCAGAGCAAATGGTTAGATTATGGAAAAGCTGTAAATAGGGCATATTGGTTATTTCCAGCACTTACAACCAATGTTCTTTAATCCTTCATCATCTTTTCTTCTCTTTCTGCTACCCTTTCAGACCTTAAAAGATTCCATTAGTAACTTCAGTAAGAAAAACTCAATGTTTTAGTATGATTACACTGTTACGTTTCTGTTTTCACTTTTTCATATTGTGTTTCAATTTATATAACATAAAATTTCCCATTTCAACCATTTTAAATGTACAATTCAGTGGCACTAAGTACATTCATATTGTTGTGCAGCCATCACCACCCACTTCCAAACATATTATCATCCCAAACTGAAATCCTGTATCCATTAAACAATACTCCCTATCATTCCCTCCCCACAGGCCCTGGCATCCACCAATCTAATTTTTTCTGTCTCTACGATTCCACTCTTCTAAGTACCTCATAAACTGGAATCATACAATATTTGACTTTCCATATCTAGTTTATTTCATTCGCTACAATGTTTTCGAGGCTTGAGGTGGCAAACTGGGTTTTAAAGAAGGATTTATTTGGTGCACAAAGTCCTCTTCAAAGCTGACTTCAGGCAGCTGCAACTTTTAGGACTAGAAAAGTTGTTTCTGCCTGAGAGATTGCAGCTATTTCACTGCAAACTTCCAAATATAAAGAGTGGCCCAGGGAAAAGCAAATGGAAATGTCATGTAACTGCTGCATACAGTATTACGTCGTTCTGAACTAACTTCAACAGATAAAAATGAAATACTGATTCATTTCTCCGACAACAGTTTTATATGCTCCTTGCACCTCCGAAAACCTGAAACTCCTAAGATGGTTTATTTCCCCAGTGATTGCCTAAGGAATCTGAGGAATCTTTTTCTCTCTTATGGAAGAATTTGTTCATGCTCAGAATAGAGAAAAGGTTAGGAAGAGAGCCAGAAAAAGCAGAAAACATGTAAGCTGTTTCCTCTCACTTGACTGAAGAACCACAGTTGGAGCAATGAAATGGCCCAGTACATCTCTCCTTTCTGGAAGGATTCACTGTTTGATGCCATCAGGTCTTTTCTTCCCTGCGTGTGAAGTTCCCCTTCATCTACATGGGCTGCCTCAAGGGTATCTCTACAGAGCAGAAATCCTCTGAGAAGCCTAAAGATATGTAGGGTAAGAAGAGCCATAGGAAAAAAGATTTAAGAACAAAACAGGAATAAAAGGAAATAGGAAACTGGTTTCCTATCTGGACCTGAATGTGCAGAATATTTAAAATGTTTGCTTAAGGCTAGTCTTGGATGGGAAAAATAGATGATAGCCACATGACTTGTTTAAGAAGCAGATGAAAAATATAAAAGCCACATGACTTGTTTATGAAGCAAATAAAACATAAATGGTTTGAGGAACAAACGACAAAAATATAAAGATGAATTGTATAGTTTTTAAAGGACAATGCTTATGCCTAGAAACCCCTTTCATCTTTCAAACTTGAGATGCATTGACTTACTTTCTTACCGAAACATTGATGTTTGTGGTACTTACGGATATTCCAGGTACTAAACTATACTTGGTTTAAGGATTTCGTTTGCCTTATAAGTGATGTAAGTGCATTCATGTATGCAGGTGGGTTTTATGCATATAATCTTAGACTGTAGATTAGTTTGGCGAGAAAGGCTTTAATCCTCCCTTAAGTGAAGCTTGAAGAGAAAGACTCAAGAGAATGCCTATATGGTGCCAACCATACGCAAATGGAGAATTTCAACCAAATATTAGCATTTTATTCTGTAACACAAACATCTTCTATTACTTTTGTAGTGCTTGCACAATGGCCTTAACGTCCAGCTTTCTCTAGTATATTTTACAGAATTTTGTACACCATTCTAGAGGAGTAGGAGAGGAAGGACCCTAAGAAATTGTGTAACAGAAGGACTTCCTTCTTGGTTCCCTATAGCCACAAATATGAAAAGGCAACAAGTTTTTTATAAGCAATGAAAGGTCTTTGAGGGGAGGGTTGGAAAGTGTACTGCAGGATTTAAACCTAGTAATGATTATGGTTTTGAACCTTGTTTAAAATGTCCTCAGGCCTCCTAGTGGTTTATGAAACCCTGAAGTGTCTGGAAGGAATTAGAGTCCTAGATAGTGTTGGTTCAAGTCTTCGAAACCCAGCACATTTTCATTTCTGTTTTATATCAGTGAATAAACTATTACAAATATATTAATACACACATACATCCACATGCATATGTATAGCATATATATATTTTTTTCACTTCAAAATGAAATGATTTAAGACCTTTTGAATATATACATACAGAGAAAGTGTGAGGAATGGTGGTTGGAGACCGTTTGATGGCATTCACTGACTCAGTTTCTGAGTTGGCTTATCTCATAGTTAACCATTACTGGCAACCAGGATAATTTTTAACCATTTGACATTTTTCCCATTACTGTTATTCTCTTCCATATATTGTTTAATTTATACTATTTATAGCTGTTGCTTTAAAGATAAGATCGTACATGTTTAACAAGCTGATGAGAAGCTTTAAAACGACAATTATTCCAAAAATTTACCTCAAGATACTATTCACCTTATAGTCTTAAGTTACATTTGTCTGATCAAGCCTCATATCACACATCAAGTTGCCTCTTGTACATGAAAAATCAGTAAAAAGTAAATATGGTGGCCAGTGTATCCAAACTGGGGATAAAAACAACCTGTTGTTTGAGGTAAAAAAATGCTTGTAAAACTCAGTCTGATATTTTTTATTTATATATATACAAAATTCTAAGAATAAGCCTGTTGATTATTTTAAATGCAAACCAAATATTGGCTCATGAAAATAGTCTTTGTCTCTTTTGATGTAAGATACAGTTAAATTTCAATTTTTAAAAAAAATATATAATCTTTACCCAAACCAGACTCAAGATAAAAATTATTCTTAAACTTGTTTATCAAGAAATCTGTTTTCTCCTATACAATTAATTTTAAGTAAATTAAATAGCATGTATCTATAGTCAGATGGAAAAAGTAAAAATATGTCATATGTAATAAATACATATGAATAATAGTAAAAATTATATTTTAATTATATAAATAAATTTTATAAATGAATCTTTAATAATATGACAATCTATAATAAATATTTTACTTAAATATCCTTATTTATCATGTCACAAAAAATGTCAAGATGATTAAAGGAGTTTGCACAATTATGTGTTATGGTGAAAGGGATTTGGAGTTAAAGTCTCGGACCATGGGGATAATCTCTGTAATCTGTCACCCGAACCATTTTTATCACTCAGAAGACTTACAAGAATAAAAATGTGAATTATTAACAAAATAAATCTTATTTCTTGCTATCCTTACCCTCCAGTTTGACTACATAGGAAAGGAAACATATTTCACTCTATTTAATCTATTTTAAGGTGCATATTCTTGGTACATCTTAAATCAGGATGCATCTTACAATCAGCAGCATTTCATAGTTGCCATCAGCCAAGGCTGCACTTGTGACTGTAGTTACCATTGCATATGTGTGAACATCAAACATGCCAGCATCAAAACTTGCAGAATGGGCATCAGTGACTTGAAAGAAAGGCTTGCAGACAGGAAGCTTTTCTTTTTATTTTCTCTATTTCTTTTTCTTTCTTTTCTTTTTTTTTTTTTTTTTTTTTAACCCCTAGGAACCAAACAATTGTGGAGAGAGAATGAACAGACATGCTTAGCAACATTCTTTAAGCAGGAGTCAAAAGTAGGCTAACTCTATGTAATTGCACGGTCAGCTAAGGAGTCCAGCACCAATGACTTCTAGTTCTTTAATGGATTATTTTCAGACATGCTGTGTCATCAAACTCCTGATATAGAGGACGATACCATGGATAAACACAGACATCAAAGTGTCTGAGTCAAATGCGGAATGTGAAAAAGTTTTAGGAGTACCTAAACCAATTTATTTTCACTTAATGTTCCATTTTTTGCATGTACAAGTATGACATGATAAAATAATCTGTCTAATTAAATATATAACAGCCCTTTCAGTAAGTATAAAAGAAACATTCTGATTATGTCATAGTTGAACTTGAAGGTATTTTGTTTCTTAATAGCACATACAATAATAGCATCTTAGAGTCAGTGAAAGAAAGCATTCAATTTGGAGATTTAGTACCTTCCCTGCTTCTCATAAAATAAATAGTTAATGAGCTTGAATGGGGTAAAATGTTATCTATACTGCGTTTCTAAATGCTGGCTGCATTCCAGTTTAACAGAAAGCTAAAAGCTATTCTTATTTTTGGTTGACAAAGGGACTTTATTTTTTGTCCAAGACTTAATAGCATGTGGCCTCTATTTAACTATCCCAAATATTTCTTGGGAGAAGAAATGCTATTAATTTAGTTTTCCACGTATGTTTTCCTTGAAAGTGTTGGGTTGACTCTTGTTTCCTTTGCTAGGGGGGCAGGCTGCATCTTTATTGAAATGTTCCAGGGTCAACCTTTGTTTCCTGGGGTTTCCAGCATCCTTGAACAGCTGGAGAGGATCTGGGAGGTAAGAGAAGAATTCCTCTTGGGAAGAAGAAATATCTGCATTTCAAACTTTGAACCAGATTTGCCTTACAGATGAATGATGCAGTCCATCTGTTCTGAGCTATTAAGACATGTCTTAAGATTGTGGAAACTGTGGTATTTGTCACAGGTATAATAAGCACCTTGGGAATGAGTGGTCAGGAAACCTCCTTTGTCCTGTAGAAGCCCATGAATCCACCTGCTTTCTTTTATTATTGTCTCAGTCTCCCAGGGCAATTCTGCCATTAATACTTAAGCACATTTTTTTGCCCCGCCCCCAGCTCTAATTCTACTATATATTTGGCCCTAGGTCTCTGTCAACTGAAGACAAGGCACTAAATTTTCATAGAACCCCAACAAAAGCAAAGGCTTACCATGTTAGTGTGAGAGAAATACAGTATTTATCATGCATCTCCAAAACCAAATTCCTAAGGTGTTGATGTATTTTTGTGTGTGTGGTTCTATTTCTTTCTTTATTATTTATCCCTGCCTCATTTGCACCCTGATGTACTTCATTTTCATGTCTCTTATAGCTTGTATGCTGTCAGTCTCTGCATATTCTCTATTTCTCTAATTTCTAAAATTGTCATAAAATATATGTAAGATTTATTCTTTTAACCACTTTAAGCACACAGTCCATAGACACTAAATACAACCACACTGTTGTGCAAGCATCACCACCATTCGTTTCCAAGACTTTTTTTATCATCCCAAACAAAAGCTCATACCCACTAAGCAATAACTCCCTTTCCCCTACTCCCAGCCACTGGTAACCTCTCCTCTACTTTCTGTCTCTATGATCTGCCTGTTCTAGGTATCTTATGTTAGTGGAATCATACAGGATTTGTTCTCTCTGTCTGGTTTCTTTTACTTAGCATAACACTTTCAAGGTTCTTCCATGTTTTTAGCATGTGTCAAAATGCTTTAAGCTGGGTTTTTAAAAAATCACTTGCTATCCTGGATCCTGCTTCCTTTCAAGTTTGCTTGCTTCAAGCAGGTATCTATCTGGAGCATTCTTGCTAACAGCCTCTGATGCAGGTATCTTAGGAAATATTGCCAGAGTGGATGGGGTAAGACATTTCGTAGAGGTTAATCATTGCCATTAAAATTTTCTTTTGGAACATGGGGGTTTTTACAAGGGAGCATAGGAAAAATCAGGAAGCATTTACAAACTACAAAAATATTTTTCAAACCAAAAGATTTTTTTCCCAAAACTCCCCTACAAGACAGATAAATGCTATCTTCAAACGGCATCACTGGATGCCATAACATCATCTAAGCTGGAGATAGCCTAATGTAATAATGCTTTGGAGTTTGGGTTTGACTTTTAGCCCCTTTCTAACTAAATAAATGTGGGCAAGTCCTCACTTCCTGCAGCTTCCGTCCCTCTCAGACGCTTTGATCTTGTTAATGCGATGTATGGGCTTAGTTGATAATGATTTCTAACTCTGCTGTCAGAATTCCATAAGATCAAATGCACAACAAGCTCCATGCACCAAAAGCACTCAAAAAATGCTGCCTTCCTTTCTCATATAAGTATTATTGTAGAGATGTTTCAATAACCTAAGTGCTAAAAAGCACTTCCTGATACATAACCTATTTGTTCTTCCACTTGGTATTACTTCTTGTCCATAATAGAGGAATCACAATTAGCACTGCCTAAACCTGACCTTGCAATGACCTTTACACATTGGAAGAGTAGTTATTAGTCACTTAATTAGTAAACAACACTTATTGGACACTCACCATATAAAATACTCTACAAGGTCTTATAAGAGACTATAAGGCATGGAAAAAAGGAAGAATAAGAAAAATAAATGATCTGTGTTTTCAAGTGTTCAATCTAGGTGGTGTCAAAGATGAAGTACAAGTAAATACCTGTGAAACAAACATACGTTGTGTATATATGTGAAAGGATATATGTGTAGTTAGTTAACATAAATTGTAATATTGAAATAAGGTATGTTATCAGGATATTTGAGAAGTTGTATATAAACTGATTTTTTTTATTTTACATGCTATCTTTAAATAATCATGCTTTTAAAAGCAATCATTTTGCAGTTCTTTGCATTTAGCACAGCACTTAGAAATCATAGAACGGAAAAGAATGGGCTAGACATTTCCCATGACCCAATGGCTTTCTGGTTATTGGTTCAAGTTTCCAGGACTGGCATTGTTACCTGACACTGGCCATCTGAAGATGTTTTAGGTAATTCGGTACGTGAAAGAATTTGGACTTGCCTCTGGACATAAAGTGCCAAAACATGGGTGATGCACCAAAAACAAACATGTCTTAACAAATCAGTCCAACAGTTCCTGCCCAGGAAGCCATGTTTATTTCCACTATTATTCTTATCACACTGCAATCAATCAAAGGGACTTTATTTTGACATTTATGACAACTCATTACAAATTTAAAACAAGTAAACATATTAGAAATAACACTAGCCTGCAGTCAGGAGACATGCGTTCTGAACCCAGCTCTAGCTTCAGGTACTGAGGTAGAGCAAGTCACATAGTCAACCTCCCTGGCTTTCCAGCATCTTAAAAGGTAAAGATGCTCCTTGACTTATGATAAGTCACCTCCCAATACATACCTACCATAAGCTGAAAATATTGTTAAGTTCAGGGATTCCCCAATGCCCAGGCTGCGAACTGGTATCGGTCCATGGCCACATAGGAACCAGGCCACAAAGCAGGAAGTGAGTGGCAGTCCTTTAACGAAGCTTCGTCTGTATCTGCAGCTGCTCCCCAGAGCTAGCATCACCACCTCAGCTCCACCTCAGATCATCAGGTATTAGATTCTCACAGGAGCACCAGTCCCTAGTGCCAAAAAGGTTGGGGACCGCTGGTTAAGTTGAACCATAGTAAGTTGGGGACCACCTATATTTGATTTTTCTGACTCTATGAAAATGTGACTTATTTAAACAACGTGTAAAGAGAATATTGTAGCTCCTATCATTTTAAACCATAGTATCTTCTCTGTTTATTAGATTCCTCCCCTTCTCAGAAGTTATTTCTTAAGTTTGTTAACTTGTATAACTGATTGTTGACTTGCGATTTGATCAATGAGATAGTTCCTTCTGTATTGATTAGCCATACTTTAAGGGCACCAGGAAATCAGATTCACTAGATTTCATTTTCCCCCAATCCTGTCAGAGAGGTAGAAACCATAGTTTTGTTATCATGTGTGTAGTTCCGCACTCTGAGGCCAAAGTGAAAAAGCCACCATATTCAGCGGTGTGTTATCTTTAGCACTACTATGTCTCAAGCAGGTTAGAAATTGAAACATTGCATACAGCTCCTGATTTGTTTTTACTAAATGTGGTCTGCACAAATGAAAATAAGAAATTTGTTTCCAGTTCTGTGATACTGGGTATAAGAATGACTTCTTGGAAAGCAATATGTCCCTTCTAAATCTCCTAACTTCTAACCACAGCCTTCCTCTACATTTATCCTGAGATCTCACCCTTAGGAATAAAGATATAATGAGAAGTCCTTAATTCTTCTCTTACCATCTTTCAAAATAATTCTGTGTGCATGTGTGTGTGTGTGTGTGTGTGTGTGTGTGTGTGTTCACATCTGAATAGCTGCTCTCTGATCAATTTTTTAGACATCTAATTCTTTCAATAAGTATGGTTCCAAAATCAGAATAAAATAAACTCTGCAGACTTTAAATCCATTAATCAAAATGTATTCAGTTTCCATTCCAACAAAGGCAGAAAATGGCCCCTGCAGCCCACTGTGGTTTCAAATACAGCACTTACTAGCTGCCTTTTAAGAGCCTTCAGGGAGGGAGTAAATCAACAATTTTTGGTTTTCAGTTTCCCAGACAGTTAAGTGGAGATTTAGTAATTTTCTCAAGTGAAAACAAATTCAATAACTTTCAAATAGAAACTGAGCATCAAATTTCCAAATAAAGGGCATTGAATTTTTGTTTAAACTTTTAAAATCTCAAGCTTAAAGCATTTAGCATAATATTTAAAAATTATCGGTATCCATTTTGTTGGCTTTAATTAAACATAATCCAAAATAACCAACAATTCTGGTAACATTCACCTTAGAAAAAATATGGATGCGGTAGTTATTTATGTCCTGTACTGCTTTCTTTTTATTATCTTTGCCTTCTTCTCATTGTGCTTTGCCAGTCAGCAGAAGATGTATGGGTATATGTGAATCACACCCATTTGTTTACATGCACATCTTGTGTAAATACCTAAGATGGTACATTAAAAAAGAGGAATTAGCTACCCATCCTCTGGCCTTCACCTACAAAAGAATTAGTCCATTTGGTTTTTCAACATGGATTCCAGGATTCCTAGTGTTTCCTCAGGCTCAGGGTAGTTAAGAAGAGTAGGGTAGTAAGAAGAGCCTATAATCCTCTCAGGGGCTTTTCATTTTGTTTAGAGAATGGACCAAAGAAAGATTTTACTGGTGGCTGATGTTTTTAATTAATACTAATATTCAGTATCTATTGTTTGAGAACGAGCATAACAGGAGCTACAAAGTATCCCTCAGCCAAAGTCCTAGTCAGCGAGCTGGTAAATATTAAGATTCTGGATTCCTCATTGATTAGTATGAGTCAGTTGTTGGGCAGAAGTTCCTTATTATCAGTCAGTTGACTTCCTGCCATTAACAATTGGCCTAGCATCTGTATCTAGCATTTTACAAATGGATTCACTAGACTCTTTCTATAAGAGATGCTTCTAAAAGAGTTATATAGAGATAAAAGATATAAAGAATTATATAGAGATATAAACTTCTAAGAATAGTTATATTGTAGTGGTATAAGAAAAACTACTAACATTTTATAAAAACGTCATTCTAGCTCTCAAATTAACTGGCATAGGGCTGTTATGATTATCTTAAAAGAATGGTAAGATGATACCTATATGGGAACTTGCAGAAACAGCACCACTCAAAATCTGAAATGTTTTGACTGTGCTCCAAAAGGCTTTCATTTTCTTATTAATTCAAAACTAGAGCTTCAGTTAGGTAATCTGAAGTATAAGTGAGCTCTTCTTCAAGTGATGTTGTTACTATTACAACCCATGAGTTAAAAACCAGTACCATATTCCAAGCTGCTGGCCACAGACAAAACAAGCAGATGAGATGACTTTGGTAAAAGGACTAGAATTAGATTTGGGATCATTTTTAGCCAACATCCCACTGCCTAAAGGTCAGTAATCTGAACTCTTTTTAATTTGAGCTCATCTCGGAACAGCTGAAGGCCCATGCTGAGGCATAATATAATTTCGAGGAATGAATATATACAGATATATATTCATCTGATATAAAGCAAAGGGACAGTCACTCCTGCTTCTTTATGTCCCCAATTTCTAACATAGCATCTTAATGTATGGTGGTCATGCAATAGATATTTAATGATAAGAATATGACTTTAAGCAGGGCTGGATGACCTGCCTCAGAATAACAAGTGAGTTAGTGAACACACAGACGCAGAACCTATATTAGGGTTCTCCAGGTAAACAGAATCAATAGGATGTATAGAGATATGTAAGAGAAGATTTATTATGGGAATTGGCTCCTGCAATTATGGAGGCTGAGATAAGCCATCTGCAAGCTGGAGAACCAGAAAAGCCAGTGGTATAAGTCGGTCTGAGGCCAAAGGCCTGAGAATTGAGGGGGCTGCTGGTCGTAAGTCCCAGAATCTGAAATCCTGATAACCAGAACCGCTGATATCTGATGGCAGGAGATGATGGACATTTTAGTTCAAGAAGAGAAAGCAAGAAGTTGCCCTTCCTCTCCCTTTTTGTTCTCTTCAGGCCCTCAGTGATTCGGATGATGCCCGAACACATGGGTGAGGATGGATCTCTACTCAGTCTATTGATGTAAATACTGACCTCTTCTAGAAAGACTTCCAGAAATAATGTTTTACCAGCTTTCTGGGCATTCCTTAGCCCAGGCAAGTCGACACATAAAATTAGCCATCATGGGAACCTAGGAATATACCTAGTTTTGCTATGGTGTAATGGGACCTATGTCTGATTCTTCCCTAGTCCTCCCTGATCTGTCCTTCTGGCCTTCACACCCACTTCATCCACCTCGTCTTCCTCCTCATTTTTCTCTGTTTGTCTTTGGCTTTATATAGGTGTTGGGAGTCCCTACAGAGGATACCTGGCCTGGAGTTTCCAAACTACCTAACTACAATCCAGGTAATACCGATTTGAGCTTCTGAATGCTCTGAGAATTAGCAGTGTGAAAGATTTGGCTATTATTTTATTGTTAACTCAACAGCAAAGATAGGTCTAGACAAATGTTTGGATTCATATTATTCTCTGACTAACCCTTTTCTGAGGAGGACACTGAAATAGTGCTGGAGGTCAGATCAGTTCCCCAACTCTATAAACCACAAGTAGCAAACTAAGAAAGAATTCCAAATGACTATTACTATGGAGTCCACATCGGTTTCCAAATACCCACTATCTCAGAGAAATAACTCAAAAAAAGATAGTCCACTTTTGAGCCCCATGACTATCATTGACTTCAATGCTAATACAATAGAGGGAAAGTAGAGGCTCACTGGGCTCATTAGACCTGGGATAAGCCAAGTAAGATGTCTCTAGATTATGCAAGAGTTCACCCACTTACCTCTAGACCTGATATTTGGTCATTTTCTGGCACAAATTTGGTCCTCCAAGACTGGCTCCTAGGGTGGATTTGGAAGTATTAAAAGTGTTGCCCATGGGAGAAGTCTTTGAGATATGGTCCCAAGGCCATAGCTGAGGGGACAGACTTCCCAGTTGCCACATTCAGGATGTTGGACAAAAGGGAGGAGACAAACAGTGAGTTATAGGGTGAAGGAATGTACCAGAGGCTGGAGCAGCAAGGAATGGCCATACCAAAGCTGGACTCCTGCTGGCAGGGTTAAACGGGAGGTCTATATATACAGATAAAGGGCAAGGTTAGGGTAAATGTGGCCCTGAGTCACATTTTCCAGTCTTTATATTCTTACATTGTCCCATTAGTAAAAATGAATATTCCCCCAATTGTTGTCATTACAAACTTTGGTATGAGATTATCCTGGAAGGGTTTTATGAAAGCATGAAACTGTAGAGGGATTAGAAAGGTGATTAAAAAGGAAAACAAAAGACATAGAAGACTAAGGATTTTTTTTTTCTTCTCTTCTCTAGCGTCTAATATTTTTCTTTGTGCAGCTATACATAGGGATCAGGTATCTTGAACTTACCAGGATTATAGAACCCTTACAGCAAGCTAAAGACTTACTATAAAATCATTTCGGCTACTATGAGAATGCCCTTGTGGTTGCTAAATGACTTTTGGGTCATTTACAAATAGTTTAGCATTTCTATTTTGCTAATTAAGCACCTGAGAAAAATGCTGCTGTCTGGCCACAGGGCTTGGAATTTTTCCTTTTCCCTTTGATTTAAGATAGAAAAAAGAAGAAGCTTCTTGTGGAGAACATGTTCCAGTCTGCAATAGGTTTCTAGGAGAACCTGGCTCTCATCTTTTCCCTACCCTGCCTATATCTTTCCCTACCCACCCTCTTCTCCAAGTGAAAATGGGACCCCTCAGCTTCCTAAAATGGATACTAGCAGTTTAAGGTTACAGATGAGTTGTAGAAAACAATTTGGATAATAGTAATACAAAAGTGCCATGGCAAGCTCATGCTGTCCCTCCAAATTTCAAACAGTTGCTTAATACAGAATGTCTTGATGAGAACAGTAATGATAGAAACTTGGCTAAAATGCTTCCCTGCCGGATTCTGTACTAAATAAGGTAACTGAGTTCCAATGAAACAGTGAGGAATATGTTGCATTTTTCATTTTGCTGTCATTTCAAAGTAATGTGCAATTTTTTATTTATGAAGAGAAGTCTCCGGGTACAACATCAATAGGGTTCATACTTTGCATTGTTTTTCTCATAAGGATTCAATTTAATTCAAATGAATAAAAAAAAAAAATTTAAGCACCTACTACTGTCCACCAGGTACTGTGTTATATGCTGGGTCTGCACAGATTGATATGGTCCATTCTTGGGTCTTTAAGAGCTTGGGGTTGTGTTTATTCATCCACACCCCTTCACCAGCTCACCTTGTTAGTGGAGTACTCATTTGTGAGCCCTGCTTTCATGAGTTTGAGCAGTATGTACCTACGGGCTAAGTTTATGGAAGGAAGGGAATTGTAACCTTTGCCACAGCCAAGATGTCTAACCCTGTATTTATAAATCTTAAAAGTCCAGCATATCTTGGGCACAGGGTCAGTACTATTAATAACTCAATCCTAAGGACTGTGTTTTAAAAGGGTCATCCACATCTATGCTCCAGGAATATCCCCTTATGTGAATCAAGAAATGACTTTGAGCTACCCTGCTTGCCCACCCCTGTCCCTGAGCTGCTGTTTCTGCTTCCTTGCCCTCGAACTCCAGTGATTAAGAGAACAGAAGAAGGGATGGGAGCCAGAAAAATGTCAGAGCAGAACTGTTAACACCATTCTGGATTAAATTTCCATTCCTTTCCCTTTCGTTCTACGAAGTAGGAAGAGCCCCCAAACTTTGAATTCATCTGGTACAACAATTTTGAAGGCTCCAGATAGCTCAGAACGTGGGAGGATCATCCAGTGTCCTTCTCTGGCCACTCTGCCATTTCTAGGCCTAGTCTGGACTTTGTCTAGGACAACACAATTTATCTTTGTAAAAATTAAAACCAAAACCAAACAAAACCTGACCCAGCTGAACAGATTCTCTGAGCAGGTGCCTGTTATCTTGGGGTGCTGGTGAGCAGGGCTGTAGGTTTTCTAGCAATCAGTTCAGATTCTTGGGCCTGATTAAATCTGGGCAACGTAACAGAGGTATATAATTTTAGACTGGCCTTTCTTTCCTTCTTTCCTTCCTTCCCTCCTTCCTTCCTTCTTTTCTTCTCACCCATTCCAAACCTCCCAACCCCCCATTTTAAGCAAGCTGGTTGAGAACTCTGTGTCCTCTACTTCAAAGGGCCAGTTGTCTTATTTTGATGTGGGCAGATTGAGAAGTAGGCTTTGAAAAGTAGGCGCTTTTTTTGTTGTTGTTTAATCTTTTCTCCAGGGATAGCTTTCAGAGCAATATATCCAAGTGTCAGTGAGGGGGTTCTGACGAGCACAGATTCCCAGACTCTCAGCAGGATCATTCTCTAACAGAAATATAAAAGTGAAATATTAAAAACCCTGGAACGTGAACTCCATCTGCAGAGTAGCCAGTGTCTTGCCTGCTTGCACCATGGGAAAAAAAGATCTCCTTGAAAAAAGAGGGAGGAGAAAAAAGTGCTTTGAGTAAGAGGTTTACAGGTTTAGCAGAGCATAGTAACATCCCCTCAAAGAAGTGGGTGTTGCTCTGTGACCCCCCAAAATGCTCCTCCTTTGACTCAGCCGCCCCGAACACTCACCCTCCCCCAGCAACACACCCCCTTTTCACATGCTAACTGAGGCGCCTGTGATTGGCTGAACAATACGCTGGTCACACTTGCTAAAGGCCTGCCATCTTTCACACAATTAGCCAAGACACATTAATCACACTGGCCGGGAGCTGGGCTGTGCTGGCCTCCTGCGGTGGGGGGAGGGGAGAAGTTTTGGTAATCTTTGGTAATCCTACAGGATGTGAGACTAGGACAGCGTGCTAGAGAGGATTCTACTATCAGAAAGTCTAAAAAGGCGAAAGTCCCAATCGACGCTCTATCTGCAATGCACTGGGTTTGTAGCACACAGGATCACTGAAGCGTAGAGCAAACTGGATATTGTCTTGGCTAAAATCTGCTAATACAAGACAGTAGTGTGAATTTAAAGGGTGGACCCCTCTAGACGTTTTTACAAAGTTCCCTTGCCCTCTTAGCCCTGCCCCCAAGAAACAGCACCCAGGAGGACCTCCCCTTTTAAGCGTCAGGCACTTTGGGTCCAACCGGAACTGATAGGAATAAAGCATGTAAGAAGCAGAGAACAATTTAGAATGAATTAAGAGAAGGTATTAACTGGCAAGGTGTTGTTTCTAAACTAAGTATTTGGAGGATATTAAAAATAGTTAACTTGGAGAGAAAAAATAAGTTAACATCGGTGCTTTCAATGGAAACAGCTTCTGACTTTTTTTCCCTACATTTCCTTTAAATAGATTTTCCAATGGCAATCAAGAGCTAATAAGATTGTATGTTAGAGATGAGTTTGCTACAGAATCATGTGAGGCTTTTAAGAGAATCAACTAAATATTTAGACATTTCTCTGCTAACGTAAACAGAGGCCTTACAACGCTGGAGGTTGTCCAGTCACCATCTCATTAGATGCAAAGATCCCGTGATAAAGAAAAACTTTTTTTTTCTGCCCACATGATTGCAGCCCAGTTGTGGTTTTTAATGTGTCATTGATTGTTTCATCCAGCTCCTTTTGCTCCACTGAAAAGGTCTGTCGTGGCTCTGTTTGCTTCCTTAAACAGGGTTTTTGAAAGCGCTCACGCTGTGTGAGCTCAAATCCTAGCATTAATGTACTGCTGGGTTCATTTCACCACACTCAAAAGCACTGAGTTTAAATCCCTCTCAATTCCATTTGAGGCACCAGAAGACTTTATCCTTCTCCACTAATGGTTCCAAGTTTATATCTAGATACTGGGGTCAAGGACAGGAGAGGATTTAGAAATAACAGTGCGTGACATTAGTCAATGCCTTTGCCAAATTGGCAATTAGTTCCTGATGTGCGTGCAAAGCATCTTATTCCTGTCTCTTTGATGCTTGTCCACATTGAGAAGGGAATAGAGTCCACAGAGGCCTTCAGACTTTTAAAGAAATATCTGCTGAAAATCATGCCTGATTTGTGACATGAGCTCAGCTGCAGGGAAGCATCCGGGATTATCCTGGTTCTTTTAGCTTCGGGAAAGAACGCTGCACATGGAAAGATTTTTCCACTGGAGGAACTTAGTGGAAATCAAAAGGCAGGAACGGGGTACGAAAAGCCCTGCAGGGACCCAGACTCAGATGAGCTATAAACCATAGGCAAGTGGATCCCATCGAAGCTTATTTTCAGGACGCCTGCCTTTTCAACTTTTGACCACCAGGTGGAAGCAAGAAATAACAGGGACGGGAAATAACAGGAATGCTGATATCAGACAGCATTAAAATAGGACCATCTAGCCTTTCTTTTCGAATGTTTTATTTTGACCTGAAATCCAGTGTGAGAGCTTCACTTCATCTGACACCACTACGGGACAGATGATGATTCAAATCTGAAATGTTCCCTGTCCCTGTTGAGATGCTATGGAGCTACCGTGATCTGGGCTCAAAGGGTTCCTAGCACGTCTTCATGCGTTTGTTGTCATTGGCATCAGCATTCGCTCAGTCACATGAGCTGTTTGCCAAGGGAGTAATTCAGTGGGCTGAACTTTGGGGAGAGATATTGGTATGAGAGGTTTTAACTGTGAGCATCAACTCTTAAAGGGAAAAGGAAGTCAAAGTTCTACTTTGTACTACCTGGGGCACTCGAAGAAGTTATTTCCCAGTTCCTTAATCTGCAAAATGGGAGCAATCCTATCATTGAGAAAGTGTTCTCTGTGTGCCAGGCATGGACACACATAATTGCTAATCCTTACCACTGCCTGCCAGGGGCCATGCTGGTGGGAGTAACGTGGTTTTTCACGAGGAGGTGGAGGCTTTCTTCCAGATCCACTCAGAATTTCCTACTTTGGAGATGGGTCAGTCCACAGCCAAACCTTGTTCTCCTTCCGTTAACTAGGTCGTGACCTTCTGTCTCATTTTGTACCATGGTTCTGAGAAATAAATAAAATTATTGAACTGCATTGCCATGGTGCCTAACTTTTTTTTTTTTTTTGAGATCTAGTTGACATATCATTGCATTAGTTTTAGGTATACAACATAATGATTTGGTACATGTATATATTATGAAATAATCACCACAATGGGTTAACATCCATCACCACACCTGGTGTCTAACTTTTAGTAGGTGCTCAGCAAAAGTTAGTTCCCATTCTGCTTTTTAGACAGCGTGGAGGTTTGCTCAGCTGCTCAGTGACTTGCCAAGGTTCAGACTCAGTGGCAGATGTGTGAGAACTGATGCGATGCCTGTTTCTTTATGTCGAGCTCCCTCGCATTCTTGGCTTTTTTTCTGGATGTCAGCCACACCTCCCAGGTCTAAAACTAAGTTTTGTTTTTGCTTGTTTGGACCTAAACATCATTTGAATTCCCACACACTAAGAGCTGAACTGCAGCTTTCAAACTCCTAAGTCAGTCTGAGGGCCTGCTCAGGCGATCTCTGCTGATGGAGACTCCACTCGCTTCCCCCGCCCAAATGGCTGCGAGATGCCTGCCAACTCCGTGGCCACGGGTCTCTTCCCTGGGAGGCCTGTCATGATCTACAGGCTACATAATGCGTACCTAGTCACACATAGCGTTAATAGCATCACTGATGATTTCACCCAGAACATGGCATGATGGAACGAGTGTTAAAGTTTTCTGCAGAGCCAGCCTGACCTCTTGTAGTGTTTCTGGTGTTTTACATATACCCCCTAACTGGCGCGTAATAGCCACTAATCATTTGTTAAATCAACGACTAGGAGTTAAATGAAATCAATGACTAAAGAGTTAGAAAACCTGGGTTCTAGTTCCTATTGTACCCTCTAGGACTCTAATAATCCTATCTGCCTGGTTTGCCAAGAAAGCACATGTAAGTTTTCATTCACCATATTACTAGGTAATAATAACTACTGTTCATTGAGCACTAACTATGAGTTTGTTCATTGAGCACTAACTCATAGTTAGTGCTCAATTACATATATTATTCTACATTGATTCAAACGGCCCTATCAGCTAGGGGCAATGTCGTCATCCAAACTTTATAGATGCAAGAGCTGAGGCTGAGGGGGGAAGGTGTCAGGCCTAGGTCACCTACCAAGAAAGGGGTGACCTATTGGACTCCAAGGTAGTGCTCTAACAGTATTCCATGTTGCCTTCCAACTATCAAGCAGCATAGAATGACTTGGCAATAAAAAATGACCTCGACTGGGGACCAGCTAATAACACTTTTCCAAGTCCATTTCTAAATGATTACGTCCTTCCACCCACACTTGCTTTTAGACTCTATGAGCTTGTTGGCGACATGTTTCTGGAATGTACTGTGAGTGGATTTTCTACCCTGAGACTCCGGCAGACCCGACCCCCCTTGCTCCAGCTAATGAAGCCACTGGCGTTCACAAAGTCTCTGAACTTCAACTGGGCTCATTACTGTTGCACTTATGGAGCACTGCCGAAAGCTCCCGGGGAGTTACTATTAACATCTTTATTAACCCGTCCCCCTAATCAGTCAGCGAAATGCATTTAGATACACAGCCCACTTTGATCTTCATTAATAGTTTCTTCTAGTTTCTACATTTATTTTTAGTTTCCTCATCTTTAATTTATTTGGTGGCAATTACTAATTTTTATTGAGGGTGACTAGATAATCTTAAAGTAGTTAAGATTAGGAAAAATTGCAAATGAATGAAAGCAGGTTAAAAAAAAAATTTTTTTTTTCAAGTAAAACCCTGCTGTGTTCCTTCCTAGTTCGAGAAAAGAGGCTTTAAGTTTCCAAATACATGGAACTGGCTCAAGCCAGAGGCTCCTTCCCTACCTTCATGGCTGGTGCCTTGTGTCAGTGATCTCTGAAAGACAGAGAGAGAGGGATACATCAGTGGACTGACTTGAGTTACTTTTGCGCTTTAAGAATAAGATTTAGTAAATTTACTTCATTTTTATTTTTTCTCAGGCATCGACTTTTTTTCATTCAACAAATATTTGTTGACTGCTAGGTGTTAGGACTGGGAGATTCAAAAATAAATAAGACATTGATACCCACCTCCAAGATATACAGTCTGGAGGGAGAAACAATAAATAATACATTGCGAAAAGCATTATTATAGCAACACCCCCTGGAGACCTCTAAGAATACCAGGGAAAAGGCCCACTTGGCTTGTTGGAGAGAAAGAGACATGAGCTGGGTCTCGAAGATGACTCAATGGGCTTTCTCCAGGTGAGCAAGAAAGAAAGGACATCCAGACAAAGCAGGTGTATTTAGTAATAAATAAGCAGGTAAATTGCCCAGGGGAGCTAGAATATTGGCTTTGTGGTGGAACATTGCTGGAGATTAACCTGGAAAGGTAGACAGGGACCAGATTGGAATGTGCTTTGTAATCATCCTAAGGATTTAGACTTTACTAATAAACAAAAAGATAACTTTTCTAATAACAATTGGATGATTGTCAGCAGGGAAGTGATATGGAAGGTTTAAGTTTTAGAAAAATTTGCATGGAAGACTATATGTAGGATTAAATTGGCTAGAACAATGTGGCAATGCTCTACATTCTGGAAGACAAACAGGAAGTCTCAACTAGAGCCATGGCCATAGAAAGGGATTGGAGGGGACAAATCTCAAAAGCATCTAGGAGGTAGAGTGAAGGTTAAGTTGTAACTGATTTGTTTTGAGTTATGAAGGAGAGACCTACCTCCAGTAGGTGAGAGAATGATAGCACCATGCACTGGCCAGAAAGAAAAGGGGGCCGGGAGAGGAAACAGATTTGTTGGGAAGGTAGTGAGTATAAAGTTTGAACATTTTGAAAGTAAAGTATCTGTGGGGCCACTGAATGGTGATATCTAAAAATCAGTTAGAAATACCAACCTGTGATTGTAAGTGTCCAATCTAGAAATACAAAAGTGGAAGTCATCTATCTAAAGTGGTATTGAAAGTCCTGGGTGTGAATTCAGTTGTCCAAGGGAGAGTGTGTAGAGAAGGAAGAGTATGCGGGATCTCTGGGGAGCCAGCACTAAGGATCAGGCAGAGGAGAATGGGGTATTTGGAAGCCGAGAAGGAATAGACGGAGGGGCTGGAGAAGACCAGGAGATGATGATGTTGATGAGGGTGATGATGACGATGATGATGATGAAGATATACCAGGGAAATCATATGGCCATAACCTTGATGGAGTGGAGGCAAGTACCACGTCTATGTATTTCCAGTGCCGAGCACTATGCCTGCATGTGGTGGCCCTTAAACGTTTGTAGAGACTACAGGGGAATTGTAAATGTTGTCAGATGATGCATTAGTAACACCAGAAACACCAAATAGCATGATCGAGCTATAGGTCAAACATCTTTTGTAGGGGTGGATAGACATTAAACATGGTACCGCCCCCAGGAGAAAGGAGAGACTCCTGACTATCACCCGTTCCCTTCACCTTCTCCATTCACTCGCAAGGATCAAGGCCTGGCCTTCCTCTCCCAAGACCCATGCCTTAGAAACAGGCTTCAGAGGACGGGATATTTTCTTAGAAAGTCAAGAAATTATACTCCATATGCTTAGAAAAGTGATAAACCCACACAAATATGAGTTGGAGTGCCAAGCTCGAATGCCAAGGCGCACCCACGGTGAGAGCCCTGGCTTTTGGCATCCTGATGATACCCAAACAGGAATGTAAAGCCTGGTAACATAAAGCACCAGAAGAGCTGGGTTTCGACTACTTGAGCCAAAGACTAAGGACGCTTCCAAGCCAGCTGTCTGAAGAAGAGAAGGCAAGCAGCCGTGAGGGCAAAAGTATGTGTGTGTAAGGTCAGGGGCAGTGGAGACGGAGAATAACTACAGATTTTTGCAGTGCAGTTTTAAAGTTACTGCTGAAGATAGTGAAATAAGGCTAACAACATTATCAGCTATTTAAATATATGGTATCTTGAGAATGCATTATATTCGAGAAACTCCAGAGGTGGAGTTCAGTAGACTGCGCTATAAGATAACCTTATAGGGTGGTCACGGCAAGACCATGGTAACTCGAAAATGTTTTACCTCTAAGTAAAACTCAAAAGGGTCCTGGGGACGTTTTATCAATCAGCCAACAGATCCCTGTTGACTGAGGCTGCGGTACTTGCATCGGCGGTGAAATGAGTGTTCTTAAACATTTGTGGAAAAAGGCATTGTTTGACGGTGGTAGCAGCAGTTCTGCCCTCATTTTAATTTTATCGTATTTACTTGAGGAATTAAAACGTCCAGCTCTTTCAGTTTCCTTTGGCAGTTTTCGTTTCCTACTTCAAATCCCAATTGAACTTCGATGATTGCCCTTTTAAATAGAACTGCAGACGAAGATGGAGAAAAATCCGGCCTAATGATCTACTATCATCTTTGGAAGGAGAAGGGAAATAAGCTACCTACAGACCTATTATTTTTGAGACTATCGAAGCCAGAGAAAGAGACTGCTCTTGAAATGGTGCTGTGTGCAATGCCTATCTGTTTGTGGATCATTCTCTCGTTGATTGCTTGCAGCTTAACTACTGAAAAAAAAAAAAATCCGTGTGCTATTGGCAAGGCCTTCAACATCGGCTTATCTGCATAAGAGTGTGAGGACAGGCCACAAACAGGCATTGGACTTTGATTTGGCTTCCTAACAGCAACCTGATTGACCCTGGCCATACCAACCCTCTATCTCCACGAATGCAGCTACAAAATGCATGGTGGGAAGAGAGCCAGGCATGGACCCTTAAGTTCAAGTTGGACATCGCATCCTGGGGCAACTCTTCACAGGGCATTCTTTACTGAGGTTTTTTTTTTTTTTTTTTTTTCCTTATCATGCTCTCTCTTTCACATCCTTGAAAACCCTATGCATCAGACACTATGTTCTGCAACTTTTACACACATCGATTAGTTGAATTCTCACCACAAACTGACCTGAGGAAGTGAGCCTCAGAGAAGTGCGTGGGAGTTGCTGGTGAGCAGTCGGCGGGGCTCTCCTCGCTAGGCAAGTGTCCACGCCAGAAACATCTGGAGACCGTTAAAGACGATGACAACAACACGGCAATGGACCAGGCCTGGTGAATCAGGCTCGCTGGGGGCGGCACCAGGGCTTCTTTTCATTTAAAAATTCTCCCAGGCGATGGATGCTGAGAGGCAGCTTGGTTTGAGAGCCACTGTGTTACACCATGCTGCCGCTCCAAAATGACTGGTAAAAACGAGAAGAAACAAGGAAAAAAAAGGAATAAGACTAACATTTATTGAAGCCCCTACTACATGGCAAAGTGCTTAATCTTATCTTAATCCTCCCAAGCAACTGGAAAATTATTTCCATTTTAACAAGATTTGGAAAACTTCTGAGAGAGGCTAATTTACCCCGAATTACTGAGCTCATAAGTGGCAGAAAGGAGATTTGAGCCGGGTTGTGTTTTGTTACTACCTCACACAGCTTAAGAAACATGCTTCTGGCCCACACTGAGGACTCAAAGAAGTTGAACCAGGCTTATTATAAGAACTTTGAGGAAAGGCCAGGCCTTGATCCTTGCAGTGAATGGAGAAGGTAGAGGGAACGGGTGATAGTCAGGGTCTCTCCTTTCTCCTGGGGCGGTACCATGTTTAACATCTATCCACCCCTACAAAAGATGTTGAACCTATAGCTCGATCATTGCATATTGTTGTTTCTGATGTCTACTAATGCATTCATCTTGAACCCCCAAACAATTTACCATTCCCCTGTAGTCTCTACAAACGTTTAAGGGCCACCACATGCAGGCATCGTGCTCGGCACGGTATATTATTGATAGAATGCAACAAGTTATAGAGGGTTTCCATGGAAATTAATAAGGCAGAAACACCTGAGAGGAGAAAGAGAGAGGAAAGCAGACAGGAGAAAAAAGGCAGAAAGAAAAGAGGCAAAGCATGAAGAAATACTTATATTACATTCACTATCCTAATTCTCATAATGATTCAGTGCAGTAGGAGCTGTAATTATCCCCCTCTGCAGATGGGAAAACTGAGGCCCAGCGAGGTTAGGCAACGGCGTCAGGTTACACAGCTGGTAAGTGGCATAGTGTGGATTCAACACCTGGGACCAGGGTCCCAACCACACGCAGTTTGCATTGCCCATCACTTTACAAAGGAAGAGGAAGAAGAAACAGAATTTATTTTGTTTAACGCCCCCAGGTAGGCACTTACATTCATTATGTCAATGAATCAATGAACTCAGTGAATCACTTCATCCTTGTGAGGAGAGTATAACCTCCAACTTGAGTCAAGGAAATAACAGGCTGGCTCTGGTTAAAATATCTTGCTTGAATGAAACTGAAGAAGCAGTTTCAAACCCTACTAGGGTTCAGTGTTCCAACCCTATCCAGTTTATTCCAAACCACATTCCACAAGAACACTAAAGTTAGAAACACGATTAAAATATTCAAGGCCAAAAAATAGTGCATAAGGCTCTAAGTAGGGAAAAACAGAATGTGGGAGAGGAATGAAATTAGAATATGCCTGAATGACTTAATTTTGTCTGACCAGCAAAGTACCATAAATAGTAGGCAGAAAGTGGCTTGGAAATATACATTCTAAACAAATGCAGATCTCCTTATCTTTATTGGCTATTGGAATTTAGTCGCATCATCTGCACAGAGAGTAAGTAACCTGTACACATAAGTGCTGCCCTTGGTGCCCACCAGAGACTATAAAAAGCCGGCAGCGTGGTTCACGGTTGATTGCATCCAAACTTGAAAACTCAGCTTAAATCACTTTCTTTAACTACTGCTTTCACACTACAACTTTTAGGACTATAAATTCCATTTTTAATTGAATTTACTTTCGAAGTTATAAAATAACATGAGACTTTTATTTAAAAAATAAATTTAAGAAAATAAACAGGGAAGTAAAATGGTTAAGCCCCTGTGGCCACTATCATTACCTGGTGAGTAGTCTTCGAGGTCTTTTTCTGTGCACATAAAAACATGACTTTGTTGACATAATCAAAATCTTTTTTTTTTTTTTTTGCCCATCTGTGATGAAATTTTTTGTTGGGCAAATAGTCTTTGTGTTTTCCATTCCTGTAGGAACTGGAAGAAGGGATTCTTTAAAGCCAAAACAACTACATTTCAGGCCTAAGAAAAATACAATGCAGAGATATCATTTTAAATGAGTCTTTCCTTATTGGAGTAAGAAGCAGAGGGATTTGATAAGGAGCATCAGCTTATATCCCCTGCAGTTCTTTTTATCGCCTTTACATAGGCTAAGCATTCAATTAGTATTTCCTGAATGAAAGAGAAATTGTCCCCTTTTATGGTGGTTTTATTTTGGACTAACTAGTGTCAATACCAAGAATAGTGGCAACACTTGTATCCACATGTAAATGTTATAAAGAGTGCTCTGAAGAAAATTACAAATTTATTATCATCCATTTTGAACTATTCAAGCCAGGATTGACTTCCATTCTTGCTGCAAGTGACATAAAAGTAGTCCTGTTACTTATTACCACGTTTGAGACTTTTCCCCATCATCTGTCACCTGACTTTTCAAGCCCACGGGCTTTATTCTCTCAAATGAACTGTATAAGCTCTGAAAGGATGGGGAGGTTTCTTTTGATTTCTTTTATATTCTCTCCAGCACTTGGTACCTGCTCTGCACACAGGACGCTAAATAAGTGTTTGTTGACTTTACTGACTAGTACAACTATATCGGTTTGCTAAGGTCACTGTAACAAAGTACCATAAACTGGATGGCTTAAACCACAGAAATGTATTGTTCCCAGTTCTGGAGGCTGGATCTGAAGGGGAGGTTCCTTCCCTGGGCTCTGAGGGAAGGATGTGTTCTAGTCCTTTCTCCTTGGCATGTGGATGGCTGGCTTTTCCTGGTGTCACTTCACATCATCTTCCCGTGTGCATGTCTGTCCCTGTCTAAATTCCCCTTTTTATGAGGACACCAGTCATATTGGATAAGGGCCCACCCTAATGACTTCATTTTAACTAATTATATCTGCAATGACCTATGTCCGTATAAGGTCAAATTCTGAGGTACTTGGGGTTAGGACTTGGACATATGAATTTGGGGGGAAGCAATTCAACCCATAATAGTGACCCCTTACAGAATCATAAAAAATTCGTACTGAGAAGAGGCCTAAGCATCGTTTAGTTTGCCTACCTGATACTTGAAGTCTCTCTTACCCCAAGCCAAGAAGAACATTTAGAATTGTAAGATTTGGGGGACAGGGTTTTAGGGTTGTTTTGTTTTTTAACGCATCTGTGTGTGCCTTCCAGAATGGTTCCCACCGCCCAAGCCTCAAAGCCTTCAGAAGGTCTGGAACAGGTAAGCATCACCTTGGAAAGCTTATCTTTCAGCAGGGTTGAAGGGACGTTTCCTGGGACCTCAGCCTGCTGCGTACCTCCATCTGGGGGCCCTAAGACCCAGGAAGATGCCTCTCGGAGAGCCCGCCACCTGTGAGTCTGTTAGTTTTTCTCCATAAGCCATTTTACTTTCAGTGAGTTTGGTCATTAAAATTGTTTTGTGCCCCTCAACCATGCCCGAGGCCCTGAGAACGAGGGAGTGTTCGCCTGCAAGAAAACCTAGTGGGTTTATTATTCTCTGACACAGAGAAACCAAATAACATCATTGAGTGGCTATTGGAGGGGGGGCGACTTGATTCATGGAGGTCATGCTTTCCCAGGCCCTCTCTACGCAGTCTCGGCTCAGACCAGGGCAGACTTTTATTACCAGCTTTCAACAAAATCCCTAGTTTCTTTTGCAAAGTAAAACAGATAATAGAGACATTCCCAGAATAGTTAGCTAACTAAGCCCTGCCAAGCAACCTCAGGGCTAAGAAGAACTCACTGTTTTCGGACAATGGCCAATTACAATAACCAGTATTATTTGATCTGAGAGTAATTAGCTGAGGCTCTGTTCTTTTTGCTTCAGTGAAGAGGCAAAAAGGGCAGTGAGGAACACATCAGAGACAGGGGAAACGAGCTCAAATGTCAAAGAAAAATGCACTCTCGCAGGTGGGGAGACCGGGAAGAGATCCTAATTGACATTCGAATGTTATCCTTTCCTGGAGACGTGGTAGAGTTTAACCCAACTAAATTGTGTTTGATTTCTCCAGACTTACTGTTCGTGCGCTTCAAAAAGCCTCCTTATAGAGTGACAACAGAGCACATAGAGTAAAATTGGTCAGAACATAGAACTAGGGATTCCCAAAGTCTCTTATTGGGAGGGACGGGCCTCCCCAGGATGTCCGCACACTCCACGCTTATCTTCAAATGCGCCGTGGCACCGGATAGTCCCTGTTGTTTTGGAGACAGGCTCCGGGGGACTACTGCTCAGCATTTCCCTCACAAGGTGCCAGAATAGCCAGGCCCCCTAAACCCTAGCTAGAGAGCAGTGCTGCCCTGTGGCTTTCTTTCATGTCACTCTTGGCTTCCAGAATAAATGGTAACTCCAAACCTGCAACCCACCTTAATACCCCATGATGCTGCTGCTGGCACCATCACACTGCAAAAGAATGTGCCACCAGCCTCCTGCTGTCATCCCACCAACCCTTCCTTCTAGGACTGAGCAGGACTTAAATTAGCTTCATATCTCTCTGGCGTTTCTGACCACCCCCGACACCCACCTCCTCTGCCTATGGCCTGGCCCCTGGCAAGACCTTTGACTTAGCTTGGACTCCTGGCTTCTCTTGGCTTCGACAAGGAGTAACGTCTAGAGCCGTGTGGTCTATTACAGTAGCCACTAGCCACACGCGGCTATTTAAATTCAAATTAATTCAAGTTAAATTTAAAAATCAATCACTCAGCTGAATTTCAAGGGCTCAGTAGCCACCTATGAATAGTATACACTATCGGACAGGGCAGACAAAAAATATTTTGGTCATATGGAAAGTTCTATTGGACAGCAGTAGCCTAGATTATCACACGAGAAATTTCTTGGCTCTGGGAAGGGCTTTGTCGTTGAAAGAGAACTAATGTTAGGTGAGCAGTCTGCCACGTGCCTAGCAGGGCACCTCATATACCATCTCATTGGTTCCTCGCGAATCTCATTCCCATTTCAAAGCGGAGGAAACCGAGGCTGAAAGAAGTTAAGGAACTTGGTCAAGTGCATCCGGTTAAGTAAGCGACAGAGGCAGGATTCATCCAGTGCACGTTTCTGTGACTTCATCAGTTGGATCAGGCAGCAAGTGCGATGGGTCAAGAGCCGCCGAGGTGTGACTGGCTTTTTCTACATGATTTCCACAGAGGTGCAGTGAATCTGTGCACTGGACTTAAGTGCCGCTCAGAGCCTCACCTGGGACTTGGTGATGACACGCTTAACGTGGGCCTAGCACGCGCACACTCACTTCTTATCTGACTAGAAAATTATAGCTTCTTTAATGCTGCTTCTTCCTAGTGTTGGATATGTTTCTTATTGGGGGTATCCTAAATCGACAGCATTTTAAAAAGCACCCACACTCCTGGAACAACAATAAAAGGGTCATTAATGAAAAAGAGGATGACACTTGAATAAAGCCTGCAGCTAGTAAAAAATATTCTGCCAATATTCACTGCTTCGTTTTGGTCATTTTACTGCGATTATAAAAAACTTTAATGTGAAGGGAAGGTGGCGAAAACTATAAGGCCCCTCTCTGTATTACTCCTGAAACTCTCCTGTAAACCTAAAATTACTTCAAAATGAAAACAAATTGAAAAATTGGGGAGGGGGGTGGTAGTGTCTGCTCTATCTCTGTCCTTTTTCTCTTTCTATGGATCCAGGAGAAAACAACAAAGAACCTACCTGAACCCACAGTGACCAGCTTTGTGCTGCAAACAGATAACGTTCTTCTGCCATCAGGTTTGATGGCAGCAATGACAGTGGGAGCTTTTTATACTCAGTGCCAGGCTGTGCTGTTGCCTCAGGTCCCTGAGAACCACCAGATTTTAGATGTGCTGAGTGATGGCTAGTTGATGGTGCTTTACACAACCACAAAGCCTGATTTTTATCTTTCCTTATTGTCTGTGTTTCTATTCTAGACTTCTAAAATTAAATGCGGGTGTCCTCAAACCCAGCACATCTTTTAGGATTGATTTATAATTTTAATACTTTTTACAACTTTTGTAAGCAATGGGGCTGGGGGCAATTCAGATGGACTGGAATGAATTCTTTTTTTTTTTTTTTTTTTTTTTTTTTTTGCACCAGAGACAAAAATTCTTCTGGGCTGCAGGTGGAAATGGAAATTGGTACAACTAGCTTATGTTCTTAATCAAAAACTTTAACATGTATATCCTTCAACTTGGGAATTTCAGTTCTTAGAATTCATACTAAGAAAATCATTGCACAAATATACAAAGATTTCTCTTTGAGGATATCTGTCACAGCATGATTTTAACAGTAGCCCCTCACGCCTTAACAGAAAAAGGAAACAACTTTAATAAATGTCTGGCTATCTAGAATATGGTATGTCTACATAATGGAATGCTATGCAGCTATTAAAATTATGTCCTAGAAAGCTATTCCAAGTTCTAGGTAGATGATCAAGATAGTCAAGTAGAAAAAGTAGATTATAACACAATGTAGAGTATGATCCCATTTTTTTGGTAAAACAAAATATATACCTATGTAAAAATAAAGTACTAAATAAGAAAAAATGAACACCAAAGCAATGGTGATTATCTTTGAGTGAAGAGAGTTATCTCAGAGTGATGAAAGAGTTTTAATTTTCTTTCTTTGCATTTTCTAAGTGTTCTACAATAAGTATGTATTATTTTGACATTGGAACACTTCTCACTTCTTGAAATGTTGCTAGAAGGAGAGGTTCACCAGAGGACTCTTTATATTTATTAATAGAGTCTCCTTAATTGGGTGAGTGTGTTCTTTTAACTCTGCAAGATACTCCTGGCATGTTTGGTAGTTAACATCACAAGCCTAACAAATAATATTTATTAACGTTTAGCTCATGTGGAAAGGTACTGGTAGGCAATTTAACATTTGAAGCGTTTGCTTTTCATGCCAACTTTTATATTTAAAATAGAGGTTGTAACCAGTGGAGAATTCTTCTAGTCAAAGTTGGAGGGGGTGGAAATTGTAGAAATGTGACAATAAAGGCAGTCAATAGTAAGCAAGACAAAGAATGGTGGAAAGAAGCAAAATGACATGACATGGAAGAAAATTAACATTTGTGCCCAAAGAAGCAACATTTGTGTTCCTGGGACTCTTTCCTCAGCTCCCAAATAGAGTATAATGTGCCAATAGCAAGAGACTATTAAATGTCTTGTCCAACTCAGGTGGTCCTATTATGAGTGCTGATAGTAAAGGCTAATATTCAGGAGGGCACAGATTCGACTTTCACAAAGACCAGCATGAACTTGGCTTATGGAAGGAAAAGCCTTCATTTATATACTTTCCCCTAGTCACTACCTCTGCCAGCTAAGGTGGTGGCAGTCATAGTTTGGAGCCCATGGGACTGGAATAAATCTCATTACCACTAAAAGCCTTGTTACAACCTTATGTGAGGGTGGGGTGGAAGGTCGATTAGTTGAAGAGGAAAGTCTTAAAACAGAAGTCCTCGTATCACTGTTCAGTGCCTACTTTCTTTCACTGTCTGATAAAAGTGGTTTGTTCTTCCTATATGTGCCTCTACTACCCCCATCAGCCTTTCCTGGCTTTCCCAGCCACCCAACATAAACACAGTCAATGAAAATAGCATGCATGCCATGCTGACAAAATAGGTCCCCTGGCCTTCCTTATCCTATCAGATTGCAACTCCTAAGCTCCTTCTTCAGAGCAATTCTACAGTAATTCAATTGTTTGGCATCCATGGGTTGGAGTGTGCAGGGAGAACAAACTACTAATTAGGGTAAGAGTGTGGAAGTAGACACTGATACATACATTGCTCCTCCCTCACCATAACCGCCTATTTACCCACCCACCCCTTGGAAATTCATAGAGTGTGCTCAGCCCAAGTTTAGGCACACCTTCCACCCCACCACCCTATAGCAAGGGTGGACCAACTACAATTTTTCACAAGATTTCCCCTGTATCTCCTTCCAGACTGGTATCAGGCTCCAGTGATTTGTACCAGCTTTCCCATTCCAAACCCCCATTTCATTGGCCCTGAAAACCTATGCCTGGGCAGGGCACCCTGGATGGAGAAATTACACCTGCCAACCCTTCTTCAAGCCGCTAGCTACTGAGCAGACCTCCACCTGAGGTTCCCCCTCTCCTAACTGGCCTGAAAATTTGCAAAGATTGGAGATTTGCAAATTTCTTCTTTATCTTAAGACTACAAAGCAATTACTCATGAGTTTGAGGGTAAAGTTATCTGTTTGAAGACACAGTTTTACGTCATGGGAATCAGATCCCTGTAAATCTTATGCAAAATTAGGCAAATCACGGCTCTGGGCTAGGACTTCCAGCATCACTGCATCATGGTGCCTGGGAGAGGAAGGGGTTATTAGTTCTTTGCCACTTCAGGTTGGTGTATGTATTTGACATTAAATAAGCCCATCTTGAGTTGAGGATTTGCATAGCCATGCAACTTCATTCTGAATGTAGACAGACATCATTGCCTCTTGGGACCTGCAGTTTTCTATCTAGTGGCTTTCTGCTTGTAAACCCATCTGTGGGCTCTAGAGACGGTGTACTTAATTGATTGGCACTAGATTTGCAAAGACTTTCAAACACTATACATAAATAGGAGCCATGAAGACCCACAAGGCCTGCAGAATCAGCCCCTGCCACCCTCTCTAGCTTCATCTCTGGCCCATTCCCCAATCTTTGTCCCAGTCCAGCCAACTGGCCTTTCTTGCCTTCTTCAAACTCATTCTTCTCTCTTCCATTGGGGTCTATATGAGCACCACAGCTATCTGCCTACATCACCTACCCTCCCCTGCCCCAGTCCTCAGCTCTCAGCTCAAATGCCACTTCCTCAGGGAAGCCTTCCCTGACCAACTCCTCCCACTCTAAGTCAGGTATCTGGACCTTTTTCCTCACAGTTGTACTTATGCATGTGTAGGATAATTTGACTAGCATCTGACTCTTGTACTAGACTAGCTGCTAGAGGACGGAGTCTTGCGTGTGTCTCCCAGAGCCAACCACCTACTAGCACACAGTCGTTGCTCAACTAATGGATTTTCTTATCTCCAAATTTATAATTCAACATAAAGTCAACTTGAGGATTTGACCTTACTTCCATTTGGGTGCTTAAGTATTTTTCTTCCTATGCTCCGTCTTGGGAAACCAAGAGAGCATCTTAGCTAATAACTCCGGAAGCTGAGCTTCAGAAACACCATAAATAATGGTGTTTTCCACCCAAGCTTCACCCTTCAGAGTTGCCTCTCTCTCTCTCTCCCCTCTCCCAGCATTCTAAGCTTGTAGTCCTTGGAGCACATTTTCATTTGGGCTTTTCTGCTTGGTGGAGACTACTGTGTCCCTCAAAGAAGAATTCTTAATTATATATTTCTGCCTCTATAATTATAATTTTGGGTCCTTTATAGACACACGCTGCCAGAGGCACTGTGGAGGCTGGGAGGGCAGGGAGCTGAATGATAGAATACTGAGATTTCTCCCTTTGTCTTGCTAATAGGACAGGTAAGAGTTTCAGTGTGGGGTTATTTTTCTATTTGCCATCATCAACTGTACTAATCCCAGGAAGACTGTATTTGAAACTCTTCTAGCCACCTCCTTTTCTTTACTTTTCTTCTCTCCCCTTTTATTTTTCAGAAGTTGAGGCTGCTGGGGAAACACTCTTTTTCTCTCCCACTTTCCAGGTTGGGCAGGGTTCCCGAAGCTGAAGACCTGGCCTCGCATATGCTGAAAGGCTTTCCCAGAGACCGCGTCTCTGCCCGGGAAGCCCTGGTTCATGATTATTTCAGCGCCCTGCCATCTCAGCTGCACCAGCTTCCTGACGGTGAGTGAGGGCGCGTGTGTCTGTGGGTACATGCACACATGTCGGTCTCAGTGTCTACGTGTTTCCTCTGAGCACTGGAGAATCATAGAATTTGCAACTCGAAGTGAGCTTAGAGATCAGTTTGCCTGGGAGAAGCAAGATGGGGCCCCCTCTTGCTTGAGTGTTGCATGAGTCTCTAAAACTCAAAAGCGCCGATGCATTGAGCTGACACCCACCTCCTTGTAACGATTCAAACGTGTCCCTTCTGTGCACACTTAGAAACTGGAGGAGATGAAAGTTGCCACTGAGTTCTTTGCTTTCACTAGCATCTGCCAGGAGAAGCAAAACCAAAGTCTCTAACCACCCCCTTCCTCTTTCCATAGAGAGTAAGATGATAGGTGACATGGATATGTCAGAGAGGAGAGCTGGGCCTTTCTCCCTGGTAATCCGAGGCTGCGGAGGGAAGCACTGGGGTGGGGCGTGGTGCGGAGGATTGCATCTTCCCTGGCCGGACACCCATGGGAAACACACGTTCCCCTGAAATCAGCTTTGCTGCCTGGGCCTGAAGTCATCCTCCAAATCTGAAATCTGCTGAAGGGTCATGTGGCCGGTGCTCTCCTCATGTTTCTCAGAATGTGGCCAGGAGGGTGTGGGCAGTGCGGTCGTGCCCAGGGCTGTTTTGGGGGACTGTCTCTAGGTGGGGTTTCTTTGAAAACACCCACCATTTATTCAGCTGAAAACAGTTCTCCCAAGTTCTAAGCAGGAGGGAAGAAAGCTAAGAAGGAAGGTCTAGGGATTCATCCTGGGAAGTAGAGACTGGGATGGGTGGGGAGCCACCGCCCAGGGGCCTTGGACATACCTGCGGTCTGGCAAGAGTCTCCGCGGTTTGCAAACGCAGCCCCGCTGTATCTAGGACATTGTCCTGCAGCCGTCCAAAGCTCTGAGTTTGGGACTTCTTGAGGTATTTTATTATTAATGGGAATCATTTAGGATCTCCAAAGATAACCATCATCATACAACTGGGGTTAATGTATCTTATTTAACCCCGTGAGAAGAGTCAGTCATCAGTATTTATTAAGTAGCCATTAAGTGTCAAGAACATATTACGTGCTATAAAAATAGAGGGGAAAAAAAGAGGCTTGTCCTTGACCTCAAAGATCCTACGGCATGGGAGGAAAAGAGGGTGAAGAAGAGGAAACAGGGCACCCTTGTACATATATTAGCACAAATCATATCTAAACAGCTAAGGTCTGTGCATAATCAGCTACAGATGTTCAGAGAATATGTGTGTGCTAAAGGCAATTCTTGGGAGGAACTAGAATAACTCCAGTGAGAGAGATTAGCCTGGAGGTGAATCTGGAGTGGAATTTGGGAGGACGGGAGGGACACGGTTTGGCATAAGGGTGGAATAAAAAAAACACTCCGGGCGACCTGTAACTCTTACTCCCTTCCTGGTACGTCACCCCCTCCCTCATCCCCACCCCCTCCCCACGCCCATCACACACTCTTCCTCGTCTGAGCCCCTAGAGTGCTCCTTCCTTGCTTTCTACTTGAGGGCTTGGGACTCCTAACTACCACTTGAGGCAAGTACACATGCTTGGGTGTACATGCACACGCATGTACACACGTGCGTGCATGAGCGTGCACACACACACACACCCTCTCCACTTAAAGAAACTTCTCTCATCTGCCTTCCTCCAGGACCTATTATTCTACATACTGAGAACCACTGGGGATCTTCAAAGTTTTCTGGGCACTAGCTTTTGCCTGATGAAGGGTAATTAGGAAGAAACCACCACTGCCCAAACTGATGTGTTGTTAGAAACTTGGGTTTTGATTTTTCCTAGCCATCTGAAGCAGAGCCACCAACAGAAGAGCTCTGCTGAGTGTGTGTGCGTGTGTGTGTGTGCATGTGCGCGTGTGTTTGCACATGCGAGTGTAAGATAGAGATCGATCGGTATTCCTTCTCTGTTCACTCAGCCACTGAGCCCAAATCTACTTGACACTTTTAGAAAAATGAAAAGATGGAATCTTGCAGGAGCCTGCCTGTGCTGGGGGGTGGGGGGAGAGGGGGAGACGAAGAGTGCTCACAGCAGGAGGGAAGTTGGCTTTTCTTTATACATATAGGGGTTTTTCCATGCAGAGTTTAAATTATGCCTGATAAAAGGAGTTTCGTGGATGTTTCAGTTCTTTCAAATTCTCCTGGCTTCCTCCCAATTAAATGAGGTTTGTCAAAGCCACAGGGCTCTGCTGCTGCTGCCTCGGCCGACAAGCACTTCCTGCAGCGACATCTCAAATCCCCGAGGGAGAAGATGAAAGGGCCAGCGCCAAGAGACAGGAGAAGGGGGGCTAGATTGTGTGTGTGTGTGTGTGTGTGTGTGTGTGTGTGTGTGTGTGCACGCGCACGTGCGTGCATGTGGGAGGGGTGTATAAAGAGGTTTAGAGACAGACCGACAGATAGGACTGGGGACAGTAGACAGAGAAAGCAAATCTGCCAGGAAAATTGGAAAGAAAAAGAGAGGAAGGAAAGAAGCAGTGTGGGCCAGTTTGTGCACGTTGACGACACTGGCATATCCAAGGGCACATCCAAGGGCACATCCACTAACGGATGCACTCCCCTGGCCTGGTAGTGCCAGCCTCCCTTTTCATTGCTCATGGCAATGAGCCTTTATTAAGAGCCTCCTTCGCAGACAGGAAGTGCCAGCCAGTTTTCACAGTTCCAACCTGCAGGGACACAGAATCCATATACCCATTCCTGGGAGGCTGCCCCAGGCATAAGAATTGTGTAAAAATAAAACATGCTCTTGTGAGTAGTTCGTAAAGAGAGTTTCTCTGCCATAATTATACAGGTGATTTTGCTCTCTGGCGACATGTCAGTATGGAATCACTTAGAGGCTTATATTTATATCATTTTATTATTCTGGTCTTATTCTGGTTGCAGGATAACAAAGTTGTCGCTTTAAAATACATTCTGTTTTCCCTTCGACCTGGGAGATGCCCACTCTTATTTTCTGCCCTCTGAAGAAGACAATTTAAGCATGAAACCTGTGGCTTGGAAATATGTGAGGAGTATACGGGACAGGCTAAACCCCAGTAGAAGAGTGACATAGGCAGTCCCCACAACATGCAAGAATTGCTCCCATCCATCCATATCTATTTTCATAAAGCCTGAGTCAAGGCATCCTGAGCAATACTCTCTCTAGGTTGTGGCAATCATCTTATGGCCAGAGGAAACCAGGAGGTTACTTGCCATAAAAATCCAGGAATTCCGGGATTAACTCCCTTTGGGAGAACACATTGAAATGAAGAAGCGTGAATATTAGAATGGCAAGCATGTGGGAACTTCTGTCAAGTGCTGACATTTTCCCTTATTGACTCTTGAGCACCTGAGGAAACATTTGTTGAAGGAGAAATTATTGGTAGTCTCTCTAAAAGCACACCCAACAGCAAGCTAATTGCTTTTGCAGATGGCTAGGGAGACACTCTTCTCACTCAGTCACCGGATTATGGCCAAGCTTGTGGTCCTTGTGGCTGAGCCAGCAGAGCAGGACGTCAGCTGGGGCAGCTAGGACCTAAAATTAGGCCCTTGGCAACTCCCTCATCTTAGCTGCAGTTTCAGCTTCTTGGTTTAATTCCCTTTGCCCTCAGTATGAACTTGGGCTCTGGGAAAGGAACACTGTTTAATGATTTGGGGGTGGGGGAGTAGAAAATCATTAAGCTGCCCCTTCTAGAAACTGGCTCCACTCCATTCTTGCAGGGGGCCTTCCAAATGTTACCCTTGGAAAGTTAAGACTGATTTTGGAAACTAGCCATTGTGAACCACAGACACTGATCCACAAAAGTATTTTTTTATCTGGGGTAATAAACGTCACGTGATTTAAGAGTCTGGTCCTTAAGCCCCAGTCCTTGATCGTCAGGACATCAAAGGCTGTCTTTCTGTGGCTCGGTCCCGTTTTGCTTTCCAAATCCCAGGCTCGAGTCTCTCCCGTGCCTTCCTGAACTAAATTCCCCTTCTCCTTTAAAACATCGTCTCCTTTAAAACAGCATCTTTGGGTGGGTGGGTGGGGGGGGAATCCTAACACTTAAAAGCTTACAATTGTTTCACAAGTAATTTTTGCCAAAACAGTTTACCAGAATCATGTGCTTTCGCACTTGTAAGGCTGAAAGAAGGCGTGGCTGACCGCACAGCACCTGGTGTCTATACTCCGGCAGCTCTTCAGCGGGCCCGATCATATTGCCCCCATTAAAATCTGACCAATTTTTTTTGTTGTTTTGCTCCAGTAAAAGAACTTTAGGCCTTCTTTTAACATACCTCTTTAATACGTTTGAAGATCTCTCGACATCACTTTCCGAAGCTCACTTTTCTAGGCTGAATTCCTTTGACTTTCCTCCCCACCCCGAAATACAGATTCTGTGTCTCTCCCGCTAATCACTTCGTTTCATGTGTCTTTTCCGAACCTGTTTCACTTACATTGTGTATCTCTGAGACTATGGACCCCGCATAGGTTTACTGAGGGTCTAGTCGTTGTGATGTTGAAGGATACGAAAATGAAGTAGTGATGGGCCCTGTCCTCAAAGAGCTTACAATCCTTAAGGAAATGAGATAAGTATATAAACAGCTGCAGAGCGAGTGTGACGTGCTCGCGGTGTTCAAAGGAGGTGAGATTAACTCTAGCCGTGGGGATCCAGGATGGCTTTGTGAGTGGGTCAAGACAGATGGTGAGGTCTCAGTGGTTGGGGAGGAAGAATACTCAGGGAGAGGAATGTCATCCTCCTCTCAGTGCCATCTTACATTCTTCTTTTTTTTAAATTATTAATTGTGCTATAATTCTGATTCGTATTTCATCCTGGTTTTAACTCCTATTGCTGTATGCCTTCCTGAAACAATTTAAACGTTCTTAACATGTAGTATTGAAATTGAGTTTAGCTCTATGTATGCTAATCATTTCAAATCTATTCTGTTGCTCTTATTGTCTAGTCTATTCAAAATCTAACCAGGATATCTTCTCATTCTAGAGGCCAGGTTTCAGGGGTTGGGGATGGTCAGGAAGAGAGAAAGGAGATTCTGAGCCGGCCCTCTTAACTCTATTCTGCTTCTAAAAGTTTGTAGCCTAACTCAGACTGCTCTTTCCATCTTTTAAATCTTCCATGACTCAGTACTTAAGAAGATATGCATTAAGAAGCAAGGCAGGGAGTGTCTTCCAAAATAAACCTCTTTACCTTCTACGCTCAAAGCTATCCTCAGCCCATTCCAATACATTAGATGAGATACTGGGCTGAAACATGGCTCATGGTGTTGCATAGAGTTGTGTTGCTATGAGAAGTCTGGGTAAACCAAGTCCCTCAGCCCCACCAAGCCCTTAAATTGGTTAAATGTGTTAGCATAGAAGAGTCTCCAAGTAAGATGAATCCTTCAGGAAAGGATTTGAGACCTTTGAGTGGGAAAGGACTTAAAGATTCGCTATTCTGTATCTTCATTATGTAGATGAATCCCTGGGAAGAATAATAGTGCCTGCCCGTTTGCTGGGCAGCTATGTGGTTTACGTAAATTCTTATTCAATCTATACACTAACTGGTGAATCGGAAGTGATTATCCTCAGATTACATATTAGAAAATTGGGACTGAGAGAGGCTAATTGCTTGGTTTTATAGTTAGATAGTAAATGAGAGAGCCAAGATTTGACTTCAGGTCAGACTCCCAAGCCACTCTCCTCCCACTATTCATTGCTTCTCAGTAAAGACCACATGGAAACTTAGTAGCACAATGAGGAACCACAATCTTAACTCCCATTCCTGTGACCTTTCCACTGTCTCATGCTCTATCTGTGTTTATTTTAAAGCCTTCTGTGGAAAGAGTCCACATGTCCCCAGGTAACATGTTTAATATCTCAAAATTAAGAGGGCTCAATTTTCTGTTTAACAGAGACTCCTGACCTTTTATCTGTCTGTTCTTCTTCATCCTCTTTTTTCAAATATACAGTCATGCTTGGGTTTTAAGATTTCTTAATCAATGGTGGTTTATTTTTTGTTGTTGTTTCACTCTAACTTATTCAATTTTATAAGAAAAATATCAGGAATCCAATGGAAAATTGGGCAAAGGCACAAAATAGCAATTTCTGCAAAGGAACCAAAACAAGAGCATATCAATAGACAGCCTTACTAGTGATTAAATAAATACAAATATCTGTTAAATTTAGGGTTTTTTTTTTTCTCTTAACCTGATAGCTCCCAGGGTTTGTGATGTCGTAATAAAACAATTCTCTGCTGATGGTGATGTCAGTTGGGCAATCTTTGCAAAACATTATGACAGTTATATCAGGAGCTATAAAAATGATCACAACCGTCAACCCTCTACTTTGGTTCCTGGAAGTTATACAAAGAAACAGTTGAGCAGAAAAAACCGAGATGCATAAAAATGTCCAGTGATGCAGTGTTGTCTATAATTTTTAAAACTTACAAAATAAAAATAAAAGAAATAATATTTAACACTAGAAAACCGATTGGACAAATTTTGGCATATTGACTCAGTACTATGTAACGATTTAATGGTACTACGTAACCATTTAAAATTATAATTCAGAGGACTGTGTAGTAATATGGAAATATTTATGCTATGACATGAGCTAAAAGAAAGTAGGATACAAAAATACATGTTATAATGTACCTGTGAAAATGTATTATGCATATCAACAAAACTGAAAAGTAGTAGTTAATTAAAATGCTCCTCTAGTTTAGAGGGATTGTGGATATTTTATTCTTTTTTCAAAGTTTTCTTTAATGTCGATATTATATTTCCTCTATTGTTTAAAAAAATGAGGTAAGGCCAACAGTACAGGAAGTCCGGGCTCTGGATCGAGAGTTAAAGGACCTGAGGGTTTTGGGGTTTTTTTCCCCAATGTAACATGCATTATTGGCCTCAATTTCTCAACCTGCACAAGAATTAATGCTAGTTTCCTTTACTCCAGATTGACAGAATGTTTATTTTATAAAGCTTTTAACTCACTGAATACAAGGATTCATATAAATTTGGTCCTGAGAGAATGAGAGGTGGGAGGGAGAGGAAAAGATAAATAGGCACTAATTAATTTTAAAAGGAAAGATCATCTGCTTTAATCGGAAATGCATATGTGCTGTGCCCCTAGTCAGAGTGTTTTAAGTGGCTCCTTGTTAGTTAGCAAGTTCAATTTAAAGTACTGTGTGATCCTCTGGGCTTTGAAGATATGAAGCCTATATACATACACATGAGCTAAAATTACGGCGTCGTCATGAGGCTGTGTGCACTCTGAATAATGAAATGCACTAAGCAACCCCAGCTGATGGATTGATGATGTGCAAGAGTAGTGCAAAAACCACGTGACAAGGGGAATTACAAGACATTTCGAAATGATGGTTTAATTTCCAAGCTTTCTTTTTAACTTGTGCTTTCTCTTTTAGCCATTACAGGCAAGTAAAAGAGATTCGATTATCTTGTTTCCTGCGAAAGGTTATTTAGCTCCTCAATCCCATTAAGTCACTTTCTGCACTCCAGTGCACTGAGCCTTTACCAGGTTCTCAGCCCAGGAAGAGTAAATGGAGACACCAGGATCAGATTTCTAAAGGAAGGAAAGTTAAAGCAAAGTTTGAAAGGGGTGACAGCCAACAGCCAGAAGCTTAGGAACTCAATTAGACTGAAAGACAACTATCTCATTATCTTGTTCCGAAATGATCTAAATACATAAGAATCTAAAAGTTTTAAATAAACTTGTCCTACTGACTGTCTAGATGACTGAATTTCTCTTCTCAAAAAAATTTTAAACACCCACTTTCGTATTTATTTATTCTAAGTGCAAAGCAGCTGGGATAATTATGCTGTCAGATTCAGTAAGCTAATGAGGAGTCAGCCGAATGGAAGGTTTTGCATTTGTGAGATTGCTGCCGGAGAACGGCTCTGCTGCTTTTCTTCCTTCTTCTTTTTCTTTCTTTCCTTCTTCCCCCACCCACCCCCGTCCCCCTTGATTTTTTTTTTTTCTTTTTCCTGTGAATTGGGAAGGACAGTCAGGCAGGCCCAAGCAAACTGGCATCCCTTTGAATAACTGGTTGCTTTCCCAGCACTGTTCTGCCGGATAATGTCTGTCTGTCTCTCTCCCCCTCCCCTTATTTTTTCCGCTCTCCTTCCCCACCCTTCTACCTCCCTTCCTCCTCACTCTTGAGGAGCTGCTGCTTTTGAGGGCCAAGGAAGCCTGAGGGGATCTTCATGCCACCGTCCCCAAGGCAAGAGGACATTTCTTGCTGAGGGAAGTTCCCCAAATGGTTTGGACTTGAGTTGCCTTGAGAGTAATCTGTGACGTTCTGCTCTGTTTATTTTAGCTGTTTGTTTATGCTATGACATGAGCTATCAAGAAAGTAGAACACAAAAATTGCATATTGTAATGTACCTCTGAAGATGTATTATGCATATTAACAAAACTTGATGTCTTCCTTTTCCAGCCTAGCAAGTATGTAATTAATTCCAAATTCAAGGACTCAAGGCCAAAGATGACTCTCAGCATAGGTCTAGGCTGAGCGAGACAGAGCCAGCATGCAGGTTTATGTCTTTCCTTCAGGGGTGAGCAGCTTCCGGCAAACAATATTATTAAGGCATTTTATGCTTTCAGTGCGCCAAAGCTAGAAGCTTCTCTTTTTATTAAATTGTGTGGTATTTAGAGTAACCCAGGTTTATGCAGATTGTCAGCCTTGACAAAGCAATGCCCAAGCAGAGAAATGCCCTGAGCAGGTTTTGTGGATGTGCTTTGTGACAATGTGGCTGTTGCTTCTTGCTTTTTTTTCTCAGATGGTATCTATGCCGATGCTTGTAACAATGGCTACTGGTTATTAAAAGCATATTGTGTGTCAGGAACAACCCAAGACGTTTTATATACATTATCTTCTTTAAACTTAGAGCAATCTGCCGAGGAGTTTTATTATCTCCATTTTGCGGATGAGCCCCTTACAGTGTTCACTTTTGGAGGACTTGGCCCACAATTTTAGCATAGGAAGCACCCAGGAATAACACACTTAACAAACAGGCATTGTTAAAAATGCCAGCTGCCGGCATTCTCAACGAACCTGCTACACGAATCAGGGGACAAAGGTAGTATATATATTTCAATTTTTTTTTTTTAATTTACAGAAATTGTACCTGAGAGTCTATTTAAATAGATTGCCTAACATATCTAATGTAACAGGATTAGAAATTTTCCAGAACACAGCTAGCCCAGCGAGGTGCTCGTTTCCCATCATCACTGGGACTACTATTCAGACTCCTTGGCTCGAGAGCAACTCCCTTCACCCTCTGGTTCTAACCCATTTTTCCAACTTTATCTTCCAGTTTGTCTTGCTTGAACCATGCACGATTACTTGCAATTCTCTTGAGCACTTTCCTTCCTCCATGCCTTTGCTCATGCTGATCCCTCAGCTAGGAATGTCCTCCCTAGAATTCCTTGCCTGTTAACACAGTCATCCTTCAAGGCTCAAAGGGCCCTTGTCCATGCTTTTCCTGAGCTCCTTAGACTTAGAAGAGGGGCTGTCATGGTTCTTTGTTTGTACCTCCCTTTGGCCCTTGTTTGTTTGTGTATGTGTGTTCTCCCAGTTCTATTCCTATTTTGACTGTCTTACAACACCTAGCATAATGTGTTACCCGTGTTCATTTGGTAAATATGCATTGAATGAGATTGAATAGGAGGCACTTGACAGCTATTAGTAGATTCAGTAAAGTAAATTTTCCATGAGTCAGTATAAATTATTGGTGGGTAAGTCTGGCTCGTGCTTTGACATCTCTTCCAGTGACAAATATTACAAAGACATAAAAAATACACCATGAAAAATCCCAGGAAATAATATGTTGGTGCTTCTCTTTTTTTCTCTCTCTCTATAGAGGAGTCTTTGTTTACAGTTTCAGGAGTGCGGCTGAAACCAGAAATGTGTGACCTTTTAGCCTTGTACCAGAAAGGCCACCACCCAGCCCAGTTTAGCAAATGCTGGTGAAGAGAAAGGATGACATCACCAAGATTCTTCCAGGTACACGGTCCTAACGGCGAGGCTCCTTATGGACAGGGTCGAAAAGAGACTGCTGCCAGGTGCGGAGGGCGTGGCCCGTGGGTGCAGAGCACCTCTGTTCTGTGTCCGGCTCTTCATTCCCACTCTAGGGACAGGTGACCTAACCCCCTGTGAAAGGAGGATAACAACATGCATTACCAGGTCTCTCCCACTCCCAGAGGACCGGTGAGGCTCCTCAGACAGAATGTGCAGGTCGTTATGAGGCCTTTGGCTGAGAGAGGTGGAGTAAAGGATTACAACGGGCATCCTTAACTATATAGTTCTGTCAGCTGATAGGACAAAATCGAAGATCAGGTGACCGACTGTCCCCGTTTGCTTGAGACTGAGGCTGTCCTGAGCTGTGGTAGGTTTTGTGCTGAAAGTGGCACAATCTCAGGTGACCCCGGATGCTTAGTCACCATAATGGTACAAATTACCACCAGGCCTCCTACCCTCGGTGCCAGAGAAATTCTGCTTCAGAGCCTGCCCAGGAGATGGTTCTAGAAGTCTATGAAAGTCAAATCATCACTGCTACAGGCTTCTCGGGCTACACCTTCTGCATAGTTGGTTATAGGGAGTCCTCTCATTCAAGGTGAGTTCTAAGAACTACAGGAGCCTGGTGGACAGGCAGGAGCCATCCACAAATGTCACAGATGCAGCTGCTCTCAGGAGTCTCCTCAGTCAGCCCAGGGCAGCCCATCTTTCCAAGGTAATCTTTAGGAGGAAGAGATGCTGTGGAATATTTTCCCAGAGCTACCTTACCTTAAAGGGAGTTCTGCTGGTAGTCACAGGAAGCCAGGTGGGATGACTCCCAAGCAACCATAATACGGACACCCCTAGATGTTACAAGAGCACTTCCCATACTGAGCCTACCATGGTGGGTAGAGGGGACAGTAATCAAGAGAGAGGAATCAAGGTGGGACCCATGCAGAGAGCCACCCAGCCAGCCCTTTAGGTGACTCTGGCTATTTTATTCCAAAGCCCAACATGCCAATCAAACTAATGGTTTGGCCCCCATTTTGCAACCACAGCTTGGCTATGCTTCCTAACAGAACTTTTGAGGCCTAGATGATAACTGCTGGCATGCTTACACCCCCGCCCAACATTGTTCACATGGCAAGATTCAGCCTTTTGGCCTTTCTCTTGGATCTCTCATTAGCTGTTCACATTTAAAGGCATGTACACACAAGGATGTCTGCCTTCTGGATCTTCTAAGATCATTGTATTTAGAAATTTGGAAAGTGCAGGGATGTTTAGAATTATAACTGTTCCTCAGAGCCTTATGAACTATGTAAGTTAGTATTTTGACAACATACAATTGAAATTAAAATAGACAATCAAATAATACAGTCTTTTCTAAGCAAAATATTTTCTACAGCAGCGATTTTACTGTGTAATCATGCCATTTTAAACCCACTCGTTATGAGAATAGGATGTGCTTTAGCTACATTCTGTCAAGTAAAAGATTTGAGCTTTATAAAATGATCAAAGACGTGGATGGAAATGGCCTCCGATGATGGCGGTCCATAAGCACAACTATCATTTCCGCTGTTGTTATTTTGTTTTATTAAGCAGCTAGAAGGTAGAAGCATAACCCCACCTCTCTGATCTCTAGTGACTTTTCACAAAGCATTGTTAACTCATAGATGTAAATTGGTCACAATAGAAAATCAATTAAATGCTGTGTGTCAAACTTGGTGCCTCCGCCAGCAACCCCCAAAAAGGAGGAGGCAGATTTTGCTTCTATTGCAGGAATCCTATGATGTCCCTAGGCCCTTGGTACTAATGTAAGGAGATAAAACCAGTAGAAGATGAACCACAAAGGGAAAAGCTAGAGCAATTAAACTGTTTAGTAAATGGCTTGGGATCAGCAAAATCTGGCAGCGCTGGAGTTAAAGAGACTAAAAGTAGTAATCAACGGACACTTGGGGCCTGTAAATTTTTTTTCACTAAATTGAATTTATGTTAAAATATTCACTTTTTAAGAGATTCAAAATGTAAATTGAGATAGGAGGACTTGTAACTGGCAGCGGTGTCTCAAAATTAAGACTCTTAAAAGGTCCTCAAAATGTCAAGTTTCAGGAATGGTAAAAATGTATACAGTGGGGAGTGGTGAGGTACAACTCTAGTTTGTATATTCAAAGATAGATTTTGATTATTTTAAAGCTTACTTAGTTCTCATTACCACAGGTAAGATGCTGCCTCGGTTGTAATTTACTATCACCTTTTCTATCAATACCTATAATTCCATCAGCAACTTTTCAATAATGTTTAACAGGTTTTCCTTTCTCAATCTGTACTATATCATTCATTATTTTGATTTTGTTTATTCTTCATTTTATTTTCAGGGCTACATTACTGCCGTTTCAGTTTTAACTTGCTTTAGCTACCAAGAAGCTTCAAATTAACTCCACACTGGACCAGCGGTTTTATACCATCAGTGACCTGAAATATTTTAAATATGATGTCCAAGGCAATGTTACATAACACTGGAAGAAAAAGCAATGGGAGGTTATTGCTATTGTCAGTTGCCGAGAATTTCACAGCGCTTGGCTCAAAAATTAGAGACTGAGATCGTCTGAGAAGAGGATCTCTGAATAATTGCAACCATTTAGTTATTTGATAGAGAGATCCTTGGGCAGAAAGGACTACAGGACAGATGGGAGACTGACAATTGAAAGAATTTGGAGAGCTAGTGCTTACAGAAGCCTGTCACTCCTGTGTTCACTTACAATTTCTCCAAACAATAAGACTTCTGTGGCAAAGAGAGGATTAGTCTAAAGTTTAGAACAGTCGCCAGAGAAGATGGTTTATTGGATAAAGTTGTCAACAAAAGACTTACTTAAGACTTTTCATCGTGATTTCCTAGGGGGCGCTTCTTCCTTCACTAACTGTATTGGCAAAACACATTACCACCCCACCCCAGCCAGAGTTTAGGAGTTTGAATAGAGTGAGCTGCTGGTTAGCATCGAATTTCAGACTATCTCCTTCTACTGAATCCTGATCGTCTGTGATGATAGCAGAAGTGGTGAGAAGTCTGATTTGATGGTGGAGATACTGAATAGATAGGTAAGATCAAAGAGTTCCAAAGATGTAATTCAAGCCCTGTTGCATCATCAGACACACATGCTTGTGCACACACACACAACCCTCAAATAAAATGAGAGATTTGTCTCAGCTAACACATGTATCCTTTTCTACAATAACTCTTTCTAAAAGAAACCAGGGAAACTCAAATTACTTCATCTAGGGATCATCTACTCAGGAAATGTAGTAACCTAGAAACCGGAGACCTCTATATATCCTTTAGAAGTACAAGGAGGAACTAATTAAGAGAGAATTAAAAATAGTATGTATCCACCCAAAATCTGAGATGGAAAAAGGGAAAAGGTATACAAATACCTTAGTGAGTATTTGCTTTTAGTAAAGCATTTGACAAATGGCCAGATATACCTGAAAGATGAAACTGTGTGGGCTGGATGATGGGCAGATATATGCCCTCAAAGAAAGTGGTTATTCAACCTAGAGAAAGGTCAATAGTGATATGGTACAAGTCTCAGTCTTGAGTCTCTTTCTGGTCAAATATTTTTATTAATCACTTGATAAAATCAGAGAAGGTACATTATTTATACTGAAGTTAGTACTGTTATTATTAATTTATGACTTCCATTTTACAAAGGAGGAAACTGGCTCACAGAAGTTAAATAATTTTCCAGAGTAGTACCAGAGTTAAGATACAAACCTCAGGTCTGGCTCTCGCCAATGTCTGTGGTCTTTCCAGTAATCACATACTTATGAAGTCTGTAGAACATGCATCTCTTGAAGAGGCAGCTGATATTTAGCTTTGAGTCATGATTCAAAAAGCTGAGACCTTGACAAAAGCTAATGTGTATGACTGCACACCTATTGGGATGACCAAGTTCCAGAACACTGACAACACTGTGAGGATGTAGAGCAACAGGAACTCTCCCTCACTGCTGGTGAGAATGCAAAATGGTACAACCGTATCAGAAGACAGCTTGGGAGTTTCTCACAAAATGAAATATGACCCAGAAATCATGTTCCTTGGTATTTACCCAAAGGAGATGAAAACTTACGTCCACAGAAAAATCTGCACACAGATGTTTATAGCAGCTTTATTTATAATAATTCAAACTTGGAAACCACCAAAGTATCCTTCAGTAGGTGAATGGATAAATAAACTGTGGGCATCCAGACAATTGACTGTTTCTCAGCCCTAAAATGAAATGAGCTTCAAGCCATGAAAAGACATGGAGGAAACGTAAGTGCACATTACCAAGTGAAAGAAGCCAATCTGAAGACACTATATCTTCTATGATTACAAATAGACACATTTTGGAGAAGGAAACGCTATGGAGACAGTAAGAAATCAGTGGTTGCCAGGGGTTAGGGAGGGAATGATGAGTAGATGGAGCACAGAGGATTTTTAAAGCAGTGAAACTATGCATGGTGGATACAAGTCATTATAAATTGTCCAAACCCATAGTATGCACAACACACAGAATGAACTCTTAATGTAAACTATGGGCTTTAGATGATAATGATGTGTTGGGTAGGTTCATCAGTGGTAGCAAATGTACCACTCTGGTGAGGGATGTTGGTAATGGGGGAGGCTATACATGTGCGGGGGTGGGGGGGTATGGAGTATATGAGAAATCTCTGTAACTTCTGCTGAATATTGCTGTGATCCTAAAACTTCTCTTTTAAAAGTTTAATGCAAAGCAAAACAAACTGATAAACTAATGAGCAAGCAAGACAACCATTATTCCTATCAAATGTCATCTGATTAACTTCTTACACTTGAGGCTTAAAATGTCAACAAGTTAAGTAAGGCTGTGACATAGTGGAAATTGGAACATTTAAGTACACCATGAATTATTGGTATGTCTGGCTGCCCATAAAAGATAATGCTAATAATTTCAAGTGATATAAATGAAGGAACAGGGTTGTATTCCAGAGAGGAGAAATAGTTTACTCTCTACTGATCAGATCACATAAAAAATATTAAATTTAACTTTATTCGTCACACTTTAAAAGAAACATCACAATGAAGTTAATATTTATTGTGCATCTATTAGTGTACAGATATAATTCTGTTTAGTCCTCTTAACAAGATGAAGAGATAGATGTAGTTATTCTCCACTTTACAGAGAATGCAATCAAATCAAGTATCTAAGATTTGATGCTCAAACTCTCTGTACCTAAAGTCTATGCTTTTTTGCATCCTGCCCCATCTCTGTTCTGCATGGCCCAAGAGGCTAATAGAAGAATAGAGGGCATGGGGAGCAAGGCACAAGGTGGAATAGCCCAAAGAGAAAACCAGGGGTACAGAGAAACTCTTTTTAGAGGGTTGAGGGATCTCACAGAGCAAAGGGAGCTGGCCCTCTGCTTGGGGGCTGTGGAGCCAGGGCAAATACATTGAAAGCTCAGAGATACTGCTTTTGATACAGCAGAAAGAGTTCTCAGTTTTACCTGCCTGCCAATCAAATGAGTTCCCAGAACAGCACTGGGCTTCCTCTGCACCCGGAAGAATTGGAAAGCTGTAGGAGGGATCCTCATATTGTGGATTAAAATAACTGGCCTCTAAGGTCTCATATAATTCCAAGATTGTCTAACATCAGTTTTAAACAGCTGCAGATAGCCTATTCTTAGGATTATAGTAAGACTCTATTGTTGTAAGAATGGGCAGACTCATTTTATTTCTCAAAAAGATTTTTTAAAAGGTAAAATTATCCTCTTTAATTATAATGGAAGATAAATTATGCTTATGCTTCTTTATTTTTCTCCTTTGATTAACCGATTTGCTTATCGAAAAGCTTAATAAAAATTATATGTAAAACACCAAACATCACTCCAATCTTCCTTCCTTCGTTCCTTGATTTTGTAAAAGGAGGATTCCTGGTGTTTGTGCATATGTTTTTGTTGACTCCTTTGTATAAACATACACCTAACTTTTTAAAACATGAATTATTTTTGTTCAATTTGATATATTATTTTAGTGATGCTTACTTATTCAGTCACTGGTACTACTCACCTAATATTTGTTCCCCAGGCTTCGTAATTGGGTGTCATTTCCTGGCCCTCGGGGATGGATAAGACTGTATGATTAGTGCTGACCAATGAATTATAGAGAAAGATATGTATCACTTCTGAGCCAAGCATTCATTTGATCGTCAGTGCAAAACCCTCCAGATCTTTTTTTTATTGTTCCCTCTGTTACAATGACCAGCAGCATTCAAGAGGGTCCCAGAAGGAGGAGATGTAACACAGAGAGAGTCCCCAGTTGACGTCATGGATGTGTACTGGGAAAGAGAAATGAAAGTTTGTTTTAAGTCACTAATATTTGGGGGTTGTTACTGCAGTATAACTTAGCCTGTCCTGACTAACACCAGGACACATAAAACATACTTGCACTGTCCATGGAGCTACTAGCTACATGTGACTAGTGAAATATAAATTTAATTAAATGAAACATTCAATTCCTCAGTCCCGCTAACCACATTTCAAGGGCTCAATAGCCACGTGGGGCTAGAGGCTACCATAATGCACAATGCATATAGAACATTTCCATCATTGCAGAAAGTTCTGTTGAACAGTGCGGACACAGGGGGTAGGGTTGTTATGAGTTGGTCATATCTTCTAACATTTCTTAATGCTTGCATCTAACACCACCTTGGAGTTATTCTAGAAATTATTCCCCTTTTTAAAAATGAAATCTCTGGGAGCATCCAGTGGAGGTTACCTTCCGGAAGACTATGAATCCCTCTGAGCAGTTACATTTCTTAGAACCAAAGCTCTTTTTTTGCTAAAGGTTACACTGACACGAAGGATTAACACCTCTTTGTTACTCATGACACCTTTCACAAATGAAGTCCCAGTTTCATTTTAGTCCATCCTGTCTGATCCTATTCACGTTTTCTACTCTTTACTCTTCTCTATCCCTAAGTAGGTTAATGGGTACCTGGTATAAGATCTAGATCTAGGGTGCTCAGTAATGAATTCATCCAAGTGTATTATCACCCTGGTAAAATTTTGTTTCTATTGTAAGAACTATTGTTGAATATTACAAAAAAAATTGTGGGAGCCCTAAACAGAACCAAAATATAAACCTTCCCATTGATTCATTAATTCATTCAACAAACATCTAGGTACTAGAAATACAAAAACTAACAGTACCCCCAGGGATCTTATAGCCTAATGAAGAGTTAGATGGATATAAATGCAAGATCCAATGACAACATATCAGTGTGCCCTATCATACAGGAGATGACAGTTAAAACTTATCTTGAAGTGAGAGTTTGCCAGGCAGGTACTTGAGGGGGGTGAGAGGAACCCTGTGTGAGGAAAATGTAAAAGGGACAGAATGTCCTTGGCTGTAAGGAATTGAAAACAACAATTTAATGGCTTAATCCATGAGGCTATTATTTCCCATAAGAAGTCCAGAAGTAGTTGGTTCCAGAATTTATTAATTTGTTGAGTCAACATCATCAACCACCCAGGTTCTTTCTATCATTCTGCACTGCATCTTTAGTGTCTTTTTGCCTTAAATCTCAAGCTTGTCCCCGTCATGGTCGCAGGAGGCTGCCACAGTTCCAGGCACCATGTACAAGCATGACTGTCCAGTCGAAGAAGGTATCTCTTCCTGTGTGCTTTTTTTTTTTTTTTTCAAAGAAAGCACCCTTCTCTTCACATCTTACTGTTCAGACTGTCACATATCCAACCCAAGAATGCTAGCAAGGGTTATTAGATAGATTTATGATGTTTATTATTTCCTTTTCCCTGCTTTAGAATGGTCAGAATTTACTCCTGATATAAAGCCAGGATCACCTTTCCTGAGGTTCACATTCCTGAAGAATTGGGAGATAACCAATAGAATCTACCACAGCAACTAACCAGCTGTGGATTCTAGAGGTGCAGGGAGCAATCAGAGGGTGAGGAATGGCTGCAAGGTGTCCCATCTGGGGGCCTGGATGCCTTGTTAGATCATTCAGAGTCAGGTAATCAGGAGAGAAAGTTATGAGCTCATTGCTAGACCGTGAGTTTTCAGTGTGCACCAGACCATTGGAATCAGGAAATAAGCACTGGCTACATGTGGGCATCACCTACATAATCATATCCTTCAAGTCCCAAAAATGTGATTGCCCAAGAGAACATACATAAAGAGAAGAAGCACAGGATGGAAGAAAGAAGAATCAGCAAAGGAGACAAAGCATTAGTTGCTAGAAATTGGCTGGGGGCTGAGGGTGGGACAGAAAACTAGAATCATCCTGTAACAAAAATTAAGAGAAGAGCATTTCAAGATTGAGTGACCTATGGAGAAAAGCATCAGGAGTGTATGAGCTAAGGTAGTCCATGGATTTTGGTGGTTACTGGTCATTGGTGACCTATAAGAAAGCAGTTTCATAGAATGATGCGCATAGAAAAAATACAATGGATTGAAGAGAGAGTGAGTGGTAAAAAAGCAGAAGCAGGGAATATCTTTCATAAACTGCACAAAAAATCTGGAAAAGAGTGAGTGCTAAGCTAGAGTGTGAAGGGCTGGGATGGTTCTTGTTTGTTTAGCACTAGAGAGATTTATGCATTTTTGTGGGCTGAAGAAAAAAGAAGTTAGAAGAATCTATAGGAAAGTCTGAACACACCAGGCATGCTCCTTTCTTAGGCTTTTACCTGGCTCTTTCTTGCCTGGAACCCATTCTCCCAAGTGTCCACACAGCCTTCTCAAGCCTTTGCTCCACTGCCATCTGACAGGGGAGCCTCTCCCAGCCACACCATTTAACACCCAAGGCTCCTGCACACCAGTCCCTCTTACCCGGCTCGATTTTCCTAAAACACGTGACCTCTGGATTTCATGCTCCAATGACAGTTTATTTGTGATGTTTATCATTTATCTTGCCCCTTCTAAAATGTAAGCTCCATGAGGACAGGGAACTTTGTTTTATTCACTGAATTATCTCAAGCACCTTGAACAGTCTTTTGCACATAGTAGGTACTCGATAAATGTTTTCTGAGTGAATGAACTCCTCGACCACATTTTCAGCTGCAATTCAGCTCTCCCTTTACTCCCTTGAACTGCTCTGGGTTTTGGGGTTTTTTCCCCCCCAGATGTAACATATCCTAATTCTACATTTATTGTTTATTTTCTATCACCGCCCTACCACCACCACCCCACCCACCCCCCTACCCCAGAAAGTAAGCTTCACAGAAGCAAGGGTATTGTTAGGTTCTGTTCACTGATGTATCCCAAGCATCTAGAATTGTGTATGACACACAGCCAGTGTTTAACAAATATTTGTGGAAGAATGAATGAATAAATGAATGAATGAAGATTCGTAGATTGAAGGAAATGACATTAAGGGCTATGTTTACCTGAAAAACAAATAAGAGATACGTATTGTCTGAGACAGGAAAAAGAAAAAGTACATGGTTAAAGATTTAGAGAAATTCTGAAGATTGCTCAGCCATTGAATAACGTGCAGAATCAAGAGCCAGACTTCTTTTGTTTATTTTTATTTTTTATTAAAATTTATTGAGGTGACATTGAGTAACAAAATGAGATAAGATTCAAGTGTAGACTTCTTTCGCTTAGATCTAGCTCTGCACTAACTAGTTGTGTGACGTTGGAGGACGTACTTCACTTCTCTATGCTTTCATTTCCTCCTTAGTAAAATGGGGATGATAATAGTGTCTAGCTCGTATAGTTACTTATGAGGGTTAAATGAATTAATATACTTAAAGTAATGTAAACAGTGCCTGGCATGAAGTAAGCACTATAAAAATGAGCGGATAGTGGTGATGACAGTCATAGTGGTGGTGCTGGTGGTGGTGCTGATGGTGGTAGTGATGGTGGTGGTGATGGTGGTGGTGATGGTGGTGATGATGGTAGTGGTGCTGGTGGTGGTGCTGATGGTGGTAGTGATGGTGGTGTTGTTGGTAGTGGTGGTGATGGTGGCAGTGATGGTGGTAGTGATGGTGGTGGTGATGGTGGTGGTGATGGTGGCAGTGATGGTGGTAGTGATGGTGGTAGTGATGGTGGTGGTGATGGTGGTGGTGATGGTAGTGCTGGTGGTGGTGGTGCTGATGGTGGTGGTGATGGTGGTGGTGATGGTAGTGGTGGTGATGGTGGCGGTGATGGTGGTGGTGATGGTGGTGGTGATGGTGGTGCTGATGGTGGTGCTGATGGTGGTGCTGATGGTAGTGGTGGTAGTGGTGGTAATAGCAATGGTGGTGGTGATGATAGTGTAGTGGTGGTGGTAGTCATAGTAGGGAGGAAGAAAAAGAAAGATAAAGGTGCCAAAGCCGTGGAGTTTTACTAGAAGGTAAGGCAAGAGTCCATGGGGACAATAAGAAACCAAGTCAAAGAGGAAGAGTTAGATTGGGGTTTGGAATGAAGTCTGTGGGGGAAAGGTGACAATACCTGGTTCTGGTTCTGTTTGTGGCAATGGCTCACCGTGGCGAGCCTGGCTAATTAAAGTTGCTGGCACTTTCATAACACAGCACACTTGGGTTTTATTAACCTCCTGCTCTAGTAACATTCAAAAATGGACAAATTTTAATTCCTGAAGACTCGTATGAAGTATAATGACAACATTGATTTTTTTGTCTTCTGAGGTTTTTTTTCTTTTCTTTTAGTTTTGTATGTATTTTGTAATTTATAATGTTTAAACTATGTTTGAGGAAAGCTCTAGGGGATTTGAGGCAGGAAACGCAAAAGACCAGCCTAATAGCACTGAGAGCCCACTACAGTGGCCACAATGGGCCACACATCTCAGGAAAAGACAATTCTCCAAAAGTGTGGCTGGGGAAGACAGATAAAAGCGCCAAAGTTGGGTCATGTGACAGGTGTCACTTGAGTAACGGTACTGGGGCCAGAGATAAAAGACCACTCCTCCGGTCACATGACTCGGCTTCATTACTCTCTCAGCAGGGGGTTAGAGAGTCTGGATGCCATTTTTACTTATTTATTTATTTGTGTTTTTTTTCCCCCTTATTCTGTGATAATGAGAAAATGTTTAAACTCCCATCTCTGTGTTTAAACATTTCTCCCTGCTGACAGCAGTGGGGTACCCCTTGATCAACTGTCAGATTGGAAAGTGCAATTTTTCTGGAAAGTAAACAGCATGTTAGCTGGTTGGAAATAATTTTCTGTTTATTGGTAGCTGTTAGCCTAGGAGTGATGGAGCCCCGTGACGGCACTTGTCAAGTGAGGAATAAGAAACAAGTTTGGAAATACCTTTAAGTCATAGCTCTGACAATAAGGCCTTACTTTTTTTTTTTTTTTGATAGAAATGTATTCTAAAAAAGTTAAAACAGGCAAAAAAACTTTTCCAGTGTTACCAGCTCCTGGATGTCCTTGTGGCAAAACTGACACAGAATCAAAGGCAAACTCACAGAATGCTAGAATTGGAAGGGTCCCTGGCAGTTACTAAATCCATCCCCCACCTTTCACCACTGGGGAAACTGAGACTCAACCAACTGCCTTGGACTCATTGCACAAATAAGAGACAAACATAAGAACTATCAAAATAAACAAAGAAATAAAGGTTGTATTTGCTTTTCAAATTCATGTGCGAAGATAATAGAAAAAACTGGTGGAGGCAGTGTAACATTTTGACCTACTAACATTCGTGGCCTCTTCTTTTGCAGAGTGGCTAAAAAGACATCATCACGGTCTTCTATTGATGAGACATGTTGTCATCAGAGAAAAATGACCCCAGTAAAAGTAACGCATAGAGGTCCTGATTTGTCCCAGGATTTCCCTCACTTCTTCCTGTTAGAAAAATATGTCCAGCTGCTGACTAGGTGCCTCCACCTAGATTTTTCCAACAAAGATGTCAAGCGCTCCATGTCCAAACATCGTCTCCCCATATCATAACTAAAGCAAAAAGGGATTCTTCACTCCCATTTTGATCAACAGAAGCACCATCCACCCAGTTGCCTGGTCCCTCTTTTCCCACCTCTGAAATACAGTCTAATAATCTGTTTTCTCCTCTCCATCTCCACGGCCAGACCACAGATCGGTGGTTCGCAAAGTGAGGTCCCTGCACCAGCAGCATCAGCATGCCTAGGACATGGTTAAAAATGCAAATTCTCGGTCCCCACCCCAGACCTACTGAACCAGAAGCTGGGAGCTGGAGCCCGCAAGACTGCATTTTAGGAAGCCTTCCAAGTGGTTGCGATAGACTGACGTCTGAGAACCTCTGCCCTGGCTGTGTTCCCCAGGCCTTATCCAGTAGTCCTTTTACTGGCCTCCTCGCCAGCAGCATTTCTTCTCTGGAGTATTATCCATACCAGCGTTCTCAACCTTGGCTGCATTGGAATTACCTAAAGAGATTTTTTATTTTTATTTTTAATACCTACTTCCAGGTCCCATTCCAGGGAACTCTTACTTCATTGATCTGGTGTACCGCATTGGGCATTAGAATTTTTAAAGCTCCCATGTTATTCTATTTTTTTTCTCTCTCTCTCTCATGTTATTCTGATGTGCAGCCGAGACTGACAATTACTGCTCCACACTGAAGCCAGGGCTCTCTTGTTACAGACAAATCCGGTGACATCACTACCCCCCTAGAAAAATCTCCATCAGTCAAAGGATAATGTTGAACGGACCCTTCAACACGGCCCCAGCCGACCCCTCCAGCTGGCTCCATCATCTTCCTGTCTCGCTCGCTTCCTCTATCGCAGCCACACAGAATTTCTCGTCCTTCCCTAAGTGCAGTGTTCTGTTAATATCCCTAGACTTTACACTTCGTTTCCTCTGCTTGGAACGGCCTTCTCCTTCTTTCGGCTTGGTGAATCCCTATTCGCCCTTTGAGACACAGCTCAAGGGTCACCCTCCCTGAGTGCTCAGTCCCAGAGTCATTTGCCTTCTCTTCAGGGATCCCAGAGCACTCTGCTGATATGACATCACAGTAAGGGTCCTACTTCGTTGTAATTATTAGTGATACTCCGTTCTCCTTCACCACAACTGACTACATTAGGAGCAGATCAGAGAAACTTATCTTTTCAACTTTATCCCCCGTGTCTAGTATAGGTGGGACATTGAGACAATGCTCAATAAATGTTGGTTAAGTAAACGAATTGAAAATATAATCGATGCCACTTGCTGCCTTTTTTAAGATCAAATCATGGTGTCCTTCTGCTTTTCTTTCCAGAAACACTAAAGCTCATATAGCTCATGTTATATATGTGACAGGCAGTCAACCAGCGAGATTTTGTTGTTTTCTGGCCCTCAGTTTTTAATCTTTAAAATAGCATCAGTACTATCGACCTTATAGAGTATGAGGATTCTTTGTATCATATCCAGCAATATGCTTATCACAGAGTAGGGACTAAATAAATTTAAGTTTTTATTATCATGATAAGTAAAACTAACTGAAAACAAAGTAAGAAAAGCTGAACTAAACAATATCTGTCTCCCCTTCTAAGTGTGAGTTCTTGACTGGCAGGAACTGTCTTATTTATCTGTGTGTTCCTGGGGTCAGGAACCAATGGTATTCCTTAATTATTCAATCTTTCAGTCAACAGCATTTAAGCTGATGAATGAAATGAATATATTTGGATAGAATGATGGCTTGCTCTTTGGGGACACAGAGGAACTCATACTTTTATCCATCTTGCCAAAGAGAGAATCACAATCTTGGCAGGTGGAAGGTATCTTTTTTTTTTTTTTTGAGTTTATAATTATATATTTTTAAATTATGGTTGACATTCAATATTATTTTATATTAGTCCAGTGGACAGCATAATGGTTAGAATTTACATAATTTGCAAAGTGATCTCTCCAATAAGTCTAGAAGCCACCTGGCACCATACATAGCTATTACAATATCATTGACTGTATTCCTTATGCTGTACTTTGCATCCCTGTGACTATTTTGTAACTACCAATTTCTACTTTTTAATCCCTTCATCGTCTTTACCCAATCCCCAACCTCTTTCCTATCAGGCAACCATTGATTTGTTATCTGTATCTATGAGTATGTTTCTATTTTGTTTATTTTGTTCTTTAGATTCCACATAAAGTGAAATTATATCTTAGAAATCATCTTTAAGGCTCCTTATTTACAGGTGAGGAAATGGAGATAACCAACCAGGAAAGCCATTTTAATTTCAATATTCAATAAAGAATATCTGAGTTATGAATGGATGCTAACCAAGCAGGAATACCAGCCCATGTTTGTAAAAGTCAGCCTGAACAGGGCTTGTTGAGTGAGCAGTAAGTAGGATGGTACCTGATTTGTCATGTGGTGAGAAACTGGGTGGATGAGAAAACTTTCAAGGAAAAAAAAAAACACGGGCGGCACCTTTGAGTATTATCAATTCCAAATTACCTTAGTTCCTGTCTTGGAAAATAAAACACCTTTTACCAAATATGCATTTAAATTTATGTTACTCTATTCTTTCAAGGCAGATGGAAGGCACAATTTGAGTCACTTAACAGGTGTTATCCAAGCAACAACAAAGAGCAGATAAAAGCAATTAGCAGATACAATTGTGTAAATAAGCCTCTTTTAAAAATGAGTCACTCAATAGACCTGTCCCTGAGATCTGAGTTACTCCAAGAGGCCTGAAATCCAAGAGGTCTGAAATCCACTTTGAGCAGGGGTGACTGGACTTGGAAGTCAGAAAGTCTGCTCTGATGGTACAAAGGGAACAGGCAGGAGTATTGGTCTCAGATGTGCAGGAGGAAAATCCAGGAGGCTCTTTGTGCCGAATGCCCAGCACCAAAGGGCCTGGGTGCCATCCCTAGGAGGCACCACACCCTCTCTAACCCTGGTGCATGCCAAAAATAAAACTTAGGCTTTGTATCAGTTTGCTAAGGCTTCCATAACAAAATACCACAGACCGGTGGCTTAAACCACAGAAATTTATTTCTCACAGTTTCTGAAGGCTGAAAGTCCAAGATCAAGGTGTCACAGGGTTGGTTTCTTCTGAGGCATCTCCTTGGCTTGCAGACGGCACCTTCTCACATGGTCATCCCTCAGTCTGTGTTAGCCGAGTCCTAATGTCCTCTAATCATAAGGACACCAGTCTCATTGGATTAGGGCCCACCTACATGAACTCGTTTTACTTTAATTATCTCTTTGAAGACCCTATCTTGCGAATACAGTTATATTCTGAGGTATTGGGGGTTAGGACTTCAACGTATGACTTTTGAGAAAACATAATTCAGCTCCTAATAGGTCTCTTAGCTGCCAAACTGGCTATTTACTTCTCTCATGCAGAAGATGAATGAATGAATGAATGAATGAATGAATGAATGCTCTTGACTAGCCTGACGCTAAGCTGCAACTAGTGTTAGATTTTCCTCTGGCCACTCAGGGTTTTTCTTAATGTCACTATGTGAGAAGGCACCATTTGAGGGTGACGTCCCAGGCAGAAGTGGGGGTCTGCAGGGCAGCCCCCAGCCCCTGATAACAAGCTGCTCTCCAGAAACACATGTTAGGAAAAGTGCTTGATCAGAGTGTCGACTCGTGGGCCGAGTAGGAACACTAAGTGGTTTTGTCTGTCACCTCCTCCACCCCCACGGGAATCCAGCCATAATCTGTTGGAAACACTTTGGCCACTTTCAGGAGAATTTTCCACTATCAGTAGGCTGTTTTTCATACTTAGGCTATCACCAAAGGCTTTCAGACCAGCAGTTCGGCTTTCCCCCGGGGAGGTGTGTGTATCTCAAGGGTAGGGGGATGTGGAGCCAAAAGCCACTCTGTGCAGAACGTTCTGTTAATTAAGGTTTCCATTCACATTTAATTACAGCCCCGTTTCCAAGCACCGTCTCCGGGCTGGATGCTGCTCCCGGAGCACCCTCTGGTTAGTTCCACATTAGAGTTGAGAAGACTTGAGAGGGGCTGTAGAATAGATAAGCGGGTGAGCTGCATTGCCAACTCAAATCCAGCCCGGGTGATTCCAGAGGCCATGCTGTCCTCCGTCACTGAGAGGAGGACCAATAGCCTTCGAAAGCAGCTCTGTGAGAAAGGGTTGGAGGCGCCGGTTTAGGAGTCAGAGGGCCTGGGTTAGAATCCCGACTCCACAGCTTTGCAGCTAGATGCTTTGGGGCAAGATTCTTAATCGCATTAGGCCTCAATGTCCTCATCTGTAAAAATGGGCCAATAATCGAACCTACCTCTAAGGAAAGCTTATAGTGAGGGTTGAAAGGAAAGGGTACCACCCACCAAGGATGTTCAATAACTTGATAGTTACTACTATTATCGTATCTTCACATATTCAACTAATTTGCAGATTTGCTTCCACCCAGGGGTCAATAGAAGTAGGCGTGTGTGTTTATGTGTGTGTGTGTGTGTGTGTGTGTGTGTACGCAATGCGTTGACGAAGAAAAACAATAGCCACTATTTATTGACCACCTACTGTGTGTCATGCAGTAGACTAGATGCTTTATATCATGACCTTGTGTTTTATATACATGAGTTAGTCCTCATGGTTTACTCTGAGGTAGTTAGTATGATAATCCTCCTATTCGGATGAAGAAAATGAAGCTCAGAGAGGTTAAGTGACTTACTTGAGGTCACACTACAAAAATTATGGAGCTGAACTTTGGTTCCAGGAGTGACTCCAAAACCTAGCTTCTAACTACTAAAATGAAATATCTCTCTAAAGGACTAAACTTAAAAAAGAAAAAAAAAATTCCTAAAGTTGCTACCTTCATCTGTATCATCTTTTAAAGAAATCACTTTGAAAGGTGCCAACTTATCCTATCAATACGGGCATCGTTCTTACGTTTTGGCCCTCAGAGCCATCTGTAGCCCTCACGAGAAAACAAGTCTCATTCAATTATATCAGACTCCTCTTTTAATCTAAAATGGTATTACTTAACGCGATTATTCACCTTATTCCCCAGACTTTGATCTAAATGAATTTTGGCTGTTGTTAAAAATCAAATTCACCTTTGAAGGATAAATATTTGCCCCCATCAAGATACTCCAAAGAATGCACTTAAGTGTCTAAAAAGAAATGATCCAGAGTGTTTTTAGCAGTATCTTTGCAATAAGTGATTCGTCTTTCAAGAAGACTGCTTTGAAGGGGAGACTCATGTGGGATGCATAAGCTCTGGTATGTTTATTTAAAACATACCTTAAATTTCCATTTATATATTCACAAGTAACTTGCCAGACACTGAACTCTTCTAAGGCAGGGAAAATTGATCAGATCACTGAGTCCTTTTCAATTGTGTCTTCTGGACTTTTAAACTTTTCTTCAGTGGATTATAAACATGAGCAAAAAAATTCATTGGGAAAAGGGACTCCCTGCCTAAACAGAGACTCCAGCACATGTACACCTTGGACCAGCTTTCAGTTCTACAATCCTGAGCCTGGAACAGAAATGGCAGTTAGTAGCTAGAAAGAGAGTCTTAGGCTCTGAAGAGACAAATGAGAGTAATGGCTATAGGTTTTTTAATAGGAAGGCAGCAATTCTCTTATTCATGGAACTACCCTGAACTTAAATGCCTCTCAATTGCTAAAAAAAACCTGGTGTCACAGCTGATCTCGGCTAGTGCCAGATAACTTTTGACAATATTTCTCCATGTGATTTTTACACAGCCTGCCATTTGACAATCATTTTAATGGCCTTTCTCAGTCTCCAGCCCTCGATGGGCCAGGGTGGCTAACCCAGCCCCAAGACATTCTGCCCGGATTTAGTCATCACATCATACCCTACTTTAATCCCCCCTTTTGAATTTTACCCAAAGCACAGCCCTTCGACTTTTTGTAATAGCATAACTTTGGTTTAGTTAAGCTCTTGTCCCTTTTAGTTTTGCCTATAACTGCAGCCCAGTTCCCCCCAGAGGCCCCCCTACATACACACATGCACCATGCCGTGCTTCCCAGATGTTCACAACCCTGAAACATCCCAGATGACAAAATGTATACACGTTGTAATTGTCCAAGTCAGTCCATCTTCACTTGCTTTGGTCTGGTTCCCATTTGTCTTATCAGTTAAATAGTAAAACTTTGATTAGAATGGTAGGCAGAATCCTGGCCCCTTAAAGAGGTCCACATCCTCATCCAGGAAACTGTGAATATGTTATATTACATGACAAAAGGGGAATTAGAGTTGCAGATGAAATCAAGGTTGCTAATCAACTGACCTCAAAATGGGGAGCTTATCCCTTATCCGGGATTACCCAGGTAGGCCTAATGTTACCAGAAGGTCCTTAAAAGTATGAGACACAGGCCAAAGAGAAGGTCGAGTGATGCAATACAAAACTGGACCCACTATTGCTGGCTTTGAAAAAAAAAAAAGCTGAAACCTGACGAGGAGGAAAGCCATGAACCAAAGAGTGAGGGCAGCTTCTAGAGGCTGAAAAGGGCAAGGATACAGATTTTCCTTTGAGCCTCCAAAGTGGAATGTAGTCCTGCTGAGATCTTGATTTTAGCCCGTGAGACCCATTTCAGACTTATAAACTACAGAATTTTAAGGTAATAAATTTGTGTTGTCTTAAGCCACTGAATTCATGGTTATGTGATTTATGGCAGCAGCAAGAGGAAACAAAAATAGTTAGCCTGTCTTAAATAACCAGAAAATGTAAATTCACTGACATATTTTCCGCTTACCACTTGCGAGAGAAAAGCTAAATCAACAGTTTACTTTTAAGCAATATATTAGATTGCATTTCTAAGTCTCTTTGAACAGGCTCCAACGTGGAAAGTTGGGGGCCACAGGTTTATTGGGGAGAGCTTTTGGGAGATGCACCTGTAAGGGGTGAGGACCCAGCAGAGGAAAACGCTGGCCTGCAATGCCAGTGCACCTGAGGTCTCAGCCAGTCTCACAAGCAAGTCCAGAGCTGGGGCAGCGCTTCAGAGTTGTCCCAAACTGAGGCAATGGGGCTGAACTTTTGTATCTTTATCAACCAGTCTGGGAGGGAGTGTAACGCTGGGCCGAGCAGCTCCTACTAGCTGAGGACACGAAGGCTCAGAAGCTCAGACGGGTGAAGCAACTTGGCCCAGGCCACCCAGCTTGTTAAGTGGCCTGAGTCTGGACATCAAAGCCATCTGAGCTGGCCCACTTAATCCCCCATCGGGAGCACAGAACAAGTCCTCAGGAAGCGAATTAACGTTTACAAACACCCATCTGACACTACACAATTCTGGGCCCTCAAAGAGAGATAAGATTATATTTAGTAAACTCTTCTTCCTAAATAGGGAAAAAAGCCCAAGACCAATTGATAAGACATTAGACAAGGGTTGAAATGAAAAAAGAACTTCTGATGGCCCAGAGGATTGAGTAGATCAAGGTTTTTACTACATGCTGTAAATCAAAGTTAATTACATTTTTGCTCCACATTGTACATAGTGAATTGGGTCATAATTTTTACATATGCCTCAGTGTTCACTTTTCAAATGGAAGCTCCTAGGGGAAAAGCATCAGGACAGTCTACCTTTCCTCTTATGGCCCCTGGCACCATGTCAACACAGGGCGGCGCATCATAAATACCGTTTGATGATTTTCTTCCCTCACAGTCGAAGCCCAGAGCCCGTCTAACAGCCTATAATGCAATATCACTCACTGTAGCACTCTCCCTGTGGGTCAGAATTAGAAAATATGGTGCTCTGAAAAACGCTGTAAGAGCTCTCTTCTTTACTAAGGATCCTGGTGTTCCATGATGGATGCTATAAAACCATGGACCGGCCGGGGTGTTTTTTAGCCACGTGAGCCTATTAACAGTGTCTGGTTCTGTGAAAACATACTTCATGTCCTGGAAAAGAGAAGGTGATCACCAGAGTGCAAAAGCAAAAGAATTTTTCATAAATAACACAAGGTGACCCTGGAGTAAACACAGCTGTGCCCTCATTGTGTCTTGTCAGTGGCGCTCCCTCAGTAGATTAAAAAAAAAATCCGTGTTTTATGGGGCCTTCCCTTATTCTGTATATACATTACAGAAGGCTGTTTTTCCCTCAGACTGCGCTGGCTGCATTTAAGTTTTCGAACCCTGGAATAAGTTTTCAAATCCTGAGGCCACTGCAGTCGGCGGTGATGAACCAGTGGCCATGCGGTGGCTTTCTCACAAGGTCTCCATCACTTCTCCAGCCACTTTCTGCTCACTGGTCAGAATCAGACCCAGGGAAACCATGCCTTTCCTTCTTTCCTCTACCTTCCACAAACTGGAATGATCAAGAATTTTCCTCAAGGTCAAAGAGGGTTATCCTGAGTCAGAGGAAGACCACATCCCTAATGAAGTGGGCAGTGTGTCTGAATTCCACACAACAATCGGAGTTTCATAGAAAAAGCTATCGTTGGAATGAAACCAAACCCTTAAACATTCTCTTTGTACATGAACTGGGTTGCCTCTCCTCTGTTCCTAAGAAAAACAAACATATAACCTACCATACTGATGCTGTTTTACCATCAGAGGCTCAGGGCCACTGTTGACCTATTCGCTATGTTCTAAGGGCCCACTATGTGTTAGGCATGTCACTAGGCCCTGGGAATTAATAAATCTCCGTGACATCATCCCTGCCCTTGTGGTGCTCACATTGGCATGGGGCAGATTGACAAGTCAACAAAGCATGTGTCAAGTAATGAAATTTGTACAGAAGTCTGGGCACAGATAATCTGCCTGGGGATCCAGAGAAGGCTTCCCTGAGGGTTTAACTTCCTAAGGAGTGAGCTGAATTTCGCCAGATAAGGAAAAGTAAAATAGTTGGAGCCTAGTTCCGAAGGCATTAAGGATAGCAGGAAGCTCATCTGCGAAGGCCTGGAAGTGTGGAAGTGCACAGGACACCTGGATAACGGGGACGCCCCATTCTAAATGATTACAGAATAGAGGGTGTTAGGGAAAGCGTCGGGAGATGACCCAGTAAGTTAAGTAGGGAAGCTTGTTAAGAGTTGCATATGTTCTGACTTTATCGGAACAGAAGAAGGGAGACCAAAGGCCTGTTAATAGAACACAGGCATGATTGTGCAGTGAAATATCATGTCTAAAATTAAACATGTATTTCCCCCTTTTTCATCGTCAAGTTAAATGTATTGGGGATGGACTGGGACTCATTAGTCAAACTTTTAAAAATCAGATCTGTGTTTAGTCAATTATAAGAAGACCCTAGGACATCTTGTAGAGTGTTATTCTATTGTCACTGCCAGAGCACGTGTGCGTGTGCACGTACACACACACACACACACACACAAACACTACCTTTAACTTCCACATTAAGATTTCTGCAAAACTAAAACCTGTTCATTTTATTTAAAAATGTTTTAATATAACAGCTTGGTTTTTTTTTTAACAACTTTATTGAAACACGATTCACATACCATACAATTCACTCATTGAAAGTGTACAATTCAATGGCTTTGTGTGCGTTCGCAGAATTGTACAACCAACACCACAATCGATGTTAAAATATTTTCATGACACAGAAAGGAAACCTCACAGACCTTAGCCATCGCCTCCAGCTGCCCATCTTCCTCAGCCCTAGGCAACCACTAATCTACTTTCTGTCTGTCTAGATTTGCCTATTCTGTACATTTCATATACATACAATCATATAATTTATCATCTTTTACTTAGTATCATGTTGTCAAGGTTCCTCCATGTGTGTATCTGTACTGCATTTCTTCATAGAGCCGAATAATATTCCACTGTATGGATGTTGCATGGTTTATTTATTTATCAGTCAATGCACATTTTGGTCGTTCCTATGTTTCTGCTGTTACAAACACTGCTACTATGAACATTCGTGTATAAGTTTTTATGTAGACATATGCTTTTATTTTTCTTGGGTACATACCCAGGAGGAGAATTGCTGGATCATATGGGATCTCTATGTTTAACATTTCGAAGGACTGCCAGACTGTTTTCCGAAGCGGTGGCACCATTTCACATTCTCACGAGCAGTGGATGAGAGAAACCTATTCATTTTAATGCCAAATTCTCATTTACTCCTATAGGAATTCCCCTGTAGATTAAGGACTGGCTCCGGGCCCTGAGTCCTGAGGGAAGAAGTAGGAAGTTTTTGCCATGGCTACCTTTGCTTTAAGTCCTACTCGAAACTTGTTTTAGAGTGTCTAGGCCACCACCCTTGTTTCAGGCAGCCTCGAATGCTTATTTTATTTCTCTGTTCCTGAGGAGTGTTTTGAGGAGAGAAATTCTTTGCGATCCTTGGAATGGAATAGCACAATTTTGTGGAGTCTGTGGTGCTGGTTGCCACAACAACAGAAATAGCTGTAATTCTTAAAATGATTGAACGTTAGTCTTGGAAGGGACAGTAAAGAGACCATCTAATCCAGGCGCAGTAATTAAGCCACAGCTCAGAACGTAGACTGATCAATTATAGGTGCATGGGATTACGGAGTTCTGTCCAGGCTCAGGAAAAGGGCTGGGATTGATTAGCAATGTCTGCCTTGGTGACAGGAGGGGATCAATGACAGCACATATGCTACCTATTTGCTTCCTCTGATTGAAGCCAGCCATCGTACAGCTGAGGCTGCAGCCAAGGTCACACAGCTGGGTAATGACAAAGTTGGAACAAGAATCAGTTCAATGTGTTTTCCTCTGACCATACTGCCCCGAGTCCTAGCAAGTGCTTCATAAAGGGAACTGTTTAGGGACAGGACTAGGATTACAAGTGAGCAAGTCAGTTTCTATCTTGATATGTTCAGACAACCCTCATCAATGCCTATGGGGATTACCCTATCAGGGTAACTAGTTAATGATTATAAAGGCTTGGTAAATGCTAACTAATAAAGAGGGGCCATTTCCACCTCCCAAACCCCTATATCTCCAGCACTCACATGGAATGCTTTTTGAAGTCCATAAACTTGATGCTTTTGTACACAGGGAGTGTTGAGGGGGATGGGTTTAAGCCAAAGAAAAGAAGTTAAGCCCTTTCTGATTTGAAAGGGAATGACTGTGCCTCCCCACTTGAACAAAGAGTAAAGGATCTCCATATTCGAGCCCCATTTTCCCAGAAACAGTAAGGACCAAGGTCATTCTGGGGGAGAAAATGATTATTCTATAGAGGAGAAATGAATAATAACTATAAAAGATAACCATTTTTAAAATTCTCAAGTCTATTTGGATTTCATGAGACTATAAAATATGCCTGAGTTTCTCCTCCACTTTATCAATGAATTAAATTACCTGCCAACAAAAATTATACAGAACTCAGAGAACTTTTGGAACCAATTCCTTTTCCTTTTTTATTAAATGTTAGTGTATAAAAATAGAAAGAATACAAAAATGGTCTCCCTTTTCCTTCTGTCCCTTTACCTCCTTCTTCCCCCCCCCCCGTCCCCCACTTCCCATCATCACTTGAGTACATGCTATATGTCCAGCATTGTCCCAGTATTAAGTGAGTGAGCCATGGTCCCTGCTCCTGAAGAGCACACAATCCAGTAGGGGCTGTGCTTGTTCCCTACCCAGGTGACAGCCACAGACTGGCTACAGCCAGAGGAGGAGCTGTGGTACAGGGAAGGGAAGGTCAGAGCAGGTCAGGGGCCATCCAAGGAGGGAAGGGAAAGCGCTGTGAGACAAGTAGGTGGCCAATGAGCAGAAAAGCAGGAGAAAGGTCAGGGTGCACAGTCTCGATGGGCTTTCAGAACTGCAAGAAGCTGAAGATGCTGAAGCATAAGGTGAATGTGGACACGGGCCATCAGAGAAACAGCAAGGGTGAAGCTGGGAGAACGGGATCCCTCTTCCCAGGTTCTGCAGGGAACCTAGCTCCAGATCCCTTCTATGGAGAAGAGTCCTGGTATTGTCACCAAACTGTATAAACTAAACCAGGAAGGCAGGCGGGGCAGTGTGTGTAGGGTGTGTGTGTGTGTGTGTGTGTGTGTGTGTGTGTGTGTATGTGTGTGTGTGTGTGTATGAGAGAGAGAGAGAGAGAGAGAGAGAGAGAGACTACATTTTATTTATTCATTCAATCTTTGATGGACATTCGGGTTGTTTTCACTTTGAGTCTGTTTTGAATAATGTTTCTATGAACATGTATGTACACTTTTCATGGGGCCCTATGTTTTCATTTATTTAGTGTACAGACAGGCAAGTGGGATTGCTGGCTCATATGGTTACTGTTGGACATTTTGAGAAACTGCTAAAACCGTTTTCTCATATACCTTCTAAAATCTAAATTAAAAAGTAACTTTAAACCTTCAAAAGATATGGCTTCTCTCTAACAATTGTACATGGCAATCTGTGCTCATCCAAGTTTGCGTTTATTGTATAAAAAGGACATCTCTATCCTTGCAGTTCAGGGTTGGCGCATCCTGGACTTGAGTGGGCTAAGCGTAAAAAGATCTCCATCCTCCCAAGAAGGATCCCAGGTTAGTGCCTCAGACCCATGGAAGAACAGCTTCCTTCCTGACTAGCCTAAGATCTTTCCTTAGTTTTTTATGGAGGTATTGGCTTTGTTCAACAGTCACATCCTTAGACCCTTCCTCCCCCTATACATTAACCAATGTCTATGGGGTCAATTAGATCCAAGGCAAAGGCCTAGGTAGTTCTGGGGCTTCTGAATTACCACAGCAATACGGGAAAGGAAATACCAAGTGAGCCCGTCCTCATGACCAGAAGATCTAGGCAATACTTCTTTGACTGGTTAGGTCCCCATAGCTCAAACTGGAGAGGGCAATGAGATGAAACCAGGCAGCAAACCTGGGGTGGGGAATGGCCTGGACTGTGGAGCAGATTGCCCACCTACTATGCACCAGTTGTTCTGCGTATGCTTCTTAATGATTGCCATTTTTATAGAGGAGGAAGCCAAGAGCTTAGATACCCCGCAGCAGTAGAAGGCAGAACTGAACTGAAGACAGAGTAGGATAGTGTCCCCAGACTGGCTTCAGAACTGGGCCACCATCCCTGTGCTCTGGAGCCTAGAAATTAGAACAGGAGTGAGGGCCTCGCCCTCAAGCACCAGCATCTGGCCCTGCCCAGTAGAGCGGCTGTCACTGTTATTTCCAAGGCAATCATATATTTTTAATGACCTGCAAAATCTCCCTGTGAGAAAGGAGGGAGAGTTGAAATTACAGCCTGAGCAATTTGCATTGCGAATCAAGTTATCATCCCTCCTGCTCTCCAAGAATATGCAGAAATAAATGCCTCCTAATGAACCCTGGGGGGCTAAGGCTTTGATATGAATTCTGCTGGAGGGGTAAAGAGTTCTAGCCAGACTGAAGACCCAGCGGGAAGTTGGAGCAGGAGGGCCGGGCAGTTCCCTTCAGAGGAGGGAGAAAGGAAATTGGATTATCCTGCTAGCAGTTGGTGTTTTTCTATCTCTTAGAACCACAGATGAGAGCTCCCCTCCTGAGGGGGAGGCAAGGGTTGGGATTTGATTTAGCCCTATTTAACCAACTGGTTCCTCACACCACTCCAGATTCCCCATCTTGGCCTCACTTAACTTCAAGCCCCTTCCAGACTCCCTGGGCCTATATAGACCAGAGGCTCCAAAACTTTAGCCTTTTGCAGAACTAAAGAAGACTTATTAAAGATGACGGTAGATGATAGATAGATAGATAGATAGATAGATAGATAGATAGATAGATAGATTATAGATAGATAGACAGGCAGACAGACAACCTTTCTATCTGAATTGAAGTCAGGCAGCTTTTAGTTCTGGCTGCCACCAGGAAAACACCACCCACTCCCTCCCCACACCTCCTCCAGAGTCTGTGTTTATTCAGCACAGTGAGGTGTGTGTCGGCAAGTCAGTGCATGAAGGAATGAGCCGTGTGGGGGCTGGCCTGCGAGCTGAGTGGTGTGGGTCTGAGGGGATGTGGATGTGGTATTTGTGTGGGCTTGAGAGTGTGTGGTAATGACGGTTTGTGTAGACTTGTGAAAGAGAGGAGGTGGAGAGGCCTGTTCGCAGCCTCCCTCGGGGAACTGAGGATGGGCACCAGCCCAGCTTGGACAAAGGGAGTCTACAGAAGACCCGAGCTCTGGGTCTGCCTCCCCTCTCCGCTGCCTCCTCGCCCTAACCTTTCCCCAGAACTACAAACACGTCCTAGATTTCTCATCTTACCCTGCTGGCCCTGCCTGAGAGGAGCCTGGAAGCCCAGAAAAGCCCCTCACAGGAAATGCCTACACCTTGAGTCACAGCGTCTCGCATGTTAAGCAAGTGGCTTAGTCCATCGGACAACCTGATTTCAAAGCCCAAATCCATTGATCAGAAAGAGCGGAACATTTCCTTCTATCACTCTATTTCCTTACCTGGAAAATAGGCATAGTAAAGGACCAATCCTAGTGGGCTGCAGTAAACACGTACGTGCTAATAAGTACATTATTCATAGAGTGAACGGGTTGGTAACTGTCCTGCACTTTAGAATCCCATCGTATAGCAACCAGTATTGGGATAAGAAGATTTAACCTTTTTAAGATTTTCTAAGGGGCAGTAGGAAAGGCCTGTGGGTTAGGGCATACCTAAGGGGTTAAATAATTTTAACCCATGATATAAGGAAGGTCTCGGTTGACAAGGGTACTTTCAAGATTTTCTTGTTGGTGATAGCACAGTGTACGTATGCTTTGGGACCTTGTCTATATCAAGATGCCCCTGAAAAAAGAAGAAAAAGAGAAAGGAAAACTTATAGATTAAAAAGAAACAGAAGAGTCAGATTAATCAAATGCAGCTGGGAACATTGATTAGATCCTGATTTAAATGAATGAAATACTAAAAATTGGGGGACAATCACGAGAATTTGAATACTGAGTAGATATTAGATAATATTGAGAGATTATTGTTAATATTTTTAAACATGATCATGGCATTTTGGGCTATGCTAAAAACCAGGTAGTATTTATCTTTTAGAAATATTGAAATACTGAAATTTATGGGTGAAATAATAAAATGTTTTGTGTTTAATTTAAAACCATCTAGCTGGTGGGGGCAGTTTGGGAAGCGAGGAGGAGCAGATAAAACAAGATTGGCAAGGTGATGGTTCAAGGGGTTCCATTATATTATCTCTAATTTTGTGTGTTTGAACATTACGAAAATTAAAAATTTAAAAAAAAAGCTTCCTCTGGAGCTGCCACTTGGATGACCGCTTCTGTCCTCCCACAATATCACCAGGACAAGAAAATCCAGTCCGGCCCTTGGACCAATGGGTATGGTTGAGCAGCGCTTTCTGAGGCCTATAATCAGAAAGCACAGCTGAAGCCATTTAGTAGGAAGCTTGTTAATAAGAAAAACCTGGTTTAAATGGGTCATTTTATTGGGGAGAGGGAGCGGAGGATGATGGAGAACAGGGCTGCCCTGGCAACGAGGAGTTTTATAACTAGTGCCAAGCTCTCCTCACAGGCAAAGGTTGAATTGCTGTTAACTCCATCGCCACCCCGAACCTTTTCCAGGAGGCAATCCCAAGGTGGCAACAGCAGGTGTGGGGGATGGGCCTTCGGAAAGTGCAGGGGAGAGGGCCCTTGGGTTATCTACCTCACCATAGATGTGGGCGACCTTCAAGGGAGGCCCCGGGAGCTTAAATATTTTAAAGAGGCCACATCTGGGATGTAGGTAGTCTCTCAAGCATAAGCCAGGACAGAAAAGGGAAGCATAAAGCGGTCAACTCCACGAGAAGGTTTCAAGCAGAGTAACCTGAGCCAAAGAGAGAAGGAGGCCTCCTGGAGAGATGACACTTTGAAGGGGAATCTTACGGGAAAGCATCCAAGAGGGACCCCGAGAAATAAATAATGTAGACCGAGGTGAGGATGATTGTGGTTAAACGGCTCTGAAAAGTGATTTTTGATGACAGGTGCTTTGGAGGGCCTGCTGACTTGGCTTGCTCGGCTCCAGGGCTGAAAAGATGTGAGCAGCTGCATTCAGGGCCTAGGTGATGACAGGTCAAGGCTAAGGGCCCTGGAGGAACTGTGAACGCAGCTTTCTCTCCTTAATTTGCCAGTGTTCCAGGGCCGCTGCAGGAGTCGGGGGGAGAGCCCTGAATTGGGAGTCAAAACACCCAAGTTCCAGTTCCACCTTTGCCATTTCGCAGTGGTAAAACTTTGGGCACTGAATCCTTCGGAATCCTTCAGCTTCGGTTTCCCTATTGGCTAACAGAATGAACAACACCTACCTCACAGGGTTGCTGTGGAGGGGACTTGTGCAGTAAAAAGTGCATGAGATTTGGAGACAAGGTGCCATGGGGGCCCAAGCACAGGCCTCACCAGTTCTGAGTTGTGTGCCCTCAAGCCAGCCAGTCATTGCCTCTGAGCCTCTATTTTCTCATCTGAGAAAATGGGAAAGGAATACCAGCTTAACATGAAGACACCAGGAAAAAATGTACATAATTGGTTGAGCACAGTGCCTCATACATGGTAAACACTCAATAATGTTAGCAATTAGTCTTCATGATATCAAATATCAGAGCATGAATGAGGTTAAATGTGGGAAATCACTATGAGTGGAGCAGAGAAAGCACCCTGGGGTGAGAAAAGGACGCTCAGATATTCCCAGACTTCTGGCCATCTCAGCATTTGCCTTCTATATTTTTACCTTTTCACTTGGAGCATAGGGATTGCCTGGTTTTAATGCAGGCCCCCTTCTGCTAGGACAGGCAATAGACTTGGTAGTGTCTATTAGATCAATAAAGACTGTTGATTGATTGAGATCTTTCTCCACAAGGGAAAAATAAACAGAAACTATAACATGGGCATGATCCAAGATTTAGGAGAAGAGAAAGGGAGCTTAGAAATTGGGAAATAAAGGCAGAATATTGTGGCTGTTTTTAATCTTGAGTTTAACTGAGCAGCTTCAGAAAAATCTTTAGCATGAATGCAGTGATTTTTTTCGGCCAAAAATCTTAGCACCGAAGCAGAGAGAGAGAGAGAGAGAGAGAGAGTGTGTGTCCGGTTCGCATTATTAATACTTATAGATATATATATGGATCATTAAATAAGGTCACGCAGACAGTCATCTTTCCCAGAGTTTGTACCTTGTGGTTACTGAAGAGACATTTATAACACTTCCCTTGCTAAATTAAACCTCATCCACTTCACCCACATTTGTTCTGGCTACTGCTACCCAGTAACACCCCTCCCTGTCCTGGCCCTGTGCTCCTCCTTGGCTGGTCCCCAACCCTCCTACAGAGCAGGAGGTGACCCTAGCCAGATAGAGGGATGTTTTCCTTCCCGTCTGCCCTGTTGGTCCCCTGATGGTAGACGCCCCAGGTGTGAAACTGCACACCTACAAAGCTGGCCTTCTGGTTCAGGAGGCCTCGAGAGAAAAACAACAGTCCCTCCATTTCCTGTGGATGAAGAATTATGTGATTGAAACAAATCGTGCCCTCATTCTTCTTCCCACGTCACACACGCCCAGACCAGCGGCTGAGCTGAGCGTTAACAAGTTAAGTGACATCAAATCAAGGCTGGGCTGAGACCCTGGAATTTAAAAACAGGCATTTGGACTTCCAGATGCTTGTCTGTCTCCTTCCGGCTCCATCTCCCCACTCCCTCCCTGCTCCTGTCTTCCCAGCAGGGAAGTGAGGCTGGATCCAGTCCCTGTGTGCAGAAAGAGTTAATTTCCTCTGAGTGGGGGTTGTTCTGCTAACCGCTTGTGCTTGCCTTGCCACTCTGTTCCTGTCGCATTCCGTCCACTTTCTCCTCTCTCTCCCTCTCCCTCTCTCTGTCTCTCACTGATTAGCAACTCTTAAAGTTTAAGGGGATTCGGTTCACAACAGCTCGGCTGCTGCCAGCTGGGCACCAGGCAGGGCACGTGCACCCTGTTGACATGGGACAGCACAGGCCAGGAGGCCTAAGGGCCTAGAGAGCTTTTTACGTGGAGATGAGCTGCTAGTTGGCTCCTTCCTTAACTAATCACCACTGCTGTTGAAATACTACTACTTCTGTTACAACGCCCCAAATGAGGAACAGGCACTTTGGGGTAACCTCAAACACTCATGGTCACTACTTATTGGAGATTGTCCAGCCCGCCCAGTGAACATCCAGGGAACCCCCAGTTTGATTGCAGGGCCAGGTTGCTGCCTCAGTTAGTGGAGGTGAAGCAGTGCTGGAATCTGCTTGTTTAAAACAGAACTTCCCTGATGGCTTGGGGATGTGGAATCTGAAAAAAAGCCTTAGGGAGGAGTGAGTGCGTGGGCCTCAGAGTTAGGCAGCCTGAGTCTGAGTCTTAGCTTCACCTCACCCTCTCACAAGCTGTATGACCCTGGACCATTACTTGCCCTCTCTAAGCTCATTTCCACATCAAAAAAAAAAAAAAAAAAAAAAGAGAGAGAGAGAGAGAGAGAGAGAGAGAGAGATACTAATAATATCAGGGTTGTTATAAGGGCTCAAAGTAATGTAGAGAAGTGGTTAGCACAGTGTCTGGCACCCAGTAGGGACTCCATAATAAAAGCTATTACAGTTATGTCGGTGTCTGATGCTCTTCAGACAGTACCGCCAGCTACACACACACACACACACACACACACACACACACACACACCACACCAGACACACCCAATGTCCCTAGCAAAGTAACTAGCTTAGGACTTATGCTTCTCTCCTTACTGGCCTTGGATCCCGGGATACCCCCATGAACACAGTAATGACAACAACCAACATTTGCATTTCCTTGCCTGGTTTGTAATACAAAAACACCCACACCCTCCTATTTAATCATCAAAACTGCCTTGTGGGGTTTATGCATATCCTTATTTTTTTCTCAGAAGAGAAAGCTAAGGCTCAAAGGTGTTAAATGAGGTACCTGAAGTCATACAATTTGCAAATGGCAGATTTGGGACTGGAGTGGTGTTCTTACTCCCGCTCCAAACTCCCTGTGCCCCAGAGCCCTCCCTTCCCATGCAGGAGGCAAATACCCTCATTCCCCCAAATAACAATGAGCACCTACTCCCAGGGCTACCTGCTAAGGAAGTAATAAATTTACCTGTTACAACATAGAAACAGTTAGCTATGGGAGGGTTACACCTCCCAGGCTAAATATGTGTATTATATATTCTTGACCCCAAGAATTACTGTAATGGAGTCTTCAAGTCTTATGCAGTGAATTATGTTAACCCTGAAGGTGATTTCCTTTTCCTTCTGTGTAGAAGACTTGTCCCACAGGTTGAGGCTGAAATAAAAGTGAAATATCACACAATTGTGAAGTTGTTAGCAATCTTTAACTCCGTAGGGCATACATAGCCCAATAGTTGGCTGCTGTATCCTAGACTTAGCCCCATCTTCTCACCCAGCTAGACTCAGCCACTAGGTTCTGGACAAAGGGGGTCAGTTTAACCTTTCTTGGCTGAGGTGAGGGAGTGGTGAGCAGTGAGTTTTTCAAGGACATGTGTATCTTATTTGATCTTAACAACACCCTGAGCAGTTGTGTGAGGTAGGTGTCATTTTCCTTTACACAAATGAGGATACTGAGAGGTTATGAAAGCTTAACTAAGGTGTCCAAGATCCAAGGCCAGCATGTAGGGGTGTCCAGACCGGTCTCATCCTTTCAGAATGATGCCTCTTCTACTTCTTCCTATAGACCCTACACTTTCTGGGTTTTTATGAAATGAAGAAACCACAAGTTTATCCTTCCACAAGGCTAGGCCCTGGCCGACCCTTGACTGCAGATGAAACAGTGAATCACAGGGATTGGTAGAACACACAGAGACCACCCTGTCCATTGCCACATTGCATTCGGGTGTGGACCCTGGAACTCCACTATGAAGTGGGTTTGGAAAGGGCACAGAAACAAGAGCCTCCTAAAAGGGAAGCAATGAGAAGTCAGTCCTAACTATCTTTGTAGGTGGAGGGGGAGGTCAGGGGTTGACCTAGTCATACTCTCTAAGAATGTGAAGAGTTAACTATGTGCCTAAGACAAGGCAAAAAAACTGTGGGTTTATACCACAGCAGGAAGATGTAGGATAGACATTAGAAAGAACGTTCTGACCATGAAGTCCACGGGGAGCTGAAGCAGATTCAGATGACAGAGGAGAGGAAGCTATAGGAAATAAGTTGCCACTGGGTATAGTAATGTGCCCAGCATGGAGATGTGGAGATTGAAGTCTAGGATTACTAGATTTCCCTTTGAGCCTCATGGCTAAAAACTGCTAGAAGACACCATATAAATAAAAAGTGTAACTACACCTATTTTTAATTGAATAATTATTGCTTCCAATTTGGGATGATTTCAACAATGCTTCTTCTTGTATTTCTATTTTGGCTCTCTAGGGGAAATTTGACGTTTCCTGGTAATTTATAATTTTAACCACAGATTTCCTGAGGCAGTAAGTTTATATGGGAAAACAGTTCACTCTGAATCTTAAAAATTTTTTGTATGGTATAATTTGCCATCACACTAAACACACATGTCATTATCTCATAAGCTCATAATTGCCGACTCCTGTAACACTGACATCTTCAGAACAGGTAGTTCTCCTTCAAAGAACATGTAATTGCTATACCAGTACAAAATTCAGGTGCCCCTAAGTGAAAAGTGGAGACGTTTTTAAAAAATGGAAATGACAAATAAAGGATGCTATGTGACCCTGACCTTGATGCTTTCTCCTCCTTGGATTGGAAGGTCCTGTCCTTCATACATGCCAATGAGAGTGCTGACTTGTGAGTAGAGGGCATATGCTCAACAGCCTTTCTGGGAAGTGATGGGTTTTACACAGATGGAAACACACTCTTGTCCTCCCTCCCCGGTGTTTATGAGATGGCTCCCAGAAGAGCATGCGGAGTCTGGAAGACTAAATCACCTACCTACATGGTAAACCTGTGGCCATATTTTATTTTGAGCTAGCCAAACAGCATGAACAATAGAAAACAGATTGAATTATCCACTGAGACTACGTTACAGATTAGAGCAGGGCTTCCCAAACTTTCCTGCGTCGTGATATACGGAGACAATAATACCATATAATGATAACCCAATCACAACAATCCTGAATAAATAGAAGAGGTTGTTTGTAACCAACCAGGTAGCTCTAGCCACTCCAGGCCTTTCCTAGATGCCCAATGGCTAAAGAGCCAATGTTTTGTGTCACCTATTGGGAAGCTCCAGAGTGAAGCAAAATGGCACCAGGTGGGAGAGGGCTCTGAAGGCAGATGGCTTAGATTTGAGTCCTGGCTCAGTCACTTATTATGACCTTGAATGAGTTATTTTATCTCTCCTTGCCTCAGTTTCCTCACAAATGTAATGAGGTTAATAATAGCACCACCAGGGCTATTCTCGGGATGAAATGAGTTAATCTATGTAAAGTGCTTAGAGGAGTGTCTGGCACAGGGCTAGCACTGGATAAATGGCAACCACTACTGTTACTGCTGTATTAGCTCCAGAGTCAGGGGCCTGCCTCCCCACAGAGAAAAGCAAGCACAAACAGTACCATGCTCCAAATCCAGTTAGAAATTATAGTCCGATGAGTCATTGCTTTCTCAACCAGTGTCTCTACTCTTCTCACTCACTCCCTTTCTTCTTCCCCTCCTCTAATGTGTCTGAAGATGCCGAAGAGGTAGCAGTAAAAAGGAATTGACCAGGGAGAAGGAAGTTCATGTCCCAGTCCTGATCTTTCTACCCACTAGTGGCTCCTGCTGAATAAGTCACCTCCCGTCTCTGGCCCTCCGGTTCCCGATGGATTGAGAGATGGAGAGTGACCAGGTGACTGCAGAATGTCATCTTTCTGTTCTACTATGTAATGGCTGCTCTGCAGTGCAGAATTACATAGTATGGTGTGGCTGCGTATGATGGCTGGTCCCTAAATCTGCAGCATCGATGTCTAGGACAATAACACACAGTGAGTTATTTTCTCTGAATCAAAACGCTCAACACATCTCTACCTTCAGTAAAAACATACCTTCAATTTGCCGCTATTGCCTTCCCAATAGTTGAATTCTAAATTGGAGCTCTTTTACATCAAGAATAGATCTGCAGATATGTCTCCTAGGTAACATCTTGTTAGCTTCATTACTCAAAGCTCTCAAAAATAATAAAACTGCATTTCTTTTTTTAAAATAGTCAAGTAATTCAAACATCTCACTTAGGCCTCCTACCCAATTAGCCTGAATTAGTACAGCATGTTTATTTCTGCCCAGATGAAGACATGGGATAAATGCACAGAGATTTATATTCATCCATGAGAAATATATTAAAAATGCCATTCCCCAGCATCTGGGGTTATTCTATCCTAGTTCTATTTTAAATAGAGGTGGTTACAACATACACATCCTTCTTGTTATTAAAAATTAACATTTTAGCCAAATAGTCACTCAGAAAAAGCAGCCAGAGCAACATCTCAATTTAACTGAAATAATGACAAGAACTCTCTCTCACCTTCTGAGTTTGAAGAGACTTTTCTCTCCCTTTCTCTTTCCCCATCCTCAAGAGATGACGGCTCTCCAAAGCCGTTTCTTATACCTCCTGAAAACCAGCCTCTCACGAAGTCACTCCAGAATGTTTTGACAGGACAGGAGCTAGGGCAGAGCTGTGTGGCCTGAAAGATTTGGCAGAACAAAGCCCCACCAAGCCAAGCCCCATGGTTTCCCTTTGTTTTCCCTGACATAGTGTTCTTCCTCCATAAAAACCACACAGGCCCATGTGAGAAAGACTTTCCTGACTTAGGACACCTACCACAGGCTCAAAACACTGCCAGTCCCATCCAATGAGCAGAATGATGTTTTCGAAGCCTTGGAGAGAGCTTCGACCTGCCTCTCGGGACAGGATGGGCTGAAAGCATGGAACAGAGCCAGGTCCAAAAACTGGGTGTCCTCAGAAGCTTCTTGTGAGGCTGGGGTGGGGTGGGTAGGGGTAGGCAGGGCCAGCAGTGGTGGCATTCATGGGCCTGCATCCTGGAGGGGGAGGGGAAACAAGATGAATGCGGCCAGGACTTTTATTGCCTGCTGCCTTTGACAAGTGACTATGGTTAGCAGAATAAGTTCACCAGCAAAGAAAACACAACTCACAGGATAGCCACGGAGCCGTTTGAAAAGTGTGTTTCATCTCCCTTCGTGGCACAGCCTTCGCCAAGGCAGAGAGAAGCACCCGCTACCTGTGGCCTAGGCCAACCAGGCTCCCCTAAAACTTGGTTTCTGTGCTAGGCTGAGTGATGGCCCCCAAAGATATCCAGGCCCTAATCTCTGGAACCCACGAATGTCACCTTACATGGCAAAAGGGACTCAGCAAATGTGATTAAATTAAGGATCTTGAGATGGGAAGATTTACCCTGGGCATCTAGGGAGCCCCTAAATGGAATCATATTTGTCCTTAATGAGGGAGGTAGAGGGAGATTTGACTACAGAAGAGGAGAAGGTGATAGGACTGAAGGAGAGATTGGAGTGATGCCCTTTGAAAATGGAGGAAGAGGCCACCGGCCAAAGAATGAGGCAGCCAGTAGAACCTGGAAAATCAAAGAAATGGATTCTCCTCTGGAGCCTCCAGAAGGAAACAGGCCTGCTAACACTGACTTCAGCCCATTAAAACTAATTTCAGATTTCTGGCCTTCAGTAAGTACTGTAAGAATATAAGTTTGTGTTGTTTTAAGCCACTAAATTTGTAATACTTTGCATCTGGAGCAATAGGAAATTTAAAAAGTTCCCAAGTATGGGGATACCCCAGTTGAGGGGCTTTCCTTTAGGCCAGAGAGATTCCTGAGAGACAAAAAGGAGCCCAGTGCGTATCTGGACAGACATCCCCACAGCCTGAACACTGTGCGTCTTTGCTCAACACTGGGATGCTCAGGGCAGGAATAGTGGTAGGGAACTGCCATTCATCAAGCACCTAACATGTGCTTCACTGTTCAGATATTATTTAACCCTCATAACAACCTTGTGAGGTCCATGTTGGCATTCCATTTTCTGATGAAAACATTGAGCTAAGAGACTTCAGGTCACCTGCCCAAGGTCCCACAGTTGGTTAGTAGCAGTTCCTCAGGGACCCGTACTTGTGGCTTGCCTCCTTGCCTGCCCTGTGTATACCTTCCTTAAGGATCCTCCAAAGTGAGAGATTGGGTGAGGCATTTGCCATGGCTACCATTCCAAGGAATTTATTCATTTACCCATCCTTCATTCATTCAGCCATTCATTCATTCATTCACTAAATACTTAGCCAGCACCTCCCAAGTATTAGGTCCTGTGCTGTGGGGAAAGAAGGGATCTTCTATCTCAAGTCACTTAAAGCCAGGAACAGACTTTTAGAAGGTGAGTTATGTTGGCATTTTCCTCGAGAAAGTCCACCACCCACCTTAGGCAAGGACAATAGGCACATCTACAATGAGAATTATTTTGTTTTACTGTGGAGAAGCTAAAGCTTGGCCTCGTTGGTGACTTGTCAGAACAGAGGGGAGAAGAACTGGGATTCTTCATGCAGAGGGAGATGCTACTGGTTTGCAGTCAGAGAGTTTTCCTGGAGATGTGCATAAGCTTATATTGGGCCCCAATCCTCCCTGCACACCAACAGTGAGTGTTGGTTAGTGCTTAGCCAGTGTAGAAGGACAGGCTATGGCCCGGAACAGTTCTGCTACATTTGATCCAGAGTTTAGTTTGGTCTTCTATTGTTAGTTGTTTCAAATAAGATGCTTTCAGTCACAAACAGAAAATCCAGTCCAAACAGGCTCGAATAATTAAGGTATTTCTTTTTGGCTCCATTTAGCTGAAAAGTCTAGAGGTTTTTTCTAGTGCCCCAACCAATGCAACCAGGAATTTCTTATTCTCTCTTCATTTCTCAGCTTCGTTTTCTCTTCAGCCTCTACACACAAGGGGTTCTCTTCTCATGACCCCCAAGGTGGCTCCCAGTATTCCAAACTGAGTCTTGTTGGCCTTGATGGGCAGACTAGGATGACATCCTCAGCTAGGAGCCAATTGAGAAGGCCAGGGGAAAAGCACAGTACTGATAGTTCAAAGCTGATCTCATACTTCCTTCCTAGTACTGGGGACGGCATCACCTGGGAGAAGAGGAGGAAGGGTTATTTCCCGTAGGAAATTGGGGATGTTTTTAAGAAGGGAAGGGGAGAATGGATAGATACTGGGGAGCCAAACAAAATATGTCTATGAAATGTCTATAAAACTGATGGGGTTTTGTTATTGTTGTTTTGATCTTAAATAAACAAATTCTCTACCCTTTTTTAATACTTCCTCAGAGTGAATAATCTTGCAAAGGCTTCCTTAATTGGGTAGTTATGATATCACATACCCCTTAACACTCCGATGATTTCTTCTTCATTAAGGCTCTAGGGCTTTTAGATGCCAACTCTTCCTTCTGTTCCCTCTCTGTGCTTCCCCAGAAAGAAGCAGTGCTGAAATATTGCCCTTGATTAATCACAGGCCAATTATCTAGTTTGCGGATTATCGGGACTCCCCCTTTTTCTTCCCACATCCTGCCTGCCTTTTAGCCATGCCCTGTTCATTAACAAGCCTGCCTGAAAAGATAGGGTAAAAAAAAAAAAAAAAAAAAAAAAAAAAGGAAGTAGAACTTCAAATAAGCTAGTTTAGCTGCTTACCAGCCCTGGTAAAATTTTTGAGGGGGAAGTTGAAAATGAGAAATTATCCTGAATTTCCACAATCTGTGATAACTTTATTAACTCCTTCCCCATGCCCTTTGTACTCCTCACCCCCATCCCCCTTAGAGTTATTGAAAACAAGACACCCAGACATTTCAAATGGCTCCACTCTTGTTTTCTGATTTACCAGGTAGCTCAATAACTTTTTAAAATAACCTTTTTTTTTAACAATACAATTATTTTTTGAAACACTAATAGCTCAACCCCACTGCCCAAGTTGAGAACTCAGACTCTATGTCTTAGTGCCCTAGTGAATAGGAGTCAAATAAAAACAATAACCCTTCTTAAATAAGGTTAACAAAGTGAAGAGGGTCAAGGACAAGGTGGGGGCACTGGGCACACCTCCCAGTGAGCCGAAGTGCTTCCAGAGCATCTGATCACTATTTCCACCCACCATCCACATCTATCTGACATCTTCTAACTGGTGGGCTGGACAGGTATTGGTGATGGCCTCTTAGGTTTTCAGTCTCCTTAGCAGAATTCAAACAAAAAGGAGAAGGATATCTTTTCTATTTTTTAAGGAGCACTTTTTCCCAACATCAAAAATTTCCAATGGGATTTGCCTTTCTCCTGACCACACCTGGTGGAACAGAGACTTCCAATTTGGCTTCTAGTAGTGAGAGTAGTTATTAGAAAGATCCAGCTCCTTCGTGCCACCATGTGTGAGTAACCCAGAGGCTTTAAGTTCAGTAATAAAACTGGTGGAAACGTTTTCAAATCCAAGCTGCTAGTCTCACATTCGGCCTGTAAGTCTTGTTAGAAGGAAGAGGTTGGGGGCTTGTCTTTGGCCATTTAGGATGCTATAACAAAATAGACTGACTACAACAGAAATTTATTTCTCACAACTTTGGAGGTTGAGAAGTCTGAGATCAAGGTGCCAGCAGATTAGATGTCTGGCATGTCCCACTTCTTGGTTCATAGATGACCATCGTCTCTTTACCATGTCCTCACATGGTGGAAGGAGAGGGAGCTCTCTGGGATCTCTTTTACAAGGGCACTAATCCCATCATGAGGGCTCCCACCCTACTGACCTAATCACTACCCTCATGACCTCATCACCTCCCCACCTCCAAATACCAGCACACTGGGGATTAGGTTTCAATGTATGAATTTCATTGGGACACATACATTTCGTCTGTAGCAAGGCTGGCACTTCCTTGTGCTAGCAATGTGGCTTAGCTCAAATGACCTGCATCTTTATACGCAGAGAGTTAAGTCATGCACTGACATCCTCCCAATAATGTTTAGAAGGGTCATAAGTAACCCACACCCTCGGCAATGTTAGTGTTGACTGTTATGGAAACATAACGCACTGCAGGAGGCAGAAACCGAGAAAACTGGACTCCAGGTCCACCTTTACACAATGCTGTGACCGCCGAGGCAAGAAACAACCTCTCTGAGCCTCAGTTTTCTCACCTGTAAATGTGAAGCTCAAGGACCCTCACAAGGTCATACTGGGAACCAAATGCGCTAATGTACATGGATGTACTCAAACTACACCCAAATTTAGATAATGATAATGACAATCGTGATGCCCTGGTACATGCCTTCCTTCTAGTGGCCACGACAGTAAGTGAATAAGCTTGGGAGAAGGGTATAGCCCACCTGGGAGCACTCACGGAAGCCTTCCCTCTTGAGAGTACCTGGCCCGTAAAAATCCAAGTTTCAACTCTGCTCAAACTTGGTTGACTTCACAGCTGCCTCCTGTCCCCACTGAGAGACATGCCCATCATTTACGGTTCCCTCTGCCAGCTGAGGACTGAAAACATCTGCCTTTGGCTGTATGATTTCATTTGCTTTTCCAGTGTCATTACTGCCTTAATGACCATCAGCAGGCACTATGCTGAACACTTTACATACACAACACTGTGTACTCTTGTCGGTGACAATATAATAATACTGTTGTTATCTCATTTTTACATGAAAAGAATCTGAGACCCAGAAAAGATTAGTGACTGTGACTTTCCCAAGGTCACATGGCTAATAAGAGACAGAGCCAGGTTTCAAAACTACCAGGGCTTGCCTGACTATGCATTCTCTAACCGCTAAACTTTACTGCTTCCTTATTCCCTTTGCCCAGGCTGCAGGGAGGGGCGCCAGAAGGCCCAAGAGAGACAGTCAGCCCTGCCTTTTCTGGGCACTAAAGAAAGGCTAGAGCTTCTTTCCTGAATCCGGGTGCCTCCTCCACAGGATGGCCGGTCTCCGAACCCCACTAAGTTTCATGCAGGACCTCTGGATGGGAAACTACTCCCCTTCCCCCACTCACAGGTTCACAGATAGATGGATGCTCAGGAAAGGAACAGATCCTCACATCAGCCGGGTCTCTGGGAACCTGAGGATTAATTGCCCTGCCAGCAGCTTGTTAGAGGCTGTGTTGGCAGATGAGGAGAGCAGCAATAGAATCAGCCAATTAAGCAGCCAATGGTGCTGAACTAAATGTGACCTCCAACTTAATTGTGGATGTTGCTTCTCAGCAGTTTCTCACCAATCTGGGTTTGGGGGAAGAATGGGATGGTAAGGGGAGGGTGAGTGGCAAAAGGAGGGTCCTGTTTGTAGGACCACGTCTGCTCGTGACTCCCATTTCTTTCTTTCTTAAGGGGACAGAACTATCAAGGATTCAGTGATTTCCAGCACAGAAAAGTTAGGGAGGGGGTGGCCGGTCTCTCAGTTGTACCCCCAAAACCTCAGGCAGCTGACAAAGGGACGAGGGCTTGTCAATTGAATGAAACATTTCTAAACAGGCCAGACCCAAGACCACATCTCCAACAAGGGTTAGGAGGCAATACTAGAAGCAGGAGCCTGAAGACTGGCCAGGAGCCTGGGCTGTGCTGCACAGAGACTTCACACACAATGTGAAAACTTCTCTTTCCTCTCTATTCCTGCCACCAGCTTGGCGATTTGGAAGCCTTTGTGCCCTCCACGCTTTCTTAGTAAAGTACCTGGAGCACCATGTTCAGCAAATGTGCATGTCTGGAGAACAGGGGTGGGGGTTGAGGGCTCAGATGGAGAGAAAGACAGCAATGTATCCACACCAATCTGGCCACTTCCCCAGGGCCCACCATTGAGATTGTCCCTCAATAAACAACTTGCCATTCAACTGCAAGGTTTGTAGCAAGCTAACAGCATCTACCTTTTAGAGACTTCCGGCCTCACCTCAGCTCTGAGGCCACAGTCTTCCTTCGCAGCCCCTAGGCAGCGACTGAGCATGGAGGATGACCAGGGCCTGGCTACCTCTGCCAATGTGAGGTTCCAATGTGGCATTCTTGACTCCAGAGCTCCCATTGGTTTGGCTGAGACTCAAATCAACAATGTGTTCCAAGGTTGTCTACAGCCATGCTACCCTGAACAAGCCCAATCCTGTCTGATCTCAGAACCTAGCAGGGTCGGGCCTGGTTAGTACTTGGATGGGAGACCACCTGAGAAGACCAGGTGCTGTAGGAATAAAAAATAAAAAATAAGGGATTGTAAGCTGACAAGGTCCTTGCAATCTGTGGGGTCAACCAAGGGTGGGCCTCAGTTAAAAGAAAAAATAAATAAAATAATAAAATAAAACAATAAAATAAAATGAAATAAAATAAAATAAAATAAAATAAAATAAAATAAAATAAAATAAAATAAAAAATGTGTTCCGAGGCTCTCTCTACCTGATTCTCCCTTTTATCTTTCACAGGCATTACCCCTGTATCAGACTGTCATAACAAAACACCACAGACTGGGTGGCTTAAACAATAAACATTTATTTTCTTACAGATGCATAGCTAGAAGTCCAAAATCAAGGTACCTTCAAGGTTGGTTTCTGGCAGCGGCACTCTTCCTGCCTTGTAGACGAACACCTTCTTCCTTTGTGCTCATGTGGCCTTTCCTTTGCGCACAGGGAAAGTCTCTTTCTCTTCATATAAGGATACTAGGCCTATCAAATCTTGTTTAACCTTAATTACCTCCTTAAACTCCCTATCTTTAAATACTGTTACACTGAGGTCTAGAGCTTCAACCTATGAACTTGGAGGGTGGGGAGACACGATTCATTCCATAACACCCCCCCCAATAAACTCCTTACATTTTTGATGGTCCTAGCATCTGCTTCCCAGAAGCCAAAACCAACACAGTCTTCCTACCTAGGGGCATATCCCACACCCAAAGGGCTGTTCCTTTCTCCCCATTTCTTCCTAGTCATATTCTGATTCCCCAACAGATGTCCCCTCCCTGCTTGCTCTTATCCCAGTCTCCCAGAACAAGCAATGTGTGGTCTAGGGCTCTGCCAACAGTAGATACAATGTCTTCTCCCAGATCGCAGATTCTCAGAAAAGCAAATAGGATCCCCAAACTCGAGACATTCTAGTCAACAAGGGGGAACATGTCACAGGCTGCAGAAAGTGTCTTTACCTCTCAAGTGTGAGATTCTAAGTCTCCATAGTCTTCTGACAAAGCCTAGACATTGATCGAGTGCCTCCACAATGAGTAGGGGGTCAAAGGTAAGAGGCATAGAGCCGGCCTTGGAAGCAGACAGTTCATTAGGGGTGGGGTTAGATGGCAGAGAAACACAGAGAACATGAAGCACAGAGGTAACAACAGTAACAACAAGGAAACCTAGAGGGAGAGATTACTTCAGCTTGAGATGACCTTGGAAGCCTTCTTAGTACAGGTAACTTTGGAGTTGGGTCTTGGATAATAGAAAGGGTATTATAAGTAGAGGGAGGAGCAGAGATCCAGGGTCAGAAAAATTCAGGAGGATTCAAGCAAGGCACAGTGACCAGCCCAGCAGCATGGAATATACAGTGATTTGAAGATGAAATTAGGATGATAAAGTGTATTTAAATAATAGGGGACTTTGAATGCCTGGGTATTTGAATTTTACTCTGTTTGTAGTAGGGAGTCATGAAGAAATGACATTATAGGGGTGATATGATCAGATCGGCGTTTTGGAAATATAATTTCTTGGCAGGACAAAAACATAGGGATTAGAGGTGTGTGGAGAAGGTAAAGGTTGTCCCAACAGTGAAAGCAAGAATGATAAGGGCCCGACTAGGTCAGAGACATGGCCACGGTAAAGGTGAATAAGATTGGAGATTGATTGCAGAGGAGAATGAACAACGAGATTGGACATGGGAGATGGGGCCGCAGAGAAGATATTAGGGTGGTGAGTCTGAATGACCTACAAAATGACCTTAGAACTGGGATGAGCCAAAGAGGAAGTGTGTGGGCAGAGACACACCGAGGCTGACATAGAAGCAGCTGGACGTGGAGTTCTGGAGTCTGGGAGGGCAATAAGATTAAAGAAGCAATTCTAGAAGTCATCCTCATTGTCATCTTCACACTTCTAGTTCAGGTGCTGAAAAAGAGAGAGAGAAAGTGAAAAAAAAAAAAAGAAGAGAACCCTAGACCAAATCTTAAGAGAGCGTTTGTTTACGGGAGCATGGATCCAGGGAGCCAGTGAGATACCATCAGAACGTGGTGGGGCGGAAGCTCTGGAAAGAGTTTCGCGTAGAAGGAAATGGCCAACAACATCAGCCTTATAGAGAGGTCGCATCCTGAAGGATAAGGATATAGACCACCGAGAGACTGCCAAGTGGAGAACTGGAGAACATTGGTGGTGGAGGGGCGGCTGGCCTTGGAGAGAGCGGTTACAGCAGAGTGCCACAGAGGACCGTCTCGCTGGGCTGAGGCGCGCCGAAGGCAGGGAAGCGGGGGGAGAGTGCTGATCCTTCTTTTAGGACGTTTGTTGAAGAACAAAAGAACAAGCGGGATAAGTTTATGTAATAACAAGGCCCCAGAAGTTGTTAACCTAAGATTGTAAAAAAATTTCAACTTTTTATTCGAAAGCGATTTCAAACATGCAGAAAAGTTGCAAAAACCTAAATTGGACATAGAATCTACGTTTGGCTCAGATTCTTTGTTAACATTTGCCCATTTGTTTCATCATTTGCTCTCTCAAATACATGAACACATATATGTAAATATATATGTTTACATAAATGTACATATACGCAAAATATGTTTCTGAATCTTTTGAGAGTAAATACCTACATCATAATGTATTTATCCCTAAATGCATCAGTGAGTATGTACCAAGAACAAAAATATCCTCTTAACATGACCACAGTACATGATCAGCTTCACTAAATTTAAGATTGATGCAATCCTGTTGTCATTGACCCAGTAATGTCCTTTACAGCATTCTCCCCAGCCCCTACACCCCTACACCTGCCCAGAATGGAGTGAGTGTATAAACTTGCCTTTCTTCAGCAGCAGCAGCCCCCGGGGGTTGGGGTAGGGTACGGGTTGAGGTGGGCAGTCTCCTGCATTAGCAGCCACTTAAGCCATGTAACAGTTGCCAAGAACCCTCGTTCCTGAGAGCTTGAGCAGCATATGGGTCTACCTAGGCGATGAGTCGAGATCAAAAAGCAGAATCGTGTGTACAGGTACATTAGGCTGACCTCCATGTCTGCTAAGCTCAGCTCCTGGCCTATGTATTAGAAGAATTCATTTCCCTTCTTCGTTTTGCAAAAGAAAAAAAAAAAATGTGTCAGTCTTCTAAGGCTCATTCATCAGAGTAAATAGCACTTTCCATTGACTCTGTGTTCTCTTTGGCAAAGGATGAATTTCGGAGCCGATGTTAATATATCCATGTCAGTGAAACTGGATCCTTCATGGAACCCAAAGTCATCTCGAGGACTTTATTATTTGTTTAAATGAGCATCCTGTTGAAGCCTTTCTAGGGTAATGGTATGTTTCTCTCTATTTCCCCACAGACTCTGGCCTGGGAGGGTTGCAAATGGTTTTCATCCTTTCTGAGGCTGTTTACTTCCTGAATTGGCTATTTCCAGCTCTGAGGCAGAATATACCTGGTACTTTGCAGTGTTCTTGACCTAAATACTTTTAGTAGGCTTATTTGGCAACACAGAAATGTGTTTTCCTTAATGCCTGTCTTTGTGGATCTTGGCAATCCTAGTATCTCACACTGATGTTCTTTTTTACCAGATGAAAATTACATATCTCACTATATTTCCTATTTTGCATTGGCTGCCAGAAATCTCAGAGCCACATTTAGTACTCGATTACAACAAATATATTAGCATAGATTTTTCTTATAGTTATATCTCCATTTATCATATATATGTATATATATGATTTTTCTTCTATTTATATATATTCATATACTATATCTCTATGAGTCTTTAGGTATAAGTATCTATATATGGTTTTACTATACATGTGTCTTTAACATTAAACATCCTAAAATCATTTTTGGAAGCAAATGGATACACCTGAAAAATATATAGTTCCTCACAGGACATTTGTCTCATTCTGGCTACTTATTCTATCCGGTCCACATGTAGAAGCATGTCCAAGACATTATTTCTCACGCCTATTAGCACTTCTGGTCCCAACTATAAATGGCCTTGCCACAGAAGGCGATTTGGCCTGGGGCAGGAGCTCTTAGTTAAAATAGAAACTTCTCTCCTTAGATTACATCCTGAGTCCTTGTGTTTATTTAATTTCTTCTGGGGAATTTGAGTCTGAGCTGACAGAAGCCAAAGGGAATGCTCGCCCAGAAAGGCACAAGATTTCCAGCCTGACTTTTCTAAGAGAGAAGGAGAGAAAGCCTGGCCTTCTTTGGGGAAGCTGGTGCTCCCTGAGCCACGGCAGAGAACAGGGAAAGGGCCGGAGGGCTGAGTTTCTTCACCAGTGACCCTCCTTTGTAACAGTGCAGACTCCTAACTGGTTATTGGCTCGGGTCTGAAGAGTGGGACCAAGAACCAAAGACAGACAAGTCTGTGAGGAACCTCCAAGGTATTTCCCTCGTGACACATAAAACATCCTAAGACAGGGAAAACACTTTCTCTGGTGGCTGGTTCTAGAGCCAAGTCTACACTGGCTTTCTGCATGTTTCTACGAGGAACCAGAGAAGTTTTAAAATAGATATGTAGGTGGGGTCATTTTGCCCTGTCTCCCTCACAGAAATAATAATGATTTTAGGCGACACTTGTCCAAAGTATTCAAGTGCCAGGTATTGGTCCAAGCACTTACACACACACACACACACACACACACACACACACACTCATCCATGAGCTAGGTATATTATCATTATCTCCATTTTACAGAGAAGGAAACTGAGGCTCAGAGCGGGTGAATAACTACCCCATGGCTATACAGGTAAAAGGTGGCAGAGGTAGTTCTTGCCAGAAGTCTTGCTCCTGGGTTTGTGTTCACTATCCCTCTACTACAGCAGTCTCCAAACTTTTTGGCACCAGGGACCGGTGTTCCTATGAGAATCTAATGCCTGATGATCTGAGGTGGAGCTGGGGTGGCAATGCCAGCTCTGGGGAGCGGCTGCACATTCAAATGAAGCTTCGCTCATTGCCCACTGCTCACCTCCTGCTGTGTGGCCTGGTTCCTAATAGGCCATGGACTGGTACCAGTCTGTGGCCCAGGAGTTGGGGACCCCTGCTCTACTAGACTTCTCCAGTGGCCAGCATATGACTTTCAGATAGCCCCTATCCCATGTAAGCACAGGACCCCTGAGAATTCCAGAGATTTGTTCACTAGAACAGTTTCAGCTCATTTCCCTATCCATGGGCCAGTTACGATACAAAGTGTGCCAATTTAGAGTCTAGTTATAAGTCTCTTTTGAAGAATTTCAGAAATATCACTCTTCAAACTTCTAGGAAGTTAGATCACTAGTTCATTTGAAACACATTTATTAGGGGCCTACTGCGTGCCACACACTTTGCTTGTTTCTAGAGTGGTAAATCAACCCCAGTGGTCCCTACCCTCAGGACACTACTAGTCCCAGTACATGATGTAATGAGGTAGAGAGAGAAGGATGCTTCGCCAGGTAAGGGAAGGCCTGAGTTGGGGGTCCCATTCTGCTATTAACCTGCTGTGTGACCTCACTTATGCCCTCTGGCCTCAGTTTCCACAGCAGTAAAGTGACGGGGTGGTTCTAGACAATACCTGAGAAGTGTTGCAAACTAATAAATTAATCAAGTTTGATTCTACTGGTAGTTACTGTTAATCCTTTTAATTAATAGTTATAAACATCTTCTGGACCAGCTATTGAGGTAGGCTCCGTCACATACATCTCTAATTTTTCAAATAGGTGTCAAGACAAAATGCAGTGAACAGTTAAGATGATCATTTTATTTAGTTTATCGCAATAAAGGAAATATATTTTAAAATATATTAAATAAACTATATAAATGATACAAAATAAGTACATTTTAATTAAAAATATATCAAAAATAAGAAAGGGATCTGAGGTTTTATAGAGGCAAGTAAACAAGGGAGCCATCCCAAAGTCTTGTGGGAGTCACATGAAAGAATTACCTCAGAATATTCAAAGGACAGGATGGTTCTTTGCAGTTACTCATTTCCAGAACACATGGGAAGGGAAGGGATTTCTTAGCTATTTACCAGAAATGTAGGGCTTAGGTAAAGTTCAATATTGTCACAGGGGCCACATATTTTTTTGATATACAATTATATAATCAAAGTATACTTGAAACCACAAAATTAGCATGGAAAAACCCTCCCAAAGTATCTATTTTTACTTGAAATCGTGGAGGCAGAATAATTATTTTACATAAAATAAACACCTAAAGAAAAGAATGGAAATATTTATGATTTTAAAGGTGAAATCTTCGAAGAGACTTTATTCAAAAGGTCATTGAAATAGGACCTTTGGACTACCTCAACCATTTGGATACCTCTGTAGAAAAGTTCGAGAAGCACCGGTCATTTATTCTCTTATTGAATTCTCACAGTTTATTGTTAATACACATGTTTTTTAATCACAGCTTCATGGAAATGATGTTATTTTTATGCCATGTTTTATTTCCTCATGTGCCTCCATAACTGTCTTTTTTCTAACCTCAGAGTGTTTTTAATGACAAACTTATTTTGAAATATTACAGAAACGTAGCAAGGATAGAACGGAGTTCCTGTATATCCAGTTTCTGCTAATGCTAACATCTTACATAACCATGGTACAGGTCAAAACTAATAAAATTAACATTGGCCATTGCTATTAACTAAACTATAGCTTGACTTAACTTCCACCAGTCTTTCCACTGATATCCTCTAACTGTTCCCGCATCCTATCCACAATGCCACACTGAAGTTAACATAAATGTCTTTTGATTGACTGAAAGAACCTTCCACAGGGTCTACTAAGGGCCAGTAGACCTTATGTCTTGGGAAGTCAATGAAACAATCAGTCCTGAGTTTAAAAGCATTTGAAGAACACGATGGGGGAAGTGGCTTGTGTCTGCTTTATGCCATACGGATAGGAGGACCCTTTGTTACCCAGGACTGTATGTTTGTATCTGAAACTATTTGCAAACAGGTGTGCCAGCTCTGGCACACATCCTCGGGGGATCGAGTAGAGAGGCCTCAGCACTAGCAGTGGTTGGGTTCCCCAGCCCCTGCCACCCCCCCCCCCAACTCCAGGCAGCATTTCTGAGCCCATGATGTGACCTCCATTAGTCTGCATTGGCCTGCCCTTCTGGAGCCCAGTGATGAAAGGTTAGTACATTTGAAATCAGATAAAGGGCATCAAACCACAGCTGTGTTTGTTTTATAAATTAAAGGATGGAATCATTAAAATGATTGTTTTCCTGAAAATAAAGAGATTAAACAGGTCTGCTTCTCCCCTGCTGCCTCCCTGCTCTTTTGCCAATTTGTCTCCAGAGGACTCCAGCTTCATGTAAAAGAGCAAAGAATTATCTCTGTTTCAATCTTGGGGACTGGGCTGGCTCCCTAACAATTACAGTTCTTATCTGAATCCCCTGGAGGCAAGGGGGCCATGAAAGCCAAATTCTTTCCAGTACTAACTGCCATTCAAATGGATACAGGAGAATAATTGGGCCTGTTCCTTTAATGTTGGGGGACACTCAAGATGATTCCCAAACTTCCCTGTTTAGTACTTTTTCCCAAACCCTCTTCTGTGGGAGGTTCAGCGCATGTTAGGAGCTTAAGATTTTAACACAGAAAAGGGGAAAAGAGGAGAAAATAAGCACCTGATATTCAGTAAGTACTCAATTAATGTTAGTT